>OZ024921.1:7097342-7697342 GCA_964017225.1 Netelia inedita
ACGAACAAATAAACAATTTTATCATCGTGCATTAATAACAATCTAATTAATCGTTAATTCAACCCCGATCAACTTTTTTCCATTACGTAAAACTAATTTTTCTCTCAACAACGAAGGACGAAAAACAAAATCACGAATTTCCTCGGTGAAAGAATGAAAGACGATAAAAGGAAAAGACGGGTGAAGTTGGCGCGGTCTAAGTGCGCGACGAGAGGATCGAATGAAAGAGAATTCAGGGAGAGAGAGTCGAGACGGACGTGTACGCGTCTCTCGGGAAGGCCGATCCCTCCAAAAATAATCCTCGAAGGGCCCTTCTCTCCCTCTTTCTCTGGCCCGTCCGAGAGTCGACTTCTCGATGTGACAGGGGCAGGGGGATAGGGGGTAGAGGTGGATGGGGAGGGAGAGGGCAGTGTGAGGACCGATGTCTTTCTCTCTCTCTCTCTCTCTCTCTCTCTCTCTGTCTCTGGCATGGGCCTTGTACTTGGTATCTATTTTTAGCCGCATTGGCCCGCTCAGCGGGTCCACCACGAAGAGACGCCACGAAGACGATAAACGAAGCAACGTGGAGGAGTGAAAGAGAGAGGGAGAGAGAGCGTGCATATATCCCGATGCCACGGGAAGATTTCCGCGTGAAATTCCCCAAAAAGTTACGCGATACGAGAGATATGCGAAATTGCGATTTTGTTACCCGGGGGACCACGACGAGACGTTGTATTCGAGGAGAAAAAACGAAAAAATCTGCAAAACATAAAATGAAAAAAATCAAAAAGAAACCTAAAAGTCAAATTTTACGGGGATTGCAAACCATCCAAACACGCATGAGGGTATAATTTTCGGTACGTACATTCGTACCAACCGCGCACAATTCACCCGTGAGTCCCTCGCGGAGTGTGAGCCGTCGTTGTTGGTTTTTTTTGTTTCTCTCTCTCTCTCTCTCGACATTCTTTTTTTCTCTTAACATTTTTCTTCCTTATTCTTTTTTTTTCTAAATACTTGTTCTGGTTTTTCAGGTGCGCGTTTTTTTCTCCTGTCGTGCGCACTCTGAGAGGAACAGAGAGAGAGAGAGAGAGAGAGAGCGAGAGAGCGAGAGAGTAGGGCCTTGCGCGCTTCAAAACTCGCCAGCAGCGTCTCTCTGCCAACCGCGCGCCGTGATGGGGCCCACTGGAATGTTGTGGAAGGGGCGGAGAAGAGAGAGAAGAGGGGGGCGTCTCGTGAGGCCCGCGCGGCGGTTCAGCGACGAGCGAACGCGAAGAGCATGAGGGGTGACCACGCGAGGGTCCCGCAGGGCTTGCTCGTGAGAGAAAGAGAGAATGAGAGAGAGAGAGAGAGGGAGAGGGATGAGAGAGGCCGTTTCTTGGCCCGGTGGAACGAGTCGGACCAGCCCGCACTCTCCAAGAGCGCTGCTGGAACGAAAAGGGCCCCAAAGAATCCTTTTTCTCCCCCTACCCCTCCTCCTTCTTTCGCCCATCGCCGACCCCTCCACCATCGGAGCTCCGGCTCGAATGGAACGTCGTGGCCGAAGGAGCCCCCGAGGGGAGAGGGAAACACGAAACTTCGGTATGCAGAAATACCTCGAGATTAGTCAAGAGAGCGTTAGTCTCGCGATTCTCATTCGTTTTTTTGTTGTTTTCGATTTATCTTTTTTTCATTTCGTTTTTTTTTCTTCTCCTCCTCTTTTTTTCAACGTTTATTACGGACGTACTTCGATACGCGCTCTTTAGGGCGAGTAGCGTGGCTCGAGAGGCTCGAGGAAATACCGTAGAAGAAAAAAAGCGACATCCGCGCCTCTTTTTGGCTTTACGAGAATTATTATCATTTCGTTTTTTTACGCGACGCCCTATTTCACCGCCCTTGCCGCGTCCTCGCGTTATCTCGTTCCGAGGACTGATAATGTATACTGCTTTTCGGGATCAACGAATTCCTCGCTAAAGTGTATTTGACGATGTAAAAAAATAATAAAAAACAAACAAATCGAAATAATTTGACGATGAGATATTTTTCCATTTAGCCTTATTCTTACGAAGATAAATAAGAGAGAGAAAAAAACAAAGTTCGACTTACCGGAGAGTATGGCCAGTCCGAAGAGTTCGCAGTCTCGCATGCCCTGCTGGCCGAGAAGCACGCATGTCTGCGCGTAAACCTCCTTTACTCTCGACTTGGCCTGTAACAATTCCCAAAACAAAACAAAAAAAGAACGTATTGAATTTTCATTCGATCACAGACGAAGAAAACGTATCGTACCTACTCTCGATTAGAGCGACTAAGCGGGCAGAGGAAAGAGGGGGTGGGCATTGAGATTCGTCGAAAAAGAAAATAAATGAAATATTGTATAGTAAAAGTAGGGTCAGTGGACGAGAAATAAATTCCAAAGTTCTCTCCGCGCACGGATCAGTTACGGCCCGTTGCTCTCTTTCAATACGTATTAATGCACGCCCGGATTAATCCACGAAGAATGAGGTCGTGACGGAGCTCTCCGGGGCTCTCGGTATCTCGGGTTACACTCAAAGGCGATTGATATATCGAATCGGACGTCGATCCGAGGTGTCACAGTTAGCCCGTGGCCCCGGGGAGAGTGAAGGTGCAACCGGTTGCGCAAGGCGAAACGTCATCCTCGTATCTCGTACGTACCCCGCTACGTCTCGTCATTGAAATGCTTCGAGAGCTTCTCGACGATTCGTTCTTTATTACGACTCGAGAATTAGCGAAGAGGGAGAAGGGCGGGGGGTTGAATTTCGAAAAAAAATCAATTTCGCGTCGATCGAAGCGATTAGAAGAAAAAAAAATGTATTTTTATTTGTTCATTTCTGTTTTATTATTTTCTTTTTGTTAACTTCCACGGAACATTGACACTAAACGGCAAGATTTCGCGATATACGAGGCAAAGGTTCTCGATTTCATCGGTGCCTTATCGCCGCTTGATCGAATATATCTCGAGAGTTAGACCGAGAGATTGTTGGATGAACGCGTGCTCTTTCTCGCGATCGCAGTCCCCCTTCTGGGACTCTCGCCATCCCAAGAGCTCCAAATCTTTCTCTAAGGCTCCCCTCGCGCTCTTTCTCTACAACCCATAAAACATCCGAGGGAACAACCTGCTGTCTCTCGGATCTTCGACCGATCCAATCTCCTTGCCTCTTGGATGCGGCTATGCGCTACATACACACACACACACGCACATATATATATATATATTCCTCGATCGAGAGAAGACCACGCGCGTCTCTTCTCTGGCCGGTATATAAAAGCCCCAACACGCCAAGAGGGAAAGATCGAGAATGAGAGGAGTTCGCTGTAAAGCCCGAAGAGAGCTAATTTATCATGCTCGATCGTTCCGGAATTCTCTTCCATCCAGAATGAAGAATTATTTCGCGCTGTGCGTCCAAGAAATATATATATATATATATAAGTATAGAACGCTCGCGCTTCACCTCCTCGTTGGAATTCCTCTTTCCCTCTCTTCTCCTTAGCTTCGTTCTCTCACGAACCTCGTATGGATTATCGAGCCACGATTTTTACTCGATCCCCGTTGAGAATCACTATTATTCAATCCGTTTGGACTAATTTGTCGGGCTCGACCGACTCGAATTCATTCAAATTTCCGTATCTTGAGAACGGAGAACCGCGACTATCACAAATCGTGAGAATAATCGTACGATCGATCGATGAATTTAAAACGACGAAATCGGTAATTAAATCATCTCGCTTATTTGTCTTTTTGCGTATTTACTTCTTTTTCAACTACCATCACAAAAAAAAAGAAAATTTTAAAAGAATAAATTATTCTCGTATTAATTTTACAAAGAAAAATGCTTCATTTCCTATGTGAAGTCTTCGAAGTATAATATACTTTACGTGAGGATTTGTCCACGAGAGTGTAAAAACAGGAAGGTAAATATTAGCGACGATGAGGTGAGACGAGTCAGGAGGGGGAGGGGGTTGAACACACAGCGCACGTGGAATTTCAATGACCGACGGGAAGAATTCAGTTTGGTCGTTACAAATGAGCCTCGCGGATAATTAGGTAGATGGTATCGTGTGAGAAGATCGCGTATATATATATATATATGCCCGTATGTGTTGTATATAAAAGCGAGAAAGAGCCACGGCAAAGAGTGCCTCGACTCTTGGAATACCTTATAATAGTACTGCGCGCATGTATATATATTTCTCCTACCGTAATAGGTGGTTCCTCTAACGATCGAGCGAGCGAAGGTGCTCACCGACCTCGAACCAGCGTGCAACCGTGCGCTCGTTTGCACCGTACAAAAACCTTGGCAATGACGTTATACCCCATGCACCTATTACTATATGTATATGTGTATACGAACGCCGGAGCGAAAAGTTACGATTTTATATCCAAGGAGTTTTCAACCGAGAGACACCTTCGAGCTAGATCGCTCGTTTATCCGAGGGAGAACGATTAATCAGGCCGCCTGACGTTTCATCAAGGTCTAATCAGGCGTATCTACGATCCGACTCGCTGGGTTTTGGCTAAATAGGACACGGATAAGGTATCGACGAGGTAGATGTATTTCCGGCGTTTTCAAAATACGGTCATAAATCGGTCGAACGGAGGTCCAGTTATGGTAACGTGAAATTACTGGATTCTATCAATTTGGAGAATTATGAACTAATATATGAAAAAGACGCTGAACGATTTTTTATAGTGAATTCGGAATTTTTGAAAAAAATAAATCAACTAGTTAGGAAAGTAAAAATATTTTTGAGATATATTTATTTTTCTGGACAAATGGCTGGCAAATATTTTTTGTGTTGAAATTTTCTTTTTTTTCTTCAAATTTTATAGTTTAATTGTTGCATTTTATTTATGATGATTTGTTTTTCTTATCGACGTTACAATTTCACGGTGTTATCAACGAGATACCCGTATTGTGGAAAGAAATCGTTTAAAATCCGATGCAAAAAAATCATAGAAAATGTATGTGTACGAGATCGAATTAAATATCGATTAGCGAGGCTCGTTAAATCTCTCCCCTGGTGCTCGAGCCGGCTATACCGACGGGAAATTCGAGGCGACGTGTGTCCGTGTATCGTTCTTGTCTCGCATCGTTTCGCCACTGCGGCAAGCTAATAATCTTCATCTACCGGTAGAACATACTCTCTTTTTCTATCTCTCTCTCTCTCTCTCTTTCTGTTTCACCACGCTGAGAAAATATTCTCGCGGTATGAATTTTTATTTTTCCCTCGACGCCTTGGAGAATATACCGAGGCGAAGAACTCGAAATAATCATCCTCCTGCATAGTTCAACAACCGGTGCGGATCCAACGATAAGCAATGAGTAATGGGATAAACAGCGAGATTTTACCCACGTTGCGAAAAGATCGACGTGTGAGACAACGCGTGAAATATTTATTTTTAACACGACGATCCCGCGAATAATAAATAATCCTCGATATGATTTTCGCAAAAAACAGGAATTTTCTATTATTCAATCGTTTTTATACAGTTATCAATAATTATACGAGAAATCAAACTTTCAATTTAATCGATAAAATTAAACATCGTGAGTGAGAGAAAAAGAAGTGAAAGACCTGTTTTTTTTATATGTTTTTTCGACTCTAAACAGAATAAATAAATAAAAACGACGAGCGTAATTAAATTCTTTATTCTTCTTACGTGCTGAACAAAGATACACGGGGAATAATATTTTTTTTTGTTTTCCGTACACCTGTGATTCATTTATAACCGTAATAATTATTCAAAGGAGGCGCTTCCCTCGCCGCCCGCTGCGAGGATGAACAGAACGCTCTCTTCTCGCGGACGGAAAATATACCAAGAGTCGAGCTCGTTCGCGCGCTCGGAGAGCTAACGAGCTCGTTAACGGGTTAATTAGCGAGCAGTGCGCGTCGAGGGTACTACTGTAAGATATTTCACGTTGCCGATAGCTCTGCCCTTGTCGTTACGTCCGGAACACCCTGGCTCGCGCGCGCTTCGCCCATCCCACCTCCCATCGTCCATTACGCAAGGTCGTTATTGCACTACGTAATGGACCATGCGCACATTTCCGGTCAAAATTAAAAAACAAAACAACTGCAAATATTTAGTTTTTTTTTTTAATTTGTTTCGTTTCGACCCTCGAGCGAGAAAATTACAATCGTTCGGGGCAAATTCGCGTTTCAACGCGGTGACTGCTTCGATTTATTGTTTCCAGCTTGAGATTTCCCTTTTAAGGCTGGACCACACTGTGACGGTCAGGAAAATGAACTACTAAGTTGTACTTCAACTATTGTTTTTTTTCAATAAAAATTTACTTAAATCTACTCTAACGCATGTAAAATAATGTATCTTTAATTGGATACAAATAAACATTAAAAAACAAAACAACTGCAAATATTTAGTTTTTTTTATTTGTTTCGTTTCGACCCTCGAGCGAGATAATTACAATCGTTCGGGGCAAATTCGCGTTACAACGCGGTGACTGCTTCGATTTATTGTTTCCAGCTTGAGATTTCCCTTTTAAGGCTGGACCACACTGTGTCGGTCAGGAAAATAAACTACTAAGTTGTACTTCAACTATCGTTTTTTTTTCAATACAAATTAACCTGAATCTACTCTAACGTATGTAAAATAACATATTTTTAATTAGACACAAATAAAGCATTAAGTCAATTAAAAAAGCTCCGGAAAAAAGCTTATTTTTTTGACCGTTACACCGGCCTGACTTAATCGAAATATTTTGATCGTCAATAACGTGGTGACAAAAAACGATAACAACGTATGTATTTTATATTGCACGCGCAGGCATGCCAAATGTACGTGTTGTGTACTTTTTACAGCGTCCACGTGTGCCGCAAGTCGCGCGCGCTAGATGAATAGAAAATGCGAGAAGAGAGAGAGAGAGAGAGAGAGAGAGAGAGGGAAAGCGAAAAGTAAGAGAGCGAGAGAGAAAAAGCGATGTAGTTCCGATCGGCCCCGCGGTGAAACGAGCAACGAGCGCTCGAATGTACGTCGCATAGCGCGACGGCGCCGCAACGCCGATCTGACATTTGTAAATCATGCGTGTCGTAACGGATAAGGCGTTACAACCCCGAAGGCTCGTTCGTTACGGGAACCAAAGAAAACTGCCCGGGGTTAAAAGATCGGCGGAAAATCTCGGCGAAATCGCGAAGCGGATCGATTCGAGAATCTCTCGACTCAATTTGTTTTATCGTGGGTAATAATCGACGTTTATTTTTAATCGTAAAATTAACAACGATCGTCGTTAAATTTGCGTATAAGTTTTTTCGAACGTATTTTCAATGAAATGAAAAAAAGAAAAAGAAAAAAAAAAAATTCGTTTTTTTTTTAATTAAAATTAAAAACTCTTACCTCGACGACGAAGTACAGAGGATCACCGGGAAGGGCGTGTACGGCGAGGTAGCGGCTGGCGGACACCAGGGGTTGAAGGCAGGACCGCGCAGCCGTGACACCGCTACCACGCATGCTGCATGCTTCATTTCGTCGCCGCTACGCCCAGCGTCCTCACTAAAAAGTAAACAGAGAAGAAACAAAAAAATAAACGATTAATAAACAATAATTTAATCGCAAATTTTGAAACGAGAACGAAAAATTTATCGATTTCTGTTTTTTTTTTTATAAAAACATTATTATAAATTGAAAAGTGCAGGTGGGACTGTACTATGGCGGGGGGGGGGGGGGGGGGGGGGTTTAGAAAAATCTTCGATATATTTCCGGTGTATGAAAACTGGCTCATACCTCCATTATTATTTATGCTACAGAGCGGTAAATTTTCAAGATCTTTTGCTCGTATCTGAGTTTATGTAGGTGAGTCGTAGGCTTGCTTCTTACATGAGGGCAAACGAAGGAGAGAGAGAGTGAGTGAGAGAGGAAGAGAGATATCCGTAGAAATGACACTCGTAGGCGGGCCTCTGACCTACCACGAACTACCGTAAGATAGTAAAAGCTCGAGGTGAATCGCTTCCTCGTCACGACGTGTGCTACGTGCATATATATATAGCTGCGTATGGTACGTAGTACACGAGGCTCTCGTGGATATACACGCCGTATATATTTTACGTATCCGTACGAACACACGGTGACTCTCTCGAACATGAATGTCCCTATGGACACATAACATAAGATATCGTCAGCCTTAAAAAACAAAAATTAACAAATATTTTTGAAAATCCGAATCAAGGATAATTTTGAAAAATTCCAAAAAAAAATCACTCACGAATAACGACCATGACGATTAAAATTAAAAATTGTCGAGTAATAGTAATATTTTTTTATCGAATATTACATTGTTCTTTTTTCGAAATAATTTTTTTTTATTTTAATCATTCGTGGTGATAGAGAGTCCATGGCCTATCGCACACGATATATATATATATGGGCGAATATACAAAAGTTGGGCCACTTTTGGCCAAATTTTGTTGATATAGTTTTCAACCACATCTTATATATATTTTGGCTTGAGTACATAGTTTGTACCATCAATATACTATCCTATGACGGGCCAGTCACTTTTTTAAATATTTTGCGAGTTATTTGTATTTTTTTAAATTTCACTGCCAACGGACTGACGAGGATGGCACAGTACTGATTAAGAACACTATTTCGTATGAAATATAAGGTTTACTGTAACTTTGAGTATTTTGAAATACAAATATCTTACAATGTAATAAAGGCGCATATTTAATGAATTAAATCACATTAGTTAGTGTTAATATTACCTCTAAAACTATGTAATACTGTAAATATGAACTACAACAGTGTTCAAAACAGCCTTTTCATTTTATAATGTTCAGTATCACTTTGAAGTAGTTGCCTTAACATTAGACAATTCTGAGAAATTAAAATTAAAGCAAAAACGAACTTGCCTAAGCAGTAAGGTATTTTCCATCACTAGGTAAAAATTGCGAAATATAATGACCATTTGTTAAAAATAAACAAAAATAAATTAAAATTTGTCAATGGTGGGCAGTGATGAGCAAATTGATCGCAATATTTTGAGCCCAGAAAAGATTCCGGTCGTACTTGGATAACTTAGAAATCGTCAAATTAGTGTTTGTTATGAAATTGTTTAATAACTTTTTTTTTAATAATTGCTACCGCTAGAGCAATTTTATATTCTTGATGAGCAAATTGCGAGCAATTTTTTGAGATATAATTCATTGAAATTGCTTCTAGTTCGGCGCTAACTTGACTCATGTTACAAATTTTGAGAAAAGTTACTCTCAATTCACCATCTTCATTATCAACAGAAGAACAGATCCCTGAATAA
Organism: Netelia inedita; assembly: GCA_964017225.1. Taxonomy (NCBI): domain Eukaryota; kingdom Metazoa; phylum Arthropoda; class Insecta; order Hymenoptera; family Ichneumonidae; genus Netelia; species Netelia inedita. The sequence continues at coordinate 7,106,588 of OZ024921.1, forward strand.
GGATATTCTGCTCTTCGTGCTACATATTTAATCAAAATATAGGCACCACAGTTATAATCATTTCGCAAACAAATGATTGCACACTATAACAAGTAATAAACTCGATCAGAAATAAATAAATCATCAGTTCCCTGGTAAGACGGCAGTCCTTTGGTGCAATCTCAGACAGCGGACTGACGACAAAGTACTGACGAATAGGACATTAATTTGAGATTATACTAAAAACTTATGTGTTTATCAGTATTTTTAATTATAAAGATGGTATATTTTTACAAATTACATGTAATCATGCATAAATTTAAAGAAAACATAGGTACTAGAGGAAATAAAGGATTACCAGAGTACTGACAATTTGACTGAATCAGCATGTGCACACGCGGTAACAACGACGCTAGCACTTGCCTCGACATGGCTGCCGTCAATATGGTGCGCTTTGCAGTTAACTTTAGTACCAACATTCAACACTGAACAATGAGTTGATCGTAGTTCGGCAATATTTTGGGGGAATTTCAAATTTCAACTTGGCACAAAGGACTGATGGGTAAAAGTGATGACAAAGTTTGTAAATTTTTTAAAAATAGCTTTTTACAGATTCTATAAATAAACGTGTGAATTATATTAATAAATGTTTTACAGAATATATAATAATAATCAGATTAACAATAAACACGGAATATTTTGTTATACAAGCTCCTGATTAAGCGTTTTTGTGATTATGACACGCCAGGGTACTGATGTTTTGAGCATTCATTGCGTTATTTTACTAATTAGCTTTTGAAGTATGTAATTCAAATTGAATGGATACATGGCGAGGATCTAGGAATTTCATAATATATTGTCGCAGAATAAAGTGCATAAATATTTTCGTATTTATTGGCCGATGACAGCGAGTTGCCCAATTTTTGTATATTCACCCATATATGTATATTGTACAATGCGAGTGAGCTTTTGCCTCGTTCCTCGAGCTGGAAATAATAGCGACGCTCGGGATAACAATGCTCTGTCTCTCTGTTTGCGCGAATTCATCGTCTCTCTCTCTCTCTCTCTCTCTCTCTCTCTCCCACTCGTGAAATTCTGTATAATATGAGCCTATGCAAATGGCAACGGTAACCGGTCGCACAAATCACCGTGGCATTTCAGGGTAAATCCTCTAGCAATAACGTGTGTGTGTGTGTGTGAGAGAGAGAGAGAGAGAGAGAAAGAGAGATGGAGAGAGTGGGTTGTTCGAACGTTTTTCTTTCTCACTCTGGCACGCATATCGCGACGTGTCTTTCGCTCGCAGCATCTCCACGCGTATTTTCTTCTTATTTCTCCTTCGTTCTGTTCTTTCTCTCCTCTCTCGTACGCGCCCCCTTTCTCTTCGTCCGACTCGGAACGCGCGGTAAATCACAGAATCGCTCCCGGCGTTACACTATTTGCATCTCTCCGAGAATATCCATATATATATATATATATACATATGTATATTATAGTATTGTACACAGAGGGCAGAGATTCCTGCGCTTCCCCCTGACCGAACGTGAAAAACGGACAACGAAACTCGCCATTTTCAATTCCAAAATAGAACTTTAACAACCATCTTCCATTTTCCCCCCATTCCTCAAATTCCCCCATTTCCAACAAAAAAATACAAAATTTCTCCCAAAATGAGTATTAAGCAACAAAAAAAAGCGAAATTAACCTAAAAACAAAATTGTCGTTCAGAAAAAAAGCCAATAAATTAATCGTCGCTGTATCGATCGCAATTTTTTTTTCCCCCATCAAATTTTCTTCGTACCTACACCGCGCGCGAATGTCGGAGAATCGCGAGAACCGACTAATGGACGACCCGTTGCTCTAGTCGACGAAGCGAAGAAACATAGAAAAAGAGAAGACCGCGAGGGAGAAGTCGAGGGAGGGAGGGGCGGTGGGGGGTGGTGATCGCATCTCGCCAAGGCGCTTGCGCGCGAGCGAGCGCGAAAGGATGATCGATGGGATCCATTACCGGGAGACGCGTGCGATCCGCCCACGCCCGCAGGATCTATACCGCGTCTATACCGTATGCGCGAGAGGTTATTGCGCATACACACGCGCGACCAGTGTATTCCGCACATTTTTCTCGCTCTTACACCACCAGCGAAACGTTCTTCTCTTTCCAGCTGGTCTAGCACGTTTAGGTATATATTCCCTCTGTGTGTGACTCCCCTCGTCCTTCCACCCCCCTCCCCCACCCCGCCGTCCTACCCGTCCACACGACCGCTTCTTCCTCTTAGACGTTTCTCTCTTTCTCTATTCCTTTTTCTTTTTCATTTTCTTTTTCTACGTTCCTCGAGTAAACGTTGCATAGCAAAAAGCCTCGACGCTCATATCCGAGCGCACCCCATAACGGTGTCGTCCTATTATATATACTTTGTAGCATACTCGTGTATCCTGCCAGTTGATGGTGGTAGATGGACTACGGTAAGGCTCATCAGCGAGCGAGTAAACTGGTGAGATCTCACGAAACGAGGGAATACAGAGCCTCATTTTCTTCTTCTCTGTCTCTATCTCTCTGGCTCTCTCTCTCTCTCTGTCTCTCTCGTTATATAGGGGGAAAATCGCATCGTCAATTTAACGACGAAAATTATTCTGAATTGAAAAATGAGAAAAAACACGTGGGTAATGAAAAGAAATAAGGAAACGATGAATAATTCAAATAATAATAATAATTATAAATCAAATACTAAATGAGACAAGAGTGTAAAATTTCGATAAAAATGAGAAATAATGTGAGATGAACAAAATGTGAGTGGAGATACGACGAGTATGCGCGAAGTGGTGACCGAAGAAATAGTTTTATGCGCCGTCTTGGTCTCGTTGCACACTTAGCTGTGATATACGCGAGGTTGGTGGGCGTTTGGGGCTCGCGCGAACAATGTGGACTACATTCCAGTTGCATGAGTAATTCTTTCTCTCTCTCTCTCTCTCTCTCTCTCTCTCTCTATCTCTCTCTCTCTCTCTTTCTCACTATCCCTCCCGGTTATATATACATAAACCCACACTTCTATCTCGGTCAAACCTCCCGATCGTTCGCTGCATTTTACTTTGCTCGATGCTTTTTGAACCAGCACTCGCGCGAATCTAATTGGCATTAACGAACGACCCGACGTGTACATGGATCGTGAAACGAGCGAGACTCCTTTACGCTATCTTTCCCATATTACACACGTAAAAATCTTTCTTTCTTCTCTTCCAGCCTAGTGACGATCAAATTCTTTTTTTCCCTCGATTCCAATGACGATAAACGATTAATTATATCGATGCAAAACAAAAAATCGATATTTATATTCTATATATATTCCTTTCGACGCGTGATTTTTTATTCGTCTCGAGTGAAATAAATTCCAGCTTTTTAAATTCTTTTTTAATGATTAATTAATTCGATTAATGAAAAATCAAATATCGATATTTCTTTTAATTTGTGATTTTTTATTCGTCTCGAGCGACATAGAACGCCCCGTATGCGCTTGTGTACTTTAAGGTTCCCGGTGTCTTCGCACGTTTGCCACTTCGCGGACGATAGATGCTCGAGTACCTCGCGCGCGAACGGGGGAGGCGTATGTGGAATTTATTTTGCGCGATAATCCACAACGACCCGTGTACTCGGCGAACGCCCGCATCTCGTACGTACAGTATAGCTATATATACGCGGTATATAGATAGTACCGCATAGACCTATACAGGCATACCCGATGTTACGTAGTAGGTACTGCTTATATACAGGGTGTCCGCAAATTACCGAAAAATTTTAAATATCAACATAATTAACATCGGTACGAACAAGATACTTATTTTTTTTTAATTGTCCTGCGCAAGAAATGGCCGAGATATTAATTCGCAAAATTGAAGACCCGAGCTACGAGCCAACGATGGGTGCGAAGAACATCCTAACGATAAATGCCGAAATCGTGGGTTCGAGTCCCGCTCGTAACATTATTTTTTTACAGGATGTTACTTTTTTTTTAAAGATACAATAATTATTAATAAACTTTCAAACTTTCCGAATTATAATAATATCTCGGTCATGGCGGGAAATTTGAAAAAACAAATCGTTTCGTCCGTACCAACTCGAGGTATTTAGGTATTTTCAGTGCTTAGATAATTTGCGAACACCCAGTATGTAAATATTGATATATGTATAGTTATATAGGTAGAGTACAGACTGTATCGTAAGCTGTGTATATGTAGCGGTATGCGAGGCGTAAGGAACGCGGAAGTGCGTTACTCTCTCGCGGGGGTGAATAGCCAGGAGGATACGCGTGTAGGTATATACCTACACGCGAAAGACTTTTTCTCGAACGACCGTACGGTCGTGTAACATCGAAGCTAGGAACCGGCGTTGGTTCGATCGATCGATCGCTCGTGTACGCGAGGAAAATTAAAATACGTTCGATCGTAGAATCGTTTGGAGGATAAAAAAAATTGCGATATTTAACTTCATACAGGCGATATGCCTGTATGAAGTTAGACCCCCATTTTTCGATTTTGTAGATTTTTGTTGTTGTTCCAGGTTGTTCTACTTTTGTTCTAAATTGTTCCAGAGTTTAAAGTCGATAAACAAATAAACATGGCGGAAAAATTAAAAAAACTGTTTTTGTGGGTAGACAATTGTTTTCGACGTTATCGGTCGAATAATGCAAAAACAATTGTCTACCCATAAGAGTAAAGTGCCCTTTGTACGTTTGTTCTGGATAAATTCAGAGTTGTTCCAGGTTGTTCTATATCTATATAATATTGTTCTATATTTTGGTAGCGCTAGCTCGACGTTATCGGTCGAATAATGCGAAAACAATTGTCTACCCAGAAGAGTAAAGTGCCATTTGTACGTTTGTTCTGGATAAATTGCGAGTTGTTCCAGGTTGTTCTATATCTATATAATATTGTTCTATATTTTGGTAGCGCTGGCTTGACGTTATCGGTCGAGTAATGCGAAAACAATTGTCTACCCACAAGAGTAAAGTGCCCTTTATACGTTTGTTCTGGATAAATTGAAAGTTGTTCCAGGTTGTTCTATATCTATATAATATTGTTCTATATTTTGGTAGCGCTGGCTGGACGTTATCGGTCGAATAATGCAAAAATATTGATGTACCTACAAGAGTAAAGTACCTACGCGCTTTGTTTTATTTTTTTCTATATCTTTTTTAATTCTTTTCGGAGGTTTTTAATACTTTGGAACAATGTTTAGAACAACTAGAACAATCCAGAACAACAAAGAAAATTAGATTGTTTTGAAAAACGGGGGGTTGCTCAAAAATACAGTTTTTTTAATTTTTCCGCCATGTTTATTTGTTTATCGACTTTAAACTCTGGAACAATTTAGAACAAATGTAGAACAACCTAGAACAACAACAAAAATCTACAAAATCGAAAAATGGGGGGCTAACTTCATACAGGCGATATTTAACCGATTATCGATTATCGTAGCTCGTCGATACAGATGCGACGAAAAAGAAGTATATTTAAAATTCGTGGGTCAAAGTACGATTTATAACGATTAAACAATAATTCGGATCATGCGTGTCTACGATCGTAATCGATTCGTCATCGTATCGTTTGGATCGTCGACGATATCAATTAGATCGTGAAAAGTGGCGATATCTGTTCCTCTAATAAGCCTCAATAATACTCGTATATATACGCGTATGTATATATGTGTATATATATACGTATGCATACATATTCGTTGTTGAGGCCAATAAATGTATTTATTCTGATAAAATGTACGCATGGTCGATTCTCCGGGAGAAATGCGAGGCGCCTTGGATCGACATCGAGGCACACATCCTCCTCAGTCTCAAATTGTCACGCGAGTCAGCAAGCCATACGAGGCTAAAATAAATAAACGCTTCGTCGCACGAACGTTTGATTCGCGGCCGAACGAAACGCGAGATTCTCTCGTTTTTATAACTACGTACAATAAATCGTTCGAAAGCTCAAACGTTTAATCAGTGCGTGAAACAATAAAACTATATTAAAAAACTTTAAATTAATCTTTTTCGAAAATTACAAATAGAATAAAAAAAGAATTTTGAAAAAATTGGACAAAGATATATAAAAATTTGTTAAGATGAATGAAAATCTTGGATACGCCGATTATATCGTTATCGCGATAATGCTCGTGATAAGTTCCGGTATCGGTATTTACTACAGGTTCACAGGTGGACGACAAAAAACGACCGAGGTAAAATGAGATAAACGAGCAATTTATCGCTCGAATCAACATTTTTCCTAACGTCGAGTTTTCCTCGTTCTTTATTGTGACGGATAAAAAAATGAATAAAAAAAAATTTTTTTTTTTTAATACAATTTAATAAAATCAATCTGTCACGGGAAAAATCGTGATGTTAATAGGAATACTTCGTAGCTAATCGATCCATGAGCGTCTCTACCGTGGCGATAGGCCTGATGGCGTCTTATCTCTCGGCGGTAAGTTTGCTCGGCGTGAGTTCCGAAAATTACGTTTACGGCACACACTACGCCGTAATAAACCTCTCGTACGGCCTCGCGACACCTTTCGTCGCTTATCTATATCTGCCGGTGTTCTTTAAACTCGGAGCTACGAGCGCATTCGAGGTGAGTCTAATTTACATAGTTATAGTTGTCAGTAAAATATTTTAGATTTATTTTTTCGTAACGTACGTCCCGCGTACAAATATTTACATAGAGTCGGGACGTTACGATCTGATCGAGGAATTAATGCGACTCAATTTATAAACCGCAGATGTTCTTTCAATCTTTAATTTAATTTTACTTAAGTTTCGATAATTTTTAATGTTTAATTCGATAAATTTTAATTTTTTAATGTTTTCAATTTGTCGAAATTTATTTTTACGTTCGATTTGGAGAATTTTATAAAATAGTTTCTTTTCTAAATTTTGTATGATAAAAAATTATTTTAATTATATAAATTATTAATTATTATCAAAGGATAATTCATTGTTTATCCGACGATAAAATTGTTCGCAGTATTTGGAGAAACGTTTCGGAAATGAGACTCGAGTCGTCGCGAGTTTCGCTTTTTTCCTACAACTTCTGTTGTACACGGGCGTAGTGCTGTACGCTCCCGCCTTGGCGCTGGAAGCGACAACCGGCATATCGACGACACTGAGCATCGTGATAATCGGGATGGTTTGCACGTTTTACTCAACGATCGGTGGGATCAAAGCCGTTCTAATATCCGACGTATTTCAATCGTTGCTCATGTTCGTCGCGGTTATCACCGTGATCGTAACCGCAGCCATAGCCGCCGGTAGTCTCGAGAGAATCTGGGAAATTGCCGAGGAAGGCCAACGAATCGAGTTCGACAAGTGATTAAAACAATTTTTCAATCAAATTAACAAAATTTTAACACACCCATCGTTATCTTTGCGCTAATTATGAACAACGTAATAAAAAATTGATTATTCCTCGATTATCCGATGAAAATTTCGCAGCATCTCGCCAGATCCAACGGTAAGGCACACGTGGTGGAGCTTGACGATCGGTGGTTTCTTCACTTATCTGTCCTTGTACGCTGTCAATCAGGTTCAAGTTCAAAGGATGTTGACGGTCAAGTAATTGTCGAGTTGATTATATTCGTCAGTAATTAGAATCTTAATTAAGCCTAACTGTAAATTCCCATGACCCACATACGCTAATTATCGTCCTATATACAAGCAATCGGATTTAATTAATTTTTATTATTTCGACCGATCCAACAGAAATTTAAACGCCGCGCAAAAAGCACTCTGGTGGAGTTGGCCAATAGCATCGACGATGTCGCTAATCACGTGTTTCTCTGGATTGGCGATATACTCGAGATATCACGACTGCGATCCCGTGAAAACCAATAGAATTACGTCCAACGATCAGCTCATGCCGCGATACGTTATGGACACGCTGTCCCGTTATCCCGGAGTGCCAGGACTCTTTATCGCCGGTATATTCAGCGCCGGCCTCAGCACTGTCTCGGCCACGCTCAATTCATTGGCAGCCGTTATCCTCGAGGATTACGTCAAGCCCGTGTGCCTTCTCAGGTAAACCGCGAACCTTCGATTGCAATCATCGAGGAATTAAAAAAATAAAATATTTTGAAAAAAACAATAATCAAAGACAACAGAAAAACTATCTATCGATCGGAAATTGGCAAAATGAAAATTCACCAAGACGGAAATTAATAGCCTTTAAGCGATAGTAAGATAAATAAAATTGAAAAATATTTTTTTGTTTTCGATCGGTAATAACTTGATTATTTGTATTTTTATTTTTTAGGGGCAAAGAAGTCTCGGTCAAAGCTTCGGCTTACGCGAGCAAAATCCTAGCGCTTTTCGTCGGTCTCCTGTGCGTCGCCGTTGCGTTTCTCGCGCAATATCTCGGCGGTGTTCTCCAAGCAGCGCTGACTATTTTCGGGGTTGTAGGAGGTCCTATGCTCGGCCTGTTCACCCTCGGTATGATGACCGAATCGGGAAATCAAAAAGGCGCCATAACAGGATTAATATCGAGCCTGGCCTTTTCCCTCTGGATTGGTTTCGGTCGACCGAGACCGTCGCCACCGAGCTTACCGGTCTCGGACGTCGGTTGTGACTTTACCGATGGATTTTCAAAGTCAAATCTCACCTCGAGGTAGATCGAACTCTCGATGACTTTATAATACGAAACTAAAAAAACGAACAATTTTTATTTCCTTGAATTTTTATGATTTTCTTTTTAATTGGCAGTCTCGTCGCCGGAGAAATTCGAGACGACGAATCGTACTTCTATCTCTATCGAATTTCTCACATGTGGTACTGTCCGCTGGGTTTCGTCGTTTGTTTGGTCGTAGGACTCGTCGCGAGTCGATTAACGATGCTCGCGTTTAAGGAACGTCGGGCCGAGCTCGATCCCGATCTGTTCGTGCCATTTTTGGCATCGAGAATCGCGAAGAGACGAGAAAGTAAGAGGCAACGTTATGCGAACGCGATGATCAATTCGATCGAAAAATACGCGGCGAGACAAGCTACGGTATACACCGGTTAATTCGCTGCGAACGACGGGATCGTGTCTCGAAAGAAGAAGAAAAAAATATTTTTTTTTAATGAACAAAATCGGACACGAATTCGTTTTAAATTCCAATGTCCTATATATGTGTTCGAGTCACTTTTCTAGGACGTAGTACAATCGAATCGTGATAAATTCCACAACGACCGCAACAGCTGCGCGTTCAGGAAATTCCTATCGATTTGTTCACCTTAATAACGAGATGTCACTAGCAAGCGGGAATGCGTCATGCAATGATTTTCAAGCCATTAAGATTCCTACCATGTTGGGATCTTTCGAGGAGAAATATCGCTGCTAGAATTATCGTGAAGTCGATTGCAAAAAAATTTCATCATATGAAATTATTGATCGGACTTTTGAAATAATAATTATGGCTGTGCGGGTGGATTTTGTGAAAATTACAGTATTTTGTGGGAGAATGATTTATCGTTTTGCCATAAACCACCTACTGACCCACTGACTCGTGGGAAATTCTCACCACTCGATACTTAAACGTGGAACCAACGGGCAATCGCTCGTCTTATTTCAACTCCTTACAGTTTATATCAACTCCTATATATATATATATATATATATAGATATAGTTATAGGTATACGTGGACTTGAGAAGATCGGCCGTTGGAAGAGAATTCCCATGAGTCAGTGGGTCAGTGGGTAAATCATACACGTAGTAACACACTGAAAAGTTACACACGTATTGACTCGGTCGATTCAATATTTGCTCTACAAATAGTTACAACTATCCAAACTCTTCCTTAGATCGTTCCAATGACTCAACGAGACAGTAACGAATTGAAGAAAGACGCGGGTTTCTTTCAGTATCTCACTTAAACAATTCCCCGAAACACATTTACTCTCGATTGGAATCATAAATTATAATGTAAATTGAATATTTGTACAATAAATATTTAATGAAACTTTATTCACGTGAGATTCATTTATTTTTCGAGATATTTGAGTTTGTACGAATTAAAAATTCATCGCTTGATTTGACTTTTTAATTATTCTATAATAATTTTGAGATAACAGCTTTGTCCATCGCGACAAAAATTGAAGGACGATAGAAATTATTTAAGTATCGTTAATTATTAAAATTCTCCGTCAGACAATTAAAAATGGTCTTATTCGATCGGAAATTACCCGCTGATGAAGATTCGGACCTTATTTTTTCCGAAATCTCAAAAACTCTAGAAGAAAAACGCAAAAAACCACAAATAACGATTTTCCCACCTAAAGTCGATAAATCCTGAAAATTCGAAATTCCAACCGTGATTTTCGTGTTGTGCGAGAAATTTGCGATCGACATAGGCTCTGAGAGCTCGGGAGCCGATTAAATTTCGCCGCAATACACTTTTCTCGCGTTCGTTCGTCATTATTTTGGCGATTGATCGTAGCATAATATAAAAATAACATAAACAAGAATTTTCACTTACATCTTCATCGTTCACCCTTCCCACATAAGCGAGTGTATCACGCTGTCGCATATCATACCGTAATTAATCGCACTGGTAAAAAAATTAATTGTCTAATCACCAATTATTCTTAAACGCTTTTTCATCCGATCGTCGACTAAGAACAATTAACAATTCATCGTTTCGATCGAAACCCGCAAAGTGCCTGGAAATCAAGTAATTTATCAACCGAGGAGCAAATTGATCATAAAAGTTATAAACCGGAATGATCGAACGATGGAACTCCACCGAGGAATTAATGAATGTTTCCGAACCGTGAATTACGAATTTTCTTGGTTAAACGATTACGTCGACTCGTGGGTTAATAAACCCCGTCGGATTATCTCGGAATAAACATCTCTCTCTCTCTCTCTCTCCCTCTACGGTTACGTTGCGCAACGTAACAAGAAATTAAATCGAGAAAGGAATCTTGTAAAATTATCTCAAAGTCAGGATCTCGTAGGTATAGGTAGGTAGCGACAGTTGGGTGATGACGGCTCTGGGTCATACGTCCGATGTTCCCTGATTCTCCATAATTAAGTGAAATAAGCGAGAGCGATTGTAGGCTGCGACGTCGCGACTCCCATAATATGAGACGAGTACCAACAATATGTACCTATAGGTATACATAGCATAACTTCTGTAACGAAGTACAGCAAAGTAATACGCGTGCAGCCACGATGCATATTGTGGCGTTAAGGGACGAGGCCGGGTATTATCCAGATACCAAGGGGAAGGACCAGAAACACCGACATTACATATACGCGTCTAACGAGTTGGCAACATTGTTGAGGCAACTTTAAAAGTACATTCGGGCGCATCAACCACCGAGACTCGGAAAACAAAAATTCTCGTACAGAACGGGTCAAAAAGTAAGTGCGTTTCTTACACATAGGAAACATACGTCGTTCCAGTTGGCAAAAACGCAATTACTGTTTGGTCATCGTAATATTTGTAAATCGTTCGATAAATTATTGATATTTTATTCAGAGGATCGATATTTTTTCTATCTATTATCGATTGATCCTGACTGTAGCCCAATAAAGCCACCTTAAGATACGTTTACCCGGGGAATAAAAACGATCGCGAGCAAAGGATCCTCCTTCTTGTCGAGGACGAGACGCGCATTTTTGCCACCACGCACACGACCAACGACCATGTTCGTCTCGCTCTCTTTCTCTCTCTTTTCTCTCCCCCTCTCTCTCTCTCTTTCACTCCGTGCACGCCTCTCGCGCCCAAGTGCCAGAGTTCTCATTATAATGCCGGGCATACCTTGCATAAAGCGAATCGTTTTCTCCGGCAATGGAGGGCCTCGCCGGAGCGGCCAACTTCGCACACGAATAAACCGCCAAGAGATCGTCTTCTCTCCGCCGCGCTAAGTGGCGCAATTACGCGCAAATCCGTACGCTAAACTATATCAACGCACGGAGGATACAAAACGAAACGAGTCGAGCTAACGCTGCGATTTTTTCCGATTGTTAAAACCAAAAAAAAAAACAAATAAAAATCAACTTAAATTAAAAGCCGCACCTTTCGACTCAAAATTGTCCGTTAAAATACTTTGTTCTTCATTAATTCTATCAGCGTGAATAGCTACAATTGAATTCAAAACGTTTCTACCCCCTGAGTTTTGAAAAAAACGAATTATTCATTAATTTTCAACGAAAATATGTTAAAAGAATGTTTTGTCCATTTTTAATCCTCGTCAAATCGAAAGCCGTTCAAGGATATTGTATCGAGTTCAGAGATTTCATTTTCGTCTATGTAACAGGAAGAGCTTTGAGGAAAATAGAATTAAAAATTTGGGCACGATGGATCGTTAGAAAATTGCATGTAAGCTTCTTACCGACTTCTCTGTTCAAACGCCTCTATATATATATGTATATAGGCACTTGGACAAGGACAAATACATGTATACGATCACATCGACAAATCACTACTCCACGCACGTCGTTGCCTCGCGAACTGGAAGCTGATCGGCTTATCGCTACAATGTAAGTGTTAAGAAGCATCGCGGAAGAAATTTTGATACAAAAGAGGATCGGCTTAATAACGCGAACCCGATATCATCGCGCCCTCTTCCGCGCGTACGAGCCGAAATTACATATCGCCAAATATTAACGAATCTCCATCGTACGAACAAAATTATACCAGAGAGAGGGATAAAAAGACAAAAAATCCGTACAAAAATTACCGATTGTAATTTTTGCACGCCTTCCATCCTCCTCGTCGTACCGAGAATATTGTAAGATATGCGCAAAACAAACTTCGCTCGGTTATCAAGGAAATTAACGCGAAAAATAGAGAAAAAAAATTCAATGCTCGTCGCTTGATATTTCCTTTCCTAGGCGCACACGATCGCGTTCACGGCGTCAAGGGGTCAAGACCTGACGGCTAGGCGTTCCTGCCCACGTTTTAATTACGACGCGAAGGAATAATTTTCCGCGCGATACTCCCCCCCCCCCTGCTCCACTCGAGATTTCATTCGGAAACGCGCGCTCGTGCGCGAAATTTTCTTCGACGCAAGAAAAAAAAAAGAAAAAAAACCTAGACAACGTTTCGCAATAGCGATAGAAATTATTATCATCGTTAATAGAATTCATTTTGTGAGTGTTTTTATCGCTCGTCGCGTCGATCTTTGTAGGATCGCCATTGGATCGATCGAAAGAATTTTTGTTGGAACAATTGCGTCGCGGTGTGTACGAAAGGAGATTGAAATATCGCGCGAAACGAGAGAGAAACATTCTAGGCCAAGGCTGATGAGATTTTATTCGCTCGGCCATTGGGGAGATTTCAATCGGGCTGTGAGCAAAGAGAGAGAGAGAGAGAGAGAGAGGGAGAGAGAGAATCGAGAGAAAAAAAATATCGCGTCGTCGGACTCTCTCGACGAGAGGGGTCCATATATGTGTAACGCACGCCCACCTAAAAAGCCTCCATTAAAACGCGATGCAGATAGCGAGATATTGGATATGCGTATGAACGCATGGAGCAACCCCTCTTCTCCCTCCTCCGCCGCCACCACCTCCTCTTCTTCCTCCTCCTCCTCCTCCTCCTCCCTACCTCACCCGCCCCTGGCTGTTCGAGAACCTACGTAGTCGATGATCTGGATTGCATTACCCCTTCATTATCATACAGCGAGTCTCGTTTGTGTTTTATTGCGGCATGCCCTATGATTTATCGAGCTCGCTACGAACCGGTCGATCGAACAAACTTAACGAATTAAAAAGTAATAAAGAAATAAAATCACAATAATACGTACGAATCAAAAAGACAAATATCATTTACCAAAAGGTCGAAATTTTTCTCAAAATTACATCCTCTATTTTTATTCGACTATTTTTCTTAATCGAACGTATTTTTTTATCAATTTTTTTTTAGTGATATATCGACTGCAAGCGCGGACGAGAATTCCGGGGGATCGGGGTGGTGAGGTCGTATATAATCGTTTCGTCGTTCTTTTTCGTATTAGACAGAGAAAGAGACTGAGAGAGAGAGAGAGAGAGAGAGAGAGATCCTTTCAAGAGCGGGTTGCATGAAAGGAAGAGAGCGAGCATCTTTGGGAACGATCCGGCACGGTCTTGGCGGTTCGAACGAGATGAAGAAAGAAAGAAAATGACGACGCCCGGTTATCCAGACGGACGATATAGTCTCGGGGATGGGACCAGCGGCATAAAAGCACATATACCCTTATATGTGTGTGTGTGTGTGTGTTTGTGAGTGTCTGTGTGTGTGAGTGTTGGGGATGCACGAGAGAGCCTCGCGTAGCACGGTAGCTCGCTATTATATTCACATTATAATCCCATCGAGGGACCACCCTAACCAACCGGACAACCGGACGAATAATTCTCCCACCTTTCTCTCTCTCTCTCTCTCTCTTTCTCTTTCTCGCTCGCTCTTTCTTCTCTCTACGTAATAACTAAACAAGGCATATAATAAACTATAAATATACGTACAAGTACAACACTAGCAACCCGAATTGGAACGATACAGTACGAGTTCGTTGGACCGAATTGGATTTAAAGGTAACGGAGAATTATCCCCTTTTCACTTTCCTCGTACGTCTCCGTACCGTCGCAGTGAAAGTTTTCACGCGACGGTACGTGAGAGAACTGTATATATATACATAGAGAGAGAGAGAGAGAGAGAGATAGATGTTGGCTGACTTCGATAAGTCGAAAATAATGGAAAATCTGTCTTGTCACGTTCGAAACGCAACGAGTATCTCGTAGGATCGATATTTATTATTCGGTCTAATTCGATTGCATCGATCCAAACAGGGGGATGAAAATAAAATCCAAATACTAAGATTATTTCGTAATGAATCTTCTTGGAAAATTAGAATTTGTTTAAATGAATGGTTGTACGACAGAGAGAGAGAGAGAGAGAGAGAGAGAGAAAGATTGATTGATTAATTAATCTTAATTAACCTTGTCATCTATTTTTAATTAAATATTATAAGTCTATCGCATTGCTTTATCTCCGCTGTTATCGCATTATACATTTTTACACCTTCATAAAATAAACTTTTTAACGTAATTCCTGTTTTCCGAAATTGTATTATAATATTCTCAGATTGTCTCGTTCGACATCCTACTAATACTAATTTATTGCTCAATTGCTGAGACAAGAGAGAGAGAGAGAGAGAGAGAGAGAGAAAGATACACGAAGGGCTGGCAAAGAGAGGGTGTTTTCGCGTTTCTCGCGAAATAAACGTAACTCGGTCGGGCAACACAGGAGAGAATCGCACCCCCTCTGAGAGGTCTTCGGAGATGTTGGGCAAAGAATGGACGCGCCAGCGGCCGGTCAAGCCAACGGAGGAGGCAAAGCCGGCTGGCTCCCTCTCCCTCCCCCTTCCCCTCCCCCTCCCCCTCCCACTCTCTCGCTCTCTCTCGCTCACTCTCGCGCGTGCGCGCGCGCGATTCCTCGTATTATACCAGGTTGAGACGAGGAATGCGGGCGTCCTTCGTTCGCTCTTCGAGAGAGCAGCGGAGCAGAAGGAGCACCAGCGAGAGAGTCCGCGGACGCGGCAGTGGCCGCGACGAGACGCCAGCAACGTTATCCTGCCAATGCGGCGGTTGCCGTTGCCGCGCGCTAGCTTCTCTACGAATTTTCATCAACGTTCCTCGACCAAAATGGACGAGAAGAAAAAATCCCAAAATTTTATCTCCACTGTACCAACGAGGAGACCCTCCTCGTTCGAACGACGAAAATTCATCGAACGAAATAATTGGCAAAAAAAGAAAACATTCCATTGAAAAGTTTGATACGAACGTCGATCAAATTGATAAATATCGAATAATTCTCACAATTTACAATCGAGATTCGCTCGATCAACCGTCGATACTTATTCGAGAATAATTTGCCGTCGAATAAATTTCACCTTTCGAAAAACTTATCCGAATCGAATCGATCGCCACCTGTGATCAAAATATAAATAAAATAAAAATAAAAATAAAAGGAATGAATGAAAACAGGGAAGACGATCATCTTGGAGGACGTTAGTTATGTTTATCACTTCGTTAACACCTGTCACGGATAGTCCGATTGGCTCATTCATCATTCCAATATAATGAAGAAATCCTCTCGAATTACCCGTTCGCGTTATAAACCCAACATAAATTCAAATCTTCGTCTTACGTCGCTCGATCGTCCTTTCCGATCTTGTCATATGTTCGAAAAAAGAATGAAAAAAATTAAATTAAATAAAAGAAAAAAAACGCGAAAAAACTGTCAATTATGAGATTGTATAGGTGTATTCAAAATGAGACAATTTATCAGGTTCGCGGCGCATGCGTGTGTACCTACGTAGGCGTGCATACATTCACATGTGCGTTTCGGGAGGAGGTTCTGCGAGTCTCTTATACTCGGTATTACGAGACTCGCGAGAAACGATATGGGAGCATAACTACCTACACACGCACATACACGCACATACACACACACACACATATATATATATATATATATATATATATATATATATATATATATATATATATATATATATATATATATATATATATATATATATATATATATATAGTTTCAACAGGTAGTACGAGATGGCCAACAGTAGCTATACAACCAGTCACACACAGATAAGGATGACGCATGCTACAAAAACTCGTTTCCACCTATAGCAGGTTACACATACGTATATATATATAGTGTTATGTGTATATATATATATATATATATAGTTATTTGTACCTTTAGACATATACATAGGTCGGGAATATATATATATATATATATATATATATATATATATATATATATATATATATATATATATATATATATATATATATATATATATATATATATATATATATATAGCATACGTATAATCATGGTAGTGTAGAGTAACACTGTAACCGCAATCTGTATCGAGTGTTGGCGCAATTGTAACGTTCGTTGGCCTCGTTCAATCGCGAAACTACAACATAGCCGACGCGTATTATAGTCATGACTCGACTCGACCGGGTATAGATTCTCCCCAATCTAGGAATATAATCGTGTTATGTCCCAATTTTGTTGTTCTTTTCAAGCTTGGAATAATTCGTGATTTTTCATTTTTTTTTTGTTTCGTTTTCCGGTCGGAACGATCATTTGTTTCTTTTTTGTAACAATAAGGTAAACGTAATTACGATGGAACGTCGAGCGTTTCGAAAGGGTAGGTGACTAATTGTCGATTCTCTGACCGTTGCACTACTTCCCTTAATTTCTCGTATATAATTTTGTATTTTTAAAACTTAATTTTATATTTTTTTTCTATTTTAAAATCGTCGATGTAGGTAATACGCGATAAAAAGAAAAATAACAGCGGAATGTTTTGCGTCGGTAACTCGACGCGTTACTTTGTTACCTTGTGTTTTAACGGATCAAAAAAAAAACAATAAAAGACGAAACGGAAAGAAGAAAAAAAATCAATTACGGTATTTTTCCTGGGCATATAAAACGAAGTAAAAAAAAATAATAATAATAATAATAATAAATGAGGTGGCGCCACCGGTCGGCGACGGGGTTCGCCGAAAGGGTTTTCACGTTGCGTAAGAGTGGATCGACGATCGCGCCCGAGAGCCCTATACTTTCGGGCGTTTCTTTCGTCAGAAATATCCCGAGACCGAAATTACAGTTAGTGTTTCCGAGTTCTAGGAATATATATCTAGATATCTATATCTATATATACCTGTATATATCATATATATATATATAAAGAGAAATTGGGGCAGGCATGGTCGAAAGGATGACGAGGTGAGGGAAATGTAATTAGAGGATTCCACTCCTGGCATATTGGCTCACGGAACACACCCTGCTGTTTCGTGCAGCTTCCACCTATGTACTCGTATATACCTCGGTCCATCTCAAGGGAGAAATGCGAGAGCGAGCGAGTGAGTGAGACAGAAAGAGAGAAACTCGCTCTTCGTTCTTTATGGTATATAATAATAATTGTACGAGTATGAAACAGCAGGGAGAAAGAGGGATACGCGATCCGGGAACTACCGAACTAACGACGCCGTTTCCCCCGAGGGCTGCGAAGAAAGAGAACCCAAAGATGCGACGAGGACCCGAAAATAGCCCACCACCATCTCGCGAGATGGTGGTGGCTCTCGTGTAAACCGCCAATTAGGACCAACGGTCATCCACGAACTTTCGTTTATGTACGATAATGTACGCGATACCACCTACGTAAAATTATTTATTCGCGTATATCCACCGCGATTAAATAAATAAAAACAAAACGGCGAGGAGACGAGAAAATTTACAAGGAGAAACGAACGAAAGTCAATAAATCTTGATTCATAAATCGAATTAAAACGGCTATTTTATCGACCAGTCCGATTACGTCGATCGTTTTTACTGTATATTTTATTTCACGGAAGAAATTCATGCGATACGAACGCGTTTCACGATCGAACAATGAAATTGCTCGTTCTTTGATTTTGGACCAACGAAATTTTGTCTGTGTTTTTTTTTCTTTGGGGGTGGGGGGCATAGAGAAGCGGCTATGCGATTGGAAGAGGAATCATCATTAACTCGCAGGTATAAAAATGAGCCCGACTAAAAGAGACACAAGAAGAAGAAGAAGAAGAAGAAGAAGAAGAGGAAGAAGTAGAAAAAGAAGCGAGTACAAAGATGAAGAAAAACTTTTTTTTCGTCGCATTCCACCGTCAAGGTACGTAAAGCAGAGTTGAATCCAACTAATTAGAGTCTAGTTTTTTTCTTATCTTTTTTTTCTCTCCTTCTCTTTTTTTTCTTTTATCACTGGACTATAAATGTCTATGATTATGACGCATCTTGATTGCTCTCCCCCACCCTTCTCGTCGGACGACCGGCGTCTTTGCCTAGTACCGATATTACACACAAGGAGGTTCACCAAAGCGTGATGTAGCGCGCCCGCTACATTTAACGCCGCTATAATATCATAATGTGCGTGAAATAAAACGCGATACGCCGCTCACGGCCTACTTTTATTATTCCCCGAGTGTATACCGATTGGGTATAATATATTATGTATGCTCACGCACGTTAAAACCCACCGTGTCTACGGAGATACATTAATCGGAATTGATCGCGAGAGATCGAGAGAAAAAAATCGAATAGAATTTAATAAAAAAAAAACAATAAAAAAAATCGTTTGTATACACTCGCTCATTATTTCGCAATTTTCAACTCGAATTATTTAATTATCAGACACGAGGAACGAATAATAATTATCGTTAAATGAGGGCTAATTTCAGAAACGAACAAACAAACAAAATGCTCAAATAAATTTTGATAATCTTGTGTCTGTGTTTCGTAAAAGATTTTTTTTTAAAAATTGATGATATCGACCGTTATCGCATGTGCGCATGCGCGTGGGCCTGTATGCGCGCGCATACGTGCGCGCGCACTCGCCGAGCCAGGGCCTAGTTAGATTGGCGGATACGTATGCGTTTCTGTACGACGAGGGAAATATGCGGAGGCGTGCAAGACCGATACGGACGTGCCATTACTCCGTTTTATGTACTATACATTCGCTTCGGCTCCCGGAGTTTACAATACGTATTACGCACTCGAGATAATCATTCACCACGGCGCGAGTTGGCTCGATAGTAGCGACCGACGGTATTATATCCAACTACCTACATACACGCTTTTATACGAATATATCTCATAGATAAGACTCGCTAATTGAATTTCTCTCCGCGAGTATCATATATATACGAGGCGGGGCGTTAATT
Organism: Netelia inedita; assembly: GCA_964017225.1. Lineage (NCBI taxonomy): Eukaryota > Metazoa > Arthropoda > Insecta > Hymenoptera > Ichneumonidae > Netelia > Netelia inedita. The sequence continues at coordinate 7,126,302 of OZ024921.1, forward strand.
GATATTTGCCGATTAAACGCATTAGTAAAACCTGTGTTGAATGATTAAGTCCTGTTCCCGACAAGCTCTCTCTCGGCGCGCATCGTGCCTCGTTAATCTCATTAACTAACGCCGTGCGTCTTTTACCGACCAACCGATATATCAATTACGACAAAATCGTCTTACTGCAGTTTTCTCGAGACGCGCGAATCTCACGCGAAATAACGAAAAACAATCAATGTTTTTGTTTGTATTCTTGTTTTTTTTTTATCTGGGAATTAAAGAAATCGTCGGATCGTCATGAAAGACGAAATTACGAGAAAAAAAACAGAATATCGAGACTTAGGTAAGAACGGAGAGGTATGAGAATCGTGGGACTCGTTATCTAACGCACACATGGTCATGATGGATGACACAATCTAGGTACTCGAGGTGCGTTGACATTGCTTTTCACGGTATTCGAGACGCCAGCGAGCTAGAACTCTTCATATACGAATATACAGTGCGTCCCATTTTAAATCCCCTCCCGAGTCGAATATCTTCGAACGAAGGCATTTAAAAAAAAATATTACATACAAAAATCTCTTATTTTTTTATGTTAAATACGAATCTACGAAAAAATATACTTCTTCCCATTTGAAAAATAGAAGTTGACCTTGAAATGACCTTGAAAATCTTCAACTGAGATATAACGAGCAATGCCATTTTACGTCCCCCTTCAAACTTTGATACTTTTATACGAGACATTTTTCAAAAAAAAGCTATCGTTCAAAGATAATCAGCTGATGAGTGTGAATTAAAATGGGCCAGCCTGTACATATCGCAAACGCCACTCTCCTCGTTCAGCACGTACTCGCTCACGAACACCGGCGCGTTTGAGCGAGCTGTTTAGCCATAGATACATCAACTACGTACAGATTTATAAAGGTATATATACGTATATAGGCGTGTAACGTGGTATAACGACGTATACGCAACTCGTCGTTCGGCACGCACCTGTGCACGCATAGGAACTCGCGGAGTGGAGGTATACATACTTTCACCAAGCGCTGGCTGGCAGTGAGCCCGCATTCCCAGATTACTGACTCTACATACACACACACACACACATATATATATATATATATATATATATATATATATATATATATATATATATATATATATATATATATATATGTATGTATGTATATATATATATATATATATATATATATATATATATATATATATATATATATATATATATATATATATATATATATATATATATATATATATATATACGTGTATACGTATAAAGGGAAAGAGAGGCAAAACGTTGTACGTCGAGTTCTCGGCCAAGAAGGCAAAAGGGGACTCGAGGTGCGTGAGCCGAGCGAATTATAAGCCGATGATAAAGACTGAATGTATTATGTATAAGTATATATACGAGGGTTAATATCGGGGGTGTCGGTAAAGCGAGATATACAGGACGGGAATAATCGACTCCGGTGGTAGTTTTGAAAAATCTTCGTTGTAACGTCCTTTCGTATGTTTTTGACGCGAATTATTAATATTGCTTTTCTTTTTTTTTTTTTACTTGTCCAACGGTAACGAGATAAGGACTCGGATCCGTGATTTATGTTATGGAGAAGGGAATGATAAAAAGGGGGGAAGAGGAGGGAGAATGCAGAGGAGAGACAGTCGCGTGACGAGAAGTCACTAAGGGGAACGACGTTACGTCGTTACTGGCTCGAATGGAATTTGCGTTTGGTTATCTACGCACACTTTTGTCCCCACGTGAAATACACTTTGGTGATTGTGAGCAACGAAGGTGCTTATCTTTGTTTCTTATTCGCGCGATGCTATTATCGTCGTGAAATTATTATCACGGTTGTATAAATAAATAAATAAATAAATAAATAAATAGATAAATGAATAAATAGATAAATAAATAAATTAATTAATTAATTAATTAATTAATTAAATAAATAATAGACAAATAAATAAATAAATAAATAAATAAATTTTCATTTCCCCCTAATTTTCCACACAGTTTCCCCATTACAGCGTCAATGTCGTAATTCGCTTGGTAAATTGACGTATCATCGGCTCGGTTGTAACATCGAACGATAAGAATCCTCGCGCAACGAGTGTGGGTTTTGTCACGAACGTTTATAAACGATAGGATGGTATAGTAACGTTCGATAGATTTTCCCCCGTCCATTATTTTCGATCGATCGGCTGGGGGAGGGGGTTAAAATACGAGAGAAAAGTCACGTGTGCGTTGGAATGTGGAAAACGAGAATTATGTGCGCATGCGCGATAGACACCGAGTCACGCGCCCACGTGGGCTCAAGCTAGTACCACGAGCTTGACCCGTGCGCTTGCGTCGCGACGACTCGATAAAAAACAAGAAGATGCAACTCTAGAGAAAAGTTTACACGTAAGTACGAGAGGCGAGAAAATGAACGGGGAACGAAACGGATAAGAAATACATGCTATACATGTATATATATATAGCTATAGCAGCTCAGAAGTGGACACCAGGAAGGCACGTTCGCGTCGGATAGTAATTTCAGCGCGTGTCTTCCGCTTCGAGAAATCGAAGCGGCGCGATCTCTCTCTCTCTCTCTCTCTCTCTCTCTCTCTCTCTCTGATGATTTTGTCTTTTCTATTTTTTTTATTTTTTTTTTATTTTATAATTTGTATTTAGTAGTAAGTACTTATAATGATTATTGTAACATTATTTAATTATTTTGTAATGATTATTTTGTTAATCAGTTATGGCCTCTTGAAATTTGCCCTATAGCGTGCTAGGGCATAATAAATTTGTTCATCATCATCATCATCTCTCTCTCCCTCTCTCTCCCACACACCCCTAGACACACTCGCGCAGCGACGAGAAGGGATTAACGCCGTTCGCGAGAGTGGTATTAGCGCAAGAGCGTGTATATAATGAGAATACACCCGGTTATATTTTAACTCTTTCGCCCGTTGACCTCTTTTCCTCCCCACGAGAAAAATAAAAAGGCTTCACCTATGAACGTTGAACTAGCAGCAGCGAGGGTAGTAAAATCTCGGCTTTCGCGAAATAGAAAAATAGCGCAAAGTGTAATACAAAATGAATGTAAAACAATACGAACGGGAATATTTTTCTTAAATATTAGAAAAATACGAAAAAAATGATGGAAAGGATTGGGCAAGAAAAACAAATTGATCCAAATGTGAAAAATTTTCAGCGAATTTGTTAAATTTGGAGAAACAAAAAAAGAAATAACTTACAATTAAATACACGCGACGATAGTTATTACCGACGAAATATTTAAGAGACGAGAAGAACAGCGGATGAACCCCCCCCCCCCCCCCCCAAAAAAACGTTACATTTTCGTTTTCATACGAACGCCGCGTATTTACGTTACCCCGACCACGGAGATTTGTTCTTTTCATCGTTACCGCGCCCCTTTTTTCCTCCATTCCCCCCGGTGCCTTTTCCGGTTCTCGGGCGCGAGTTCTCGCGAGACATCAAAGACCGCGAGAGCGGTAAAACACGCCCGATTCAGCGACGACGAGAAACGCGCCGCGAAGCAAAAGCCTGGATTCCTAAGCCCTGGAGATTGCAGAAAATGTGCAAAAGCTCTCTCTCTCTCTCTCTCTCTCTCTCTCTCCATCCCCTCCCCCTCCGACCCTCTATGTCGCTCCCTCTCTCAAGAGAGAAAGACTCGCATCGCCGTGGATATACGGGCGAGATGTTTTCCACCGTACGTTGGAGTAGTTGATCTCTCGCAAATCGGGTACACGGCAAAGGATTCTTATCCTACGTGAGTGGCTTACGAAAGCTACGAGTACGACTAGTCCAGAGAAAGAAAGAAAGAGAGAGAGAGAGAGAGAGAGAGAGAGAGAGAGAAAATGAAACGAGAAGATGGAGAAAACGAAGGAAATAACGAAGAGAGAGAGATATATATTAGGAACCGAAGGTTCGCATCGCAACGCGGTGTGAGTATATATTCGCGTGCGCGACAAACCGCGAGATGCACGACTTCATTATTCCTTTCTCGCACGTGCGACTACTCACGAGAGAAATCTATAATATATCTCTCGTTTCAACCCTCTAGCTTCGAGAATATTTTCCTTATAGACCATTGTGCGCCGAATTTTTTTTATCCCAATAAATCTCATTTCCATTAAAATTTTCTTTCATTTTTTTTGTCGTTTTTTTCGTCCTTGAAAATATCCTTTTCTCCGCATGTCTTTCCTTTTTCTTCTTATCTAAATTTCCCCTCGTTTATATCCATATATATATATATTTTAGGACTCCGAGACGTGAAATAATGATAATAATTTATGAGCCGTAATTAATGAAGCCGTATACACGTAGGGAATAATTGTTCATCGTCTCGGCGGCGAGAATCATTGTTCGATCGGTCAGTATACGTGAATGATGCCGAGACGATAACTAACGCAAGATTGGTAAATAATGTGCTCGAGAGAGCGAGAAAGAACGAGCGAGTGAACGAAACTCAGCGGGATACCGAACGAACTATGTATCTGATGCGCGCGCGCGCGCGCGCACACACACACACACACACATACAAACACGAATGTATATAGCTATATATATATATATATGTAGATATGTATGTAGGAGTAAAAGGTAAGAGGATCTACCTCATAAATTTGCGATAAATTATAAATTGTAATCAGACGCGCGCGGGAGGGAGGGAGGGAGGGAGGGAGGGAGGGGGGAGGGTGGCGGAGCGAACTCGCCGATGCATTATTGATGGCGTTTCGGAAATTATTATGCGCTGACCAGTGAACGCGTGCGCAACGACGGTCCGAGAAGTCGAAGTTTTCAAGAAGAAGGCGGGAGGGGGTTAATCATCCTCTCGTTGGAAACTCATTCGATAAAATATAAAATTGGACCAAATCGAATCGAAAGAATAAGTCTCGATAATGGCAAGAAAAAAAAAGAAATTATAATTTTACGAAATTCGATTGAAACAAAGATCGTAAAATTTTTGTAAAATCGTGAAAGTCTTTGTGTCTCGTCTCTCTCTCTCTCTCTCTCTCTCTCTCTCTCTCTCTCTCTCAACGGAGATGAACAAGAATTCACGTAGTTGCGTCAAAGTGTCGATAACTCCTTTTGAGATGCGTCTGCGTAATTTTTTTTTTTCACACGTTCCACCTATCCCTGTGCGTTATTCCCTGTACCGTATGTACGACTCCAGCCTTACCCCCCCCCCCCCGCCGCAGCCTCCGCTCTCTCTCTCTCTCTCTCTCTCTTGTCCCTCAACCACCGGTGAGTATAGGTATGACTCACCCGTGGCCCAGGGATATGTACTATAATTATGATAATCACACGTCTCTCACATGGGAGAGTTCGAGCTCACGCGGGCGCATGCGCGCATGCACGAGGGCCGATGCAAAATTTCACGAGAGAGAGAGAGAGAGAGAGAGAGAGAGAGCGCATCGACGAGAGTATGGAAAAGCCGAGAGATATCGCACGCTCGTGTCAATTGCATTGCGAAGAATTATCGTCGCGGGCACGTCGATGCGAAGTAATTTGCGACGTTCTAGAAATTTATACCAAACGATAAAAGCGATAAGAGAGTAAAAAATTTCCATTTTATGTTTTCTTTCTTTTTTCGTTTTTTCTTTCTTCTTTAAATTATTTATTTACGTTAATTATTTTATTAATTTATCGATTTATTGATCGATAATAAGTTGTTTTTTTTCGTTTCGTTCGTCGAAACAATCTTTGGAACGGAAGGATGATAACAGGTCCTTCCTCAGTACAGTCCTAACGATATATCTATATATCTATATATCTATATATATATATACATATTAAAGTGCAGTTGGACGCACGCATGTGCGCAGAGAAAAGGATATTTGCCTCGGTCGAACGACGGCCTCTGGTTCAGCCTCGAAAGGTATTTTGCGCCGGCTATATTTACGCAGGGTAAACGGGCGGGAGTCGAACATTGCTGCACATGCACACGTATACACGATGCCCTAGCGATCCTATAGTTGTATATATATATATATGTATGTGGGTGTGTGTATGTATGTACATATATATATGGGCATAGCTGCGGGATATGTAAAGAATACAATATACGTAAAGTCGCGTGGACGACGTTCGTACACCCCTCGTGACGCGACGACCGAGTGCATTTGCATACATATAAGGATAATACGTACGAGGAATATAAGAACGCGGTAGAAAATCGCAAATCCCTACAGTCACGTACGAACTTATTAGAGCGCAATTGTGTCGTTACACGCACTCGCGGAGTTTGACGACGCGCTCTAGTAAACTCGATACGATCGTGAAATAATGGTCAATCATTTTGTCTTATATATGTGTATATATAAGTATGTATGTATGTATGTATGTATGTATGTATGTATGTATGTATGTATGTATGTATGTATGTATGTATGTATGTATGTATGTATGTATGTATGTATGTATGTATGTATGTATCGTTGTGTCATTAGTATACGAGGGTCGGGAGTAAATTGGATCGAAAGTATATACACAGAGGGCGCGAAAGGTCGGAAGGTCTATGATAAGCAGCGAATATACCTCCATTTAAATATATAATTTCTTTTTTTAATACTCAACGCACACGACATTGTTTATTTCGTATTTAATTATTTTTCAACGAATTACGTATTTAAATAATTATTTAAAAACTTAATTCACAAGATCTAGTAAATAATTATTTTAATATTGAAAATACGACTTTATTTATTTAATAATTAATCATTCTCTTTTACGACGCTTATTACGTTCAATATTACTTCCTCGAGTTAACGACGCGAATTAACGATAATACACTGTTTTTATTTACTATATATTTATGAAAATGAATTGAAAATAGAGAAGAAAAAAATGAAAAAAAAAAAAATACAAAAATATAAAAATATAATTCTTCTACCCGACAACGTTTTACCATAAATTCTCCAACGATAACTCCCGCTTCTATTATATTATCGTTGCAGGCTTCCGTGCCGCATTCGCGAGACTATATAAGGCCTTTCTGTACTAACACAGACGATATACATATATATATATATATATATATATAACATTGCCTATAACGGTTGGGGCGAGGCCTAATCGAACGAAAATGGAATGCGGTTGAAAATGCATACTTTTCAATGAATTCTCACTGCCAACTCGACGCGACTTGTAACACACTCGTGCTCGGTCCTACATCTACACCCATATATATATATATATATACAGTATAGCTGGAGCCAACGCACGGAGAGTCCAACGCTTATTCCACACGCCATTAATTTAACGAGGCCCCGCGAGAGTCCACGGCCTATCTCCTCCGGATCGGAGTCGCGAAAGCGCCCGAGAGTCTCTCCTCCGCCATAAACCATATTCTACACGTTACGTTCTACTATTTAGTACGTAAAATTCTCTTGATTCGAGCACGCGGTCATCCGTTAACGATGATTATAAAGCCTCGAGCCACGCCGAGACGCGAACGAGCGAAGAAACGTAATTTTCCATTCTCTCTCTTTCTCTCTCTCTCTCTCTCTCTCTCTCTCTCTCTCTCCCTCTCTATCTCCCTCTGGCCAAAGAAAATTGTTGCAATCTTCGTTTACGAAGTTCTAAAATTCCTAACGGCGAATAGGATCGCGGTCGTCCCACCTCGAAGTAAACGATCCTCCATTATTCGTGAAGTATTTTCCTTTCTATTTTTTATTTCCACAAAAATAGCAGACCTACCTCGCGAATTTTATTTCCAGTTTCTCGTTCGTGCTTTTTCCCCTCTTTGTTTTTAATTTTTCTCTCTCTCTCTCTCTCTCTCTCTCTCTCTCTCTCTCTCGTTCTATTTTTCTTCCCTCGATGGCTACGCGGATAAATACGAGCGACCGAAAAATCTTTCTATCGACCGATATAACAAAAGTTATGTGTATTTACCGCTGGAAGATATAAGTGGGTGAGTCGTTTGAATAGTCGTTAGTCGCTTTGTGTCGAGTATCACTGCTGGTACCTATACACCAAACCTGTATAAGTATATAATAATATAGCTATAGCGTATAGGAGGTATACGACCGACGCCTAACGTTACAGCTACGTACCCCATTAACATTCACTCCGGGTACTTCGGGTGCGCTCCCTCGAGCGCGAAAGAGCGACCAAGAGGCGAGAGAGCAGAAAATAGGGACGTCGGAAAAACCGTTCTTGCATTTACGAATCGAGACCGTACACAATATTTCTCTTTACTGTTATATATATCGTACGATCGGCTTTTAGTGGTTTATTTTATTTTTTACCCCGTATGCACCATCTCACTACTCGATGGCTCGTTTTCAGATTTTTATGGCTAATGCATTCGTATAGAAAGGTAATAGGTTTGGGCATTTATTATTATTGTTATTATTATTATTATTATTGTTATTATTGTTGTTGTTGTTGTTGTTGTTATTATTATGATACAGAAAATAATAATATGCGAGGAATTTTGGATATACTTCCGAAAACCCCCCACCTCCGATTGAGCTGTAATTTTGCACACTTATGTTTTGTGGCCTTCTGAGCACGAATATGAACATGAAAATTGGCGCAAATTTGATCTTCATATTAAAAATTCAAAAAAATAGATTTTGAAGGCGTTTTTCTATGTTATTTCAAGAACTACTGATTGGAGACTAAAATGTTTCCAACAAAAGTTGTAGATTATGTAAAAATACACATTTTATGTTCAAGACATTTTTTTGTACAACCAATTTTTTTCAAGCAAAACGGGATTCATTTAAAAATCTCGTTCTCGTGCTGGGGGGGCTCCGCCCCCTCCACCCCTGCAGGGGCTCTGCCCCTTGGCCCCGCCGGGGGGTCCCCCCCCCGGACCCCCCCGTGGGTGCGAGTTGTAAGTAGTTCCAGTACCCAACAGTTAGTTTCAGTTGAGACTCGTTCCAGTAGCCAACAATTCATCGACAAGTCAGGGAGATATAGATATACCGCGCATGCTAAAATCCAATTTTCAAAATTTAATTTCTCGGAAACTATTGGCACGCGCCAAAAATCCCTTTAGGGGTTGTCTTAGAACATCAAAAGGAAGGTCTGTGCAAATTTTTAAATCGATCGGAGGTGGGGGGTTTTCGGAAGTCCACCCGGAATTTTGATATTTTTTCTACGCAATCGGGAGAATTAAACACAAGAAAATAATTAAAAAGAAAAAATTGAATTCGAGTCAGGGATGAGATTTCACCCCCCGTTGATGGGAAATTTGTATTATTATCGTGGAATACCGCAAAGCCTGCGTCGATTCATTGTGCATAACAGAGAGTGTGCATTTATTGGGACGGAGGGCGGACGGGACTATGTAACGCTATCGCAACGCGGATATGCTGCGCGTGCGCGCGCGCCCGTGCGGCGCTCGAGAGAGATGATGACCCCTTCCGGCGGCGCTCACGAGATCCATGCATGCGCTCCCGCTAACTCCTCCGCGGTATGCACGGTACTGCATTATACCTACTATATACAATGCCGATATATATATACATACCTATATATATACACATATATACATACATATATATATACCTATATATTGCCGTATATATATACCTATATATTGATATATATATGCATACCTATATATCACCATATAAAAGTATACCTATATATCACCACATAAAAGTATACCTATATATCGCTATATATATGTATATATAGCAAGTCGCGCGAGCTCACGATCGAGAGCCACCAGGATCGGATTTCGATCTCGCGCACGCCTCTCTCTCTCTCTCTTTCTCCATCGACACACAAATACAGACACACACACACACACACACACACACACACACACAGACACAGAAGACCAAAGGATATCCCCGAAGCGCGCTCGCTTCGTTGCTGCGTCTGCATACACCGAGGAATGGAAAAAGTCGGGCTTGGCTCGAAACGATATCCTCGAACTTGTATGCGCGATGAGCTCTCTCGACCGTGAAAGTATAAACGTGCCAACACACCGTGTATAATGTTCGATTAAATAGAAAAAGATTTTGCGATGCAACGAGAGAGAACGTAATGGATATTTAACGAGGCAACGAAACGGGTCACCGGATTACGGAGACGACCGAGGACGAAGACAAAGACGACGACGAGAACGACAAATTCAACGAGAGACGAAAAACGTTGGCGCGCGCGTGCGCAAGAGAAACTAGTACTTACTTACGTATATATTGTTATTTTTCGTAAGCGCACGAGGAACGCGTGTTCGACCGAGCTCGTTGCGATACACGCTTGTATACGAGACGTTCCGTGTCGAGTCGCGAAAACATTTTAATCCCGAGACGAGTCCCTTAATTTTCACGATTTTTCAACTCGTCGTAAATGAACTTGAAACAAAAAACAAAACATTGGCTCATTTTTGTTTCGAATTCTTTTTCTTTTTTCATCGCTCGTTTATGAATTAAAAGGAAAACAATTGGAAAATATTAATTCGTGTAATTAAATCGTAACGCCGCGAATGATCGGACGATAAATAGGAGAAGAAAATTAGGAGTGTTTGTTTATGAGCATTATGACAAGAGTGAGAAAAATCACAAAAGTTTGGAAGAAGAAAAAACGTTAGGACCAATCGACACGGAATGCCTTGTAGGTACGTGTATATGGGGTGACTATATAGAGGAATGCATCGTCATCGTCGCTCGGAAGACTCTCGAGCGAGCGAGCGAGAGGCAAGGGGGGAGAAGGGGCAGAACGGTAGGGAGAGAGAGAGAGAGAGAGAGAGAGAGAGAAAGAGAGAGAGAGAGAGAGAGATAGTATTATTACTTGCAAGCGAGTACCGCTCGCACGTCAAGAAGGACCGAGGGGGCCAACTTTGCTCGTTGTCCATAGCGAGTTTTACACGAGTTTTACCGAGGAAGAGAGAAAAGCGTCTCCTCACTACGAAGCCAAGGAAAGAACTCTCCCAGAGATCGTTCACCAGCTGTAGTAAACGCGACGCTACGTAAATTTACACCTAAAAGCTAATTTATCCGATTTTTTGTTGTTTACTCTATATTTTCTGCGTCATAAAAATAAAAGATTGATTTTTTCGTAATAAATTTAATCACGATGAATTATTATCGCGACGATACGTATCTCGGTTTGGAAACGTGATATTTAAATCGGGCGTTAGTAAAGTAGGACGGAAAAACTGTATGAAACGCGTTTTAAAGCCCCGGCGTGCCAACGGCTGCGAAATCGAAATGCTTTCACTAATGTTTACACGGAATTATTATTACGACGTTTACTACGAGAATATTTATCGAGACTCGAGATTTTTCGAGTCTCACGGTTTCGAACGATCGTAACGCACGAGATTCTCGACGATTTGTATTTTTCAAAATACAAATAAGACTTTTTTGTTTCAAGGGTGTAATAAATTTGAAGTGTTTTATTTTCTTCATTTTTTGTTTGTTTAATTATTTTCACGGAAACAATCGAGTTTTACGGATTTTTCGAGAACGTCTCGTGTTACACGAACGTGGACGAGAGGGGAAAAGATCGAGAGGCCCTTGTAGCGAAAAATGAGACGCGCTCGAGAGAAAGGAAAAGAGTGGGGGGAGAATATCTCTCCCCCCCCCCCTCGCGCCGTCGCTCTGTCTCTCTCGCGGTGCAGCGATTGTGAGATCGAGGATTCCATCACGATCCCGCGCGAGAGCGCGGTCTCGCTGGAACGAAAGCTATTACGAGTCGGCAGGCCAGAAGCGATCTTACCGGTCCGGATTCCTCGTGCGCCAGATATATAGATATATCAAGTACACGAGTATACTTCTACATACCTATATATATCATATGTACACGTATAGCAAACTTCGGTCGCTTGGACTCGATGCAGAGAACGGAATCGAGTTAAACAGATCAGCGGTGCTGCCTGCCGCTTGAACGCGAAAAGTTATTTCTATATATACGTATACTTTAAGCGCACAGGGATCACAGGTTCGTAATTTTTTTAAATCCCGGGTTAAAACGTTGGACGATTGTATTAAAAAACTACACTTTTCAATGGTAAGACAATATTTTTCGAACGTTCGCGACCAACGTCAGCCTTGATTCTGTCAAGGGCGATGGGGGGCACAGGAATCTTCAGTATCGATTGAAAAATTGATCGGATTCACCATTTTGAGGTTATGCGAATGATGGTTTCCTTCGAGGTGGAGATAGTTTTTATGGGATATTAAAAGAACACGAACGTCGTAGTTTACGAGTGCATGCACATTTTCAAATTGGCTGGTTTTCGTATTTGTCGAATATCGGAATGTTGAACACTCACCTGTGAGCGCGTCCCGACGACGAGGAGCATCTAGCTTAGCAGCATCCCAGCATTAAACCTGCAGCAATGTATTACAATAATCCGGTAATCCAACGTGACACAAGATTGACGAGGGAAACAATATACACTACAGCGTGTACATACATATATACATATACGTATATATATATATATGTATATCGGGGCGTAAACTACACGCGCGATATGTCACGCTTGCGCAACAGGTGGTTCTCCGATAATAAAAAAAAGCACTCTTTACCCGGCAATTTCGCGGTAAATACGAAGTAAAAGAAATAAAAAAGCAACGAGCCGTCAATAATAACAACAACTTGTATCAAACTGCACACACTGCACCATCGAGGAGCCAAGCACACGGGACGATTTTTCTTTCAGACTCGCCCTCGCCCAAGCATCCGCACGAATCGTTGTGGCGTCCGCACTCTCGGCAAACAGCAAACTCCCCAGCACCAAAAAAAACACGCGCGACCACTGTTTTTTTTTCTCTCACTCAGCTGTTCCCTAATCGTGACACCGTCATTTTACACGAGTTCGGACTACGATCAGCTTTCACAGGAATAATGTGTTTGATCGTTGTGTATTATTCTTACGTGCGGAGATTCGAGGAGCACGGCATTGAACGTACAGGCGAAACTTCACAACGTCTTCCACCCGCAGCCGGCGACTGACTGACTGCAGCGAAACACGCGAACCGCCTCGATGTTTTACGTCTCCGCGAGAGGGAGAGAGAGACCGAGACGGTCTGACCGCACCGCGAGATTCGTCACTGATTCGGTTAATTTACAATCTACTAACGCAGAGTAGTAGAAACCGAAAATTGTCTTTATGTAACACCGAGTTGAGGGCATATCTCGAAAGTACTATTTATTTAATTGAGTGTCGAGCAACGAACGCGCGCGCGCGCCAAATTTTCATCTTCGTTTGATCGATTGCTCCGATTTATCGGCAAAGACTGAGTAGTGCCCGAATAGGAAAAGAGAATACGTAGCGAATACACATGGTTGAAACGTTTTCATATCGATCGAGTAATACTGGGATTAGACGACAATTGACCATTTTCAAAGACGACGCTCCACTGAATTGACAAACAGCCATACACGCAAGTCTCCCAGCGGAGGAGATACAATATGGCGGCTGGCGCCCCTTCTAACACCAACGACGAAAAAAAGATAAACAACCTGCAGAGCTTGCCAAGTCGACGGACGATACGAACATCGAGAAGGAAGCTTACCGTCTAGCGATTATTTAGTACCCGTTGAGAACAAGACCGAAGCACACAAACTACACTAGTAAAAAGAACTGCAGAAGCGATCGAAACGTCGTTACCACTCGATGCAAAATCGACACTTCTAGCGACATCTAGCGTCGAATGGTCGAACGAAGGAAACTTGCGCGAATCACCACGGATGGCGTTACTGTGCAGTGAGTGCAGCGTAGCGCCGTGTAGGGGAGGGTGTCGAGTCAGTGAGCCTCTCTACCAGAAAGGATCGTGCTGTGTGACGTAAACGACGAGATCCAAACAAGTATCAGCTGTGTGGCAGTCATTGTTCGTCTCGTCTTGGCAGAAACGCAAGAATCCTGTCTTTTTTTTCCGTTCGCATATCCGCGACTACGATCCAACGCTTACGAGGTTTTTCTCGAATATAGTGCTGCTTGTGTTGGAACGGTGTTGTTTAAAGCTGCGAGGTCTTTTCCGAGACGACACCAAATAACTATCAAAGAGAGCCATCGTGAAAGAGAGAACGAGAGCGAGAGAGAGAGAGAGAGAGAGTGTGTGTGAGCAAGAAGAGCGAGAACGAGAACGAGGCGAGGGAGGGAGCGAGAGAGCAAGAGGGAACGACACGGGCAACACACACGGGAGTGTATAAACGTTTCGTCGAAAAGTGGGGGAGTGCGAGGAAGAAAAGCATACGAGGCCGAGAGATCGGTGAAGAATTTCTTTTTTTTTCATTCTTTCTTCTTTACACCGAGTCGTCTACCGTGGCTGCGTGCGTGTGCTTAACAGCCCCACCATCGAAACGTCGGCGGGGGAGACAATAATCGTGTGAAAAACGGGGCGGTACGCGCATAAGCCTGGCCTCGAGCGGCGAGTCGGACGACGGTGGACTCGCTCCGCCACCGCGCAAAAGGTCCCGTAGTTCACTCCCGGCTACCCTAAGACCAGCGGACGAGTACCACACCAACGCAGCAGGGATGGAAAATTATCGGTAACGCTAATTTTCCATACGATTCAGAGGCGTCCACGATTTTTCCAAATACGCAAAATCGACGCACCACTCGAGCAAAATTTCACAGGGGGTCGCATACTATCAACACTTTTCCATGCGATTCTGGAGTAACGGTTGTTTGTTTGTTTGTTTTTTTTGTCGGGGCGGGGGGGGAGATTCGTTTACGTAGTTTTATTTTTCTCACTCGACGACACTTCGCAGCACTGGCAAAATTCGTTCGTAAGCTTTATCGCTGTGTCTCGAACGACATTATAAAAATTGACAAATTTGACTTTTTTTTTCCCCTCACTGCGTTGATCGGACTTGTCGTTGCCTGAACGAAATCGAGAGTAAAGTAACGGACCTTGAGCGCTCGAGATAAAAATATATTCCCCCCCTCCGATGACTCAAGCGAATTTCTCCATTAATACGAACAGAGTGATGCAGCAAACGTCGAACGGAGCTCCCGCATCTGCGGGACCTCAGCAGAACGGTGCAACCTCAGACTCTGGTGGCAGTCACGCCAATGGAAATTCTTTGTCCAGATGCGAGGGCGATGTTAACGGCGTAAACGGCGAGAGCAATCAGGCTCCCGGACCTCCGAAGATAATGGACAAGACTAATCAGGACATTGTGAGACTGATCGGACAACACTTGAAGACCGTCGGACTCGAGTATGTCACTGCGTGTCTGAGGATTGATCGGGAATCGCACCAAAATTTCATTCCTCATTGTGCATTTCTCATATTCTCAAAGTACCTTTTTCTTATCGCACTGTCTACAAAGAACATCGTTGCTATTCGGAGAATAATTTCCAGTTTTTTTTCTTTTTTCTTTTTTTTTTTTTGCAATTCTTTAAACCTTTCCGAAAGAACAATTTGGCATACGACACCTGGTGGTGAATTTTTCAAGTAACATGGCCGACAACAAGTGCCTCTACGTTGCGAGCATAAAACGCCGGAAAACGTAATTAAATATGTAAATTATGTTATATTATTGTGTTTACGCTTATGTATACATAAAATATGTACATAATTTATATATATTTATCAATATTTTCTTATATTTTTCTCGTGTGACTTTACGAGCGGCCATGACAACTAGCGACACCAGTAGACTGCCATCGGTAATCTAGTCAAATAATGTGTCAGAGTCAGTCTCGATATTATTATTGAAAAAACTTCATTGCATCGTGAACCAGTAGATTATTTTGTCAAAATACGTTCGTTTAACACCGAGCGCTCCAATGTTCTTGGGTGGTACAAACCAAAAGTCTCGGAGAAACTAAATACGATTATGTTCCAAATAGTACGCAGAACACCATTTAATTATATAAAAATCTATAACATATTTCATTTTCCCTCTATTGTTCTAACTGTTTGTACCGTCGAAACTTCCGGCATAGCCTCTAACGGCAGCCTTTTTATCATGAGCGAAATAAAACCAAGCAAAATTGGCAAAGGCGAAGCTTTAAACAAACAAAAAGTTAATGATAAAAACCGAATGTTTACAGTCGAACGGCCGACCTGCTAATGCAGGAATCAGGCTGTCGTTTGGACCATCCATCGGCCGCTAAATTCCGACAACACGTCATGGACGGCGATTGGAACAAGGCTGATCACGATCTCAACGAGCTCAAGTCCTTCCTGAACGGTGCTAATCAGAGTCTCGTGGTGCGAATATTTTTTAAATTAAATCGATCCACAAATACCAACGCATTGTCGTCCTACCTTAATTCTAAAGACAATGAACCCAAAACCCTCGACACATTTTCTCTCTTCGTTTCAGGAGATGAAGTTTTTGCTTCTTGAGCAAAAATATCTCGAGTACCTCGAGGAGGGTCTCGTGCTCGAGGCACTGCAGGTACTTCGAAATGAGTTGACGCCACTCGGGCACAATACTGGTAGAGTTCATCAATTATCCGCCTTCATGATGTGCAGCGGACGCGACGAACTACAGGTATCGTGACGTAAAATCAAATATCTCCCAGCGAATTAATCCAATGCTAAATTCATTCTCGACTCTTGCCATTTTCTTTTCTCATCTCAACATTTTTCTGACGATAATACCATTGCACACTTCTCGTGGTTGATGCTAAATGGTAAAATACGTACGGGAAATTTCATACCTCGGATCAAAATCCTCGAAACGGAAGAGAAAATTATTTTCTTTCTGTCTTTGTAACTAATGAGACGATCGTCGAAATTTTCATCACTAGCAATATAGACGATTGTTAACAGACACGAGCTGGTTGGGACGGCAAAGGCTCAGCCTCCAGAGCCGCCCTCATGGATCGACTACAAAGGTATTTGCCACCTTCGATAATGCTACCACCGAGACGCCTTCATTCACTTCTCTGCCAGGCGGTTGAGATGCAAACTGAACAGTGCACGTATCACATTACGCACACCCAGGTAACCGATTTTAATACTCCACCATTTTCCCTTCAATCTGATGTATTAGAATTTAGTTTTAATAACGTTTTTCATTAATTACATGGGATGGACAGTCGAATCTGGAAAATGTTTCCTTGCTCGTGGATCACAGTTGCAGCAAAGAACAATTTCCCGGTCACACGATTCAGGTGCTCAATGATCATTGCGACGAGGTCTGGTATTGTAAATTTTCGCCAGACGGTCTCAAACTCGCAACGGGATCAAAAGACATGTCTGTCATTATTTGGGACGTCGATCCTGTGAGTAAAATCTTGAAAATGTCGATAAAACAAGAAATTTAACTATGTTATTTCCGTAATTCGTGTGTTGACGACGCTTTCACTTATTCAAGGAAACATTGAGGGTAACGCACAGAAAGACTCTCGAGGGTCATACGTACGGTGTTGCACTCATAGCCTGGAGTCCAGACAGCAGTCATTTGATCGCTTGCGGACCCGAGGATTGTCCCGAACTCTGGCTTTGGAGCGTCGACACTCCTGAATGCGAGCTCCGAGTCAAACTGACGCAAAGCACCGAGGATTCACTTACCGCTTGCGCGTGGCATCGAGATGCCAATAAATTCGTGACTGGTGGTCTCCGAGGACAATTTTACCAATGCGTAAGCGATTTTACTATTTTTTTCTTCACCCTTTTCATTCTCGAATAGCTAAATTTTACAAATTACAATGAGAAATGAATTTTCTCAATCTAGGACATGGATGGTAACGTTTTGGACTCGTGGGAGGGCGTGAGAGTCAAATGTTTATGGTGTAGGAGCGATGGGAAAACGGTTCTCGCCGCTGATTCTCATCATCGTATACGTGGTTACAATTTCGATGAATTGTGCGACTTCACAATGTAAGTTTATCACAATCTAACCCTCGATTACCTTCCAGCCGCTGTTTCAAAGAAAACCCATAAAAATTTGTTTTCTTCCTGCTCAGACTACAAGAGGACCATCCAGTGATGTCTTTTAGCGTTAACAAAGCCGATCGACTCGCTCTACTGAACGTTGCTAATCAGGGTGTACATCTGTGGGATTTGCAAGACAGATGTCTCGTCAGACGTTTTCAGGGTGTAACACAGGGTCACTTTACGATTCACAGTTGCTTCGGCGGTGTCAATCAAGATTTCATTGCGTCCGGAAGTGAAGGTAAACCTACTTTTGCATTCTTATTTCTCTTATCGAGAAAATAATTGACAAATTTTTCGTATTAAACCCCGTTATACGAGAACATTTAACGATTAAAATAATAATCATTACGAGGTAACTAATCTGTTGGAAATTACGCATGTTACATTACCACAATGCAATTGTAAACTGACGATAATTAATTATGTTTTTCATGCTGTCTTTCCCACAGACAATAAAGTTTATGTTTGGCACATAAGGCGCGAACTACCGATAGCAACACTAACGGGTCACAGCAGAACGGTCAATTGCGTTTCGTGGAATCCCGTTTATCACCAGATGCTGGCCTCGGTATCCGACGACTGTACAGTACGGATATGGGGACCGAGATCATCGTCGCCCGAAAGATCCGACAATGCTAAGACTGGTTAGTTCGTAGATTTTTGTCTCGACTCGGCTCGATTCGTAATGAATATACATCCATATATATGAGTATATATATATATATAACATAAGATAAAAATCGTTCTATATCTGACATCGGATTAAAGATTAAGAAAGAATTAAAAAAAATAGACAACGATAATTAAGAAATGTAGCAATTGCGATTGTGCGAATTACGGCAAATTGGAGGATTGGAGTGACGATTGCCGAGCTTTTGAGCTCGGATAATGTCATTGGGCCTTGTTTTCGTTTATTTTCAGCATCGCCCGAGAGCAACTCTTCAAACGGTAGTGGCTGGCACGAAATGGTGTCGTAGCGAACTACAGTACATCAGTATGACCCCATGGTGTTCAAAAGACTGTCCTGTTGACCATCTCGCGCTGACTCTCTCCCCTCGAACCTCCCCTTTGCCCGTATTTAACGAAAAATAAAACGTAACGAAAACCGCGCGAAAATGGAATACAAGAGAGAGAAGAAGAAGAAGAAGAAGAAGATAAATAATCATTAAAAGCCAAGTAAAAACGGGGGATTTGGCGAGCAATCGATGGGCGAGTTGCATGTTGAGGAGTTTAGCAGCTTCTCGCTGATAGTCCAAGCAAAAAACAGATTTAACAAACAAAAATGTTGTATTTTTTTGCTCGAAGTGTCTAACAACGGAATCTCCGCGTTGGATTTTCTCTTTCTCACAGCCACGCAAAACAATTTTTATCTCTCTCTCTGTCTCGCTCTGTGTCTCTCTCTCTCTCTCTCTCTCTCTCTCTCTCTACAAAAACACACACACACACTCTCTCTATCTTTCTCTTTATCTGTCTCAGTCTCTCCAACTTAAGAATCCAATTGGGATAAGATTCTTTTACGAATCCTTACCAAGTCGAGGAAACTTTTCATACTGGAGAGTAAAAGATTTTTGTTTTCCTTGCGAATTCCAACGATCGGAGCGGAAAGAGCATAATACACGATAATCGAGACTAGGATAAGACGAAATAGAAGATAACCCAAACTCATTCTCTAGCGTTGAAGTTGTAAGGTAAATGTAGAACGGTTATAAGATAGTTTACGAACGGAACGCTCTATCTGGGGACGAGAGATAATCTTCGAGACGGACAAACGAAAGAACGAAACAAAAATTAACTGTAACTAAATTGAGTTGCGCGGGGGCTTGGGGCGGGGGGGGGGAGGCAAGAGGAAACACCAAAGCGTTGATTAATTTCTTTGTTTTGTCGTGCCAATATCGATTGCTGAGTACAAAATAAGTTTGAGCCGTGTATACTTTATGTACGCGATTTACGCAAGGGACATAGACGAGAGGCACTAAATTTTATCTTTTTCCCCACCCACACACACACACACACGCGCGCGCGTCCTACGCTTGGGTACGTTTAGCAACAATTCGAGGGTTCATATTTCTTTTTCTATTTTCTTTTTTTTTTTGTTTTCCCTCATAAATAGCTAAAAAAATCTAGCGGCAATCAGAGAGAAGGAAAATTTCTGCTTGTGAGTGAGGTATGAAGAAAGATGATGATGATGATGATAATAATAATCGCGGACTCCGAGAATCTAGGTTTTATTTATATTGTAATTCAACGATTTTATACGACGGTAAGCATACTTAACGTTGCGAAGAAACGAGATGAAGAAGATTTTGATGGAGAAAAAGAAGAAGAAGAAGAAGAAGAAGACGAAAAAGTTACGAACGTTACCTCTTTCTTATTAACTGCCATATTTTCTATCGATATTTAGGGCAACGAGACACGAACTTAGGATGCGTTTCGCGTTACAATTTGCGCGTCAATTAGAAACATGCGATTTCTAACTGTTGTTTCATACAAATTCTTATATCGCCACCGAGTAACGATGAGAATAAATTTAAAGAAAAGAAAAAAAGACAAGAAAAGAAAATAGTATATATATAAATATATATATATATATATATTTTGTTCCCGTTTTTACTGTAAACCGAAAGAAAAGAAAACCCGAAACGCGCATAATTACGAGCGATTCTTGTTGTTACAAACCGAACAATACGAATGGAAAACAAAACAAAACAAAAAAGAAACACCCGCACGTGCTTTTGAAACTATTGGCAAAGATATTTGTATATGCTTTTCGAAAGACTCGCGGCTGCGAGTTTCCCCTAATTAACGTTAAAGATTGTAATTTACTCCGAAGGAAAGGACGACAAACGACACGAACGAGGAGAATTCGAAATCTATGCAACTTTTTGTACCCACGACACACCAGTGGCAGTTAATGGGATAAGAATATAATCGAGTACGATCACGAACGAGTTGTTTTCTTATGCGTGAAACAGTAGCAATAGCCGGAGGTCTCGTGATAGCGGTGAGCAGAGTAAAAAAAAAAAAAGAAGAAAAAAGAAAAAAGAAACGAACGGTGTATATGTACAGATGAGTTTTCAATAAACCACATTAGAAATCAGAAACCCTCCAGAATTGCAAGCATTTTAGTTTGTTCGACCGTTATGCTACTTGTATAAATTTCTTGATATCAATAAGGTACAATAAATATATATGTATGCACATATTGCATGCTTGCTCGTGTGTGCGCGCGCCTATGCTTGTGTATGAATGCCCCCCCCCCCCCCCCCCCCACACACACACAGTGCGAATGTATATATGCGTGTACAGACATATACACATTTGTGTGTATGATGTATGTACGTGTATTCTCCGATTGTCATTGTGAACTTGGAGACACTATATACGAAAAAAAAAATACGAAAAAGAACAACTAAGATAATTTTAAGATTCGCCGCAAACTTTTATAGCTATGATAATTTATGTTTAATTTATGTATCAGCTTGCAACTCCCCCTGTCCATTGTAATAATTGCACATATTAAAATATTATACATAAGCGGTAATCAAGTTTTCGTTGCAAAGATTGAAGGATCTTCGTTCATAAAAGTTTCGTGGAGAATTGGGGAATTGGTTATTGTCTGGAGATGGGGAAGAGAGGAGAGTCTGGATAATGCTGGAATGTGGAATTAAACAGATTTCGTTTCTTCGTTTCACGATGTATCGAACAAACGTGTGCCCGTTGATTGCATATACGCATATGTATATTTACTGATGGAATTTTTAGCGTTTATATCGTCGAGGAATATGATCAACATTTGACGATTATAATTTAGGAAGAGATACGTGGTGATTGTTTGAAATCCTCGATGTACTCGGTCTTCGCTTGGTAGCGTATGAACCGGGCGGTGGCTCCACCTGGCGGGGGTTTCGGGTACTACCGCATATCCTCGAGTTTCCGCGACGATTTTTCTTTGAAAATTTTCATTCGTCGTGTCGTTTTCCATACGTTGTACCGATGGGAAGTATATCGATTCATATTTGTTTGTTTTCCGCTTTGCATTAATGTCTCAAACGATGAATAGCCGCTGGTTGATCGATGCCCCACTCCAGAAGGTACATTTATTATGAGATACGTGAGTATGCGCACGCACACATATATATATATTTGCATGTATATTCGGTCGAGCCGGTTGCGCGTGTCCCCCATAAGGCCGAGCCCGTTGTACGCGATTCTCGTTCTCTCTCCCACCTCATTACCAGGCGCAATGCCTCGAGACTTTCTTGTATCTCTCACGGGTATTGATGATTTCCATTTAAGGAAATCTCGGGAACGGTAACACAAACTAGCATGTTCACTAAGGAGCCGAAGAGTCAATTCCCGAAGATCTTGAAACAAGCAGCAAAGTTCGTGATATTCTTCGAGGTAACGGCGTTCTTCGGTTTATACGCGGTTTGGCGCCGCATGAATACTTCCCGAGGTGAGTAAGAATAATCTTTGTACATCTTCGTGTTACTCGGTGACAAACTTTTTG
This sequence comes from Netelia inedita, assembly GCA_964017225.1. NCBI lineage: Eukaryota > Metazoa > Arthropoda > Insecta > Hymenoptera > Ichneumonidae > Netelia > Netelia inedita. The sequence goes on from OZ024921.1 coordinate 7,148,641, forward strand.
AGGTTAAACGTTCTCGACGAAAGATGAATCATCGTAAGTGAATATTCCAAAAAAATGCATAGTACGAGACAAAAAAAGTATTTCGTACATTTCGCGATAGTTGGATCGATTCGTTTCTTGCCTAACCTCACTTTTTACTCTCATTACGCGTTCTACGAGTCGTAAATTCGGGTTAAACATTCGAATAAAAAATCTCATATCTCGTCTCGCAATCGACGATCGAATCGACTCGTCTACAATTCGTGACAAAAGATTTTCGTCAACGAACCAAAAATTATTTCATTTCACGGTGAAAATCTGATGATAACATTTTCAGATTTCAGGTATTACATGCAACAAAAGTTTCCAACTATCTTGAACGGTTACTACACTATCGGAGAGACGATCTCTGGTGACGATCTCATTAGAAAAACCGATCAAAGTATTTGGGCGAGCGAGAATAAATAATCTCGATGAGCTCGTCTGCTTCATGGCGTACGTACAGTCCGTTGTGTGGTTAGTAGGCTACACCGCATTAGGATATGCTCTATTCAAAGTCTGCACACCCAACCAACAGAAAATAGAAAAGGTAATAGTTCTTTGAATTTTGCAACGGCGCCTCGTCCGCCTGGGAATTATTCTTAAAAAATGTTCAAGCAAATGTTCATTTTACCATTTCATAACGCAATCTATTCCGCTTATTCAGACCATGGGAATTGAACATTTCTCGAGAAAAAGACGTTCGTAATATTAGTCTTACGCGTAACTTTAATTTCTCGCGCCAATCTCATATAGTCACAGAATTGAGAAATCTTTATTTGAAAAATTGCAACTTTTGTACTCGTGTAATGATTTTTCGAATACCAAAAATCGGTGTATAAACATTGTCCGACGTCTGAAATTTTGCAAGAGTTTACTTTTTGCCGAAATTTCAGAGCGTTCGTAAAAAAAAAAGGATTTCACGCATCTCTACTGTTTATTGGTATATTGTATACGAATGACCGTGATCCAACGATTTTCGTAACATTTGGCACTTGTTCTATCTTAGGAGTCTGGAACTGTCGGTTAGGTTACTGGTAATCCTACGCGGTAGGATCCTAACACTCGGCAAGTATGCCAAATGCTACGACGAATTCAACGCGGGCGACGAAAAATCGTCGGAATCGGAGACAAAGGTCCATGAACGCGCACAGTAACGACGGTCGGTCCATCCGAACCGAGGTGATCCGGTTTCACGGGCGTTGCGACAACGTCCCGTGTAAGCCGATCGCTACCGCGAGTTTAGGAATTGCCGTGGACGAATTATATTTTCCTGCCGCGGTTCACCTCGAAATCGCTACGGAAGTTGCAAGCATTGTCCGCGCGAAACTATTGGACTCTGTGATCCCGAATGGGGCGGCCATGCAATGTTTTGGTCCTTCGTCCCTTACTTCCTTGGTGGTGCCAGGGGTTAAGTCGGTGTTGAACTACACCAACCCAAATTCTAGGCATTTCCTCCGTGCTCCCTCCGTGCCCCGGAATGTAGTCGAGATTCACAGGACGGCGGCCTCCGATACCCTATGCTTTTTAGGAATTTCTTTGTACGGCCGGAGTCGAGTGAGAGCGATCTCTCTCGAAGCTCCAGCTCCTCGTCCACCTTGATTCCCAGCCAGGAGAGTCTCTCTGTTCCTCCGAAGAGGAGGAGAGAGTTTGCCCGACTGAGCCTGAAAGTCGATCAATTCGACGTAAAATTCCGAGTTGATTGCCTTTTAGGCAACTCTGCGCAGGGATTAATCCGCGCTAAAGAGCTTTACCGTCTCTATGTGTCTCTGATTTAATCTCATATGTGTATAATAAACAGATCGAATGGTAATTCCTAAAAAAAAAAAAACAATCTGATAATTGCAGATTCGACAGATTGGCAACGGTCGCATCGGGCGTGATACCGCATCGAACCATCTCCCAGCGAATTTTCCCAAACCCTCTCGAGCGGCAACTCCGTTCTACAAACCACCAAAACGCGACGATTCTGCGAACGTCACGAAAGCCGTAACGATTGAAAACAAGTCGGATAAATAACATTCGGCGAAAGCTATGGAATCGACGCAACTGATAGAGGGAAGTCTGCCCGATCGCATAAGTAAACGCGATCGTGAGCGCAAAAACGTGATCGAACGTCGTCGCGAGGAGCGTCAGCAATTGGCCGTCGAATGCGAACAGACGAGTTATTTCAAAGATGCATTTCACGCAACGTGCAACAAGGTCAAAGAACTTCTCGACGCTGCGCCAACGACGTCTCTCGTCGGACTTCCAGCGTTGTTCGACAAAGCCAACAAGGAAATCGAGACGCTAAAGAATTATCTCTCCCAATCGAAGATGTTCCTCAAAGTCTACGATATTCGCAAGGCACAAGAAAATCTACAGATTCTCGAGAACGAGGCGGCCGATCTGGAGGTCAAATTATTGCCGAAGAAGAAATTTGGCTTCAAAAATCGTCGAGCTGTGAAAAAACCTCAAAACGATAAAACGAACGACGTTACGGACGGACTTAAAGATCTCAAGATCAACGAGACGGGCTGTAACAACACGACGACCAAACGGATTAACGAATTGTCGAGCAAATACGGAGACAGCGCGTGTATGCTACTGGGAAAAGTTGACGAACGTTTGTGTCTCGATGCTGAGAACGTTAACAAAAATGACGTTATGCTCTCCGATCTGACACGTTGCACCGTTAAAATTTACGGCACGCCGAGCACTCTACACATGGTCAATCTTAAGAATTGCACGATCCTCGTTGGACCCGTTGCATCGTCCGTTTTCATTCACGCCAGTACGGGTTGTACCTTCGCTTTCGCTTGTCAACAGCTAAGACTTCACTCGTCGACCGATTGCACTTTTTATCTTCACGTTACGAGTCGAGCAATTATCGAAGATTCTACCAAGATTAAAGTAGCGCCTTACAACTGGACCTACGAAGATCAATCGACTCATTACAGTCTAGCTGGCCTCGACACGAAGATCAACAATTGGGACTGCGTCGACGATTTCAACTGGCTCTCGTACGAAAAACATTCGCCGAATTGGTCGATTCTCAAACCCGAATTAAGGATCAAAACGTGGGATTGACGAACATCTTTTCGAAGAGATTATTTTTATTGAGTTCGCTAGTGTTTAGAAAATTGTCATTCCTCACTATCCAATTACCCTCCTGCCTACGTACGTTCTTTTATCCCTCCCGTCTGTCTCTATTCATTTATTACTGTAATTTCGAGATAATTGTCGAGGCGAACTTCGTTAAACGTCGATGCGTTATTTAAAAGGCTAATAATTACTCGCTTTTACACAATAATAACAAATGCACATAATATTAACGTAAGTCCAAATAAATATGTGAAAAATCTCGTCTCTTCGCTCGCACTTTGAGATTAATATCGAATTCGCGTGCGTGTGCGTTTGTGGATTTTCATGAATCGAGATTCAACGTTTACGATTTAATTTTTAATCAGTCACGTGGTTTTCTTCTTTTCATTTTGTTACGAAACGTATACCTCGTTTGAAAATTATATTTCCTTGTATATATTGTGACACGAATTTTATTCATTTCATTCATGTTTATTTTGATTTTTTTGTTCGACGAAATAGTTACCAATTTTCCTCGATTCGTCTCTCGACGTCCAATTTTACTTTTAAACGTTTCATTAATTTTTTTTCACATCGTTCCTAGAAATTTGTCCCTTTGCGTTCGATTATAAAGTTTTTTTCTTTATCGATGAATTTTACATTCGATCTTATCGATAGCTTCGACAAAGTTGAGGTTCCTTCCACATTTTTGACTCTCTGCGCTCGAGATTTGAATTTGCCTTATTGGCTGTACACGCAAACGTCCAAACATCCTCAAATCTCGATGGTGGTATTCGCTTTTCCGCATAGCTACGAGGAATATTCGAATTATTGCATTTATGGAGATCACGAAACTCCGTCGAGATGCCGGGATGTATATTCCGGTAGCTCGGATATTAAGAATAACTTCGCCCGAGTTAACGCAAACCCGCCGAACCGCGCCGCATCCCCGATCTGTTATCTTAGCCAATATTTTTACTAAACCTTCTCCATCCATCGAACTCTTCTTGAATATATCTGAATACATCAGTCTATCGTTCGGAAGATATCGAGAAAGGAAATAAAAAAGTCAAAGAGGAGAAAAAAAAATCCGAAACTAAACGAGAATCGTAGCGTTTTCGCGTCGATACTTCACTTTTGAAAGATTCTCGAAGGGATTTTCCATTTTTCCTCTTTTTATCTATAAAAGACAAAAAAAATGAAAAAGCGTCATTCACAACCGTTGAAATAAAATCCTAGAAACGTTGGCGTTACTGTTAGCGAGACGAAAAAAAAAATGGACAAAAAAAAGTAAGAACGCGCTTGCCTGCGTGCGTTTTTCAACCGATCGCGGAAGATCGCGGACCGTTACGACAGACTGGGTTTGATTCGATTCCCATTCGGGGTCAAGCACCGTAAGGACGAAAGATCCTTTGAGGTTTTCGTGAAAGAACTTCTCGACATGTTTGTACACTTCGGTCCACCTCTTCCCCAATTTTGTTTTTCATGCGAGCGTATAATCGTTTGCTCAGGTGATATTAAGGGCTAGATTACCCGGCTTACTTACCGTTAAAAATCGAGTTAAATCCGTGCATTTATTTATATACGCCATACACGGTATTATTTATATATATATGTATAAAATACCTAAAAGCGATAATTCTACCGTTGTCATTTGCATTGAACGCAAAATATTAGGATCTGATGAGAAACCAACAATCGGCGAATTTCACTCGTGCGGAAAATTCGACAAATTTCCATAGCCCCCTAACGTTGCTTGGTCAAAGCGAACGTAGGGCTCGAGCATAACGCTCGATCGATTTATCGAAGGAGGATTAACAGCCTCGAGGGCGCAGGATCGTTTCGACGTGGTCGTTCGAACGTGTAAGTCGGCTTGCCAAAAAGTTTCTTATTTTTTCTTATTCTTTTTTTCTCTACTTTCTTTTCTCCCCTCATGTCCTGCGGATTTTTGAATCGAGATTTTCGTACGAGCCTTCATCGAATATTGTACTCGCTTAAGGATCGTTGCCTCTCGCTTTTTGGCTCGGTCATCACGTTGTCCCAACTTAGCTGCTGTAAGGTTTTGAAACCTTGGATTTTCATATTTTTATTGTATTTATTACAATTTTGTTTCCCAAAATTGCAATTACAAGACGCCACTCTTTCTTTTTCGCAGGATCTTAACTCCGTTGGTATTTCGAGTCATCTCTAGAGTCTCGAATTTGAATAGGTCGCGCAATCTTCCATAATATCGACGAGTTTCAACCCCCGCAGCCTCTTCTCGCTGTATCGCCCTTTGAAACAATCGATGACGTGGAAAAACTCAAACGTATACCAAGGGAAGTTTCATCCGCGCGCTTTCCTCCATCTCCCCCCGTACAAAAATTAGCGAATCGTAAAATAACGAGGTGTAAAAGTCCCTTTGACGAAGTTACACAGAAAAACGTCCCGACGTAACTGTTTCTTGCTCATCTCCTATAAACGAAAAATGCGCGTCGTAAGATCATTCCCCGAGGCTCCGTTTGTCTTTTCTCGTTTGTAAACGCTAAATAGCCAACAGGTTTCAACGCGACGAATAAAAACGAGTGAGAGCAACGAAGAACTCGTTAACGAATTTACAAACGGAATAAACGACGTTTCCGGTACGATAAAGGGACGCGAGAAAACGATTGAAGGGCCCGACACAATTGTATTTATTTGCATCGATGAATACGCCAATTTAATATTTCTCTCACTGAATTATATAACCGTTTTATTAATACCAATCGATACCGATAAAGAAAGAAAAATAAAAGATTGAAGAAAATACACCAAGGATTAAATAAGATCACTGTATACACGAATAATATATGAAACTCGATGCTGAAATGGTAAAGAAAAGAAATAAGTAACGTCTCGAACACACGCGATATTCATTTCGCGACTAACGATTCGAAAACCACCCTGGTACTCACGATTCAGGAAACGAATGTTATTTCCCGTGAAATTTGTTGACAGCCGTTACACGATAGTTTTAGTCCTGTAAAGGCAGCAATATAGAAAAAGAACGTGTATAACTATAACTCCTGTATTTATACATAGAAGGACCCTCGAGTCCGGAAAATTTTCGGGCGTCTGGGTGTTGCGGCTGCATTTCTGGAGATTCGAAGGAAAAGTCTCTCTCTCTCTCTCTCTCTCTCTCTCTCTCTCTCTCTCTCTCTCTCTCTCTCTAAATATATATATATATAAACCTATGTAGGAACAGGCCAGAAGCGGCTCCCGTTACTATCGCAGTCTACCGGCTTACCCGGCGAACAACAGTAGTCAAATCAAACACGGGGCTATTAACTGGGTCAACATCGGCCCGTCGGGGGGTGGGCGAGGGTGGAATAGAGAGACAGTGAGTACATAGCAGAGGCGGTACTTAGTGCAACAGCAAAAGCAGAAACTCAAGTACGCGTGTAGACGAGAGGTAAGCGAGAGAAAAAGACAGAGCGAGAGTTTGAGGGATGAGAAGAACGAAGCTAGTCCTCGTGCCAGCAGCAAAAAGGCCCGACGACATTTTTCTCTCTTTTCCCTCGTCGTAACATCGAACTGTATTTTTTCCCTCGACACACCCGATTCGAGCAATCGGCGTGAATTTTTTTTCTCACCCAGCGATCGACCGCTACCGTATTTGGTACATTTTTACTTTGAGAATCTCTCGAGAAAAAAAACGCGTTTCTCGCGTATGCGCGGGTGGACGAGTATTAGCAAAAGCATTTATCGTGATCGTATCAGGCTGCCGATACGGAGAGGAAAAAAGATGAAAGGAGATGGAATAAGAGAATGAGAGAGGGATGAAAGAGGAGGAGAAGACGGAGACGTAACAATTGCAGCCACGACTTCGGTGTCTCACCTAAAATAAATATCCGATGAACTCGCCCGAGCGAGTCCCTTATTGCTACCGCCAATATTGTTTTAGGCACGCGCGCGCGCTTGGGAGTCGTCCTAGGGGGATGAACGTAGTATAAATCGTTGTACGAAGAATATAGAAACTGTGAGACTTGGCGCGCATCGAGATACGATTATTCGAAGTTGCGTGTGCGCTATATCGCCATGAAACCCAAGAAATTACTGAACGATCGTTCGATGCAGCGACCAACATTTTTTTTCCTTTTCCCCAACTACCCATTTCCGTATTTTTCTTGCAAACCGGAAGTCGGTCGAATTTCAAACCAAAGAAAAGGAAAGAAAGACAGACACAAATATTTGAAGTAAAATACTTTTTAAATTTCGAAACAATACCGCGTCAAGTACAAATGTAATAAATTTATTACCCACGCTATTATTACAACCTTCTCAAACAAAACTACCCCCTACCATGAAAATTCGAAACAATTTTAATAAATTCGCCCGAAGTTACGACGACATAAATAAATATATGATTATGTATATGTGTGTGTGTGTGTGTGTGTATAATCGAGTTACCTCGTTTCGTTATCATTGCGCTTGAACAACCGTGGATAAAGAGACACGGAAATAGCAAAGTTTGCGAAAGTTAACGAGGATGTAACGCGAATAAACGGTCTTTCGAGGAATATTGAAAACGCGAGGGAAGGACAATTTTCGTCGTCTTAGCTGCACGAGCTACTCTCGAATCTTGCGGTATATCTCTTATTCGCGAAATTTGAATTTTACTCTTATATAGATATATACATAAATATATATAAACATATATATGTTATATATATATAACTCGAATTTCAGGACTTCTCTTTGAGCACACGACGACATTACCTCGCTCGTTCTTGTTTCTCGTATATTTGCCGCGGAAATAATTAATTAACGCAGGCGGGGTGACTCGAAAGAGCGAGAGCTCATAACTGCACCGGTCCCATCGTGCTCGACGTTGTCCCGCAAACTCTCCGTCACGTCGACGTTGCAACCCTCCTCCTCGTCTCTCGTGCCGTTGTTTTAAGGATGTTTAGCTCGTACAGTCGGTTTAGAAAATTGTCAAGCTCTTCGTTTCTTCGATCGCATAGAAAAACAATTGATTTTTTTTTCAGCGAGAAATAAATGAAATAATTTTTTTTTACGTTTTTTTCGTTTGCTCCTTTTTTTTATATTTTGTTGGAAAACGACAGAAATTATCGTGGGAGTGAATTTTCAAACGTTACTGTAAACGCTGACGAGTATTTCGTCGTGATTCGTGAAAAACCTCCCGTTTTTTTTTTCATTTTCACTCGCTTTATCTCGTTCTTTGCCATACAGTGCTTTATTGCGTTATACGAAACGTACGAAGTGTCCCGTTTTTTCACGAGCCTTATTACCCTGCCAGCAGCTCGTTTAACGCGAGCGAGTCGTTCGTAAAGCTCTCGCGTGTAAAAAAAATAAATAAATAATAATTGCGCTTGTCGTCGATCGAACGGTAGCGTTAATGGATTTCTTTTTTAGCAATCTTGAAGCGAGGAGCTTTTTTGAAGAAGAGAAAAAGAGGGAGCGAGAAGAAATGGCCTTTTATTCGCCGTCGTCTTTTCGCGTGTATACGTGTCGTATATATATATACCGTATATATATTAGGAGAGAAGGAAAGGCGCTAAGAGCCATTAGCAGGTATTATTCCAGCATGATCCGCGCAACCGTCCGCGAGAACAATAGAAAAGCCCGTTGTGCTTCCACTTCTGGAGCGTCGAAGAGCGCAACGATATCGCCCTCCGTCGTGATTGAGGGGACGCGCGTCTCGCGAAAAGTATCGTCGCGAGAAAATGGGGACGATACGAGCGAAGAAAAAATAACGAATGAGAAAAGAGAAAGAAAAAAAGGTTGAGACGACGAAGATCGTCTCTTTCGCGCGGGGGGTGGCAAAACGTCCAGAAACGTCCTCGTATTACACGCTTCGATGCTGACGCCCTCGGCCTCTGCAAATACCGCAGCGCGCTGTAATCTCGAGTTTGATCGTTTCTCTCGTAACGTCGCGAGTGTCTTTTCGTCAATTACAAATTTTATTTTCCACGCATTTTCACCCTCGTATTCTCCCTTCAAAAAACAACCCCCGTATTTCATTTATCAAATGTTTATACAAAAATTTCGAATAATTACAATGTAAATTTCAAAATTTAACTATGAACATTTTTAAATTATTTATTTTCATTATAAACAATACAATTCTTCACCCCGATCAACGTCCCGAAAAATGTCCCACTCGATTTTCATTAATATCGAAATTTTTGCGAGACCTTGACGATAGAATGAATATTGGATTTCGATTCGATTCGAATGAATCTCAACCGTGGCACGGTGAAAACGATGCTTTGAATCTCGAATAATCGATTAACCTTTATTGTAATTAGCGCGACTAATTATTGTCCGAAGGTTCGAGCTGTCCGTTGGAATCTTACGGGCCTCGTTCGATTCGAGATCGAGACAAGTGAAAAGTGCAATCGAGATCGAGATCGCTTCTATTATATCATGTGTATACCTACGTTCTCGCTATACGTATAGAGTTACTTCACTTATTATAAGTACGTGTTGTTTCAACCTGGCTTCACCCTTCCCCCATTTCAGAATCGGGAATGATACGAGAGTTTGCTCCCCTTTAACCCCCACAACCCCTTCCCCTCTCTTCCGCAACCCCTGCTAATACAGCATCCTATTCACTCGTAGCGTTTCATGACATATATATATATACATTGTATATATATCTGACACGCACACAATTATGCAATGAAATTATACAAACAATCGCAGTAACTCGATTTCACTCGACATATGCCATTCTGCCCGAATATCTCCCAAGCGATTATCCTCATGAATTAATTATTCAAGTCGCATGTTATTGAATGAAAAATTATCTCATAACGATTCTCGCAGTTAATTTTCCATAAAGATTATTATTTTATCGAGGCGAAATAAAAATTAATAACGTGCTTTTAAAAAAACACATTGATAATTTATCGTCAATATAATTCGAGCGTTTTATTCGTAAATTTTACAATAAAAATAGTGGGAAACTTTCATCTGACAAAATTTGTATTTCCTATACTTCTGATTAGACGTCGTTAATAATTTCCGTTTGAATTGAATCAACGATAAAGCGTCAGCTGGTTATCTATAACGCGCGACGTATCAACGCCCATTGATTTTATAACACGGGCGTGACGATGTGTATAAAGGGTTCACGGGTTATATATTCCTCTCTTTACCCCCCTCCCCCTCGGGACACTGCCACTGACAACGCAATTATGTCGTCTCGATTGCGGTTGCACGCCAACCCTCTTGGCGTTATCGCCAACCCCTAAAATCAACCCCTCTCGACTATCCTTCCGTGCTGCTCTCTATATTACTATATTACTATATATATTTATATATGTGTAAATATATATATATATGTGTGTGTGTGTGTGTGTGTGTGTGTGTGCGTGTGTGTGTGTGGTGTATAGAAGGCACTCGACGCGACGCTTTCTTCGTATTATAATGCAGGAGGATCGTCGGATGACATTTATCGCGGTTCCGTATACATAAAATCTAATACACACACACATACATATATATACGAACTATTATCCAGCAAAGAGCTTCGCCCATTCTTCGCTGAGCGGTATAAATTTTCGTTTCATCGATTCAACGCGCGCATCTCACAGTTTTGTGTACGCTCTATATAAATAGGGTAGATATATATATATATGACCGATTCCTCTGTGAATTCGTGCCATGTTTATTCAAGTGGACTGAAAATGGCTTCGCGATTCGTATACAAAGCATTTATTACGAGACGCCTGTGTTCGTACATATTCGTTCGCCGGGGCGCGTGTGCACCATAATGGAATAATAGGCGATCGGTTCGTTCTAAGATTTCGATCGAAATGCGCGACTTTAATAACGAGAACAATAGAAAATAACTAAAATAATAACAAAAATGTTATTTCGATAATTACAATTATTGTATTGTATGGGTGTGTTTTTTTCTTCTTTTTTCAACGACGAAATAATTGAATTAATTAATTGCCCTCGAGGTAAAATATTTTTTTAATCATTTCGATGTAATTACCGTTAATACCTTTTTTTTCTCTTTATTTTCATGTATATAAAAGGAAATGTAAAAAAAGAAAAAGCTTGATCACGTTACGATACTCAATGGAAATTCCATCAATGTAATATCGAGTGTCAATAACCCGGGAGAGCTCTCGTTCATCCACCCTCGTATCTAGCACAGGTATTATCGTAGGTAGGCTGTGAGGCTGATGAAAAACCCGAATCACGATATTCTAATCCAGTCGCAATTATTCTAATTAGTCTCGACTGGACGTACCTCCTGTAAATCATAAGATATAACCATACACACAGACACATATATATATACATATAGAACCAGCAGTACAGTAACCCCTCATTCGTTTAATAAAGAAACGAACGTCGAACAGATCAAACGACGTAGAACTTTCACCATTAAAATACTCACTGTCGTGATACATTTGCGAATTGGCCAAATCGTGGCAGACACCTGTCGAAACGAAATGTAATCGACTATTCGAAAGAGAGAGAGAGAGAGGGTGGGATACAACGGAGATAGAGCAACCGGGGAGTAACAAAAGCGAGAATTCACATCGATCGTGTACGACAGAGTGAGTGAGAAAATGAAAGGGCGAAGGAGGATGGGGAGAGCTGCTATGCGGGATTAATCGAACCGTGAAATTTTACGGGAGACTGCAGAGTCGTACGGAAATGCGAAGTGACAGAGAGAAGGATTCACCGAGTGGGGTGTTACTAGGCAGGAAGCCACGTCGCGTTCTTGGTTTGATTAAAGTGATTCCACGATGGTTATATCTCGCTTTGTACGATACATGCATGGAACGTATATACGATTTATGCGTATAGTAGAGGGAGGGTCGGTACGTATGGTGGATATGGGTTTGTTACGGGACCCGAATGCTGGTGCTTAATATATATATAGATATATGTAGTAAGGTTTGAAAACGTTGGTCTCATCCCCGGATATATACGCGGCGTGTATAATACAGGAAAGTTCCCCTGGGCTTTTGCGATAATCGGGCACCGTTTTGAAGCCTCTGGGGCTTCATCACCTCTTCCCTAATATACATACGATGGTACTATCGGGATAATCCCTGGCGGAACCGCAAGTTCGAGAAACACGTGTGTACTTTATCATCGTTCCTTCTCCCTGTTCGACCCTCCCCCCTCCTCCAACCCTCCCCTAAAAAGGTCCTTCTCCGATCGCGACACCCCTCGTACATCACCAATACCATCGTGATCATCACCTTTGACAACGTTGTTTAATTTTTAATCACCACGTTATTCGTGCGAAACGAACGAACGATGGTCGAGAGGGATCAAAAGCTCTTTCATCCCTTGGTTTGAATTATTATTACGACTCTTTCTCTATCGGAGTCGCTGTTTAATTCTCATTTTATCGACACACTCAAACGATGAGTTATCGAAGAATCTCTTTCGCGTTTTAACGATATAAAATTTTGTGTTATTTCGTTCCAGATGATGGGTCAAAATTTATTTAGTCACGGGATCGTGCTCGTTATGGAATAAATGATATTATTATTGATTATTCGCGTTGTTCTCGTTGTCTTAATCGAATATTCTCGTTATTTATGGAAAGGTTGTAGTTTCTTTTTTTTTGTTACCTTCGACCCTCTTCGATGAAACGAATACCACGTCGTAAACCAGACGTTTGACCTACGCGCGTTTTAAAAGGAAAGAAGCAAAAGAAGAAAAGAAAAGAGAGAGAGAGAGAAAAATCCAATCGATATAGCATTCTCCAATGCACATAACCGGAAGTCGTACGTCTGCAAAGATTTTTGCTACATTCTCCAGAATCTTCGAAAGAAATTCGACGTTTCCTCACTTATGTCGCTTTACCCTTGGAAACATCCCTCGCTACTTCCAACGTGAACTATACGTTCTCTACAAGCATATATACATCTATCTGGCTTGAGACGAAAGAGAGGGAGAGAGAGAGAGAGAGGGAGAGAGAACGTCTTAAACCCTCAAATTCACGGCTTACATCTCGCCTGCTGCGAAGCTCCACGAGACTCACACTCCCGTTTGCTTTGACACTGGTGGCTGGCTGGCTCGCTTGCTTCTTCCCCCCATCGCCCCTCTACCCCTCCCGTATATTCCCTCGTGGTGCATCCAATCGCAAAGCCATCCGGTTTCAGTGACAGCAGTCGCGATGTTTTCTCCTCAGTCTCGTCGTGGATTGGCCATCGCCGAGAGGGTAGTGGGCGTGGTCTACTCTCGTTCGTTTTCATCCCCCACTCGTAACGTCGGCTATAGTCGGACGTCATCCTCGTACCGGTGATATTTCAACGGGGGGGTGAAACCAACCCCACCGTAGACTCGACGCGAGCAGAGTGCGGTATACGTTTGTGTGTGTCGGATAACGCGAGGGTGCCCTTTTCCTTCGGGGGGGGGGGGACGAGCATTCATCGTTTACCTGGTGGACGAGCCTCTCCCGCCGGATATATCAGCCCGTGGGTTATACGGGGGAGACGCTTTCGGTCAAAACGCACGGAGGGGTTGCTCGTCTCGTCCCTCTTTCGGTCTCTATGTCCTCCCTCTCTTCGACTTTCACGAAACCGGTTACGGTCTCTGTGGGAGACGAGGAGAGGCTTTCTCTCTCTCTCTCTCTCTCTCTCTCTCTCTCTCTCTCTCTCTCTTTCTATCTCTCTCCCTCTTCGTCTGGATAACGGGCTTCGCAACGAGAGCCAGCTCGGGAATAATGTTCAGGTGTGCTCCTCTTCGTAGGGGGATGAAGGTGAGCGTATCGCGGTGCGTCTCGTGTCGGACAATCGGCACGCATTACCTATCTGCGAATCTCTCTCTCTCTCTCTCTCTCTGTCTGTCTGTCTGTCTCTCTCTCTATTTCGCATTTTCGACTCCCCTCTTGACTGGTCTATTTTGTAATACACCCCGATGGCATACCGATGAAAGCCGCCATTATTATTCCCTCCAGCCTCGAAACCGAGGAATCATCCACTCATATGAGAATATCCGTATGTATTCCTAGCTGCGTCTCCCCCATCTTCCGACACGAGTCACGAAATCGAACGTGTCACTCGACGATTGTACGAATTCATGCGCAACGGGGGTTGTCGCGTCGAACGTCGTTTTTCCACGGGCCATTTTCCATCGTTCGTGGGCTTAGGACGCGCGAAAAGTTTTTTCGGTGTTCATGAAAATTAAAATTCACGGGAATTTGATGTTCGAAAATAAAATTCTCCCTCGAGAATATTGAGCTTTTTTATATGATAATTTAATTAATCAATTTACAGTCGAATTATAATTTTCCGATCGTTTTTATTTCATTAGATTCTTTTTATCACACGATAATTTCTTATCCATTGATCTTCGCCGACGTTCCATTGTCTCGTCCTTTTTGTTTCCTTCGTGTAAACAATAATACAAAAATACACGCGAGTTTTAGAGCTCGAGTAATAAAAATATAAAAAAGTCGGCGTTGTGACTGGTCGAGAATCGAGCTTGGCAAACGTAGAAACTTTCATGCTGAATGAGAAAGAAAAAAAAGGCGGAAGAGAGATTAGTCCTCGAAGATTTTTGGTAATCTCATTCACGCGCGAGCTCTACGCCCTTTCCCTTTTTTTTCCTTCGCTCTTAGGTGACGTTCGTGAAAAAGGAGAGGCATTCGAATTTTCAAAGGAAAATAAAATGGGGAGAGAGAAACGAGTCGTGGAAGATCGGTCGTAGATAAGAATCTCGCGATTCCGAGAGTTTGTTCAGGGATTAATAAAATAAAAAAGTACAAGTTGCGATGTTTGAGCCTCGAATTTGTCGACAACCTGCCTTCTGGGAAAATCTCGAAAAGCCTACATTAGCGGCTCGTCGATCTACCTGTACCACGGTTTCCGTTCAAACATTGCCCGTATATTACCCCATTACAACCCCTCCCCGACCAAAAATCTTTTTTTTTACCTCAAATTTCTGTATTTACATCGTACGCTTTTATCTCAATATTTCATTCTTCTACAAAACTATACAAAAAAAAGAAAGAAGAATTTATCATCGTAAAAGAATTACGGAATAAAATATAATAATACGATAAAAATAACAATTTTTATATATTTTATTTGATTTATTGCTTCGAAAATATAATCGTAATTAAAAAATTGTTAGAAATTACGATAAATCGTTGAAAATAATATTATACATTTAATCTTTATATATTTTATTATATTTATTCGCTCAAAAATATAATCGGACGTAAAGTATTTAAACAAAAAATCAACTCACGACCGTAAAGAAAATAAGATAATTCGATAAAAATAATAATTTTTATCGTATGATCGTCTATTGATATTGGCTTTCGTGCAGCGTATGAGAAAATATATTCTAGATACGAAGAAGCTTCCGCAAAAGCTCCGATATCCTAGAAAATTGCAATGTTCCAAGTACGCGTGGCAGACACTCGGATTCGTCCGGTGTTTCGACGAATCGCGCCACTTTTTCATTTTCTCCCTGATGCATTCGAGGAGAAGCTCAAAGCGTACCCGCGTACTCGACACGAGAAAAGAAGCGAAATATTAAATCGCGTTTGCATCTGTCGCTCCGCCCGATGCGCGAAGTCTCTTGCAACGCTCGTGAAACGCAACGGCAAAACGCGTCTCTCTCCTAACAATAAGACGCCTTCGTATTCGCATTTTCTGGCTATGAATTTTTCCTTCGATTTTTCGTTCTCCACCGCGTTTTTTTCATAAATTCTCTCTTCAATTTTTCAATTTGTATACGAAAATATTAACTTCTTGTTTTTTTCGGTCGTAAATATAAAAATTGACGACTTACGAAAAGTTAGTCACTTATGTTGGACCACCCTTCGGTCCAGGGAAGAGAAACGTGCGCAGATTTAAAAAAAAAAAACAAAAATTCTACGACGTACGTTTTATACGTTGCTCGAGAGAGAATCTCGCGAGAGAACGGTCCGCGGGGTGCGCTCCTCCCGGGGATTTCACGCGTCGAGTCGCATTACAGGATCCTACATCGAGTTTAGATGGATTACGCGATGTTGAGGCAGGACCATCCGACTCTCCACGCGGCTCGATTTTTCATCCCCCTTGCGGACGTTCGCGCGTGCACGATTCTTTTCGAGATGCACTCACGATTTTCGACGTTTCGTAAATTTTCAACTCGACGAGAGACCGCAAATATTTTTTAAGATTTGTTCAAATTCTCTTTTTTCTCGTCGATAATTTGATTTTCAGATTTTTCGTTCATCATCCCCCTCTCCTCGATTATGTCGATCCTCCCCGTTAACTATAATTATATTTGTGTATCGAGGAGTATCGTGGATCGGTTGCTGAAGTGTATCGCTGAAGAGGCGCGCGTATTGTAGGAAAGAAAAACCCTTGGCGAAGGGCGGATTGTGCGACGTATATGTACGAGGGTGGCGCTATCATGGCGCCCGAGGCTCGTGCAGCTGACGGCTCAATTATCTCGAGAACGGGACTAGCACAGTCACACCCGATGATAGAGGTCTACCACTCGCTCGTTTTGTCTATACGCGTTGCGCTCTTTCTCACACGCGTAACCACCCTCCCTTTCTCGCTCTTGACCAGATCTTCGTACTCTTTGCGATAATGTACACCGTGCATATATATATATATGTACCCTCTAAATGGTCCCAACCCTCGAGTTTATTGTCCTCGGGCTGTCGGACGCCTCTCGCATCTCTCACCACGCTGAAAGACTCATTGACCATGATATAGCTTTGACTCCTGTCGTATCCCACCCCCGGTCGACATTTCACCCTTATTCAACATTTTCCATTCACGAGGATTTGAAAATCATCGCTGACGAAATTCTTTTCGACCTAATATCGAATTCATAATAATTTTTATTCAACAAGTTTTATTCTTTTTATAATTTTCGTATTTTCTACCTTTTTGGATTTTCATCCCTCGATTTAAGTAGAATAAGTAAATGAATAAATAAATAACGAGGAATGATGAAAAAAATTGCGTATGTTTTTATTGCTATCGTAAATTGACTCAATTAGGGTAATACGAGACCGGTGACGTCTTAATTTACCATAGTCTCCTCGACTCACTCCCTCGAGAGACAACCAACGACCCTGGATAACTCGTCGAGTCCATTAGTCGGGCAAGAAAGTTCCATCCGTTAAACTGCCTACCTGTCGAAAATGTACGAGCCCGCCACGAATTTAAGGGGCTTGGCCGTAGATTTGCACCATTTGCATGCGCAAACATTGACCCTCGCAGGGGTGAAACCAGAGCGGGCGAAATATGCCGTGACGAAAATATTAACGACGGTATATCAAAATAAAAATTCTCCATACGAAAATCACGAAAAATGTTTATTTTCTAACTTTTTTAAAAATAAACATGTTCATAAATTAGATTTCTTTTTCATTGTTTGCTCGAAGAAAGCAGAACGAGAGTTTGTTTTTCGCGAAGAAAAACGTTTGTCGCTATATTGCAACTTTTGCCGGAAATCGTTGACCCTTACACACATAAAATAAAACGCATAGGTATAAAAACCTCGAGTGGCTGGTGATAAAACCGAGACGCCAATTAATTATTCCTAAGGCACCGCGACAATGCTCTCGCGAGCTGTGATTCACGACGCTAATTAAATTTGTCCTGTTTACGAGATGCACGTAGTAAAAGAAAAGACGGTTTTTAAAATAACGAAAAAAATAAATAAATAATAATATGAGTTCGGGAGACGCCGGTGCGAAGGCGAGAGAGACGACGACGTTGTAATGAGACTTCGGACTTGCTTTTTCTTGCTTCTGAATTTTTGCTTCCTTCGACAACGCTCTAATGGAAATGAAATCCCTTAGGATAAAGATGCCTCTCTCTCTCTCTTCCTCTCTCTCTCTTTCTCTCTCTCTCTCCCTCTCTGTCCGATGTTGTTGTTTCTCGCGACGGGGGAGAAGGGTTGGAGGGAGGGCAGATCGCACAAGGGTTTCCTGGATGCTACCAAGCTTTAGGAGCCCTCAAGGCGTACACTCCAGTCATCTCTCCTATCGCCCCTGGCGGCATTAGCTTTGCCCGTCCTCACTTTCATACAACGGCTTTATCTCGTTCACTTCGTTTGATTACACGCGTATGTCTTACCAACGAAAACGTAATCACGAGATCATTCGTGGATTAACGCGACAGTCGTATTTAGAAAATATGTTAATTTTTTATTTTATTCAAACGTTATCGTCGAAAATAAAAGCAACGAAAAAAATAACAAACAATCGCACGATGAGAAACAGTGGGAGGAGGGCATTAAAAATAAAGACCATAAAACAAATCAAAATAACCATTTCTTTTTTCAAATTCTTGGGAATTTTTTCATGTTTTCTTTAAATTTTTATTAATTCCGATTAAAGTTTACTTTTAACGCGATGCTTAAATGTTTTTGATCGCAATAAATATTTTTCGCAAATGAATGTGGTAATAAACACTTGTACACGCCCGAAGTTTCCCAGGTTTTCATCTCGCTCGGTTCTCGCTACGGCGCGCAAATGAATTTGCCTTTTCTCATTCACCGACGAATCGTCGGTACCGCGGCTGCCATAAGGTACCCAACGCATAATTATACGGAAATAAACTCCCGGCAAGGCGCGCGCTCTCGTTGCTTCATTCCACGAAAAGCCTCAAGTGGTGACGTTTAAAGCAAACGACGAGCGCCCTTTCGGTGTAAAGGGCTCTACGTCGTTTGTCCCCGGCGTCATGTAATGATAATTGAACGAGGGCGCTGCGGAAACGGAGAAAAAGCCACGAACGAATTACGAAGAAGAAATTTATCAACTACTAACGAATCGCTAAAATCATTCGTTTCAAAATAATCTTTATATTTCTCGTAAACGAATTTGTTTTCATTGTTTATTTGTTTTTTCTCTCTATGCTCTCAAATATTTGAAACTCAACACGTTTTTCGTCACCGCGCGTTTTATTTTCTCCGAGTAATCTCGACTTATCGAAAGATTAATTAAAAATAAAATATGAACTCGTACGAAGAAAATTGTATAAACAATCCATCGAGGGTAGGTACTTCAAAGTTTTGAAGAGGGAAAGGGATGACGGGTTGACTGATAAATGTTGCGAAACGTCTGAAAAATTTCTCGCAAAAAGTGGCTAACTTGAGTCGCGAGGGTTGTGTTCGCACAGGGGCATCGGCGCGTATTCTCGCTCATGCACGCACGCATATGATGTGGTTGCAGAATAGAGAGCGAGAGAGAGAGAGAAAGCGAGCGAGCCATGAGAAATCGTGTGGGTTTCCATCCCCGTCGGCTATATCCCCGGAATCAGCTGCCAGATTATTCTATTACCGCGTATCAACATCGCTCATGTTTGGTCTGAAAACACGCTTCCCGCCACATTGTTTCAGCCCAGATAAAGAATTTAACATCGGGTAATTAAAAGGCTGGCGGGCACTCTCCGCGATATTCCTGGCTCTCTCTCTCTCACTCCCTCTCGCGCTCTTTCCCTCTTTCACTGTCTCTCTCTCTCTCTAGTCTTCCTCTCTCTCTCTCTCTCTTTTACCATCGTTCTACCTCCGTACAGGGAGTTATTCGCCACGATTCTCCCTCACACCCTCGTCAGTTTCTCTCGTCGATCCATTACGTCCTTCCAGAAAAACCTCACTGGCATACTCGCGTGGACGAGGATATAAGACCGTAAGCAATCCCCTAACGATTGTTATTTCATTTCCGTGAAAAAACGCTCCTTCTTTTTTCTTTCGAAACGTTCTAACATTTTTTGTTATCAGAGCAAAAAACAAGAAAGAAGAATCACAACCAACGCATAGATAAAATTTGTATCGTCCTTGGACGTGTATACGCATCCAGCGGATGAAAAATAACGAACGCGACGGAATTCATTTCCGCGAATGGGGAGGTGGGTCGAAGGTGGTGACCCGTCAAAACAATAATAATCGTTATTGGGTGGTTCGCGGAGAGGTATAGTTAAAATAAATTTAATTGGTTTGTTCGTGGTGTGTATTGTCGGAGGAACAGGAGGAAGAGGCGGTGGATAAAGGGGGGTAGTTACGAAAAGGGGGTGCTGGAGTGAACGA
Organism: Netelia inedita; assembly: GCA_964017225.1. Classification (NCBI taxonomy): domain Eukaryota; kingdom Metazoa; phylum Arthropoda; class Insecta; order Hymenoptera; family Ichneumonidae; genus Netelia; species Netelia inedita. The sequence goes on from OZ024921.1 coordinate 7,168,735, forward strand.
AATTGGGGTGGACGAGAGGACGCGAAGATGGAAATGGTTGAAACAGCCGTAGGGTTTGTTCCTCTCTCGGGCGCTTTGCAATCTCATCCCCTCTCCCCTCACCCCTCTACACACACACACACATTTATATATATATATACATATCTATATTTCATTCTATGCTATATCATGTTGCATATGTGACGCGGAACGTTTATTCTGTTACCCCGTGTGCTTCGCTCCCAGAATCGAGCGCAAGCGCGTCCACCCCCGTGTACGACTCTTCCAGACGGGCGTGTAGAATAACATACATACCTATATATATGTTATATGCATCGCCTATCTAAGCTAGAATGATACGTACGTGTGTCGAAGCGAATACACGTTACGGATAATGTGTATATAATGAGCGGAGGATGACCCTTTGGCAGTTGCCGAGATGAATGGCGCGAGGGCTCGGTCGCTTATCGACGCCCCCGAGAATTCTCACGACCCCTCGCGCCGAATTACACCTCAGTCAGTAACTCATTTCAATAATACCCTACATACCGCTCGCCCACTCCCTCAACCATCCCTTATCGCGTATATAAACAATACACCGGCTCATACATTATTCTCGCTCCACGAAAAAATACACTTTTTATTTTGTACAAATTCGATGAATCAGTTTGAGAAATTACGACGTCTCGAAAACATTCTAGAACGTAACGTTCTAAAACATAAATCGAGAAATAATGATTAATTCACGATCGAAGATTTTTCGTTCGATCGAATTAATCGATCGACTGATTAAATAGTTCCGTCATTTTTTTTTTGTCAAGAGCGTATTTTTCCGACGTTTTTCGAAAAAAGAATATGAAAAAATTCTCAATTCGAGAGTCGAAAACTATTGAAAACTTTTAATATTTATTTCATTATCGAGACGATGCTTTTCGCAAATTTATACGTGGACGAAGCGTGTACGTGTATCGTGACCTCCCTCGCGTTTATCGGGAATCCACCCTGTACATTTGTACGTAGAGAAAATATACGCGTACAGCATCGTGGATCGTCTGTAATTTTATAAACACTCTGAAAATCTTGCGTCACGATGTGGCTTCGGGCACGAGATTGCCTTATAAGCTATAAGGCTTCTCTCGTCTGCCTGGACGTGCGGGGAAAATAATTACAAAATCACCGGGACTACCCGCGACTTGCGTTTAAATCGAGCGTGGAGAGCAGCGAGCTAGCCCCCCGCCCTCCACCCTTCTCCTCCTCACCGTCACCTCATTTCACCCGGGGAAAAAGAGGGAGAGAGCTGTTCGTTGTGTCATCATTCGTGGGACGTGGCGAGGCGGACCCCAAAAAAAAAACCAATAAACTCCACCTCGTGATTTTCTCTCTGACCCTCTCTTTTTTTGTTTTGTCTTTTTCTTTTATTTTCCTTGATACTTCATAGTCGCGCAGCTGCGCGCGATGCAACAAATTTCTGTCAATCGTTCGAGAGGTTAATTCATAAAGAAAAGAAAAAAAGAAAACAAGTCGTTTTGCATTTTTGATCGTCCAAATAAAAAATTATTAAAAAAAAGAATTAGGGTTGATAAATCATGAGTGAAGGAAAATTGACGAACGTGGCTGAGACGAATGGGATGATTGTGGAGAAGATCGAGAACGAAAATGTCAAGGAAAATGCTGAAGATATCGACGCGAATAAAAAAGTTTCCTGTAAGGAAAAAAAATGGACCTGCGAAGATTTCCCACTGTGGCGTATTTTTATGAAGTCGTTAGTAAATTCTCTCGTAGCGAATATAACGTTGAGAAAAAATGTATATTCTCTCTATCGCTGAAGTTTCTCGAGTTTTTCTGCTCTTTCTCCCTCTCTCTCGCTTCGTTTCTCTCTCTCTCTCGCGCGCTCTCTTTCTGTCTCGATTCAGCTATCTCGAGCAAGAGAAAAAATTGGAAAAGGAGGATAAGTTCGATCGTAGAAAAGCTCCGACGTTACCGCGATTTCCAAAGGTAAAATCCTCGGAGCAGATACCGCCGCTCGACTCGTACCCGTGCTTTCCGCTCAATACTTTCAATCTCGAGGAACGGGCGCGGCTGCCCGACAAACTGAATCCACGGGATAAAATCAGACTGTGGAGAAACATGAGAAACGATCCTACGGTGAGTTGTTCGAAAAAGCAAAAACAAAGTAAAAACTTGCAAATTACGAGCTAATAAAAAATAAGAAAAAAAAATAAAAAATAAAGTATTGATAAATTATCGACCCAGTAGATCGACGAGAGGAGTTTTCTCACGGAGGGTCTACCGGAAATCTCGCGAATCGACAGTGGCAAATGGCCGGAAACGTGGCCTTGCGTGAAACGCGATTTGGCCGGGGAGACGAAAAAATTGGAAAAATTGGAGAAACGTAGGAGAAAGAGTTTGTTACCTTGTCAGGAAGATAGCGACAGTGAGAACAATCTCAACGAGCCACGTGACGATTACGCCGATCATAAAGAGCTCGGACACGCCAGAGTCCCGATCTCGTGTCCGGGGATGAAAAAAACACGTCTCGTCGATCGTGCAGTTGGTCGACATCCCGGTCTCGTCGATGGTGATTACGTCCTTTTTGTATTCGGCTCGAGCGACGACGACGATGACGACGACGACGATGAAAAAGTCGGGAAACATCGCACTCACGCCAATGTATGTCTCAGGGGATTGAAGGGCATGCATCTCGCCGAGTTGAGCGATAAAAGGGCTCGCGAGAAGACCTGGAAGTTCTGTTTCTATCAGGCTATAGTCGCGCTCTTAGCGAAGACCCAACTCAGGTGAATACTTTAAGAAGTAACGGATTTATTTCTACAATTTTATTCCACAATTTTCTTATTTATTAATTTTTTTCAAAGAATATTTTCATGTAATCACAAATTTCATCACGTTCGACAAATTCACAGGTTTAGTCATAATTATATCGATGAAATTGAGCGTGAATTGAGTATGAAATATTTATAAATCTACGTTGTAATATTCGTGATTGCGTACGAATATAGTCATAAAAAAAAAGTAATTACTTATGAATTTACGTGGATGTGAAAAATGTCAAGAATTCACATTTGTGCATGAATTTTCGAATTGGCCAGATATAAGTTCGCATGGAGCGTGAACATAGACTACATATTTGATCATGCATGGATGCTCTTCGTTCACGTGGGTAGTATAAACGTCAAAGAGAGAATTCTTCTCGACGACGTCATAGTTTATAATTACAAGTACAGCGTGGAGCTCGAGCTCGTTCACGAGATGAAAGACGGGCCGAGGATAACGGGTGTTAGCTGGAACTACGAGGAGAGAGATTTGAGAAATATGTTGGAGTTAACGAGACCGGAATTGATGAAGACGAGGGAGATAATCGATTGGAAAAAGCCGAGGATTAAAAAATCATCACCGGTTCACCCGTTTTCACGAAAGATTGAAAAATGGTTCGACGAATTACCGGACATTTATCGCAATTGTGTGCTCAGAACGAGTAAATTCGCTCTTGCATTCTGGAAGGACGGAACTTTTTGGTATCTTTTCAACCCTTACCGATGCGACGAGTTTGGCATGTGGTGCGAACCGGGCTACGCCTGCATGACCAAATTTTGCACAAAAGCGTCCCTCAAGAGGCATCTGATGATTTTAATTCTGAGAGCGTACTCGTACGAGACGCAAAGTCCCACTAAGATTTCCCATGAAAAAAGCAACGATCTTGAGGATAATTCGAAAACGCAAGAACCGGAAGTCAATACCGATTTGAAATCGGACATTGACTCGGACGAGATCGGAAGTGATCGAGACGAGGCGAAAGGTGTCTTCGCGATTCAGATATACCAGATGATTTATCACTGTGTTCAAATTCACAACGTCAAGCTACTTCAGAGAAAACCAGCAGGTCCTAGGACCGAGAAGATCGCGAAAGAAATCGACGATTGTGAAACCGATCGTCTAACGTCTCATCTTCCTTGCGGACAAAAGTCTTTCGACGATAATATCTACGACGAAAACGAGGATAACGACGCGTACGAAAAGTTAGCCTGGTTGAAACGTTATAAAGTCACGTGGGCGAGATTTGCATCATCGCGAAAGAGAAACGTCAAGGACGAGGTCCAAGAGGGTAGCAAGCTTCGCTGGCACCAATATCACGTCGAGGAGCCGCGAATGATTTTCTCGCTATGGGGCGAGATTCATCCGACGGGACGTTTGTTCGCCAAGGATAATCGTGGCCGTCAGATTCACGCCTGTTACATCGTATCCGCCGGAATGACGAGGATTCAGGCGCCGGAATACTGGAGTTCCGAGACACTCGACGCGATCGTGATGTGTGGCGATCGATATTACAGCACGAGCAAAGCCGAGTGGGAAAAGAAAACTGGTCGGGAACTCAACGGGCCCGACACTTCCGTAAGTTATCTCGGAAAATATTTCAAGATCGGTGAAATCCTCTTCGAGGCCAATGTCCTTCCGGACGTTTGCGGAAGATTGTACGTGAAAAACGATCGTAATCTGTGGCGAGTAGTCGAACAATTATTTCTCGCGTATCATTTCGCCATTCTGACTTGCGAATATTGGAATCTTGGTATATCGAAATTTTCCGGAGCTTATTACATGATCGACGTCGATACCAACGGCCCGCCCCTCTTTCAATACGGCGACGGGGTCGCTTACGTCATCAGAACGACGAGTTTTCGTGAATTCGTCAAGATGCTCGTGCTCACGATCGGTTCGAGCGAGTGCAGTCCGTTCGCCATAAAACCGATCGTCATCGGTAAAATGATCGATCTAGGAACGACGGATCGCAGGGAGACAGCTGGTAGATCGCAATTTCGAAAATTGAAGTGTCCTTACGAGGACAACGCGAAGGGGTTGAAAAAGTGGAAGTCGAAGGATCCCGAACGAAAGAAGCGAACGATTGATAAAATATCTTGTAAAAATGGATGTGGAAATTAAAATCTTTCCTTTCGTTTTAAAATCGAAACAATTTATTTTTGATCATTGTTTTTTTACAAACTAATTAATCGCTAATCACCGTACGATTATCGATGATTTTTCCTTACCATCGCAAAATAATTTCAAAAGATCGTTTAACCGACGTCGAGAAAAAATCGGTCCATGAACAACCGATCTCACGAAAGTGCGTTAAATTCCTTTCCCCACGGTAAATAACGAGACTCCCTCGATGTTGAAGGATCGGATACACGAGGCTTTGTACCAGTCGAGGGCCTCGAGACTCGTGTCTACACTTCGGGGTTGCCAGGATCTTATAGTTCACCGCGTAACCGGCATGAGAAATATCCTAGGCACCGTAGCTTGTCTCACGCTCGACCTGCGCCGCTGACTTTGGTCACCTGAATAATTGAGGTCTCTTTCGTCGGAGGTTTCTTCGTTTGGTGAAAGTACAAGAGAGACAGAGAGAGAGAGAGGGGGGGGGGGAGTATGAGTAGAAGTAGAAGAGAATTGGAGAGGCGGGAGGAGGGGTTGGAGCTGGCACTTAAGTCGATCGTCTTTAGGTCTCAGCGAACGTCTTCGAGCCAACTAGGAAACGCGAGCTGTGTCGAGTACGACTACGACTATAACGACGACGGGGGACCATTAAAGTTGCACCGTGAATCGTCTTAGTTTTCGGCCACGGACCCCTGAGGGTTTATGTACTTACCCCGAGAACCGGGAGAGAACCGCGGCTAACTTTCGTCGCTTTTCGCGACTACCCCTCTCTCTCTCTCTTGGAAGTTCCGAGTGTACCCGTAATTGGCAAAAGCCTCGAGGCGTTACGATAACGCTCGAAACCCACGGTGCAGTCAAGAATGGAGGAAGCTTCTCATCTTCCTCGTGTTCCTCCGATTTCCCAAAATGCGTAGAGACGCACTAGATGCGACGATTTTTAAAGACACCGAAACGATGGAATCAACGATTACCCAGGCTTCAAAATAAATAAACGAAAGGGAAACAAAAAAAGAGACACACAGCTGAAAGGGACTGAAGAAAAACTTACGATTTATTTAATTTTTGCTAATAGCACAATAATTTATTCGTTTATACACATTCATCGTAAGCGATATTTACAGTGTTTTTGGTTTTTTGTTTTATTACCGTTTTTTTTCATTTTTTCTTTTCTTTCCGTTCGTTATTATTTTTTTAAATTTCATTCCTGTCGATCTATCGTTTATTTACAGATTGTTATTTTATCGTTATTCGATTATCGTTAATACTCGTATTTACAACGTTCTCAGATACGATTTATCGTCGTAGGACCATGATACGAGGCTGAATCGCCCGTCGAATTTTATGACTCGTTACGTCCCGATGAAAAAACCTTCTTTACCCTCTAATTTTTCTCGCGTCTTACGTTCCGAACGAAATAAACGATCCTCGACGACCTGATACGCGTGCGTGAACTACGCAACCTCGAGATCCGAACTGTCGGTCTCGTTCTCGTGCTGGCCGTTCAGGGTCACGTGTCCCCCGACTCGTATCGCCGGGGGCGCTATTCCATCCTCGTTACGCTGACGTTGTTCCAGCTGGAGCTTTCGCAAGCGTTCCTGTTCCTCCCTCTTCTGCTTTCGCCACTTTGCCCTTCGGTTCTTGAACCATACCTGTTAACATCGTTAAAGACCACAGATTCACTTTACGCGTGTAAATAGACGATCGGGATTTTCGATCGGTCGCGGTACGGGACGTTAGGGCGGCGGGGCTCCGGGGGAGGGTAGGGGGGGTCAATACCCCCAAAATTTATTTCAATTTGATTTCGATGAATCGAAATAAAAATCGTAGTTTCATGTAATAAATCGTCGATCGAAGTCCAAATTGGCTAAACGTAAAAAAGAGGAAGGAAAGAAAAAAATAAACAAGAAAAAAAAGTGTTAAAATAAATTCGTCGATCGGCATATCGAGTCAGTATAAATATTTTTAGTTCACGCAACGAAGATCCAACGTCTCGTAAAGACGTAACGGCTACCTCGATGGAATTCGTTTGTACACGAGGGTGTATCGCGACTCCTTCGTTCGTGGACCAGCCACTCGACGTGTTTTTTCCTACCGGCATTTAAGAATAAACGTCTTCTTTTTTTCCCGCTGTCCGTACTCTCGCCCCCCCCCCCCTGTTCCTCGCCACTGCGAGAGGATAGAAGTGAAAAAAATAAGGAAAAAAAACGAGTCGTTTCCCGACTAATTCCTAGCAAATATAGGAAAACCGGGGGAGAAGAGATATAAGATCCTCGGGTATAGTCACGGCGGTAAAGCAGATGGACCGCCAGGTATATGTTGTTTCAAATCCTTCCCGAGACTTCGACGTCCGTTGGGGGAATAAAAGGGGAGGGGGATGGAGGGCGAGAACGCGAAGGGGTTCGAGGATCGTTGAGATCGGGAGACGAAGCGAGGAGAGAGAAAAAAGGAGAACACCGAAAGAGCATATGTATATATATATATGTATATATCGACCCATAGAAAAATCTCATCCAAGTATCAACGTGGGTGGTCCTTTTACAAGGAAGCCTAAAAGCGATTTGTAAGAGAGAACTTTTTGCCTCGAAAATTTCACCGTCAAATCGTCGAATTGTTTGTCCCGATTTTCGTACACTTTTCTACCAAATAACGATATCATCTTCTACCGGTATCGTTTTCCTACTTTATGTATCTTCGTTTATTTTTCGCCATTCTGACGTTTCTTTATATATTCACGGAGTCCCTTTTTCTTTTTTTTCCCTGAATGACGAGAACTTAGCGGGTAACCGCGGGTGATCGGATCCTTAGCAACGAGAAAAGTAGGTGTTTGCCCTATTCTAGACAGGATTTTTAGGTAGATAGTTTCTTCGAGTGCAAAGAGAGAGAGAGAGAGACAGATACAAGAGGGATGAAAATTTCTTGCGAGAAAAAAGCCAAAGGACCTTCTTTGCGCGTTGCTTATATGCGTTCGAGCGCGCTGAAACGAAATCGACGAGGAGTTAAGCTCGCGTAAGATTCGAGTACAATGAAAACGCTTTGGAGAGAATGTAGTACGAGAAGGGGGGATGAAAATTTAGAATGTGTCGAACGCGCGCCTCCACCCTCTGTCGCTCTTCTCTCTCGCTCTCCCTCTCTCTCTCTCTATCTATCTATCTCTCTCTGTCGTAAGGACCTTTAGCTTTCGCGGTGAGAGGTCCTCGTGGAGCAATACTGTTTGGGGACGAGACGACGAAGCTCTCGTTATTCGGGTTAAACTGCGCGCGTGATCGCGTTAAATCGTATCCAACGGACGCAACGAAATGCAACGGAATCTCGTGGGTGGGCTATTTCCTACCGCAAAAACGATAATAAATGTGATTATAATTCAATTCGCATCGATAGTCGTCGACAATGAAAATCTATAATTATTGCAACGATAATAAATAAATAATGATTATTATTATTTTCCATCGTTTCCAATCGCTAACAAAACATACGTTATTAAAAATCTCTGATAATAAAACGAATTAAATCAATACGAAAATTAATACCGCAAAAAATCGATCGATATTGTTTTAATCCAAAACAATGAGATTCTTTGTAAAATCATTAATATGGAAATAATTGTACGTAATCGAACGAAACGTTATTTTGTAAATTTGCGTTTTATTCGTCGAACGATAAAACAATCGAAACGCTCGCGTCCGATACGTAACAAACGAAGTACCTACCATTGTCAAATGGAAAATGCGAAAATTGTTAAACTTTAATCGAGCGAACACGATGAATTATCATTCCTTAGTTTCGTATACGCCCCGATTATTTGCCAAACCGTTCGTTGATAATTAAATCAATTCCATCGGGTTATTCATTAAACAAATTCGTTGCCCGTATCGCAATTTGTACGTCGAAACGAAACGCGCTTATTCGTCGGGCAACACGCGCATTATCGTTTAAGCCTTTTATCTAGAATGTAACCAAAACACGACAGGAAAATCGAAAGCGTGCGGGAGTGTGTGCGAGGGGATATAATGCGGCCGAAGGATCGAGCGAAATAACGAGAGACCGGCGCGCCAACGACAATATCGGCCGAGCGTAAACATTCGAGACAAAGAGGTTCTCTCTCTCTCTCTCTCTATCGCTCTCGTTAATGCAACCGATACCAGTGGTTTATTCGTGATTTTGGCTATAGTATGCTAAATGCTTTGAGCGATTATAATGCATTAGGGAGCGACAAATATTAGAGCGCGACGATCGAACGTTTACACCGGAAACAAAAAAGATTCGTCGTTCGAGGGTAGAATTGCATTTAAAAATAGCATCTAAAAAAACGAGGCAATTGGGGGGAGGGGGTTAAAACGAACGACGTTTCCGTTTTAATTCGGGGGAGGTGTAACTTTCTTTTTTCGAGCGCGAGTCACGATTTAGCAGTTTGGTTGGACAAATAGACGTTGAAATTTGACGAACAAATTGGTCGTGACGAAGGGACGTTGTCTCAGCCCGAAAATCTCGTGACTCGCCGGTAACTCGATACGCTCTTTCTTTCATCCCCGTTCGTTCTACATTGCCGCTACCGTTGAAACGCGGGGGTTGAAACAAAAAGCAATTTGTCAATCCGAAACTACCGTGCGAGGCTCGGGGTCGAGGGTGCGGTCGCAAGGTAAGTCCCTCGAAAAAGAAAAACCCTTCTCGGGCTCGCTCTTACCATGTTTGTCCGGGAATTATTTATTCGGGTCGCCGAGTAGCGAAAACGTATAGGAAGTTTGTGTACTCGGCATCAGCTGCCTCCCTAAAATCTTAGCTCGTTTCACGCAGATCGCCCTAAGATACGTCGCGTTACTCCCCTTTGCGGAAAATCATTTTTATCTTTATTCTCGAATTATTAAAAAAAGGGTCGTTTTTTATTTTTGAACAAATTTTCGTCTCCATTAATTTATTATTTTTCTTCTCCTAGATTCGAATTATTTTCATGTCGTTCGATCGGATTTTATCGTTTTTGATATTGCGCTCTCGTGTCCCGTTCGAATATTTAAAAATGGAAAACTCACCTCGATTCTCTCCTCTTTGAGGTCGACCTGGAGGGCGAGTTGTTCCCTCAGAAGTACGTCCGGGTAGTGAGTCTTGTCGAAGGTAGCTTCGAGCTGTTCCAATTGCTCCTCGGTGAATATAGTTCTGTGACGACGTTTTCTTTTCGCCATTGGTCCGACACCCGGCCCGTTCGGATTCATCTGATAAGGATGAGCCGCGTGATAAAAGGCCGGCTGACCGTGAAGCGAGACGCCGGCCGCGGCCATCGCTGCCACGTACCCGCTCGGATAAAGGCCTGGATACGCCGCCGCTGGAAAACAAAATTAGCAACGTTTGTTGAAACAACAATAAAGAAAGATAGCAACAACAACAAAAAAACAAAAAATAAGTCAGTATTTTTAAAAATTCTTTTCAAGACCGCATCTACGTTAAAGACGCGTTTTAAGGGTTGCAACATTACGAAAACGGGGAGAGGATTAAATTCTTTCACTCCGCGATTCCCGAGGGAAGCTTCGCGCGAATTTCCGTCGACGCAAGCAGCTTAAGTTATGAAGAAAAAAAAACGATCCCCCGAGAAGTCTCGGTCTACGATTTTATTTTTCCCCCCTTTTTATCATCCCCCTCGTTCCCACATCGCGAAACACGAACGACTCGAAGATCTCACCGTCGCGTATCACGATCGTTCGTCCGTGTTCGCCCGAAACGGATCGAGAGCGAGTGGAAAAAGAAATCTTTTTTCGCGTCTTCTTCTTCTTCTTCGGATCTGGGTACGACTTCGCGGTTGCTGGATACGAATGACGTGAAATGCGAGGGTGCGAAATGTGTATACTTAACGCCTCTCGGCGTAGGAATTATATAGAGGCGCTGGAGGTTAAGTCCGACTCGCGAGTCCCAAGGGATTTGCATCGGCGAACGCGTAAGGGCAAATTCTTCTCCCACTTTCTTCATCGCGTTTTTTTTTATCTCTGACTTTCTCTCACCGATACACCCGGCAAACATGAAAAAATTTCATCCCCCGACGAACCATCGAGAGATATTTAAGCTCTCGCGGATTTCTCTATATTCGAGCACGTACGGCGTCCGGATCGTTTCTCAATTTTATTTTATTTTATCTTATTTTACAATGAGAAAAAGAAATGTTTCCGGCGCATCGATTCGATCGAGACGTAGATCTATATTTTTGTTTCGTTCTCGTCTGTGTAGCCGCGGGAAGATTCGAAAAATCTTTGTATCGATAAATTATGAAAGTTTCATCTCACCAACTTTGATTACCAAATAAAAATGTATCAATAATGTCGAAAGGGTGATAAATTTCTTAGTAAAATTCGTAAAAAAATTCGTGTCTTTCAGGCGAGAGCATACCAAGAAAATCGGCTGGTGTAAAAGCGAGATGATGAAGTTGTTGCTGAAGGGGATGTATGGCGGAAGTACGCGGTGGCGAACCGACGTTCTCCGGGCGTTGAACGATCGAGATCGAATTGGTGCTGGTTGGTGTGACATTGCCAACGGGTCTTGGCGCCAAAATACTGTCGATCGTGAATAGAGAAGTTGGCGAGGACATCGCAGCCGACGAGCTCGGCCTCGACGAGTCCCGCGCGTGAAATTTCGCGTCCTCGGGACTTACGGGACTCTGACTGTTGCGGGAATAATTTTTCTCGCGCTGACAATCCAGCGGACGATTGCTCTTCGGCGAATGATGATTATTGTGATGATGATGATGATGATGATGATTATGATGATGATTGTTTTGTCCACAATCGACAGTTTTTAACTTTTGTTGCATTGCATCGGGCGAATAATTGTAGAGATAACGATGAGCGTAGCCGGAAAAACCTGGGCCAACGTCGCGTAACGGACTCGACGGTTCGGTCATCGGTGAACGAGATCTCGGCGAATCACCCGCGTATGTACTCTCGACCATGATACCAATTCAGTCCTTCTTATCTATCACTTAACTCGAGCCACCCTCTCGTCGAGCTGAGAAATATCAATTATTTCCCTTTTATTCCATTAAAATTCATTTTTGTTCTTCATCATTTTTCTCCGTGTTCATTTGTGTGTTTTCAAGTTCGATATCTCGGACCCCATCGAGCCTCTCTTCTTCCAACTTTCGACAATTTTCGTATTTATTTTCTGCACCGTAAGAGAAAGAAGAAAATAAAAATGAACGCGCACTTAAAACTTCGACGACGGTGTCATCGACGCACTGTCAATTCTCTTCGACGATCCTCTATCCTCGGTACAATGTTTTCATTCTCGTTACTACAAATTAAGAGTTACTGTAAATTTTTAAATCGCTTCTCACTTTGTTTTTCGTTTAAGGGTAGTTTTTCATTATTTCCTTATTATCTCGTTCGTAACAACGAGTGCGAGCTTTTTTTTCTTGATTTTCGTTCGAACAATCACGTCGTAGATATTTATCGTGTCCGATTATCCATCGGTGAGAACGTCGACGAGACAATGAATCCCCGCGGCTGGCCACGGACGCGCTTGTCACGAAGTGACCGAAGTTATATCCCCGAGAGAATAATATCCTCTCACGTTGTACGTTTTGACGAGAGAACGAAGAGAGTTTGCTCGTGAGCTCGGCTCGTACGGGCGCACGGAACGCCGTGCCGCGGCCACGTCGTATACGATATATCGTTTGGGAACCCCCTCGGTTCGCCACCCCCACGCGCGTTCAGCCGCGCAACCCTCCCTTAACGACTTGCCTACTGGACGACAGGCGTGGCAACTCGCTTTTTGGGCTTGTGCCACGCCCATTTTACACGGGGTTGAAACGGCGACGAAGGACGACGAATACCTACCCTTCCTACTACCAAAATCACTCTTCGTATATAATCATCCCTTATACGTATACGTTCACGCACACACCTAAATATAGATATATATACATATATACGTACGTATAGATTTGAAATTTTCTACGGGGCAAGGGGGTTCGCTCGGATTCGCGAGATATTTCGTGCGAGGGTAGGAGAGCGATTTCAGTGACAGAGGGCAAAGCGAGAAAGAGAGGGTAGGAGGGTGCGAGTGAAATGGGATATGTGGTAGGTATATATGTATTAGCGAGGACTAAACTCAAAGGGGGCGAATTGCCGAGGAACAAAGGTTCGCGGGGTGACGAGAACGACAAACAGGAGGTGGCGAGGGAAGGGAGCAGGGGGAGGGGTTGGTAGCTTTGCCAGTAACGCGCCACTTTAACGAGACGATAATTGCTTTTATATTATCGCGACGAGTTAGATACTCTTGCTACTATTTTTGTTTTGTCTTTTTTTTTGTTTATTTTCCCTCGCTTCACGAGAAATGTGTATTTGGGGGATTTAAAGTTTGCTCGAGTTAATTAGGGAAGAACGGGTTTCCGCTCCATCGCCATTCTTAGCCCACGGAACGGTGTTCAATTTCCATTATTTTCCATAAATCGCGTAAATTTAATCGATTATTTTATTATATCATAAACTTTAATACACATTTTATCGTCACGGAAATTAACGAAATTTTCGGGTTCTCCAATTTTGCGAACGTCGATATAATTTATCACGTGCTTTTTTAAAAAATTTTATTTATTTTTTTATTTTTTAACGGTTTAACGTTGTTATACGACGATTCCAACGATAAATAATTCGTAATGTTTTATTCCCATCTTATTTTCAGCCGCAATGAATTTTTTGTTCGATTTTATGGTCCACGCCATTATTACGTAAAACACCGCCATCGTACGAGGCGTGTGTAATAACTACATTTATCCCCTCGCACACACACGCACACACACATACGCAGGGACCATATGGCATGCGTATAGCCCTTAATCCGTGGACAAAATCTCCCACTCTACCTTACTACATCTGGATTATTATTCAAATCCCGTGTCCGCGCGTCCGCGTTAATAAAATAAAACCGTTGTACCGGGCGTATTGACGCTCGGCCCCGTGTGTCTCTCTCCTCTTGCGTTCCTCTTGTTCCTATATATTCCACACTCACCTTAGGGTCACCGTTTTGCAAGGGTATCGTGGATTCGGTAAGGGTAGTTCCGTGGAGAACCAAGCGTAAACGGTTATGCATCCATATGGGGTTTGAGCACGTTGTCTATGTCCTACCTATATATATATATATAGGCAGGACATATGTGTATGTGTAAGCACAATCCCGCATAGCCCTACGAGAACACCACCGGTAAAGCACCGACGTTACGTATTATGGTATATACGCCTCGTGGACCAATGGCTCGGATCCGCACGTACCGCATCCCTTAATACGTTTCACGGTCGTATGTACTCAATGTATTCTGATGCTGAAAATCTATGCTATATATATGTATGTATGTACGTATAAAGCCGAAGCTTGATCCTAATCCAAGCGTTAATCGTGTCCCGATTCGCGGAGCTCTGACGGATCATGAGCTCGTGTATACCGAGGGAAGGATCCGTTCGAAAGTTCCACAAGGCGCACGGGACAACGAATTGTATCTCAAGAATCTGGTAAATATCGAAATTGACATAAAAAAAAGCTTTGCCTCGATTTTCCGGTCTATCGAGCTGTTTGCTCATTTTGTTTCATTACATTTTTTCGATTTAGGAAAAATGAAGAATTTTTTTTTTATTTCTTAGATTTTTTTATTTTTGGTATTTGTTATTTTTTAAACTCGATTAAACAGCGGCGTGCGCGATCCATCGAACTGTTAGGTACGTAACGTTCGTCGTTTTATTCGTAAAACAAACAAAGGGATAAAGAAAAACGAGAAAATAAAGCGAAAAAATGAAAGTAACAAGAAAAATGTAATCATTTTGCATTTTGATCGTGGGAATTGTAATCATAAGTTCATTGTGACGTTGATAGGTGTCTGGAAATATTTATGTATGCGACGATATATTTATATATGACGGGAACATGCCAGCAGCCCTGGCAACAGTGTTCCGAGGATTGGGATTATCTGTCACGCAGGATTACGTAATATTTTTTGTAACGGGACGGATTTTCATCCCAACCTCGTTCGCGATACCTACATATTTACGATATTCATACAGGGGGTAAACAAAGCGTGCGGGCAGTTGGCGAATTTCGAACACAAGCTCTCGTGGCAGAGCAGAGAATTTTTGGTTTCTCTCGCTCGAGAAATTGATCGGGAACGAAAATTGTGGGAAAGCGGACAACTTTTCGTGGTAGAGGCTCGTGAATTTTGTTTTTTTTTTTCGCGAGAACCGCGAATCAGCTCGATATATATCCCGAATACGTAAAATTTTACAGGTTTTTTAGTTTTTCGCATATTTATTGCTAAATATCGAAGGGATGAATGTGATGTTCGCGTCGTAAAGGAAATTTCCAATAAAAATATACTATACGGAAGTTATTTTTGATTTAAAAAAAACATTTTTGTCCAACGATTATGTTCGAATCGAAAAATCACGTTTTTTAAACCTCTGCCAGGACCACAAACATTGAGATATCTAGATGATCTTTGTGCTACTTTTTAGATGCTCCTGCAGGTTTTTAAAAAGTTAACTAATAAACTTCGCAACGGTGTGACGAAATCTTTCATTTTTTTAAATCTTTCCTCACTTTAATCGATTGCAAATTTTTAATTGCTTTGACAATGTCGAATTCCGCTTCTCCTCGAAGAAATTTATTATTATTTTTTATATTGTATATTCTTATAAAATACGACTGTAAATAAAAGTCTTTTCTAGGAAGAGACGGTTTATAGATGGATCACAGTCTGCGCGGGATTTGTGAGATGAGGCATTGTGATAACCTCATGGATTCACGCGCGTCTGAGTACTTTCATTCCCCGAGGCTGCCGCGTTTCTTTGTGGCTGCCAATTTTCCTTGCTGTCCTCGCCCTGGCAACGAGACTTTCGACTTCTCGAAATTCTAGTGAATATATCGCACATATCTTTATATAAACGTATATTCTCAATTTCTCGACGACATATTTATGTCGTTGCGAAGTCCTTACTCTTCTTCTTCGCGTTGATTTCCCTTTATTTTACGCCTCGATCAATAAAATAGCACTTTTTTCATAAAAAAAATAGTAAAACCGCGATATATCGATTAAAAATCCACTCTAAATAAAGTCTTACGTCCGTATTCAATCAGCAAAAATCTTGGCACACTTCATCATTCATGACGTAACAAAATTTCACCCAATAAAGTTTTATAAACAATTTTTGTTTTTAAATGCTCATCATTAATCTCTTAATTAATCTCACTCTCGAAAAACGAACAAATCTACCTACCAGTATATGGCATCGTTTCAGGAAGAGAAAATAAATTTTAACGAGGCTTCCCTCGGGAAAGTTTAATCGCGAAAGGCAAAATTGTAAAAAGAAAGGAAAAAACTGAGCGGCCAACGATATTCACAGAAGTATTTTTCCATTATATTATTCAAGGGTGGAAAAGCGCCTGGTTAAGTTTGAGAAAAAAAAATACAGTGACCAGATAATTCGAAGGATCAATTTCCTCATTCTGGATTTCTGAGCGGATGAAGGAAAAAATATACGAGAACCCTTCGAGTAAGACGAAGAGATCGATCTTCTCGAACGGTCAATTATATGCACATTATTCTCTCTCCCCCTCTCCCTCTCTCTTTCTATCCGTCTCAAGCCAAGAAGGCGTCTAGTCAAGTGTAACGCAAACTGGTAACAAAGTCTGTGGAATTACAACAACGACAATGAGAAATTTCATTTTTTCTCTCTCTCTCTCTCTCCCACTCTCTTCTTATGCGAAATTCTCGACTCTTGTTTGCTTCTGTGTCGTTTAAAAGCCTCTGCGGGTATAATACAGGTATGGATATATAATTTCGTTGTATATTCGTGAGGAAGCGACTCTTCAAGGATACAAGTACCGGCAAACCTTTGCCACCAACCGCGGTTCTTCTTTTCTTCTTTTTCTTTTAACATCCTTTTTCTCTCTCTCTCTCTCTCTTTCGTACGGTTTCTTATAGCTCTTCGGGACATCCACTTAGCACGCTGCTTAGACGTGAAAACATCTGTATTGTCGCCGCATTAACGCCGTAAAATTCTTGACGATGATTGCCGAAAAGGTATAATCCCTTCCACCATTTCATTTTCTAACTCTGGTTCACACCGAGATACAAGCGCAACGCGAAGCTGCGTTACACGTTTTTCCTACCCTTCGGACGAAAATTCAAAATTCTCATTTTGCGCTATTTTTTTGTCGCCTTGCAAAAGCTTTGTTTCGCGTAACGATCGTTGTGTAAATCATTAAAAAAATGTAAATATCGAGATAATCGTAAATAAATATCGCGCGATCGTCACCCTCGCGATCAAACTTCTTCGTCGCATTTGAAAAAAAACGCATTTTCTCTCCTTCCTCTTGAAAACAACGTCAAAGACGCCGAATTCTAAAGCAAAAAAAACAAAGAAGAAGAAGATCGCGAAGAGAGAAAAAAATAGAAGCCGCAGATTAAGCTCTTTCCGTCGATACGAGTTTCGTAAGATTTTTACGAGGATTATGAACTCGTCACTCCTCCCCCTCCAAACCACGATTCTCCCATTCTCTCTCGCCGCAGTCAATATTTGTTTTTCCTGCCTTCAAAGGATCCTCTATTTTCGTTCACTTTTTCTTCTTCGGTCTCCTTTAATTCCCTCGAAAAAATAAAAATCGCCGGCACTCTCGTGCTAGGAAAAATAAGAAATAACCCGTGCATTGTAATACCATTAAATTCTCTAACGATAAACAATTCTAACCGACCAATCGCGATATTCGTTACGTCGATAAAGAAATTTTTTTTTAAATCAAAATAATCGCTACGAACCCAAAAATTATGAAACAAAAAAAAAGTTTCGACTTTCAATATTGCTATCGAACGTATGTTCAAACGAGGCAATCGAGCCGTTTATATCGCTCAATTATCATAACGATAATAATAACCATTTTCATTATCGTCCGATATCGCGAATCCGTGGATGGTTAATTTTTCACATATTGAATATCGTTGCCCGACGTATAGTTATCACTGCCCGTTTCACAGTTCCACCGATCGTCCAACCAACGATCCATTCAAACACGGATATCTATATATATATATATATATACTGCGACGATTCAATTTATTGGCTCGTACGTTAATTACTTTAATTATTACATCTCTATCAAAGGCTGATCGGGTGGGACCGTGGTAGGGGGTGACTGGGGGGGGGGGGGGGGGTTGAAGGGAATATTCAAAGGATCGCGTACGAATTCGTTTCGACCATCCGGCTGTCCCCGGCTACCAATGCACGCGTATATAGCAGATTACATATATATATATATACATATATAGCCTCGAGTCAGTGAACGCGAACGATCGCCAATTAATTTTCCATTAATTGGACGAACATGCCTGCAGAAACGTGAATCGCGCCACTGACCATCCTCGTGTCGTGGCTCGCCTCAATATATACGTTCGATTGTGTTATGTACATATATATATATATATATATATATGTGTGTGTGTGTATGTGCGAATATAGATATGTTCGATATAGAGACAAATCTATCCATCCTACGCCTTAGCCTGTAGTATCGCATATTTATACACGAGTGCGCACACGTATGTATGACTATATAGTACATATACGAATTTTGCGTGTACATTACGTTTTAGAAGGTCTCGTGCATTTTCGTTGGTAACCAATTAGCCGTTTTTATCTATTTCTTTTCGATCGTACGCGAATGCATATCAACGACGCTCACCGTATCTATGACGATGAACAGACGCCCAAACGATCCCGGAAGCGGTCCAGGTGAGCGAGGGTGCACGGAAGGTAGAGGCAAGGGGGTCGTTAACAAAAAGTATACCGAGGCAAAAATCGACTCGTGGCTCTCGTTCGGACTGGTATGTATCGAGGGAATAGAGCGCGTATTCTTCGGGAACGACGCTATCGCAATCCCGACTGGGCATTTCACGTTTTTCGCGTCTATACAACCCCGGAAACTTAATTGATTCTTGTATCGACGAGATACGAGTGACGAGAGGAAGAGAGAGACAGAGAGACAGACAGACAGACAGACGGAAAAAGAGACGAGGAAAAAGAATTTGTCAACGATCGAGTAAGAAAATATTTCAATTTTCAACGAGCGTCGATACGCCCGACGGGTCATAACGAACCAAAAGCGGAGACAAAAATTTATTCCCGGAAATGATTTTGTTATTTCGTTTGTTTGATTTTTATTCGCTCGGGGCAGAGTAATAAATATTGATCGAACGACAGACGTTGGCTAGGTAATTTTTAAACGATATAGGTTACTTAATATACGTACGAGATAATCCAGAGAATAAAAAATCTCGTATCTTTCTCATACTCACATATTTATCGTTGGATATTTAAAATTATCTTTTTGTTTACTGGTTTTTATACAACGCAATTAGCTCTCGTCCATATTTCTTAAGAAACACAGTACCTACTCGAATAGGTATGTATATAGTCGTTTTAGTTCGAACCAAAATACGAAAGCCTTTCAACCCCTAAGAGTCATGCCTGTGTATGTACGATGGCGAAAGTCTGGGGATTTCGCTAAGTGATACGGATAACCCGTTGCGACAACAATCGGAGCCACGACTCTTCTGCCTCTTTCGAGGATTTGGCCTTGCGTCATTTTCGCATGGGAGAGAGAGAGAGAGAGAGAGGGTGAGAGAGAGAAGGGGAAGAAATGGGCCTGTCCATTCAACTCGGTAACAATATGACCATCGTCATAGCTCGGTCCTCATTTCTAATTCTTCATGACGTGCAGGGTGAGTGGAACGAGAATTGTTGATTCTGGGGACTCGCACGAGGCGGAAAGCGATGAGGTTCTCGTGTCGGTAGGGGATTAGCCCCGTTTTGCTAGCTTCGCTAAATCTCTCTCTCACTCTTCATCCCTCTCTTACTCGCACACACGCTAAGAACACACTTATAACCCTGTTTGCACAAACAGACGTCGGGGCGTATTAACGGAGAATCAGCCTCCCACGCGTTTCAATCGACCGACGGATTCGCGACTATGAACAAAAAAAATTATCTTCGCGGTAAACGGCCTCGAGCATTATTATACCCGCTCGTTATAAACATTTCGTCGCGCTCTTTCATTCTGCCTAATTAACCGATTTTTCACTGGCAATATCCAGTTTTTTAAAAATTCTTTTTCCTTTCATCCCCAGGAGAGAAAAATAAACGCACTGTTGACGCGGAAAAGGATTTAAAAAGTGCGCGAATCGACGTATAAAACAAAAAAAAAACGCGTCTACTAAATCACATAATTCTGAGATTGGCGAATAATGCGATTCGCGCTTTATCGCAATTTTTTTCATTATTCACCGTGCATTACGATCCCTTTTTCTTTCTTATTTTACCACTATATATACGAAGCAACAACATAAAATAATTTCTCGCAATTCGCGAAAATGCGACGTTAATACCGCGCTTTTTTTCATGTTTTTATTCATACCGATAAATGCAGGATAAAAGCGATTTTTATACACGTCGTAATTTGTCGAACGATCGATGGAAAAAAAATGACAAATTAATCGATACTACAAACAGCGTAAATTTTATTTCCATTCGTCCTTACGGTCTCGGTGGTATCCTTCGTCCTATATGTATATATACTCGTACGTTATATACCGTATATATACGAGCTACGATCTCCACAGATTATTCTATTACACCCAATGTCAACAGAAACGCGAAACGTGAGCTCTGTACGTCGGGGGTGTGCGGAATCGTATACATATACATATAGACGTATATATTGCAAAAGGGGGTTATTCGGCGCCGGGACGGATGGAAACTCGGCTCTCGGTGTTGTTTAGTCTGAAAATACGTCATTGTTTCAGTATGATAAAAAATTCAACGCTCGGATAATTACATCGGGGTGAATCGATTGCCGCCCCGGGGTGCGTTTCCACTGGGTTAGTGACTTAGGAACGACCGCTTCATGGCGTCCTCCCTTTTCCTTCCTTCCGTTATATCGTAACGCAAACCCCGACTCGGCCCAGATTTCTTCTTCCTTCTTTCGCGCCAACGAGCTTCCCTTCGATTAATCGAAATAAAAAGAAGCAAAAACAAAAAAAATCCGACATCTTAATTTTGTTGCTCGACAAATATTTCTCGCGAATGTCGATAAAAATATTCATACCGCGAATAACGCTTAGGTACTTTCAACGTGCAACGGTGAATAGCCAGCTGTTTAAAAATTGTAATTTCTATACGTCGATCGAATTCTTTATTTATATTATTTTGATTAAATATGTCGATTTTTTGTCGTGTTTTTTTGATATTTCTATTTATTTTCCTTGAAAACCTGATCATTTCCACATTTTCTATTTTCATCCCCGTTGTATACCGAGAGCTTCTCCAACGTCAGCAGGACGTTCTCCTTTTTCAGCCTATTTTTCTGTTATAATTCCCACAAGAATAACATTTTTGCGCGGAAGCTGTAAACACGACTCGTGGTTTTTCTTGATTCTTCTTGCTTCTTACAAACTTGTACTCGTACTTAACTGTGCATCGATCTATCCATTGATGAAAGCTACTAAGAATTGTATTTTATATACATATACATAGATCGTATACAAAGTTGTGGTAGATATCCATTCTGGCGTGAAGGATCCGAAACGGATGTGCCTGTTGGGTGTGCTCGAGACCAATCCCAGGTACCTCGATTCTGTCTCGTACATACATATATACGTATATGAAAATAGCCAGGATCTCCCATGTAATCTTCTGGAGGATTGAGAAACGAGCCAGGGATTGGACCAAATCTCCTGCTCGTTCTCTCCTCCCTTCGGTAAAGGCTCACGCCCTTCCTGGAACTTTGATCACGTATCCCTATATCGCTTTACCACGTATCCTACTCGGATACATATATATATATATATATATATATATATATATATAAACCTACACGAGCATATAAATGTATAGCCGAGGATCAGTCGATTTAGGGTTCGCCACGAAAACTTCGCACCGAACTTAGTTTCTCAGCGAAAATATTATACGAACTCCCTTGGCCAAATCTTGGACCAGGAGAACGCGAGCGAGTTTGATTTATTCATTGGAATAATTCGGGAATGCAAATTTTCATCCGTTAACAGTCGTAAGAACAACGTTGAAGTTAGGGGTGGGAATGGTTAACGAAAATTTTGAGCACGTGCGGGCTAAGATTTTCATTGTTATCCACTCTCGCGATATTTCCTTCTTAAGACCCCAAAAACCTCAAAGTAGAAAAATACTTAAAAAAAAAAGCCTATCAGTGCATGGACAGCTGCGAGGCTTTCGTAGACACGGTTTCGTGTCTATTCTTATACGATTCATCTTTCTCTCAATGTACTTCATATATTGGGTCTTTCTCTCTCTCCCTCAGTTTCTCAACCCCCGGGCAAAGCCAAATAATCCTCACGTACCCAGCAATGCACTATAAGTCGAAATCCATACCCCATATACTTGCATACACGATATGGGGCCTTTCACGACAATTTGATGAAAATCTTGTCGTCGAAACGAACCAAAATAATTCCAACAATGTATCAAATTAATTCAAATATTTCTCCCTTCGTTTCGACGACGAAAGTTACTTTGAATCAACCTTCGTTTCATTATTCTCAAGAACTCGAAATTTTTATGTTTTTATATAAAAATGATGAAATAAAAAAAAATCTACAAAAACTGCAAATCTGTTAATATTGTAACAATAATCCTGTACAATATAGAGGACAAAATCCCACAGGGTCAACTTCACGAAATCGTCAATTCGAGCTGGAAGGACCCATATATAAATACACATACATATAAACCAGCAAAGCATATTTTTTTTATATATACAACGCAGTGTCAGTGAGAAGCCGAGGCTGTTTGCCTTTTATTAAACTCTTGTTAAACGCTGCCTTTCTTCGCACACACAATTGAATCGGCAAAACAGCGAAGATAATGCCCGGATTTCTTAGCGTTGGCCCACAAAGTCCTTATATACACGTATAGGTATCTCGTATACATATTTATATATATATATATATATCTATGGGTGTGCATCAGGTACAGAAAACGATGCTGCAGACAGCACGTTCCCTTTTCGCTCTCGCATTGTTCAAATTTTACTGGCAGGTATATAGTTATATATTGTAGTATAGACTTCTGCCTTTCACCTCCATCTTGAAATGGACACCGTGTAATCGCCCTTTTATATACACACGAGGATTTCTCGTGTACCTTAAACTAGGAGTGAAACTGTGGCCAGCTCGTAGTAACGAAAGGGTCCCCCGGCTGACAATGTGATCTCTCGTTCTCTCAGTTCGATATATACATATATGTATGACTATTTTCACTCGAAGAAGTTGGGGTTGAAAAATTGGCATAGGTCGACATTGTACGTCGGGTCCTGTGTAAGACGATACGAAATGAAAATATTTGGATTTGTGTAAAATAGAACCTGAGTTTGCATTTGGAACATTTCCATAAGTGGTCGTTCGTTTTGGTGACGTCTATACACCAAGAGAAAATTCAAAGATCAGGTACAGTGTTCGCGTCAGGAAGTTTGGGAATTATTGAAAAATAACGAGGTGAACTGGTAGCTAAAAAATAATTTTATTGCATCAAAGTATTTTTTTTCTTTTTTTTTTTTACAAATAATTCTTCTGTTTGTTCGGCAAAAAAAAACAATTATCATTAGGGCCACTGACGAGTACATGGAGTATGGTCTTCCTTCAGGTTTATTCATTTTACAAACATATATATATATATATTATTCGTTCTATATAGTAGACCTACAGAATTTGGGAGACTGGACTAAAAATGATATTTTTATTGAGAAAAATGCAAATATTTCGTCGAATCGGTATCTTCGTCGTACGTACTCTCTCTTGCGAGTACAATACACTCGACGAGACAACGTGCTTGTAGAAAATTGTATAAATATCCCTGTTTCTGTGAAGATAAAAATTTTGTACATCGACGTTTTTCGTCGCAAATCTTTTACAAACGAATTATTGATAAATTTACCGTTCCACGTTTCTTTTTTATATTTCTTTAACACTTTTGTTTGTTTGTATTGACTAGTGATAAGAATTAACTAATAAATATCAGGGGGAAGATACGAAATATAATTTGATGAAATTGACCTTCTTAAATACTAATAGTGTGCTTTATCGTCGTACTTCGCGATTTTTGTATATTCACACAAATCTCAAATTGATCGTTGCAAAAATGAAAATAAACAGAATGAAACTTTGCGTTGCGTATCGACATTGTGGTTGGAAGAAAATTGTTTAAGGTCCCGCACGATTTCCAACTTTCTTATGCCGGAATGCCGTTATCTACGAGTCTCGTTTATAATGAAAAAATATATATATTTTGTAAAGTTCGTAGGACCAAAACTCGACTGGATGATCGTTCGACTATCGGGACAATTTCTTTTAAATTCTTGTTTTTTCTTTTTTTTCTTTCTTTTCTTTATTAATTACGGCAAGGAACTTTTTACACCTGATATTACAGATATATTTCGAGCTTTAGATTCGAATTTGAAACTCCCGTCTCAATAATCGTATACAAACTTTCATTTTTTCTTCTTCATCAAGAAATTCAATATTTCGTTAAAAAAATACCGGATTATCGTTCCGTTAATTTGCGATAAATCTACAAAGTGCGAACAGTCTCGTAATTCGTGTCCGCGACACACGATACGCGCAAATTATGCTCCCAATATTTTCGTCGCTTCTCGCAATAACCACGGAGTCATTTTCACGTAACGTATAAATATACATCGTACGAAATTCGAGACTCCGATTACAACAACGAGCGACGCGTAAGAGCTCCATGGATTTTGTTTGTTTTCTGGTTGTTGTTCTTTTTTTTCGTTATATTTCGTATTTTTTTGTTTCGTTTGTTCTGTTTTCATTCGTTACATTTATTCTCCTTTGAGCGAAACGAACCTACGGACTATATAACTAAATACTAAAAATTTGTGGGATATTACCGGCGGCTCGAGCATCCGCCCAAAAATTTGAACGCGGACGAGGAATTAAATTTGTTTCAGACTCTATTGTAAAATTGCGCGATTATTATCATCATTATTATTTCTTCGAGCCGGACGTCGAGCCACGGAAATTAAACGCCGGAAGTCAATATATACATATATATATATATATATGTATAAAGCACACATATTTATATAACGGAGCAACATTTTGGTTTGTTTTGTTTTTCTTCCAACACACGCACGCACATCTTGGAGTACAAATACTTGTAAAATCCGAGGGGAGGTGAATCATGATTCTTTAGGCTCCAACGCGTGACAATATTGTTCACCATCGGGTACGAGGAAAATTAGAGAATCATTATTTTTCTTGTTTGTTGTTGTTTAACTCGATTTTGCAAAATAAAGAAAAAAATATTTCATCACCAAGTATAATCGATACAGACAAACATCTCCATCATTCTCCCTCTATCTTTTCTACGATCGTTATCTCAAATTCGCTCGAACATCGATCAACGCTCGCGATATTTTCTTCCCCCCCCCCCCCCCACCGCCGCTCTGCCCTCTACCATCACCCCGAGGAATTCGAACCGACTCTCTAAGACTCGAGCGCCTTCGGGGGTGTCGGAAAGGACATTTCCATCGTATAACCGGCGCTGCTACGTCTGTATATCGAGCCTATGTCGTTGTTGTTACGAAGTTTGCGTTTGCTCAAATGTCGCTCGACCCATTTTAACATCGTGAGAACGGAATCGGTACTCGGTAAACGTCGCTCGGCAGACGTGCGTATAATGTGGGAAGAGGCGACGCGGAACGTAGCTGCCATTCCCTTCAATGCCTGCGAAAAAGAATTGTTTTTAAAGATAAAATTCCATTTTTTTTTATATCTAAAATCGATCGAAAAATCGTCATTTTACTACCTTCATCGCGTCCTCGTCCGTGACGTCGTCACCGGCGTAAATAATGCGAATTCTTTCGCTCCAATCGAGACCGAATGCGGTGCGTAGTATGTAAATCGATGCACGACCCTTGTTCCATTCGACCGGTGGCTTAGCCTCGAGGGCGCAATGCGCCGAGCAAGCCTTGAAACCCGTGTCCTCGATTAATTTCTTAGCCGCTGCAACCATCTCTTTTCTACCGTTCATCGGAGTCTCGCGATAATGGAAAGTCAGTAAAGCACCCTTGTTCTCGACCCAGGCACCGTCTCGACAAAGCTAAACGCGAGAACGATAAAAATGTAAAAAAAAAAAAATCGTTATAAAATGAATTCTCTGGTAAGAAATGTTGATTTTTGTTTACCTGGTCCTGAAGAGTTTGCATAAGACCGGCGACCTTTCCTTCGAACTCGGCCGGCATCGGGTGAACGAATTTACTCCCATCCGGATGGAGTATCTCGAGACCGTGATTTCCGGCGTAAGTTATACCTTCGATACCGACCATGCTCTTGACATTGTTTACGTTACGTCCCGATATAATGGCTATGTAAACATCCTGAATTTTGCTCAATCTTTGTAGGACGTTCTTCGTCTCGAGTGGCAGGGTAGCCAGATCCGGATGCGTCGCTATCGGTGCTAGTGTACCGTCGTAATCGAGAAGCAGTGCCAATTTGTGGTTGTCGCCAATATACCTAGGGGACATGCGCCATCACTGGATCGTTACCCGGCTTTCATTACGAGTCAGGTCCCAACTGCACGCGCGGGCCCGCCGCTTTTACCAATATTTAAAAAGAATCAACTCTCGTTCCCAAAAATGCAACGTGTCCTTTGGCGTTTAAATTTACCGGTGACTTTGCGAAATGGCCTGCTTAACTGTTCACGGTTGAATTCTTTTTCTATCAAATATTTTCCCAAAAGCATCGGCCAATGGAAGCTCGAGCGAAATATTTGTTTTGTAAATAAAGAAACGATTTTTCATTCGAAATTGTCTCTTATATTTGCAATTATAAATTTTCTCCCAATGACAAGCTAAGCAGGAATCTCGTGTTTTACTACAACTCGTTGGAATTAATATTTGCGTTATTTTGCATCGCACAGCCTGACAACATGCGTTGTATTTTTCTTTTTGTATTTAAACGTGATTTGCTTTGCTTCGAAAATTACGTCTCTTTTTTGTAAAATGTGTGCCCACGCGCCGTCGTACCCAAACTCATGCTCCGGGATATCTTATTCGTACAAAAGATTCTCAACGATATTCGTAAAGACTATCGTGAGTTATAGAATGACAAAAAAATAAATAAAAAATAAAAAATAAAAGAAAGAAAATCTTCGACGCTTAAGATTAAATACTTAATCGCTACCGCATGTGCTGGCCGGGCCCAGTCATGCAATTCTCCCATTGACGTTGATACTTACTTGCTCAAATAATCATCGAAATCGTCCATCGTGACGGGTTGCATCGTCGTCGCACCGACCGAGTCTCTCTCGTCAAGCGAGCCCATCACTTGAAGGAACGATTTCATCCAATAATTAACGTCGTACTGTCTCTCGCGACGACGTAAATGATTCATACGAAGCGTACGCTCGTCCTCGGGCATCGTTAGAGCTCTGAAAGGAAATTGAAATTTGATAAAAGAAGATCGAAAATGTGAATTAAAAAAAAAAAAAAAGGAAGAAAACTCACCTGTGAATGACCTCGGCAGCTTCGTCGATCTCGTAAGGATTGCAGATTAGTGCCTCGTGCATCATCTCACCGGCACCGGCAAAGGGTGAAACTATTAAAACACCAGGTGGTGAATTAATCTGACAAGCCACGAATTCTTTAGCGACGAGATTCATTCCATCTCTGAGCGGTGTGACGAGTGCGACAGCCGAATCTCGATAATGAGCCGCGAGTTCGTCCTGACTTACGCATCCGTAAATATAACGAATCGGTGACCAATTGGGAGTCGTGAATCTTCCATTAATGCTACCGATCAATTGATCGATCTCCAACTTGAGATCCTGATACTCTCGTACGTCGGTTCTCGATGGGACTGCGATCTGCAGAAGAGTGACTTTTTCACGATGCTCGGGATGCTTCTCGAGCAACATCTCGAACGCCTTGAGTCTGTGCACCAATCCTTTCGTGTAATCGAGACGATCGACACCGAGAACGATCTTCTGATTGGTAAGCATTACTTTAGGCGCTGTCTCCGCCAACGAGACGAATCTGTCGAAGGGAATACCGATCGGGAGTGGTCGTACTCGTACCGTTCTACCGCCATGCTCGACCAAAAGATTTTTACGATCGACACGACCGCCCAAACTTCGTTGACAACAGTCGACAAAATTTAAACAATAGTCCTGAATATGAAAGCCGACCATGTCGCAACCTGAAATTAAATCATCGTTTTAACCATCGTAATTGAACGATCGATCGATATCTCGAGTGGATTTTTTAAGGGACGATTTTGCGTCGTGTTTGAATTTAACAAAGTTAAATATTCGAGACGATTCTCACCGAGCATTCCTTGAAGAATCTCATCGGCCCAGGGGAAAAGTCGAAATATGTCCCAAGGTGGGAAAGGAATGTGCAAGAAAAATCCTAATTTCAATCGAAGATTCTTCTCCTCGGCTGCTTGTCTGATCCAATTGGCAGCGAGCATGAGATGATAGTCGTGTACCCAGACCAACGGTGTGCCATTGTTCTGATTGACCTGGTCCTTGTGGACGATCTCCAATGCAGCCACCTTTTAAAATTTATACGATGCAATTGAAACCCTTGTAAAAAATAAAAATCATCTATACCCCGAAATTAATAAGTGCTTACGGTCTTTGCTGCAAATTCCTTGTTGACGGTGACGTAAGAGCGCCAATCTTCGGCGATAAACGTCGCCCGATCGGGCATCGAGTGAAACAGAGGCCAGAACGTACCGTTGCAACATCCATTGTAATACGAATCGAATACTCCTGGCTCTACGTGAACGGCTACGACCTTATAAAGCGAAAAAAAATCATAAGTATAAAAATAACTATAAATAAATATGAAATTTAATTCTCGAAGAAAAATAATGCGATAAAATAAATAAGCACTGCGGCTTATCGGTACGGAGAAATCAGGATCTGAAATATACGAGTGTAAAAAAAGAAATATGAAAACGCGCCTCGTAATCTGACGCGCTTAAAGTCCGAGCTTGTAAATAGTAACGAGAAGAATGTCTTTTCGATAAGCTTTTGTTTGGTACATTTTCACGAGTACGTTCGAGATTTGCCCTCGTCCGAGCAATCGGTATCTGCTCGACGACGCGCCTACGATTTTCCCTCTCCACGATTTTTCGTTAATTGGTCATTATTTCCCCGATTGGTATTATTTTTTATTTACACACTCGATGTGCATATAAGACGTGGCTGTCGAGGGGAACGATAAAATCGGGACGAATACAGGGAAAATGGATAATTACGAGGCGTGATTGGCCGAAAG
The DNA here is from genome assembly GCA_964017225.1 of Netelia inedita. Taxonomy (NCBI): domain Eukaryota; kingdom Metazoa; phylum Arthropoda; class Insecta; order Hymenoptera; family Ichneumonidae; genus Netelia; species Netelia inedita. The sequence continues at coordinate 7,198,009 of OZ024921.1, forward strand.
ACGACGGGGCTCGTCCTCGACGATTGCCTCACAACGAGCGATAAAAAAGATAAGGTAATTGTCTCGGGGTAATACGAAGCGAGCGACGATTTATGACGATTTCGTTTTATTTTTTTCGAGGCAAACGCGTCACGGGTTTTTACATTGTACAAAATAATTGTTTTATACGCCAATGAAAAATTAGGCCGTGAAACGTTTTTATAAAACTTGTTTGTCCTATGTGAGAAAACCTTGCGCCAGACCGTACGAGTAGAAGATAATGTAAAAAATGAAAACAGATGAATAGTCGCTCTCTTTCTTTCTCGTTGATGATGACCGCCTCAAAGAAATAACGATAAACAATCTTGTTCCATTATGATTATTCAATTATCAACGAAACTCGGGTTATCCGAGGGTCTCGAATGTCCTCGTCTCTCGATTATGAAACTCGCTATTCATTTTCGATTGCATCAATTGTCAGACGGTACGAGATTATAAATTACAATATTTTATTTATTTATTTCTTTCACAGAAAATCACGAGATTTCTCATTATCTATCGTAGTATATAAAAATTTCAACGACGATCTTAGATGCGTTGCATTATTTATAACAACAAGCTCATTTATTTATATAATCGATAACGCAACCGATAGAACGTCGGCAATAACGAAAATTGTATATTTTCGATTATTTTAACCGATCGCGAACTTATCAGACGTCTCTTCGAGAATCGAAATAACAAGACAAAAAAAAAAGGGAAAAAAAACCCATCGGAAACGTTCAAAGATCGTGTCTTTCGTGGGGAAACATTTCTTTTTCTTCTACATTCCGTCATTACCGAGAATTGAAAATTATCGCGGTTCGAAACAAGGGCCCGCAAAAAGGAGCGATAATTATACCGAGAGTTCGCCTAGGCCCCGCGTCACTTAATGAATCGATAACCCCATAACGACCTCTCCTCCTGAGCGTCACGTTGATCACGTCTTGGTTGCGAACACGTGGTTGGGCTTACCGTATCGGGTCACGAATAAACACGTGACAATCATTTCATTCGAACGTAGCACCCAGACTCTTCAGTATATATATAAAAATATATATATACGCGTGTCTGTAACTGCTTATCAATTATGACATTAGAACGAGACGATCACGCGCTATATAAGTGAATCTTTAATCCGATAACGATCTGTCGTAAATCGATTTTCCATTTTTCGAGGGTACGTCAAGGGTGTCAGTTTTATCACCGCAGACTCTCGTCTCGCATTTCGCCACGAGCTTACGAAATAATAAGCTAATTTTCTTATCAATGACGCTGCAGCAATCGTTATCACGACCCCTATATGAATTTTATCGATATCTCTCATATTTAGCGACGTATACTCCGCGATTATTTTTATCCGGGCCGGTAAAACAGAATCGCTTAAATTGAGAGGAGAATCACGTAATCGAGAATATAAAGGCGCTGCAACACCGCTGTCGTTTTAATTGGGTCTGCTTTACTATATAAGTTTCATTAAAAGATTTCACGTGATCGCTGAATGCGAGATACTATATTTATTCGTTCGAGCAGAGAAAAAAAACAATACGTCACGTTTTTTCCTTTTTCTCGCTATATTCACAAATCGGTCATTCTCGTGATCGATTAATCACGGTTTGTACATTTTCTTCGTGGTTTCCTTGAATTTTCTTCGTTAGATATCTCGAAAATGACGCACTCGACGCGGTCGTGAGTTTCTCTCGAAGCGTTTCAAGAAAATCATCGACGGTCAGAGTTCAAAGATTCGTCAAGTTGCCGGAATGAAATGGAATATATAGATAGAGAGAGAAATAAGCATGTCGAAGGACGTACAAATGGGAATGAGAGAGAGGGAGAGATTCTTGGGTTCTTGTTTGTCAACGATTTACACACGATTGTTGAGTCTATACGTCCGTTACCGATATCAAGAGCATTATCGATGCATTTCGATCCGTTTGCCCCTATGGTCACTCGACCATTCTGTATTTCCAACGTTCGCCCTATATTTCTCCTAGCACGATTCTTCAACGACAGAATAGACCGGCGTTCATCACGATTATTTTCCAATTAATTATTCTTATAAAAAAATAATCAGTATTTATTATTTAAATGAAAATTCAAAATTTCCACTATATTTTATTGTTTTTAAAATTCTACTTTATTAATTTTTTTAAATATTATTATTCAATTTATTATCTATTTTGTTTTTCGCTTCGATAAAAAATTATTAATAGCTTTCAGCCATATTTCGAATCGAATTGGACTAATCGTGGATCGAACGTTTTTTCGTTAATCTTTCGCAACTATGGCAATCGGTCAATGTGAGTCAACGGCTTCGCGACGAATTTAGATCAACGGGGCAGACAGCTCGAAGAGACTCTTCGAGAAACATCTTTCTCCTCTCGTTGTATCGAGTTTATTAATTAAACCGAACCGTAAAACATTATCCGTCTTGATAGTCTCGATCTAATATCGATATTTTATATACGTTTACGTAAAAATAATCGATACTGTTATAGTCTCACGAGTCTCGTTGTTCATTGTCTCTGGAACCTTCTGGAAAATCAATTTCTCGTTCGTGTACCAGCAACGTTTTTCATCTCAAGGTCTAGGAATTATTCGCCTTTCATATATATACATATATTCTTCATAGAACAAGTCTATACGACTAACGAGCAAGTATTGTGTCGACGTACAATGTTAATTATCGTAATTGCGTTAAAGACAAACTCTCCGAGTGTCTCAGTCTCTGGACACGTGGTTCGCCGATGGCGAATAACAGGCAAACAGCGAACGATGACGAATTACGAAGAAAAATTCGGACAATGTCGCTCTTAATTCAATTAAAACAATTACTAATTATAATTCATAAAGGACGAACGATATCGTAAATAATAATTCAATTTATCGTTATATATCATGAAATTTCATCCTATTTCGCGATACACGAAACGTCCTACAGGTGTTCGAGTTTCGAACTAGAATGGTCGGCAACGTTCTGAATCGTGGCCAAGATTTCTAACAAAGAATCCAAAAATAAACGAATTCGTTGCTAGCATCGACTCTGTCTCGGTGCAAGACTCATACTTTCAACGACGTGAGCCGCTTATTTATTATATCGCCGATAGAATGCGATACATTATTCATACGTGACGAATGATCGGAGTTTATGTAAATGAGAATGTTGCATTTGAGACGATTACCTTGCTGGAAAGAAGACCGGCGGTCGGAGTCCTGTCGTTCGGATCCGATTCGGGAATAGGCTCGTTACGATTTTCCATGTGCATACCAGGCCATCCTACCCAAACTCCTTTGCCGCTTATGACGACCGGCGCCACAGCGGTAACTAGTCCTCCGGCACTGTAAATGAAAAAAAAACAGACACATGAACATAACGAACGTAATGAAAATTAAATTTTACTATAAGATCTATAATCGATCGGTCGGATTAATTATATTCCATGATACGTAAACGAGGGTTTGTATATTTGATTAATTATCTATTATATCTCGATTTAACTCGTATTTTTGATACGAATAAAATTTTGATTAATTCTCTATTAGAAATAATTTCTTGATTTCAAATAAAATCTATAATTTTGAGAATTTAGGAATCGTTACTTCGGAATTTGCGTGGAGTCGATCAAAAGTCGAGGTACCGTAGGAGCATGAGAAGAAGAAGAAGAGATCAAGTGCACGCGGAAGCGTTCAATCGGTCCTAAACTTTATTGGCCTTGAATATTTTTATTAGTATAGTTAAAATTGATACGAGCGAGGCTCTCGAGATCGATCTAATGTCGAGAAGTAACAAATACAAATTCAACCACGCGAAAGATTCTCAGGGTAAATTTTCGTTCGACGTTCCTAGTTGACGAACTCTCGTCGATTCTTCGTTCGGGTGATCGAAGACGATCGATTAAAAGGAAAATGCGATTTTTCGATCGATCTCTTTTCAATGAATTTCGTCGATCGACGTCATCACATTGAACATTTACATTGTTAGCAAACAAATATGAATCAGCCGCTTCTATACATAATTGCGATACGTTCGTATCGTAAACGATACGTGATGATACTGGCAATCAAAAGGCTTTGGTGTACGTGACGACAGGGTCGTTGAAAGATTATCTTTCAGCAGCCCAAACGACACGTTCCTCGAGACCTATGCTCGATGATACGTAACACCGAGACGACGAAAAATCATGCAATTCCTCGCTAGACACGATGTTTAACCCCCTGACCCTGATGACTTGATGATTTTGCGTTTTACCAACAGATGGTACAAACTTTTTTTGACAATCATAAATTGGCCACCCACTTGGAAATTCGATAAATACAGTTTTTTTTTCATGACCGAGTCCATTATCGCTGGAGATTTGAGCCAACGATGCATTTTTACGACCCGAGATTTCGGACAAGCTACGAAGGACGATCTTATGTCATTTTTCATGTCAGCTGGATTGATCGATTAACGAGATCGATAATTGATTGTCCGATCGATGATATTTAATAATACGTAAAATAAATATTGAAATATTCGTTTAAATTAAGGTTTAATAATTAATCCATTAAGGTTTAATAAAATCAATAATTAATTGTCCGATCGATGATATTTAATATTACGTAAAAAAAATATTGTAAATATTCGGTTAAATTAAGATTTAATAATTTTCATCACTCTTATTTAATTTGATAAAATCTTGCATTACTGAATTTTCTTAACGAACGGTCGATAACGACTGGATTTTTCTATTTTCGTTTTTCTTTATTTTCACGTTCGTCTACCTTGTTACAATTTATTCCTTCGTCCAACGGAGACCCGCGGCTTAGATGTTTTTCTGAGGGAGATGCTCCCGAGTGAACGAGAGCAATATTTTTCAAGCGATAACCGCATGCCCCCGCCTTGTTTCTTTTTTTTTCTTCTTTCGCGTTCGAACTTTATTTTTTCAATGTATAATTTTTCGTTATCGTTTGATCCGCGAAACGGGGACGCCCCGTTTCGGACGTTTTTTTTTGTCAATACCAACCCCGTCTACGTAATCGCGTAGGACGAGATTGCAACGACGTAGTCACGCATCGTGCGCATGAATCGTACACGGAGAGAAAAAGTCTTACAATTTTTGTTATGAAATCTAGGAAAAATTACCATACTGTCCTATAATCAAAATATCGTCAAAATTACCCTGCTACAGATGAAATTCTATGAAACCGTCTCTGAAATTTTACCGGGGCAATATTAATTTTTCTGCTGCTTTACACTAGCGAGTCCTAGATTCCAATAGAAATGTAAAGTGTAGAATGCTGCCTCCGAATTTTTATCGTGCTCTCTGGGTAAAAATTCTAACGCTTCGGACCAATTTTTCAAAGATTTCGCAGAAAATCTCCTACACGGAGGGAAAAAGTCTTAGAATTTTTGTTATGAAATTCTAGGAAAAATGACCATGCTGTCCTATGATCAAAACATCGTCAAAATTACCCTGCTACAGATGAAATTCTATGAAACCGTCTCTGAAATTTTACCGGGGCAATATCAATTTTTCTGCTGCTTTACACTAGCGAGTCCTAGATTCCAATAGAAATGTAAAGTGTAGAATGCTGCCTCCGAATTTTTATCGTGCTCTCTGGGTAAAAATTCAAACGCTTCGGACCAATTTTTCAAAGATTTCGCAGAAAATCTCTTACACATGTCGATTGCACACGCTTCATAGGGCAAGCATGGTAATTTTTGTAGGACTTTTCTCTCCGTGTACGTGTGATTTTCCTCGTGAAGATATATTTACAACGTTAATATTTTATTATAAAAAATTTTCTTAATAATTTCTTCGTTCAACGAATTACGCGAATTAAACGATCGATTAAAATTATCGAAATAAAATTTTATCGTCGCGCGTATTCTCCTTGGATGAGTATTCTATTTTAGTTTGTCCCCTTGAAGCACCCCCAAAGCTTTTCTAATCGGATAAGGTCGCGAGTATCCGCGTAGACAAAAGAGCATGAGGAATAATTATTGTACACAAACACACGCGATACGAGAGAGAGAGAGAGCTCTGTAATCTTTTGCGATTGCGTTGTCGAAGATAAGAATCAAAGGTAAAAATAAAATAAAAATATCGCTTGTATACTCGCGACTCAAGTGGATAATATGCAGACGATTCCGTGGAAAAATCGAGCTCGCTTCTCCAACCGTTCAAAATGCGCATTACTTTTCCCCCCTTTGTTTATCATCAAACTTCCATGCTGAACAAATCAAAAATTCGACATTTTTATTTCTCTCAATCAACGAGCCATTTTTTTCATTTCAAATATTCATCCTGATTAAAAATTCTTTCGAAAAATTGAAATTACCGACTCGTCGTACCATTTACGTAATTACGACGCGAAAATAATCGATCGATAAAAGAGGCGAGTCGCTTAAAGGAAAAAAAAAAGATAATAAATGAAGAAAAATTGAAATTGTCACTGACCTGGCTTTACGTTCCAATTGACCGGTGATGTCGTTCCTCTTCAGCACGAACGGCAACCTGTTGCTCACGACGATCATACTTCCGGTCGAAGTGAAGCTCCCGGGTTCTGTAGACATTGCGACGAGAATATTTTTCCTTTCTTTCGTTTTTGTTTTTTTTCCCGTTTTTTTTACTTTGGTCACCGAGCAATGTGTTCAAACGACGATTTATATCTACGTGCTCCACGCGGCTAAACCGTTCTCTCCCTCTTTTTCTCCGTTTATATAGATGAATATCGTTCTCTCTATAAGCTCAATAACTATCTAGCGCGAATCAGTCTGTGTCCTAGATTTTCGTTATTGTAAGCGCGATCGTCGGTTCAAAAAGTCACGACGAATCTTTCGTGAAATAAATATTTCTTTTTTTCTTCTTCCAGATAACGATAAACGTGGCTCGTCGTATTTTTTTTATACTTTCCCAATTTTTGTCACGCTCGTTGTGATTAAAAAAAAAAAAAAATAAATAATAATGAAATTTCGTATCGAATCTTCACTGGCTCAACTCGGTCGTCTTTCCTTTCACAAACCCGTACGTTCACTCGTTCGAACGTTTTCCAATTTCGCTATAGACCCATGATCAACGATTTTTCCTCTTTTTCCTCGTCGACGACGTTTTGTCGCTCGATAAATATCGTTTTTTTTCTTTTTCTTTTTTATTAATTTTTCGTGCGAAAGAAAATCGTGTATCGATCGGAGATTCACCCGGATATGAGGTGACAGTGGCGAGTGGACGATTGTGTGTGTTTTTGTGTGAGAGAGAGAGGAGAGTGAAGTAATGAGAAGAGAGAGAGAGAGAGAGATAGATAGAGATAGAGAGAGAGAGAGAGAGAGAGAGTGAGTGAGTGAGAGAGATTTTGATATGTTGGCGGTTCGAAGTACCGAAGTAGCACTGAAGTGATTGCTCCACGAACAACTCGGTTTATTCGAGTTAGTCTCGCGGACTATTTGGTTCAAAGTGCGCTTTTGCGGTTCTCCTCGTATCGACTGGGGCCGCGACCCCGACAGAGTCAAGACCAATATATACGAATATCTCCTATGTACGTACGTAGACTAATATACGTGTATATTTACGTGTAAGCATCTTCGATGATTCCTCTCTGTCGCACTAACGACACGTTTTACGACTCTATCTCTTTTTCCCTCTGGTCTCATCTCCCTCTTTCGTCTCGCTTACTCTAGTGTCTTATATCGACACTCTCTCGTTTAGCTTCCTTTGACATTCCTCGAGACCGCGACTCACCCTCCCCCACCCTCTCTCTTTCTTTCGCTCTCTCACTCGGTTTCTCCCTCCCTCCCTCCCTCCCTCCCGATTTTACAAATGCCGAACAACTGTGCGGGGTTATCTCGTTATCGTTGAATTTTCTGATACAGAAAATACACACGCATACGTCCAAACGTTAAGTTCCTTTTACGAAGAAACTCATTGGTGTTTGTAAGACGTTTGTTAGAGCGTATAGATATAACGAGTATAGTTTACTTTGTGCAATTTACGTAGGGCGTGATAAAAACAGAAGATGGTGACTAAAGGAAGAAAAAGTATGTTGTTGTTTTCGTTATAGGAGAGAAGAATTTTTGGTGTTGGATGGAACGAAGTCGGGGACGCGCGAGATCAAGCCTTTATCGTTGGCGCGATGACGCTGCGAGCGGCCATTTTGGTGAACACTGGCAGATTGTACGATCTTCACCAAATACAGCCGGTCTACACCGGAATCGCTCTCAATCCCGTTTTGGACAGTGGGGGACTAATTCGTCGATAAGAAAAATACGAAAAGATTGAGCTTTGTGTTTATTTCTTTTTTCTTTCGATTTTTTTGTAACGCGTTCGCGCGACGATCTCCCGGGACTTTTTTTTCAACGCGACGCCCGCCATTTTGTTCGAGGATTTAAGGGTGAGATGTTAAAATTGTATTGGAAGTTTTTTTTACTTTTTCTACAAAGGAATGACAAAAGTTTAATCAATATTGAAAATAAACCATGAACTTCCGGTTTTTCGTATGGACATTCGTTATATCGATTATCTCGCAGCTCCATCTATCTATTCGTGTCACAAATCAAAATGTATTGCACTTTTTTTTACTTTTTCTAAAAAGGAATAACGAAAGTTTAATCAAAATAAAAGATAAACCATGAACTTCCGGTTTTTCGTATGGACACTCGTTATATCGATTATCTCGCAGCTCCATCTATCTATTCTTGTCACAAATCAAAATGTATTGCACTTTTTTTTACTTTTTCTAAAAAGGAATAACGAAAGTTTAATCAAAATCAAAAATAAACCATGAACTTCCGGTTTTTCGTATGAACACTCGTTATATCGATTATCTCGCAGCTCCATCTATCTATTCTTGTCACAAATCACTCCGCCAATATCGTTTCAGGCGTTAATTTCATGCACTAATCGTTACTCGTAGAAAAACTATAACAACGAAAGTCCCGATAATCACCGTGACATTGCGTCCAAGGACTTCATACTCGTCCCAATATTAAATTGTCATCGCGACAAAAATTATTTCCGTCGATAATCCCATTTCCTTAAATAAAAAAAGACCTTGCGCGTCGATATAAAAAAAATGCAATTACTTTTTCACCAGCCCAAGAATATTCGAATAAATTCACCAAAAAAAAAAAGGAAAACCCCACTTTTGTCTCGACGTGAAAAATGAAATTTATCGCTCCAGTCGCAAAGTGTCACGCCGTACCGTATATTCGTTCCAAAAAAATTCTCCCCATGCGGAAGCATGCGGGCTGCGAGTGGCTTGGTGGAGACACGCGGTTGCTCAAAGGAAAACAAAATTTTATAATTTTAATGTCTCGGTGTCGTTGTGGCTTTCGGGCGAAAGAGAGAGAAAGAGAGAGAAAAGATAAATGCGTGCTGATTACGACGTGTAAAACACGTGGTGATACCGTTCAACGAGCCGGTGGAAAATATGGGTTCATCAGTCTATGTACGTTTGATATACATATATATCAAGTCTATCTGTATCGTCGAACGTAATGTTTGATTTGGCTTGCCGTCATTCTTGTGTCACAAATTCAAGTAAGTTTATCGTCTATAAATTTATCTGTTGCACACCTGATCACTCATCAAAATCTATCTATATATAACACATTTTTACTGAAAAGTAAAAAAAGAAGAAGATAAAACCGCGTTGACTCAACTTTTCATCCTATGATCAAATATTCTCGAAATAAATCTCGGTTTGATTAATTTAAATAACATTTATACGTTATGGGTTTACGCATACAGACACACACACGCACATATTATTTATATGTCTGGGCTCTTTTAATTGTAGAATTATAACGTGAGCGGATAGTAAACGTTCGATCGATAAATGTAAATTATTTTGTTTGTTTTGTTTCTTATTATTATTTTTATTTTCATCTCGACGTATACAAAAGTGCAAGCTTCGTTCGAGGATTGCGCAACAGCTGAGAACTGTTTAGACGAACGATCGGATATTGTTTTTCGTATTCTTGAGACACGTTATGCGCGCATGCGCAAACGCTTCGAGAAAATGGCGAAATAACGTGAGAATCACTATCCGGCACGTGACAAAACTAATTTTTCGTTCGATTATTATGATCGTTGATACGCGAGATGCATATAGGGAGCTCGTGCTTTTTGCCCCGTTACGTCGTTTTTAACATAAGTCGGAATGCAAGAAGGCCAAGTGTGTCGAGCGCTAACCACGTGCTCTCGAAACTTCTGTTCAGTCTCCCGTCTCATCAGCCGCGCGGCGTACCCACTGCGCGAGCGCTGCCGTATATATATATGTGTGTGTGTGTGTCGACGTTTTTGGACGTCCGTTTGACGGGCGGCTTTTCCAACGAGTCTAACACCGGTAAATTCACCGTACCTGGCATTACGCCCGAAAAAACATTCTTGAAAAAATATGTTTTCAAAATACGAAATTATATTTAGAAAATTATTAATAACTCGGGTTTTTTTTATTTCGAAAATTAATGCGAAGCTCTTTACGCGACTTTCGATTATTCCAATCGATAAATTTAGTCGAGTTATCTAGAGTAGAACGGACGGAAATAATAAAAAACACGAGCAACGAGTACTCGTGGCGCGAATGTTTTGTTTTCCCCTTGGTCGACGATTGTGTACACAAGTAGGCGGCTGAACACTCGCAAGGTGCTTGGTGGATCAATGAGAAACCAGGAACCCACCCATAATCGTTCGAGACGTAGGAAACTCGGCCGAGGAGAATTTCGTCAACGATGACGAGGGGGGAATTAGAAGAGAGACACGCGATAACGATAAGTTACGAAAAAAACAAAACATATTTTCTTTTTTTAGTACATACAGGGAGGAAATCTACTCGATGTTAGAAATAATACGACACGTACCGGGCACTAGAGATATTTTGTTTTCATTGGTGCAATTTTTGGATATTTTTTCTTTCCAAATATTCTTTATCAACGAATACCGATAATAGGGACGATACGACTCTCGTACTTTGGTGCTTGTGACGCATGCTCTATGTTACCTGATACGAGAGAGAGGGAGAGAGAGAACGGTTTTCGAACAAACTGTTCATTATATTTATAAATCGAAGCTTCGAGGCTCGCCAACGTTCCTGAACGCATTCGTATTATTACTCGGGGTAAAAACGGCTTTAGCGTTGAAAAAAAAAAGTCAAATTTTTTTCAAGGCCGCGATGTCACCCACCTATCGTTATATTCTTCAAAACGGTCGAATAATACGCGTGAAAATGTTCAAATTTTCGAAAACTAATTTATATCCCCGTACGACACTATTTCTGCGATCGGTTCGACGACAGATTTAAATCGATAAAAATTATCCGTTCGCGATTGGTGGCGGCCTCGAAGCCGGTGTTTGGATTTGGTGTTGTAAGACACGAAACACTGTTTGTTTTTGTTTATAAGTCTTTTGGACATACATTTTTTATTCCTTTTTCAACGTTGAGTAAATTAAGCACCGGCGAACTTGCAACAACAACAAGAATTAACGACGAATCTCGTTCTATCTTCCTGAATTCGTTGTCCACGAATGATTTACGTGACAACTGCGTACGTGATGTTCGCGCTGATTGATTACGCGCTAGGCGTACTCTCCTCGAAACTAATAGAAACTTGCTGGTGTCGTGCGCGTCAGGCAGGCACGATTTATATGTTATGCCGGCAGAACGATGTTTGTGAAGGCTTCGCCCGCTTCGCGAAACAACGAGAATGTTGTATCACGTGTTGAACATACGTAATTGTGCCGTTTGGCACTTGTAACAAAGATCTGCTTGTAACATTGATGGAGGACTGAGAGACGTAGGCGACCGGCACGCCGTTTATTCGCTTTAGTTGCATGTTTTTATCCCCAGGTGGCAGCACCAACCGGCATGCTAATTGTAAGCTTCAAGCTATAACACACGTACTGTCACATATCGACTTTTTTGAACATTCGAATAATATTCCACTTTCCCACATCTTTGATTAATCGTTATAATGGATTCTTTTTGTCAACGTAAATTAGATTTTTTATTACGCCGTGTGACACGTTTTACGCTATTAAATCATTTACCTTCTGCAGATTGTACTTTTCGTCGTGTACAAAGTATTTTCTCTTCGTCCTGCGATGTTTAATCAATATATTTTTAAACCATTTATTTTATTAAGATAGTTGTACATATAATTTGCATTATTGACGTAATTTATGGAAGGGGTGCAGCAGAATCTCCCTGTGACTTGACTTCCACCCGGTCGCCCGCGATCCACATTACCCCACCAAGATAACGTAGAGACATCTACATGACCGCGAAATCTCGATGGAGGAATCGGAGGGCGAAATCATCGTAAAAATAAATGAACCAATGCATTAAATATTTGCAGTAAATGAACCATTTGGTTTGTTTACTTCAAGCGTCTTTACATTGACAGATTATCGTCTGGAAAAATCGCCGACCTTTACGGGTGACATATGTTTTTTACTTTGTGATATCGATATTATCTTAATAATGTTACATAATTTCTAATTTATATGCCGATTGTTCGATCGCATGATTATATTGAAACAATCATATTTTATTGCCTCAGTAAAATCGCTCGCTGATATTATCTCCGTCGGTCGTATATTCTGTTTTCCCGACGGTGGTACGAATCTCATCATAGGCTACAGCCAGTAATGTAGGTATCACCGGCAATGTAGGCAATTCGAATACCCCGCGATAAAACTGGTCACCTTTATCAAATTCTCTCTTCGATTAGAAATATATGAATTGAAATAAAAATCTCTCTTTTTCAACTCCTCCACTCCCTATATAATTAACAAGCAGCTTACTTTTAATCCGATACGATAAAGCTATTCTAATATATTTAATTAAAAATAATACATTCAGCCGATAAAAGGGTGACAAAAAACTCTCGCAACAGTTCTAATCCCTAAAAAGTCTTATCATCACCCTCGACTCTCGGACTAAATTACTCGATCATTCGCATTCATGAAGTTTTACCTAACGAAATCTAAATAGACTAGCTCCGATGCTCCCGGAACGTCGTTCATCGATTCTTCGACAACCTTGGAATCCTGCCAAACAACGATACACGCAGCGTTCGACCCTTTACCAACTGTCCGATCCAATATTTGCCTCATCGCTCGATAAAGCTGAGGCGCAAAACTAACTCCACCTGTTTACGAACACCATGCTCTTCCGGCAATTAAAATATCGACCCAATTATAACAACCACAAAACAAAATCTCATTAGCAAACTTCCTTCGAGACTTCCCATTATGAGAAAGATTATACTCGCTCTTGTTCTCTATTATTATATTTATTATCGTTGTTATTATTATTATTATTATTATTTTTATTATACACCTACTGATGAATCATCGAGAGCCTCTGTGACGCTGTAATACTAATATACAAATCGTCACGGTGATCGACTTCTTCCGCATTCTCATCGTTCACTTCCGCCCTCCCCCCTGCCCCATCGCGCCATCAAATCCCCTCTCTTTTATTCAACTACCGCGTACGTTCAACGATCGTTACAATGGTTCATAAATAAGACAATTGCACGATGAACGAGTTTCGTCTCTTGGATTCATATATATTTTATATTGGTCAGAGATTTACAAAGCAATTTTTTTCGGCAAGTCCGAGAATCGCGTTTTTTCCTCGCGGTTCCCCCGGAAATCCGCAGCCAAGTGAGTCACCGGTTGCCTTGTCCTCATTTGCCGTATTCCACTTGTATCATACTGCTAGAATTATTCCCCCTTCCTTCCTTCCTTCATCACTCGTTCTCAGCCACTCTCCTACTTCTACTACAGCGTGAGCTTTCGGTGAAACTGACCGTCTTACGATATTCACCGGTAAACGGTCAATGAACGAACCAGAGATTTTTTGCAGATTTATGGGGTACGGGGTTCAACTTCACCAAAAGCGCGATAATACGCGAGTATTCGTTCGATCTACGAGTCGACAGAGATCTCTCGTCTCGCGTTTGGTTCGTAAACGAGACACAAGAGACATCCTGGTCGCTTGGGAACGAACGCGTCATTCTCTCCCTCTCTCTTTCTCATCGTGGTCCGACCTCAGCGTCGTTTTCGCCCCACCAACGATGCGAAATTCCGTTTCCTCTCCGCCACCTTATTCTTCTCGCCACCACCTCGCACACACCGCCGCTCCCAACGCCACGGTACACGTCATCAGCATCGCGAGTCCACCAAAGCATACACGGACTAACGGGCAAGCTTCCCAAGAGAAGCCAGAAAGCCGGTACCAGCTCAGAATCTCTCAGTTCGTCGTCAACGTTCGAGCGTGAACAATTGTTTAACGTCACTTGTCATAACTTCTCGACCACACCCCGGTTTAATACAAGTAAGTCAATATTGATATTTCTCCCATCTATCGTTTGACGATATTGACATTATATCGTCGATCTTTCATCACGATATTGAGATTTGTTGGTCATGTGATATTCTCACCATGAAGATGAACGAGAAAAATATGCACTAAGATTACGTACCGACGCTCAATTGGTATTATTGAAATCGACATTAATGTCAATCGATATCGATCGTTGAATCAGTGACTCATGCTAACAAAAATACTAAGATAATATGCAATACGATATTTTTTACATTAAATCTATAAAAATCCAACGATGCACATATACATACATACACATGTATATATATATATATGCATTGAGAAATTACATAAATGTATGTTTTGACATTTTGATATATTATGACGTATCGCGTAGTTTGCCATTTTACTTATCGAGACGCGTAATTTAATGGCGAGTGGGTATGGCGTTAGCAACAGGACAGCGTCGTAAATTTAAGAGCGTGTCCCCATTGCGTGCGTCGTAACGCTCGCATGCACGAGAGGATGGGCAACAAAGTTTTCATCACGTCAGTCACGTTACGTGACGAGAATTGTTAATTTGATAGAAACCTTTTTTTTGGTTAATTCTCTCGTCGCACATACATAGAAGCTCGTTGGTCATACGGGTCGATCATTTACATGTTATCCTTATCCGTCACTGCATATTTCAGTATCTCCGCCACATACTCGCCATGTTTAATAAAGTGTAGGCAGGTCCCTCGTAAATAATAAACTCCCTCTATCATGAGAGGAGGGAGAAATCGATCGAACCGATCGAGGTCGTCTCTTTATACGAAATACTCGGCAAATTTGTTATCCGTTCAAAACTATCGAGCCCGCAGAATTGATAGAATTTTTTATTCGCGATAAACGTTTGATTCTCGTTCATTCGCACTAACATTCATCTATAAATGGCTAATAAATGTAATTTTCTCATATCGAAGTCGATTGTGCGACGCAGCTGTAATAAAGCGTATTTCTTTCGTTTCAGAAATAAAAACAAAAAATGGCCGCTCATCAGTACTATCACGTGCAGGTAATTAAAAAAACATTAAGAATATTATACTTTCTTTCGTACCGCGCGTTTCTTCGAATTTTTACATTTTTAATTGTAATATTTTGATGACTAATTAAAAATTTATAACAGTGCACACCGACCGTCTACCCGGCCGAGCCATTCGACGCCGAAGCCGATGCTGAAGTATTGCGCACGGCTATGAGAGGTTTTGGCACGGACGAACAAGCGATCATCGACGTTCTCTCGCATCGCGGTATCGTTCAACGTCTCGAGATAGCTGATAAATTCAAAACGATGTACGGCAAAGATCTTATATCCGATCTCAAGTCCGAGCTCGGCGGAAATTTTGAAAAAGCGATCGTTGCTCTTATGACCCCGTTGCCGGAATATTACGCGAGCGAATTGCACGACGCTATTTCCGGCATGGGAACGGACGAGGACGCTATTATCGAGGTTCTCACGTCGCTCAGCAATTATGGTGTCAAAACCATTGCTGCCGTGTACAAACATCGTGAGTATCGCAATACTAAACATTCGATCGTTCATCAAAAACAAAAAATATCGATAGAAAGTTACGTTGACCTTGATTGAGGTACACGACCTTCGCCGAATTGTATACCTCGAAAACAACGTTTATGACTAATGATCTTTTTTATGATGACTTTTATAAAACGAAGTTACCGAATGATTGCGTTTAGATAAAAAAAGCATGTTGTGTCGAATTTCAGTCTATGGAAACGAGTTGGAGGATGATCTCAAGGGCGAAAGTTCCGGACATTTCAAGAGATTGCTGGTTTCTCTCTCCTGCGTAAGTCTCGATCGAATTTCGCTGTCGGCGACGCATCCGTAAACGACTAATAACATTTTCTCGTTCGATTCTTCGATATAGGCCAGCAGAAACGAAGATTCCGACGTAGACGAGGCTGCGGCTATCGAGGATGCCGAGAGGCTCCTTGCTGCTGGTGAAGGACAATGGGGAACTGACGAGAGTACGTTCAATGCTATTCTCATCACCAAGAGTTATCCCCAGCTGAGAAAAATCTTTCACGAATACGAGAAATTAGCCGGTCATTCATTAGAAGATGCGATAAAACGAGAATTCTCGGGTTCTCTCGAGGATGGATATCTCGCCGTTGGTAAGAAATCGAAGATCGCCCAACGAGCTTAAATTAAAAGGATCGGATTCGATAAAAACATGTTTTTTTTTTTTTTTAGTCAAATGTGCTCGTGACAAGACCGCGTACTTTGCCGAGAGGCTTCACAAGGCAATGGCCGGTATGGGAACAACGGATTCGACTCTTATTCGCATTATCATCGCGAGATCCGAGATCGATCTCGGTGATGTCAAAGAGGCCTATCAACATATGTACGGAAACTCATTGGCCGCTGATATCGATGTAAGTACAATACATTTGACAAAATTAAATCCCATAAGCAACCATTTAACGTTCGAACGTTTCTCAAGAAATTTTTGTTAGTCACGCAATCGCGATAGTCGAACGAGCTGCATAATTATTATTCGCGAATGAATGAACCATGACTCACGGCGTTTCTGTCGTCGCGTGACGCTTATGCAAATATTCCGAGAATTTCTTGAGAGTTCAGACGTCTGGCATGTTGGTACGGGGTATCGTCGCAAGCATCATCGCTCTGCATCGACTAATTTTTATTTTTATTTACCTTTTTTTCTTTCTTTTTTATTTACCGTTACATCATCATTGATTACCATCGATTGGTTCGCTCCTCTAAATTTCGATACGTTTCAGGATGACACATCCGGAGACTACAAGAGACTATTGCTTGCTCTCGTCGGCCGTTAAACGTTTAACTCTCTTCTTTTCTCTCATATTTGCATTGTTGTGTTTAAAATAAGAATGAAAAAGCTAAAGAAATGACAAAGTTTCTCTTTATTCGGTCACGAACGGTAAATCTGAAAAGATGTATGGGTGGATAGTTTGCAGGGAGAATGAAAAGAAAGTTTTGTTAATCATATATCGTCGCGATAATGTTTATAACAATCAATACAAATATTTTCATGTGTATATATTCTTCAACTTCTTTATCCCGGACAGGTGAGAAGTGATTTAAAAAAAACAATATTTTCTATGCACCTCCGACCCTTATCGATCTTTCAGGATTTCCCACAAAATCTTTATTGTCTTCACGCTCCACGTGTCTCGTATCAATAATCAGAGCTTGTCTCGCAATAAATGCAATAAATGCGTATGTGTCGTAACACCGGAATGCCATAAACGTGTCGATTCGTCATATACGAATGTAATAACACTATCGAACTCTCCACATTCTTTTTTTCGTTTTTCTTTTCCAGAGTGACTGCAGCGACGATTTTAAAAGGCTTCTGATCGCTCTAGTGAATTAATTTGATATCACGAAGAATTATCCGTTACTATACATTATGTGGAATTAATAAGGTGCTTTTCTCCATCACGCATATCCTTAATACTCGTCACGAGTCTTTAACGGACTCTATATTATTTTTTTTCTTCTTTTTTTTTTTACTTTATTTATTTTAAAACGTTTAATAAATATGCACGTTTGCGGAAGAAAAAAAAAGAAAAGCATCGGCTTTTGCTCTTCTTGCTTGAATACCGGAGCATATACACTTGTATCTTTGATTTCAGAGTGATTGCGCCGCCGAGTGGAAAAGGCTGCTGATTGGCCTTCTTAACTAAAAAATATATACGCACATTCCAAAGTCATACAAAATTATTTATTAGAAATTTATTGGAAAAAAAAAAAACATTACAGCGATACATTGGAATAAACGTGACAAAATCGCACGTAATAATCGTAATTGAAGAGAGCAAAAGATTATCGACGTTCTTTTAAATCATACTGACTACGGGTTCAACTTCATTCAATGACTCCGTGTACTCCAGTTTATCTTTCACCGTCTCTCGGACGAGATGCAAAAAATCCATTACACCACGGTGAGACGATTCTTTGGGTATATTGAAACATCCAAGTTTTATAGATTTGTGTATCACGTGATAAACTGATATTGAGACTGACGAACAGCCATGAAAATATTTATTGTCCCATGTGAGATCGTACAGTCTCACGCAGATGTGGGCCCCTATTTTTTCCAAGTCTGGTATCCCAAAGCAGAAGGGAGGCGGATTTCTTGCTGTGGTTTAGTTATTTGTAAAAAAAAAAAAGGCAAACGTGTAAACATATAATGAAATCGAACAGAAAATCACGAAAATCGTAATTTACATAATTGAAAATAATGAAAACAAGTAACCAAGGAGATTAAGAACGTTAGTGGTATTAAAGTGTTCTTTGTCTCGAGGCTACATGACCATTTCCCTCGTAATTCGTGATTTTTTAAATTATTTGCAATATATTTGGAATTCGTGCTTACCAGAAACCGTCTCGTTGAACAAAGTGTAAGTATTGTATATGATTGTAACGGATATACCACGGTCTACTCGTAAATAGGTGATATTGGCACAGACTGTAAAGGATTTAAAAAAAAAAAGAGCATGATTATATCGTTGCATAAATATGTGATGCTAAGATCGGAACGCTTTAAGATAATTGGCTTACGTGTGCCGTTGAGTCCAACGTCCGTCCATTTGATATATTCGCAGCAGCCACAGTCGTCATGGAAGCATTCGCAGTGTCGATCAGAATTTTCGCGGTTCAAACAATCGACGAATGATATTGAAATCATTAGGATCAATATACTCCCGACGAGCAAGTTCAATTGATTCTTCATATTCGTAATGAGAAATAAATCTTCGAGGATAAATATCAATAAGACTCGTAGTCACAGTTATTGTATGCAAATTATATACCGGTCTGTAATGCAACTGTATGCAAATGCAATTTTTCTTATGAAAAGTTTCTTTACTGGTATTATTGAAGTAAAAAAATGCCGGTAGACGGTAGCAGTTCTTGGCGCGATGCAGCAAGGAAAAACACCAGGCTTCTGACTCACTCAATAGACTTTATAGATAAGAACGATAAGAACACAGGATGTGCGTTGCACCCGTTGCACGTTGCACCCGTTGCACAGTGGTAACCGTGGTAACGTTCGCGGCTCATACGCAGCGAGCCGGGGTTTGATTCCCGCCGGCGCCAATGGAATTTTTCTATGCTCTCGGTAAAAAAATTGCAGGCCTACAGGAAGAACAGAGGTGTTGGAAATGTGACGGAAGGAATAAGGAGAAAATGTAAAAGCCCGCAAGGGTGCACATGAAAAAAAAGTATAATACTACTATAGATAAACACTCGTTTCGTTTTGATATAAATGAACATAATACCACACGGTGTGGTGTGAGATTTTTTGTCCAGGAGTATATAGTTTTTTTAGAAACGCACGCGACGCGATCGAGGCGACCTCTTCTGGGCGTCCAGCAAAGCAGCTACAGCGATGAAACGTAACAGTTTATCGAATATTGTAAACTCGTGAACTGCTCGGTAATAATATATGTGAAGAGTTATAATTCACAGGTTTTGTTCTTCTCTTTTTTCTCGTTAGTAAAAAATGCGCCGGGAGATAACCACGCCGCTCTGAATTTTATTATATAATTATAATATAACGAGCTTCTGCGTTGTCATAAAATGACAGTAGGCGTCGGTAATTGTAGGTGTCGATTTATCGGTATCTGCAACAGTGTTCCACAGTAAACATACGTATATATGGAAGATCAACTGTAGGATGTGTAGGATGTGTAGTCTGAATTCTTTGCAAAGGTGCAAGTGGTCCAAACCGCCAAAAGTTTGTTGTGCGGACGTTTTTGTTATACAAAGTTCGGACTTGATTAACAGTATTAAAGATTATATTTTCCACTTCCGGACACAAACAAACCCGCGTGTTTTATCGCGGATCATAACAGTGTCGCTGAATTAAATTTATCGCGATAACGCATCATACTTAAAAAACTCGCGTAAGGACGTGAGAAATTGCGCGCCATAACCAAAGCAATCATCGGGGCATTCAATTTTAGTTGTAGTATTTACATGTGAAGAAATATGAGTTCTGGGTGGACGCAGACGAAAATCGTTCTTGATGGTTTCTTCAATTTACTTGCCTGTGGAAAATGGTATTTCGCTATTTCAGAAATGATGAAAAATAAATATCTAGATAAAAGCGTTTCTAATTCGATTATTCTTCTAATACCAGCAAAAAAACGCCGGACATACCAATACGATATGTTACCTGCGGTCATTTTTTTTGCGACTCTTGCATTTGGGGCGATTCCGTTTGTTTTCAATGCAAGACGCCTGTAAGACCTAACGAAATGCAGCCATATCGTACGGTTGCTCAACTGATTGAATATTGTCAAATTATCAAAGACGTCATAAGACAAATGTATGTATAATTTTTTATCCACAATGTTTAAAGTTACAAAGATACGTCAAATTTTATCTTCGCCTCTCAGAAAAAAAACTAGCTTTATGAAAAAGTATGCGAATGTTTTTCCTAGCAAACCCGAAGACTTGAAACCACTGGCGGACGTAGTGCAGAAATTTGCTGCGGAACAAAGCGGTATAATTCCTGAAACCGAATCAGAATCTGAAAGTGAAATTTCCGAATCGAGACCATTGCGGAAGCAGATTGAAGAAAAAAATCAAAAATCGGAAACCGTTGGATACATCGAACCTACGCAACGCAGTCAAGGTCAAAGAAAACAAAACGTCGAACCAGAAACTGTCGGATATATCGATCCGACGCAATTCAGTCAACCTAACTGTCGAAAGACGACCACAGAGAAAAATGTATCCGAGTCAGAAAGTATCGGATTCGTCGATCCTTCGCCAATCGACAAAACTTTCAAGGAAACAAATTTTGAGCCGGAAACGTTAGGGTTCGTCGAGCCTACGCAAAAATCACCCAGAAAATTGAAAAAAAATATTCAGTTAAATTGTCAATTGAGACAACGTCCGTTAGATAATGCCGAGAGTATGAAAAAAAATGAATCGGGTCCGGAAACGGCTAGCTACATAGATCCTACGCAAATAAGTCCGTGTGCCAAAAACATGAATATACAGACGGAAACTACCGATTCTATTAATTCTAAAGAATTAATTCAGCGTCATGAGAAAATTATTGTAGAATCGAACTCGGCGCTTGATCGACAAGCGAATAAAATAGATTCACAGGCTGAAACTGCTGGATTCGTGGATGCTACACCTGAAAATCAGCATCGCAACAAAATGCTTCCACAAACGGACACTAGGGGACATGTAAAACTCATTTCTACAAAAAACTGGTGCGAAGAAATGGAGTCGGTGGAAAACTCTACCGCAGCTGTAGAGCATCATTCTACTCACGAATCTAACGAGGACCCGATCTTGGCGCAGGAGTCCATTGAAATAGAACAAAGATCTTTCCCAGCAATTGTGATCCCTGAATCTCTTCAGACTATCGAAATCGCACAGGTTCATCGTGATTCAGCAATGGAAACTGATGAAACAACAACGCAAATACCCTTCAAAAAGTTGATTTGCACAAAGTATCAGGATGAAACTTCCAACACCAATCGTTCTCCAACAAAAATTTCCCAAATGCCGGATTCTCCAATGGAGACTACGGAAGCGTGTCAAGAATCACCGTTGACGCAGCTCAAACGTATTAAGAGCTTAGCTGTAGATCGTCGGAATAAAATTAGCATAAGTATTACCGAGGTATTAAACGATTTCAACGACGAAATTGTACCGGAAACACTGCCCAAACATGACAAGACTTCTGCATGGAACCATCTAGGCAACACCGGGTCGTCTGATCGTGATGAAATATTAAATACAAAAGGAACGAGGGTGAACGAGGAAAGCGCGGACTTTGTTGAAAAAACTCCACCGAAGGTTCGCAGATATAGAAAGAACTCGACGGTAGAACGACAGAACTTAAATCCAACAAGAGATTCAAAGGTCGTACAAACGGCTAGTACGAAGGATCTTGAAAACGAAATTTTGGAAATGCAAGAGCGTACCATGACAAAACGTCTCAACCGTATCAAAGAGTTTGCGAGAGATCTTCAAAACAAAATTCCCTCGATCGATAAGACAATAGCGAATGCCGCTAACGCTGTTGTTGCAACTTCAAATTCTTCCAAAATTGTAAATAAAACTCTGCCATCGCGACTCAAGAGCGTCGAGAACTTGAATATCAAACAGGACAAAACATCCGTAAAAAAGTGCAAAGAGAAAATGGTACGATTGAAAGCTCGCCGGAGTATCGACGAGAAATTAACTTCGGCAATGCCAAGAATAATACAAAAACACGTTAATAAGCGCAATGCGAAAGGCGAGACTCTCTTGCACACAGCTTGCATTAAGGTGAATCTGATTTTTTACGACTAATGTTTTAACAATCGCAACGAATTGTTCGATTTGTAAAAGCTGATTCATACTTTTGCAGGGACAAATCGAAAATGTCAAAGCTCTTCTAGAGGCTGGTGCGAATCCAAACACGAAGGACAATGCCCACTGGACCCCTTTGGTATATACTTCCTACGTTTTCTTTGATATTACCGTTAAATTCTTATAACGATTGCATTATATTCTTCATACCAAAATCACTATGAAAGAACAAATGTATTTTTTTTTCTCGAGCAAGAAGCAGTGAATCTCGGTCATCGGGAAATATGTAAGATGCTGTTGCAAGCGGGTGCCTCGACAGACACGCCGGCAATGGACAACAGAACGGCGTTACACGATGCGGCCGCGAACAATAAACTCGAGGAGGCTACTTTGCTGTTGCGATTCAATGCCAGTAGAGAAGTCTATGATAAATTCGGTAATCGACCAATGTACGTCATTTATTCGCCATTTTTTCTCGTCTGGGATAATTTCACGATGATTTAATTTAATGTATCGATTACAGAGATTACGCTGTATCGGATGAGATGCGAGTTCTACTGACGGATGAGAATCATGTGGAAAAAGATGTAGATCATATTTCCTGCTTGAATACCACGTTGGATCAATCGATACTAGTACCGCAAGCGAAAATCGTCGTTCTACCGTCGAGCTTGGGCAACGACAATCGAAAATTATTGGCCCAACTCGCGCCGAAATTAAAATTCGAAGTTACCACGTCATTTAGGTAAAAAGAATGGACGACTTTAGCCTAATTATAACGATTAAGTTGAACACGATTGTTACGTTTTTTTTCTATCAATCAGACCCACGGTGTCTTATGTTATCGTGGAAGCGAATGAACGAAACATCGCAAAATTCACGTATGACGTTATGCTCGCTATCCTCCATGGCAAATGGATTCTCAACAGTCAATGTTAGTATTTTTATTCGCGCATTTCGTGCTCCAAAATTATTCTGAAATAAGCATCGTTCCTTTCAGGGATAACAATCAGCAAGGATTTGAATGATATATCGGAGATCGATCTCCAATTGTTCGAAGTTCGCGGTGCGGCGTATCCCGAAACTCCCGCACGAGCTCGTGCGAACGAGGAAAAACAAGTAAGATTTGAATTTATCGATAAATTCTCAATTTTAGTTTCGGATCTCTTAAATATCGTGACTAACGTCCTTCTTTTTTTTCAGAATCCTCGTTTATTCAACAATTGTTTCTTCTATTTCGCTATCGGTGTACACAGTACGTGGAACTACGAAAAATTCCAATTTTCGAAAGAAAACCTGATGGCTTTGGTGCTCGGTGGAGAAGGAGAGGTTCTCAATCGCGAACCAGATCCTGAAGACGTGAAGGATTACAAGCTAACACCTTTCCACGTAGCTCACAAGCCGATACATCCGCTTCACAGATGTTCTCATTACATTATTTACATGCCGGGGAAGGACGAGCCTCGTGTCAAGTACAATATGCCCCATATAAAAACTCTTCCGCTCGGTTGGTTTCTCGAATGCATCGAGAAATTCGACCTCATCGATCCTGCACTGATGGGAATATCCTAACAGTCGGGATCACCCGCTCGTATAAATCATGAGGTAATTTTTCTATTCTTCTCTTTGTACAGATTAATAAAAAATATTTTTGCATTCATCACGCGATGCTTATAACTTATAATATTTCTACGAAGTTGTATAGAAAATAACCGGTGCGTCGAGCTTCCTTGCCAGTCCTCGAGCGCCCACGCAAACTCTTTCTCGTCGTTGAGTTTGACGCCTCGGTGTCAATGTGGCGATTACATTTTTAATACCTCATCACTTTGATACGTTCGATACGTGTCCGACGGTTGCGTAAAAATACAGAAAAATATCGTACGGTATCACGCACATTTGCGGGTGAAGTACCGCTATTCTCGCTCGTATACACGTTTACCTGGCCACGTTCACCGTGCGCGGTCTCTTCCTCGCATGAATAAAGAAAAGGAAGAGAAAAAAAAACCTGTACGTATATACTACAAATACTCACACACACACATACACACACATCTTCCGCTCTACGAGCCGGTAGGAATGAATCGTGCGAGGAAAGAAGACAACGCGATGTAAAGCAGAGGAAGAAAGAACGGAGGGGTAACGAGAGAGACACGAATAGGAAGAACGCCATGAATCCTGTTGCGGTGTGTTCACTGCAGCCATTTAATGCTCGCTGGATTGGATAGAGAAAAAAAGCAATTAAACGAAAATCATGGGCGCTCGTAACGAGCGAGGGAAGGAGGAACCACTCATGTGAAAAAGACAAATGGTTCGTGTATGAAGAAACGAGCAAGGGAGAGAGAAATAATGATCGTGCTCAACGAGAAGAGGCTCATAATACGTTTTTTTTTCTTTCCTTTTTATCATTTCATGATAATTATCTCTTATCGCCACCAATAAAAGATAATTGTCTTTCTAATTTCTTTCTCGTTACGGAAAACTTACTATATTCTAAAAAAAGATAAATTCAACTCCATTTCTTTCTTCGATCTCTCTATTCTTATCGTCGTTCGAAACGAGCTTTCTTACTCGACCATCGCCAAATTCATTATCGCGTAATTTTCATATGTCAATTTAAATTCGTTACAGTTTCAACGAAAGCGAAGATGAGAATGCCAAGTCACAGGCTGACTACGAGATGGGCATGATGTCAAGATGATAGAGATCGAGAATACCGTGACGTTTCTCGATGAGTTGCTGGAGGGTTTTGTGAATGAAGAAAAAGAAGCAAAGCTACAAGGGAGGAAGATGAAAAAAAGGAGTGAGAACGGCACCTGTGCATGTTGCGTTTCTCTCCTTCTATCTTTCTTGATCTCGTATCGTACGGGAGAGTAAGAGGGAGAGCGAGGAGCGAGAAAGAGAGAGATAGAAAAAGTGCTGCCAGGTAAACCGACCGCCTCTCTTTCCGTGTCGGGGCTCCCTCACTCCGTACGACCGTCCTTCGTCGTGGTTGTACATCGTCGCTCCCGGCTCTGGTGTGCGAGCTCGCGCGCGGGGTCCGCACCCTGACCCACAAGTTGTGCCCAGTCAGTCAGGCGATGAAGCCCCGCACGATCAGGGTTGCCGAACTCGCGGTCAAGTGACCCACACACGTGATTCGACAAAGGAATATTATTGTAAAATCTCGTACCTTCGTCAATAGTGTTATATCGTTCGTACGTTAAGTATTCGAATCATTTTCGTTGCCTCGTTGAACGAGAAATAGTGCACGATGTCTTCATGCGTTATCGCGCGTACTGTTGTCCTCGTCGTTTTGCTTATTTTTGCCGGAGTATCCGCGCAGGACGATGACTCGCTCGCCGGTAGCTTCTTATCAGGTAATCGAAAAATAATTAACAAATTTCAATTTCCAACTTTCTTCAAATCGGCCAATCTCTGTTAAATATGTTTTTTCTTTCTTTCGTAAACGGCGCGCTAGGACAGAAACAATGATGTAAAAAATTAGAAATAAAATCTGTAATGCAATTTTACGTCTCGAATTGTTAAGAAAATGGATAGGAGTATGATGATCGAGTGTTTCATGTGTGTGCGTGCGCGTGTGTGCGCTCGGGTCTAGCGATAAATGAGATTCTTCTCTAACCGGTCTGTCTGTCATTGTAAGCGCGTGGTAGACAAAAAAATAAGTATGTACGCTCGTGTTCTCCGGAAGTTCGTACTTTCCACGAGACGTATAGAGCGGGCGATTCCCGTATCGAACGATACTTCCGTCACGATTAAAGACGACTCTTCTTTCTTTTTGTCCGAGCGCTCGTGAGTTATTTACAGTGTGAAATCTTCATTAGGAAACGAAACGAGTGGGAAGCCCGCCGGTACGTTGTACCGTCCGATATTTCTATACGTACTCCGTTGCCTGGTACTTGACGATTAAACGGAAATATAGCAGTAAGAGAATTTCGAGAAATAGAAATTTAGCGATTCTGTCATCGATAACGAGCCTCGATGACCACCACTTGGTTCGATGACGATCGCTATGACGATAACGATGATCTCTTGCTCTCTGCGGACGTCTTGTTGTCGGCACGGTTTATAGGTGGAATCGCGCGCCAAGGATACGCGACTGTCCCACTTTGGGTGACTCTGGTAAACGCTATGCGGATGGTGAGCCCCGTAAGAAGGCCGCCGGAGTCCGAGCGACGTTCACGGCCTTTGCTTCAAAACTATACACGCGCAACGGTAATATCTAGCCAACGGAGGAAGAGGAGAGCCTCTCGGCGTCACGTCGGAACAAAACAATGTTTTTCAACAATACGAATCGTAAAGTAACTATGGAAATTATCGAGGACTCGTTTCCTCTCGCGGAATGGCACGATTTCTTTATTCTCTTTTTCCCTATTTTATTCCCTCCCGAAGCTAAACTACCCGACCAACGGTTAAATGTAATTTTATACATTATACGAAATGAGACTTGAGGAACAATGCGAGGAAATTATTGTAACGCGTATAATTTTTAGAGCGTCGATCACTATGATCAGGAAATCGATAATTGCAACTTGCACGTTGACCCATTTTATTCTTTCGATCGTTAGTTCGGTATTGTAAGTTGGTAGCGGATCATTATAATTTCCCAAAGAGTGGAAAAATTTTGCGACGTGATTCGCGTCAGTGTCAAACCCTTGCAGTTCGGGCTTGGCTATCTCTTACAATTTATTAGATCACTGAAACGCACGGTGACAAAAATCATTCGTTTGGCGGATAAAACGAAAGTTACTTTTGTTGAGAAAAGAAAAAGAAACGCGTCGATAACTTTGTTTATTGAGAACCGGTTGTAGGACTCATGATCGGTGATCTTTCCGTCCGTACGTGCTAACGACATGCGTGTGTATCGTTGAGAAAAGAGGAACGTGAAGGCCGAAGCAACGAAGAAGAAGTAGAAGAAGAAGAAGAAGAAGAAGAGAAAGAAAAAGACGAAGAAGAATGAGGCGTGCGAGTAAGCCGGGTCGCTCATTAACTACCGTTACGTTTGTTTGGGCCGTTATGCCTCTGCCCCAAAGTGAAACTGTCGGCTTTGCGGGCTTCGGTGGGGAATTGTGAGCCTGAATGGTTCTCGCCAACATGACTCTGTATGTTGCTGCGTGTGGGCTTCCTCTGACCGTCGGAATTATATGTCTTCACTTATGCGCGAAATATCTATATATACATAAGCCGATAATTGAGCTTGCGTAATTAATGTCAAAGTACGCGAACGAAAAACTTCTCTCTCGCATGACTTTCGTTGGTTGGGCCTAATTGACTCGTCGAAGGACGTTGTAAAATCGTGGCGCATTAATAATCAATTTGCGATTGAAAGAAAGAAAGAAAGAAAAAAGAAACTGTTAGCGCAGAACGAAAAACGTCGTTAAACCGTAATTGCAATTTTTTTTTCTCCATACAATGTAATTGCGTGTGTGTCTGCGATATAATTATTAAATATTCAATTAGGTTTATTAGCCTGCGAACGCGTTAAATACTTTTATGAATCGTGCGTTGGAATTTAATTTCTCAGGCCCGAGTCGCTGCTGCATATAGAGAAGAAACGGAGTTGTAGTTACGTAGTCGATAGTATAGCGTGTAGCTGCTCGCCCACGTCAAGTTCAAGTTCAATAATCTTAGAATTATCGTGTAAGAGCCATGGCGAGAGAGAAAGAGAGAAAGACGACGAAGATTACGTATGCAGGAATTTCTCTCTGGTATCTCTCGTGTATATATATATATATATGTGTGTATAGACCCATGTGTATAGCTCACGGGTTACCGTAACAATCCGGTCATGCTGGTATATCCCAAACGAGTAACGTTATACGGAGTGTCCCGAAACCGGCGATGCTTTTTTTGTAACATCCAGAGTTCTCTTATAGCTCATCAAATTTGGGCTGGAACATTTCGACGCTAGGCTTTTGTAATGTTAGGAAGAAAAAAGGGGCGAAGAGAGTCTTGTGAAGACTATCCTAACGATACCTGTAAATTTGAGATTTTCTATCGTCCCAAGCTATACTTATAGAATCTTTGGATAATCTGAGAGAGACCTTTCGATTATGATACACGAGATAGACGAGAAAAGCGTTACTTTCGAGCAACTACGCATCCGCATCACACGCATCTTTTCTCAGGCCAAACAAGTTGCCTCATCTAACGGCACCCACGGAATGATTAGCATTGAGATTACGTGATTGCCGGTTACTCGGGCTCGAAACTCGCGTTAGAACGTTACATCAGATGAATGAAACGTTCGATGGAAATCTTACGTATTGACACAGCACTGAGAGACTTGGTCGAAGCGAATCGTTGAAGAAAATACAAACGTCTTTTACTTTTTATAATGAAATATTTTTATAAGTTATTTTCATGTTATATAATAAGGAAGATGATAGTGAAGTAATGAAAAAATATCGATAAGATGCTTGATTATATTATTGAGTTCAATAGTAAATTTCAACGATTCGTTATTTAACGACCAATATAATTTATACACGAGCAAATTTTCTGAAAGACAATGTTCCAATTGATAATTCGTGATAATGTATGATAAAATGTTTCTATCGTAGAACGAATCTATCCTATCGATTCGACTAACGGTATAGAAGAAAAAGCAACATTGATACATTGCGATATAGCGCGCTGTTGAAACTGGCCTCTGAAAAGAAAGTGCGAAAGGCACGAGATCTCGTTAGAAGAAAAAGTCCAAGTGCACTTCCTGTCCTCACGGATGCCAAGGAGAAACTTGTCGCGCGAAGACATTTCACATACTCGACAAAGCTTGTCTTACCGTCTAATAGTTTAGCTAATTAATTTATAATTCAAGTATTCCTCTATACGATAATACCGATGATAAAAATAATTATATAAAATGTTTCAGGTCTGTTGGATTCGATAGCGAATACCGCAAACAGTGCGGATTGTCCTGGTGTGTGCGTTCACGCACTCGCGACATTAATATGCGACGATGTTCTCGAGGACGTACAGTGTCCAACGCCGAGTATGCGTTGTTGCGTTAATGGACCGTTAAACAGTACCGAAACCTCGGAAAACGACATCGATAATGTAACGTCGGTCACGGAAATCCGTGAAACTACAACCGTAACGACCGTAACGACACCCTCAACGACGACCACCATCGCCACGACGACGTCAACCACACCGAAACCTACAACGGTAAATAAAACATTATAATTAATTTTAAGTAATATTACATGAAAAAAAGGGGAAACAATTTGTTCACTAATAAAAGTATCATAAAGATTCTTTTAGGATGAAGTCATAAACGAATTTATTTTATATGTTCTTTGGCCACGGTCGTAAAAGCCGAGAAAACAATTTTTTGACACCAAGGCATGATTTGTGTTTACAGGACAGCCAGAAGGATATCTCCACCAGACCGTCCTGTGAGTTACGACTACTCGTAAAGTTTTATTTTTCTTTATTTACGAATTTTACTTTTTCCTTCGTATTTCTTACTTTTATAAATTTCATAGTTTCGTTCGTCGCGGTATTTGCGTATAATTTCAGTGACTAAATGTTCGGGTATTTGCATCGAGGCCAGAATAGCCGATTACTGCGAGGCCGTGGTGAAGATAGATTCTCTGTGCAAACCAGGGCATCGTTGTTGCGTATCGCGAGATTCGTTCGGCAACGATCCACCGCCTGAATTTTACGTGATCGATCGTACGAAGATAAACGTGACGCGTCACGAGGAGAAGAATAACGATAGGCTCACGTCTATTATGACAACAGCAATGATGACAACGACGGCGACAAGACCGAGTTCAACGACTTCGATACCACTCGCTATTGCGACGACGACTTCGAGACCCAAACCGGCACCTCATAGACCTTGCAAGGGCGAATGCGTCAATGGACTTTTCGCATTGTTTTGCGATAATATCGATAAGGATGCGGACTGTCCTTCCGACGGGTCCTGCTGTATTTCATTACCGCCTCAAAAAGTTGTAAGGACTTAAGGATTCATATATCGAATGGTTTCATTAATCAAACGAATGAATGATTGATTGAATTTTTGTCGATAATTGTTTTGAATTCGTTTTTTTTACAGGAAACTACGACTCCTCGTCCTTCGACAAAACCACCACAACCAAAGTTACCGCCTTGTCGAGGTTTCTGTTTAATTAGTATAATGGCAGGATTTTGCAAAAGACCGAATAAAATAGTAACGAGAACATCAACGTGTCAAAGCGGCTCGATATGCTGTGACGAGAGTAGCGCTCCTCCGCCCGTATGTCATAAATTCGTCTCGATTCTTTTTTTAATTACATTTTTTTGTACATTTTATCGTGACTTTATTTCTTCATTCAATTCTTCAATTGCCAGACACCTCGACCGAGACCAAGGCCCGCGCCAACGAGACCACCGACGACTACAGTTGCTCTACCACCCGATCCACGTCCGGAGTGTCCAGGCTCTTGTATAGTTTCCTACTTATCATTCACCTGTTTCCGTGAGTAAAAATGTTTCAAAATATTTCCAATTTCGGAAATAAACGATTATAATACATTTCATCGTTTAATTATAACGATCGAGTCATTTTTGCAGGGAATGCTGAATTGACCAATCTGTTTAAGTGTAAAACATTCGGTCATCAGTGTTGCGCTCCGAAATCGTTGATAAGGGAACTTAACAACGTTAATTCGAGCGATACAGTTTTAAGCAATCGGAACGATACCTATTCTTCTGGGATATCGAGGCCTTATACAACGACCCCTCTCAGTACAATTGTTTGTGAGTACAAATAATTCTCGTAGAAATTTTTTTTTTTTAAGAAACAACGAAAATATGTTCGCTATGTTAACTATCGAAACTCGTGTTATCTCAGATGAAACAACGATGATGACGACAACGGTTAAGAGCCCGATCTACAGTAAGTACGTTTGCGGTGTTAAAGGAACATCCCGAGGTCCCATTCAAGCTCGAAGCTTGGGTCGTGGGGCTCGTGTTGTCGGTGGTGAGGATGCCGATGCAAACGAATGGTGCTGGCAAGTTGCATTGATTAATTCATTGAATCAATATCTTTGCGGTGGTGCTCTCATCGGAACCCAATGGGTTCTTACCGCTGCTCATTGTGTCACAAAGTAAGTTCAATAATAATAATCATAACGTTACGTCGATGATGATCAATATGGAAATTCATTTTTATCCGGATAATCGTTTGTAGCATCGTGAGATCGGGAGACGCGATCTATGTCAGAGTAGGCGATCACGACTTGACGAGAAAATACGGAAGTCCGGGAGCTCAGACACTGAGAGTCGCAACAACTTACATACATCACAATCACAACAGCCAAACGCTCGATAATGATATCGCATTGTTGAAACTTCACGGCCAGGCTGAACTCAAAGATGGTGTTTGTCTAGTTTGCCTACCTGCAAGGGGAGTCAGTCATACGGCCGGAAAAAGGTGTACGGTCACCGGATACGGATATATGGGAGAAGGTATATTGTTTATCACTGATTTTCCAAGGGATATGACGTACATTTTCTGTCCCATTAAAAGCTTCTCAGGATATAAATTTGTTTTTAATTTCAGCCGGACCGATACCATTAAAAGTACGCGAAGCGGAGATACCGATAGTTAGTGATACCGAGTGTGTAAGAAAAGTCAATGCTGTAACGGAAAAGATTTTCATTCTACCTGCGAGCAGCTTTTGCGCGGGTGGCGAGCCTGGAAACGATGCTTGCCAGGTAAAAAAAAACGTTCCGTTGAATTTTGTCTTTTCCTAGAACATAGTTGTGAATGTTATTCTTGTTTTATTTCAGGGTGATGGAGGTGGTCCGTTGGTATGCCAAGATGACGGTTTCTACGAATTAGCCGGTCTCGTTTCTTGGGGTTTCGGCTGCGGGCGAGTCGACGTCCCTGGTGTATATGTAAAAGTTTCCGCGTTCATTGGTTGGATAAATCAAATAATATCCGTAAATAATCTCTAGATGTTTCTCCATCGTTTCCATTCGCTCAGGTCGATTGGAATAAGTATCATTATTTATTGTTCAAACGTGCTGCACCTTGACGATCGAATGTAGAATTCCATCCGCGCGTTACCTCGTATACTTAGTTTGTCCCTTTTTTAAATATATTTTCATGTATAAACTAACTTCAATTGAGACTCACACGAATCTTCATATAGAAATATTTATTGTTTCACAATAATCTCTAGCGATATTTTTTTGCTCCACTTTTCACCTTCTATGAATGGTGAGTCGTTAATTATTCTTTCTCCTTTATAAATACAACTTCTTAGGATATTTTGAAATGCGACAAAGTGCATTGATTTAATCGCGATGGATTTATAACATATAATGTAGAGAAAAACCCGTACGCTTTGGCGTCTTCGGCAAATTTTGTCGGATCGCCTTCGCGTCAATCTTTTCGGCCATGTTGACCGATATTATAATGTTATTGTTAACGTTAGGAAATGATTTTTCTCATCTAGAAACTGCTGACTTAAACTGCAGTTAAGTTCTCCTCGTTATTTAGAAATGTAAAGTTTTTTTTTGTTTCAATGTTATAACAAGAGAAGAAAAATCCAATGTCGTCGCTCGCTTTGTATATTAACGCATTGTTTTCTCGGACTTTTAGTTATCGTAGATCTTTCTTTCTTTTTCTTTCGTTTATCGATTGCGGATAAAACAATTGTAAATTATAACATGAAATTTAGTCAATACGTTATTTAATTATTTTGTTTTTCTACTTTTCATTAAAATAATTGTAATACCAACATTTTTGTTTGACTTTATGTAATTCATTATATTTCTTATTTGTTAATTTGTGCTCTTGTTAAAAGAAAGAACGAACAAAATCGCAGACTGACTATTTTAAAACGTCGAATCGTGCAAGCGAACTCGAATAATTTCGAAATTCTGCAATGAAAGTATAAAACACACGTACATACCTGTAATTTCACGATTTTCCTAAAAACGTCGTTCATGCTTGTGCGATTTCACGAAAAACCCTCAAGATCTTTCTCATTATCGATATAAACGTCACGCATTTAATTCATTCTCTCTCTCTCTCTCTCTCTCTAAAAATATAATATTTAAAGATTATACGTATTTAAAAAGAATGTGAGATGATCACTTTTAATCGGCTCGTCCCATTTTATACATAATGATTAAAAAATATTTCACACCCTGTGGTAATATTTATGGTTTAAGGTGCCAGTACGTTTATATATATATAAATGCATTTTTTTCATCATTCTTCGGATTATATGCAAAACCTACGAGAATTATCTGACAGGTCATAGCCCGCATGTCGAAAAATGATGGAACACACGTACTTTGTATTCCATATCGCAAGTGTACCGGTTATTTAAAAAAAAAAAATTGACGTGATCTCAATCACGATCAATTGTAGGTACCCAAGACGCGACGAGATATAACTTTATTTTTCGACAAACGTTTTATGGGTTTCTTATTGTCCGGTTTCGTAAACTCCTCTTCACCATTTTCCTTGTTGTTGTTCTGAAAATTTTCAAAACGTTCCATCAACTTATAAATTCTTCCGTAAATACTTTATTTCGATTTGACAATTTTTGAACGTACCTTCGTATATATTTCGGACTCCGAATGAACGCTGGAGTCAAACGATGGCCTGGGAATATAAGAGAGATCCGAAGTCGAAGCGGATTTCATCAACGTGTGATTCGTGGAATTACAATCAATATAGCGTGACTTTACTTCATTGTTGGGAGTCGAGGTCGAGCGACCGTTCGTCGCCAATACCGGAGAAACCTGTGGGTGATTAACAATCTCGGATTGTCTCCTCAGTGTAGCATCAGTGCTCAATACGGTCGAGTCATTCTCATCTTCCGACTCGTCGTATTGCTTCCTCGTTTCGTGGAATCTTCTGATAATACGCTCATGCGGTGACGTTGTTACCAATTTTCTTGGGTATTGAAATTCTCGTTTTGCCGGTGTCGAACCAGTTGGCATATCCCGACGAAGATCCTCAACTATAAACTTATCTACCTGATGCTTGGTAGTGCGCAATTGACCCGTTATCTTGTTGTTCCATTCGGTAGATTGAACACCTTGATTCTCAAATTTCCGACAGATCTCCATCACCGCGCTGTTAGATTTGTGTCGCTGACGCTCTACGAGTTCTACGTGGTTAACGCTCGCGTCTGTAACGATCTTGCGAATCTTGTCGGCACAGCGCAGGATCGAACCTCGATCCGTTTGTGTTCTGTCCTCGATATCTCGAGTATTGTTCACGACGGTATTTTTGTAAATATTCAGATTTGAACTATTTGAACTTATGCAAGTCTCGAACTCGTTAACCAATTCTTTGCTTTGCTCGATCGACTTAATCGCTATCGCTGAATTCTTCTCTATATCCGTCTCAATGTTGCTGCGTATTGTCTCGATACTACTGCAAACTTCTCTCTCGAATCCTCTCTCGATGTTCGTTTGTTTTTTGGAATTCTCCATCGCACGTTTGCATATATCTTCGCAAGTGTAGTCAGCTTGTGCCAAAGAATCCACGATCTTTGAGTGACTGCTAGTTTCGTGCTCCGTGAGATTCTTATAATTGTTCCATAAATCCTCAAAAGCCTTTGAGAAGTTGTTTCTATTTTTTGATACCTCGTTCTGTTCACGCCTCGTAATTTCGATACTTTCGCGTATCTCTACTATGCTATTAGCCAAACGATCCCGATCTGCGAGCAAAGTTTCGCAAAACGTGTTGGTCGAGTCTTTAATATACGTAAGTAGATTCTCGAATCGTTTAATACTCTGTTCGTTCGCCAAACGCAAATTTTCGGCTATCTTGTTCTCGCACAATTGCTGTATTCGTGGCACGAGCGTCGCGGATATGTCGCGAAGAGCAGTAATCTGCTGTTCGGTCATACCCGATGCTTCGTTCACTTGTTTCTCCATCCATTTTTTGTACTCGTCGTACGAGTCGTTTACACGAAGCTCGAGTTTATCAGCGACTGCACATTCTTCCGCCACGAGACTCTTCGATAATTCGATCGTAGCATCGATACCCCTGCTGTTCGTAGCCGCCTGACCGACCAATTGATCCTTCATGGATAAGCAAAATTGCACCAAATCTTGCGTATAAGTTGAAAGATCGAGTTCAATATCGGTGAAAGATTGAGCGATATTTCCACGAAATTGTTGACCCAGATTTTCATTCTCATCCTCGACGCGTTTTTTGCGAAAAATTTTGTCGTGAAGTTTGTACGTGTCGTCGGTTGCTGTATCGGCGACTTTCAACAGTGTCTGAGCCTGTGAGTAGAGAATCTTTTCCGTCGAGACATGCTTTTCGACCAAGTGCTTGTGCACATCTCTGTCAAGTTCGGTCGTTTGTAAATGATGCTTGGTCGACGACAAGACATTCTTCGTTAATTCCAATTGGTCCTTTGTCTCGTACAAAATGTTTGTTCTTTCTTTAAGTTCCACTTCCAGGTCGTTAAAGAGTTTCTGAAATCCGATAAAAAGAAAGAATATTAGATATTTATGCGATATAGACAAAGACACGTTTGAAAACCTATCGTTACTACTTTCACCTCTTTATTCAGCATAGTCTCTTCCAATGCTTTTATGTGATTAATCTTTTCCTCAATTTCTTTCCCCTGATAATCGATCGTCGCTTGCATCTCGTTGTAATTGTCCTGAGCGAGATAAACACCGTTGCGCTCGCGCGTAGCGAGTAAATCTCTTCGTAAACGTTCAATTTCCTCCGTATATTCTTTGAGCAAAGCTTTCTTCGATAATCTTTGATTGATTTCTGGGCGATTCGTTATATTCTTAGCGCGATGCGCGTAATCCAAGGTAGATAGGGTCTCTTCAAGATTCACGCTCGCTGGTGAGACCGTCGCTATTATCGAGGTCTTCGTTCTTCCACCCAGAGACTCTTGGAGAAGTCTCGTTAGTTTGGACTCGCTACAAAAATTCATTTAATAGCTGTAGAAACAAATTTTTACATTTACGCG
The DNA here is from genome assembly GCA_964017225.1 of Netelia inedita. NCBI lineage: Eukaryota > Metazoa > Arthropoda > Insecta > Hymenoptera > Ichneumonidae > Netelia > Netelia inedita. Next base: position 7,234,672 of record OZ024921.1, read on the forward strand.
CGAGAAAAGATTATGAATCTCTCCGTGTTGTCATTACCGATATGGTATGTGTGGCGCTCGTTCCACCAGAGCAGTTATGACACGTCCAAGAGTCAACAAAGATTGATTAATGTTTCCAGCTTCTCTCGCGCGACGTTCGACCGCTCCGGATCTACCGACGTTTTCGCTACCAGCCAGATCGACCAAATTCAGTTTTCCCGTTTTCAAAAGCTCCTCGCCATCTACCGTATTCTCCTTTATGTGTACCGTTATCGAAAATACCGTATGGGATCGACTGAAATAAAAAATACGCGATTAAATAAAAAGTTTGTCAAGAGGTTTCTCCGTAGGAGAATAAAAACCAATATCGATACCTCGAATGAGCGTTCATCAGAGTAGCCGCTGTTTGCCTCTTTTCAGACCCTTTCTCAAGAATCTTATAAACTTCACTTTTGTTGTGAACAGTCACTTCTTCGAGTCCGTGAATAATAACAGCTCCCTTTCTCGAAGCATCTTCATAAAGTCTTGAAACGTGAACAAGATTATAGAATAGCGCAAAAACTATGATTATTATTATAAGATTATAAACGAATAATTCGATTATCGAAACAAAGTATAAAGATTCAATTATTTCTACCGAATTTTGGATGCATCGTCACTGGGTGACAATAGATCGAATAATTCTTCGTTGTAGAGTTCCAAAAAGCTGACTCTTACGGAATATTCTTGAGCGTCTAAAGTACGAAGCTCGTCAAAAAGATGGCTCAAGGAACGTGGTATAATTCCTGCTTGTGTGTCCTGATAAATGTAAAGGAGAAATTTTTAATACGACGTAAGAAAAAGGATCGAACTAATGAAACTTACGCTTTGCCAGTGGAGAGCTGGATCGTTGCCTGCGCCTTCCATTGTAAAAGTTTTTCCTGTACCCGTTTGGCCATAGGCGAATACTGTACAATTATATCCTGCCAAAACTTCTTCCAACAAAGGACTGACCACAGCGTTATACACATCGATCTACAAAATTGATTATAAATCTTGAATACACGAATTCGAATGATATTATGGAAATTTTTAAATTGACAAAATTGGTATACCTGTTTTGATGCAGGTCCAAATGTTCGGTCAAACATAAATTTTTTAGTAAGTTTGTCTTGTGGCCTCTCCCGAACTACCACCTCTTTACACGATGTGACGTCCACAACAGTCGCGGATTTACTCGTTTTTTCCGCATTGTTAATCGGTCTAAGGGTCACGATATACAGATAACGCAAAATAAAACAGTGATTCGATAGTTATTTCGATATACAAGATGCCGAAGCTGTATATCTAGGAGAAAACGCATCGTCTTGCAGTATACTTAAAAATTGACATCTCTTTGATAAAGGGACGCGCCAATGCAGTTGCGCGAATGATTACAAAGATGCTCACCTGACTCGTACGAATACTTGAATGTGCTGATTTTTATCCTTCTTCGTCACATTCATCTTCACAATGTAGTTGAGTATCCAAAATCCGTCGAGTGTTTTCAAGTAAAACACGGGATAAATTTGTTGTTGTCACAAGCGTGGGGCTCACCCTAGTCTTTGCTTCCCAACGGTTCGCGGTTCGCGTGCTCAGCGGCGGTTTATGTATGAAAGCTACGATTGTCCGTTGAACATTTGAATCTGGTGTTTACAATTAACGCCGTTAGGAGCGTGTCAAGCTTTGTATGTGTGCACAAACTCATCAGCACGAGACCGTGACGGGGCTATGCGCGGAAGCCGCAGAAACAATTCAGCGGCGTATATGAACTGCTAGTATATATATATGCACAATTATTGCAGCTTTTTTTTAACAAATTCAACGAAAAGAAGCCGCAATAATTATGCACCAAACCAATGTATGTGTCATGTGGACTACGCTAGTGGAGTCAACTCAATTCTGAAATCATCAAAATGTTTAAAGTTCACCATCTTGCCGCTCAGATGTCACCCCCCCCGAGTTGGGTCTGCGACATCTGAGCGGCGAAAGGGTAAACTATTTTCTACTCGTGTTAAGTTGGTCGCAAGATACCATCAGATGTCGCAGAACCAACTGTCGAGAAAACTGTTCAACTTTTATCGAACGTTGCTAATCTGCCCCCTAATTACTAGTAGGAGCGTCGGCGCAATTACCTGAGTGGCCGAATTACGATCGGAGATGATACATTTCTTTCTATTACTTCATTGACAACTTCGCTTTAGTTTAAGATAACGTAAGTAATCGTGACGTCGACTCTATGGAATTTCATCGTTTATGGATGAGATTACACACAAGTGGAGAGGATTGTAGCGCCATCTTGCATCAAGTTTAGTGTGCACGATTTTCACGAAGTTTCGTGGCAAAACGCATTTTGTCCCACCACTAAAGTGGAAATCCCGGTTCGTGGGTCAGTACCACTTAATAATCGCGAATTTTCGAGCATCCTATTCTACCTACGCAGATTCGCATACGTTTGAGACATTTTGAAAGTCATCGAAGCCAAAAAAGCCGTATCGTGCATTCGGGCGGGAGGAAACGCGTTCTCCCCAGTTCTGTCCGTTCTGTCTTTCTAGTCTATCCGCTCTATACGCGCGCGTGTGTGTGTGGCCTGTGTTCCCGCATCTCCCGTGACCGACGCTTGCGCCTTGCCTTTTGCCGTTGTCCCGCACTGTGTCCTGTGGTCGTGTGTCTCGCTTTTGGTCCGACATACGAAAAAAAAAAGAAGTCGTTCTCGCTTTGTGCAAACGAAATCCCCGAAATATCGTGCGGGTTCTACGTTCATCGATCGTAATCGCGATAATCTCATCGACGAAGAGGCATTCAAAGTCCACAGACGAAAAGTATAAACGAGAGAAAGAGAGAGAGCGCGAGAGAGCGTGAGAGGAAAAAAAACGAGGAGGATAAGCCGGAGTAACGTCCTAGCCCTTCATGGTTCAACATGAGTGATTATTCAGCGGTCGCTCCGCCACAAAATTTCAGCCAGAGTTCCGCTTTTGCAGCAGCTCTGCAACGTGCTAAACAGGTAAGTCGTATCCGGTTTTTTCCTTGTTTCTTTTCATTCGCATGCTCTCTCGCGCTCGGACGATCGATTTGTATACGCGCTAATTATTCGCACGCCACGAGAGTATACAAGCCATCTTTAATTGTGGTGCATCTACTTGTAAGGAGAGTATTGTAGCGGGGCAGAGGTACCTGATCGAACATATTCCTATATCGTCACAGACAAGGATTGGGCGCCATGTAAAATGAAGCTTAAAAAATTGATATATATATATATATTTATTACTTTTTGCAATCTTTCGTTATTAAAATCTTACGTCTCCAAAGCGGATCGCAACTATCGCGTGCTCTATCTCACATTTCCCTAGAGAACCTAACGAAAACACCCCTTGTAGATTAAACAAGCGTGACGCATTTTTTTTTAATTCATTACAAAGCTGCATCACCATTCGCACAATTCGCCGAAAAGCAACAATATGCGTATACGGTCATTCGGCTTCAACGTTGTAAACGCATCTAATATTTTGTTTTGGTTTGGCCACGTTTTAATACCGCGCATTCGATATCTGCGAATGAATATCAGAATACAGACGCGAACGAACTCTTCTACAACAATGGATGATAAGGTGAAATGAGGTTCAAACTCGTGGCTCTTTCTTGCCACTCTCCACCCTGTAAGAGCGTTAAGCTTATATTTTTGTAATTTTGAGGCACAGACTGAAAGTAACTAAAACGCCGGCTCCTTTTACAATATTTTAAACGAATTACATGTTTTTCAAGTTTCACGTTCGGAAATATTTTCTTCTCTTTCATTTTCATACTCTCCTGGTTCACTGCCTGAAGTAGCGCTAGCGTTAGGAAATTCTCAATTTTATCAAAGCTTTAGGTTAGTTCATGGTCAAACTAGTTCTGGAGCGCCGCGACTTACGATAGCGTTCGGAGTAATAATGCGCAGAAGATTTGCAAATCTCTAAATCTAAATTTGTTTTTTTTAGATTTTATTACAAAATCTCGATCAACATTCGAGAGCGCACCTACGACAAATTTTTTTATTTTTTTTATTATGAGATTTTGATCTTTTAATCGATTTTGACTAACACATTGTTTATGTTTTATAGATCGCGGCGAAGATAAATCCTGCGGGAGCCCAAGGAAATCCAGAAAATAAGCTCAAGCGTCCACTGGAAGATGGCATAGGTAATAATAGCGAAACCTTAATAACTTCGAAGGCCTCGACTAATATCATCATTTTGATTATCCCTGATACATCATCTATATAGAAAGAAAGAAAAAAACCTAAGAAATTGTGCTATCTCGTTTCTTTTTATTTTATTCTCTATGAAACAGCTTTTGCAATATTATTTATTTCTCGCACTTGTGTTTCGTCGCGTGCACCATCCGGTGCTCAGGGGAAGACGAGGGATAGAGAATGAGAGCGATCGTCAAAAGTGCACGCGACGAGGAGAATGTAATTGTACAAACATCGTTCTTGTCTCATCCTTTTTTTTTTTAATTCTCTCGCTTTTTCTCTCTCATTTCATCAACTATATTTTCTTTTTTTTGTTATTTATTTCTCTACTTTGTCCCATTTTCCAGCCTATAATGGCCGCAAGAAACATCGCCAAATCATTGCCATAACATGGAACGCTCGTTGTTTCTTCTTCGTTATATTTTTTAATATTGTGCACATGAATAATATTCTGCTACATTTATATACCATGTATATACACATTTTAACATACATATATACATACATGTATATGCATTTATTCCTATATATATCGTACACATAGATTTCGCTATTTGTACGTAAAACAAAGCAATGCAATATCGCCGTAGAGCGACCGTTTAACGGCCCTTCGGATATCCCTATGTTGACGATTTTTTAGAACCCGAAGCTAAGAAAATGGCGGCGTTAGTCGCTGATCCGATGATCGGACTTCGCGGCGGTCCAGGCTCGGGACCTACCATTGGTGACGTTGGCAATCAAGCGGTCAGGGCTGCTCAACAGGCGTCATCGCCATCGGCCGTGATGGGCGGTCTTGGCGGTATTTGTAACGAGGATATCAGAGTTCCCGACAAAATGGTCGGTCTGAGTAAGTATTTATGATGCACACAAAAAAAACAAAGAAAAAGATACGATTAGGAGAACGTGAGTCTCTCGATAATTCAGAAAATCATGAAAAACAAAACGATTGTAATTTGCCTGTGTTTACTGCGAGAATCATTGTACTCCGTGTGTATTATATCTGATTTAAAAACAAAAGAAAATGAAAAAAAAAAAAAACAATGTACAAAACAAATTCTAATTATCATTGATATTTTTACAGTAATCGGCAGAGGCGGAGAACAAATAACAAGATTGCAAAGTGAAACAGGATGTAAAATACAAATGGCGCCAGAAAGTGGCGGGCTGCCTGAGCGTGTTTGCACTCTAACCGGCTCGCGAGAAGCTGTCAAGTAACTCGTTTTCCCTTTTCTTCTTTCGATAATTTTAAACTACATAATACGTATATATATATATATCTATATTTTTGTATGCAATTCCAATCCCATATACAACGGTAATCCCGGACACGACGGATAAATCACAATTTATCATTTTTCTTTTAAATTTGTTTTCTCTCGTTAACGATCGCTGATACCGATATATTTTCCTTTATTTGTTCATAAACGTGAATTTGAATTTCTCTCAAATAGGTGAATAATCCAGCACGAAATATTTATCGGCTGTGTTACGGAAGACGATGTGCACAATGCTGAAGTATTATTATTATTATTAGTATTCTCATCAATCATAATTCGAAAAAGATGCAATAATTGTGACGTTAGCAAATCTGCTATATCCTTGATTCTGTGACGTATTTCCATTGCCGGTAGCCATTGCCAGTTCACAACACGGAAGTGGAATGAGAACTGATATATCAAAAAAAACCTATAGAAAAACAAAGAGACTCGTATTGTGTAACAGCTCTTGTTACGCCAATTTCTTTTTTTAAATTTTTTTTATGAAATTTCAATATTATTCTGCAGTAAGACGAGATAAGCGTATGAGTGATGAAAAGAAACAGAACGGAACAAAAAAAACGTTTGAACATTTCTTCCAGAATTTCCTTTTTTTAGTATAGCGCCTGGATTGTGCGTTCTCCGGACTCTCAGATTCGACTTAACAAATTTACTTGTGTGATATATATGTATACTCATGTGTATATGTATTATTACGCCCGGAATTATTCTCACCCTTAAGATATACTCGATTCGTCACCGAGACAATTTGTGCCAACTCTTTTCATTTGATGATTTTTCTGTACTTACTAATAGTTTTTTACTTTCAATAGGGGGTGTTGCGTGGCGATTGATAAAAAAAAACAAACAAACAAACAAGTGTGCGAAAGAGTGGAAATATCGAGAATGATGGAAGGAAGGGGGATAGGATTATGCATGGGAACGTGTTGTTCGCAACGAGGATATACAGATTCGATGATTACGCTAATACGTGTTTGACAAAAGATGCTTATAATAATAAGAGTCTCCGAGTCTGCTTTCCCCTTCTCGTCCCCCACCCCCCTATCTTTGCCCATTACCTTTCACCATCGACTTAGAAATATTATATACTGCTATTCGATCGTTATTGCAAAAACAAAAGAGTTATAAAATTTAGTAATCTTAAATTTATGTACAATCATACACACAACGTTACGAATATCCCCGTTCGTGTTATTTATCGGCTCGCCATTCATGTGATTGTGTTTTGCAAACAAATCTCTTGTAATACCTCTGTCGTACATTATGCCATAGTTTTTAGTTAACTAAAAAAAAAAAAAAAAAAAGACCATTCTCGAATGATTTTGTACCGGATAAAAGTGTTTTATCGCACGTTCCGTAACAAATGTATGTTACAGTCGAGCCAAAGAGCAGGTGCTCTCGATCGTGAATCAAAGAAGCAGAACTGAGGGAATCGGCGATATGAATATGAGCGGTGGTAGCAGCAGCGGCGGTGGAAGCGCCACAGGTTCGATGATGGGTAGTGGTGGCGGAGGTGGAAGCGGCGGTGGTGGTGGTGGTGGTGGCGGGCATCCGGGCTTCGTCGAGATTATGATACCCGGTCCGAAGGTTGGACTCATCATCGGCAAGGGTGGCGAGACTATAAAGCAACTTCAGGAGAAATCTGGAGCAAAGATGGTCGTGATTCAAGACGGACCATCGCAGGAACAAGAAAAACCTTTGCGGTAATTTTGTCTAATACGATAACATGACATTTTCCTCCGTATATCATCAGAAATTTTCATCAAAATCGGATGTTAATGTTTGTTTCGTTTTTCTTTTCAATTTCAGTATAACCGGTGATCCTCAAAAAGTTGAATACGCCAAGCAATTGGTTTACGAACTTATCGCTGAAAAAGAGATGCAGATGTTCCATAGAGGATCGAGGGGCGGTGGCGGAGGTGAGAGAGGAAGTTTCTCGAACGACAATGGTTATAATCACGGTGGACCGCCCGGCGATGGAGTTGAGGTAAACAAAAAAATAATACAAATCACAAACTTATTGTTTATTTCCGAAAGACTATGCCAAATTTTCAATTTTTTACAACATTTTAAGTCTTCCGACAATAAAAACTTGGCGTTTTTTTCGTGAGATTTTTTTTTTTTAACATTCCCACAATGCTTTTGCTTCAGGTACTCGTACCAAGGGCTGCTGTAGGCGTTGTAATCGGCAAGGGTGGCGACATGATTAAAAAGATACAAGCCGAGACGGGTGCTCGGGTACAGTTTCAACAAGGTCGCGAGGATGGACCCGGCGATCGCAAATGTCTTCTATCCGGCAAGCACCAAGCCGTCGAACAGGCTCGTCAACGGATTCAAGAACTTATAGACAGTGTAATGGTAAACTTTGATATTACATTAGAGAATGATCGAGCAAGTGAATATTTAATGGCAAACGAATGTTTCTTCTTTTTCTAAAATCAAGTAGGGCACAACTAATTCTTATTTCAAACTACATGGTAAAGGAAACAATCTTCTTTTTATTCTTTATATGGTAATATATTGTTTTTTTTTATTATAGAGGAGAGACGATGGAAGAAATTCCATGGGAGGTAGAGGAGGACCTCGTGGAAACGGATTTGGCGGGGGTGGTCGTCCACCCGGCGAATACGGAGGATGGGACAGGCGCCAGAGCGGCGGACCTATGCAAGATAAAATCGAAACTACTTTCACCGTACCGTCCACCAAGTGTGGAATAATAATCGGCAAAGGTATATTTTCCAGTTTCCTCAAAAAGCGAGATACACCGTGGAATATAAGGAATTAATTTCATCTTGGTTTTTACGTTTCTGGTGGGTAGGTGGTGAAACTATTAAACAAATAAATCAACAAACCGGTGCACATTGCGAACTCGATCGAAGAAACCAGAGCAACGAGAACGAGAAGATCTTCATAATTCGTGGTAATCCTGAACAAGTCGAGCACGCCAAGAGAATATTTAGCGAAAAATTGGGCATGGTAAGGCTACCCTCGCGATTTACCGATATCAATGATCATTCTCCCACGATACTATTATATTAATAAACGGTTTAAAACAAATTTTTTCATAGTGCGATCCAATGCACGAATTCCAAGGACAAACAGGAGCTCCGTTTGCTGGTGGTCAAGGCCCGATCGGCTACAATCCTAACTGGAACGCAGGCTCGGGTTATCAGGCTTGGCCTAATCAACCACAATCGGCCGACTCTAGTGAGTGTTTTAAGAATTTGATCGGCATATTACGCGTTGAAAAAAATTCAATGAAATCTTGTTTTATATTAAGCATTTCCAGCTGTTTATTGTATTCTTTATTATTGTATTTTCTTCTTCGATAGATAACACTAGTCAAGGACCCGTACAAGTGAATCCACAGACTGGACAACCGGACTACACCCCTCAATGGGCAGAGTATTATCGTTCGCTCGGTATGCATCGGGAAGCTGATATGATCGAACAGCAGGCGAAACAATCGAAACAGGAGCACACTCAACAACCCGGTAAGCAAAGTGAACGATGAGACGATATCGCCCGAATCATCAAGTTATTTGATTAATTACACTAAAATTAAATTGTTATCAGCACCACCCGGTGCCGGAGGTCCTACACCTCAACCGCCTCAGCAACAGCAACAACAGCCCCAACAGCAGCCGACTCCTCAACAACAGCAACAACCGAATGCCGCGCAAAATGGTGGCCAAGCGGATTACAGCCCACAGTGGGCAGAGTATTACAGAACCATCGGAAAGGTTAAAGAAGCCGAGGCGATCGAGGCTCAAATGAAAGCCGGCAAGGTGCGTTTCCTTTCTTACTTCTCGTACGAGCAACATCGCTAAAGAAAGATCGTAAAAATGCTAATTTTGTCGATCGACGCGAGAGTTTTGGGACAAAGAAAACGATTATTTTGAGTTTATAAATGTGTTATCGCAGTTGGGCATGCCAGCTAATCAAATGGCCCAACCGCAAATGCAACAGCCCATGCAGCCACAATCAGCGGGTCCTCAGGCAGGTGCGCCGAATACATTCCCGCAGGTATACGGCAATTATCCGGGTATGAACGCGGGTTCGGCACCAGCCGGTTATTACGCAGCTGGCACAGGATCGGCACCGCAACCACCGTCCGGTCAACAAAATCCAGCCTTCCCGAGTGGCTATCAAAACTACACGTACCCTCAGCCAAGTTCCGACAACTGAACGGCAGCATCAAATCGATGAAAACAAATATGTGAGTAATTCACGTTTCATCGTTTTTTTCATTTATCGCGGAAGATGCATATTATTTTTTTCTTTCTGTTTGATTGATCTCGTAATTACGCGGATTCAAAAAACCTTTCGACAATCTCGGAGCAATATTTCATTCGTTATATTCTCGCATTAGTACGCAAATTCGTTCATTCTCATTGGCCGACAGAGATATTACATGCATCTTCCTCAATCAAGGTTATTCGACGTCTCGAGTCCGTTCAAAGTTGTTCGTATTCGATTACTTATCCGCGTTCAAGACAATTTTGAACGGACGAGACGCGATCCGAATGATTAAAACAAAACAAAAATATATATATTTCTATATATATATATCAATGGTGTAAGAACAGGTGACATATCTCATTTTTCGTATATTTACACTCGCTCGAATTTTATTTATAATAAGTTACAGGTTTTTTTTCATGCCAATGCTTTTTTTAAATGCAAACAAATATTTGTGAAACGAGAATCTCGATGCCCGTATATAATGCTATACAAAGAATTATTAATGTGCGATATATATACAAAAATGCATATACATACTTTACACCTTTGAACATTGATAAAGAATTTATTATTATATAATGGAGTACAACGTTCGACGGTACTCACTCACGTATATAATATGATTTTGTACAGTAATCGTATCTTTATTTCCAACAGTTTTCAGATAGCTTTCCATTGGGACGCGGTAAATGCCTGCTGTTAACTCCATACAAATGTTTACTCTTTAGAACGAAAACGATAAAAAAAAAACCATATTAAAACATAAAAAAAAAATCACGAGAATTGGCCGATAATTCATAACAGCAAGCTTTTTTTTAAAATAAAAACCCGATAAGTATCGCGTTACGCCCTATTTATATTACGAATATCGTCCGATGTTTCCTTTTTTTTAAATATATACATAAACATATATATCTATATATCTATATATATATATATATCTATATATATATATATATATATTTATATATATATATGTGTGTGTGTGTGTATGTATGTATGTATGTATGTATACACATATATTGTAGGATATCCATTGTTCTAATTTCTAATTGTAAGGAAAAAAATCTGAAATTTAATTGAGTTGGAATAGTGTAATATGTAATAACCAACATCATTATGCTCGTATGTGTCATTTATTATTTTTCTTTGTGTCGTACGTATTTTTCTTGTTCCATGAAAGTGATGAAAAAAAGAAAAGCAAAAAACCAAACGAAAACGAAACATTTACGTAGACGTAAGATGAGATTGAAGTTAGCAGGTGGGCCGCAGACGATTGCAAAAAAGGGAGATTCCTGGGTCGATGGCTGCTGGCTTCACCGAACTCTTGCGGGAGAGAAGCAAAGAGAACAAAATTTATTTCTATTCGTTCGTAATTCATCTCTTATACATTCTTCGAACGAGAATACGCCAGTCGAGAATATTTGCTAGATAAAAAGAGAAATTGCTTTGAAATTGAGAGCTAAACTTCCGGTGAGCGTGCGTGTGTGCGTGAGTATGTCTCGAGTTTGAACGATACGAAAAACAAAAAACTAAAAAAAATGGGGAAAAAATATTATGTCGACGATGAAGTATCGTTGTGTACATGGAGGAAACGATTGAAATCACCTCGTCCAAGGTGTTCCCCAAGACCCTTCCCCACGGCCCCAAAATGCTCAAATATTTTCGTACGAAATATTAATCATTTGACGAAAATGATATTTCATCATGGCTTGTATTCGCAATAGGGAAATCTCATGTATTCGTAAGTTTGCGCTCATGCCACAATTCCAACGTGTTATATCTATCTATCTATCTATATATTTATATATATATATACATACATGTGTGTGTATAGGTATATATATATACATACATATATAGAATATTTGGCATATACATTACATAAACGTTACCATATCTTTGCGTTATTATAAGATTGACAAAGATAAATTTGACAACTGTTTTCTCTTGAAATCGTCGATAATTAGTCGAAACGAAAAGTATCGCCGTTTTTTAGATCCGGAGAAGCAGCGTGAGAGAGAGAGCGCACGGGAGAAAACTGGAATGAAATAATCGTTCATGCCAATACTTCTCGCTTGTATTTCAAATGAATGCGTTCTTAGGAGAGAGAGAGAGAGAGCCCCCCAGGATTCTACGTGTAATACCCGGAGATTAATCGTGGATGTCGATGAGCAATATATTTTATTTGTTTTGTTTCCCTTGACATCGATGAAAATGTTCGAAATATGAGGATTGCAAATTGCAGCAGTTTACGAAACGACCGAGTAGAATTTGTCTCGTTTACAAAAGTGAGAAACGAACATTTCACTAAGGACTCGGTGAATTTCGATAGCAATAAAATATAACGTAGAGAGAGAGAGAGAAAGCGAACGAGATTAGAGCCGCGTGTAATAAGTTGATGGAAACAAACGAAACAAATTAAAGAGTCGTATAATAGATATGAAATAAATAATTAATGCCGAAGTCCGGAGTTCACGAGCGTACACGATAACGCGCACAATCTTCTCTCTTCTTTGTACTTACTTCTTCTCAATCGTGAAAGAAATATCGTCGTACGTGCAACGAGACTCGTGAAGTGTTTTTAAAACTAAAGTAACGATGGTAAAATAATGAATGAAGGCGGAACGACAAAGGTATTGGTTTTTTGATAAAAAAAAATCTACATCTTCTTTAAAAGTGTTGCTATTATTATTTCTTTTGACGTTTACATAGGTTGTTTAATAGTGTAACTCCCTGTATTTGTATTTTACAGAGACAGAAGTCATAAACATTAGTGGATGTTGTTCGGTTTTGTTTTTTTCTGCTAGCCATATTATATATATATATATATTTCGCTATATATATATATATAAATAAATATTTGTTAAAAAAGTTCACAATGTTCCAATACAAAGTAACATCTAGACACACGTATATATGTATCATATGCTCTACATTATGTGCAATCAATTAGCACTCTTCTAGAAAGAAAATGAGTACGCACCAATTTTTATCACGCTAATTTGCTACATCAAATATTCTTTGTTGTGAGTGTTTTTTTTTATTCTCTCTATTGACCACTTTATATTATCTATCATACTGTTTACGTTATTTAACTGCGAATTTACAAAAACTTAACGCATATGTATCGTTTCAGGAACAGGGACACCGTATCGGAGTCCTTGCACTATGGAAGAGGCGAATGAGCAAACTTTCTCTTTTATCTTTATTTTTTCTTTTTTTTTTCTTTCTTATACTTTTCAGTGTAAATACATTTTTGCACCGGTTCTTTGTATCATAGACTATGAACTTTTGTGCAGTATTTCGAGGGCGAGAGAAAGTGATTCAACGGGAATATGGCCCATCCCACACAACATGGAGCAATAACGATCGCATTTCCTTATTATTTTTCTCTCGTCGTTTTCTTTCCCCCCCCCCCCCCCCCCCCCCCCCTCCGACATGTAAACGGCTAGATTTATATTTGTATTACAAATAGAATACAGTGAATGAAACATGTACGAACTTAAATGTAAGATATTTGTATAACTTCCGACGACGTACAGAATACTTCATATAATTTTCTTTTCGTTTATTTTGTTTTTTTTTGTATTTTTGCAAGAAGACTTCGTATCCCATATAACGTTGTTATCTATTATTACTGAATCGTACGTCGGCTAACGTGTGTGGAGATATCGTCAATTTCTTCGTTTTTACATTCAATAAATCACAACTAGAGATTCTTTGGACTACAATGAGAATTTGTATCTTTGTTCTAATATCACGCAACAAGACAAACGAACAAACAAACAAACAAACAAAAAAGAAACACTAAACCGTATATTTATTCACTCGTCCCTTTTTCTTTAGCCTCTCCCGTGGAATTAATTTCCATTCCAATGTCTATACAATTGCGAATTCGTATTTTTATACAAACATATATTTGGTAGTGAAACAACAATCCCCGTTATTAAAGCGAAACTCTCGACAAATCCGTTTGCCTCGTGCCGAAGGCACGCTACGCCTGCTAAATACGTACACAACGCATCTTTAATCAAAATTGCGTCAATACGTATCAATACTGATGCAGTATTACAATTATCCCGTCGAGTAAATAGAGAGTGTAATACGTTTGTGTGTGTGTGTGTGTGTGTGTGTCCGCATGTGTGCGTGTATGCTTGTGCATTAGTTTTTTTTATTCTTTTACCAATTTAAAACAGTATCTTATCGATCCGTCGAGTTTCATAAACTTCGATCGTTGCCATTTCTTTCTTTTTTTTCCTACGAAACGACGAAATTGCCAATTAATACTACGACCGCACGACGGAGCAACGCTCGACGACACTTCTACAAGCATCAAATTCGATAAACTCGGTATTACGTTAATTACCGAGCGATAAATATATATATATATATATCCGTGTTTGTGTGTCCTTTGTAATAAATAAGCCTTGTAGGAAAACTCATTACGGCCGTTAACTTTGTTGATGACCCTTATCGACATTTCCTCAAGAAAATCCACGCGCGTGTTTACGAGAAGAACGAAGAGAGCGAGGAAGGGAGGAAAAAAGAAGAAGCACGCGGTTCGTTTAAATATTATCAATCGCGCGAGATATTACGTCGGAGTAAGGAGTAGGGGACACGAGTTAAAATATCTAACTTCCGAGTCTTACATCTCCGCCGACGGACCGTACATTGTATTCAATTGTTGCGTACAACGTATGAAGGTGGCGCGTCTCGGTAATTCGCGCAATTTCGACGCACCCACGTAAGTGCACGCCGAACGTAAACCTCCCAACAGATCCAGCGTCGTTGTCTCCACTGGACCTCTGTAAGGCACCTCGACGGTTTTTCCCTCCGACGATCTGTCCATCGAGATTTATCGAACGTTAATCAACATTATCTTGTTCCAGGTACGATAACTCATGTACGAAATAATCTCCGTAGTGGATTGAAAAAAAGGAACCATAGGAAAAATAAATCGATACTATTTTCGCATACCTATACTCCGCGACGCCACCCGCATGCTTCTTCATCGCTGTACTCGAGGCCATGCCGTAGAATAATTTAATTTTTCTTCCATTTTTCTCGATAACGTCACCGCCGCACTCGTCGTGACCCGCGAACATTCCACCGGCCATGACGAAGTCGGCGCCAGCCCCGAAGGCTTTTGCCAAATCACCGGGGCAAGTGCATCCACCGTCCTGAAAAGAGAGAATCGATCGTACGAGTTACTTCGCGAGGATGACTTTTTTTTTGAGATATTTGTATTATATTTTGGCGAAGTTCCAAAAATTTGTCTCGTTATCGAAATATCGAGCTTTCGGTCGTCGTTTATTTATCACTCACGGATATAATGTGACCCTTCAAGCCGTGTGCTGCGTCAGCGCATTCTATAACGGCGCTCAATTGCGGATAACCGACGCCCGTCTTCATTCTCGTCGTGCAGACGGAACCCGGTCCAATTCCAACTTTAATTACATCGGCACCCGATAGAATCAATTCCTCCACCATTTCACCAGTCACGACATTTCCAGCCTGGATCAATATCGTCGTTTACATTATTTACGTATATGTACGGTTTGTTTTAAAAAAGAAAAAAAAACGACCTTGTTTTCTCACGACGTACGATAAACTTACGATGATCGTGTGATTCGGATATTCAGCACGAACTTTCCTAACGAATTCGACGAAATGTTGGGAATAACCATTCGCAACGTCTAGACAGATAAACGATAATTCCGGTACAGATGCGATAACGCTCGAGAGACGATCAAAGTCACTCTGGCTCGTTCCCGAGCTCACAGCCATATGTTGCAAACTATCGGGATTTTTCGTTGCAAAATCCTTCCATTCGTCGGCCGTATAATATTTATGGACGGTGGTGAATAAACCATGCTGAAATTACGTTAGAATTGAAATAAAATGAAAAAGCACGATTGACGCGCATTTTTATTTTCTTTAATTATCGTGGGTGTAGGTTTATTACCCTCGAGGAGGGATGGTTCGTTATACAAGTACAGACAGCGGTTATCGTCTCGAATTATAAAAAATACATTCTTATCGAAGAGAAAAGTGTTCTTTTCTTGTTTTCTCACCTTCGATAAGGTTCTTGCCATTTCGAACGTTCCAACCGTGTCCATGTTTGAGGCCATCACCGGTATACCCGTGTACGTTCGTTTTGAATTGCGAAACGTAATTTCTCGGAATAGGTCGACCTTAAAAAAATTGTAAAAAAAGAAAAAAAAATTGTATTTCATCGTGTATATTTAAAAATATCTTCGTCTTTCGCGTTCGACTGCATTCTTTCGAACCACGCATTACGTGAATTATCGTCACAGACACCTGACGAGCTATGCGGCAAAAAAAAACAATAGCCGCAGCAAGGAGTTGCCAGGATAACAATCGGTCGTTAAGAATTCATGATCAAATTCTCTTTTCTTTCCCCAATAATTTTTGACTCAGTTATGAATTATGGGGTGTTATTTAATGTTTCTTTTTTTGCATTAACGATAGATATTTTCTATATTTTAAGCACAAGTAATACTGGATATTTTTATGTTAAATACAAGCATTTCCGGTGAGACATCAATGGCTTTGCCCGACGGATGAAAAAATAACTCGTGATGAATTATAGTGGGAAGATGTGTTTTTTTTCACTCACGTCAGATCTGCTCTTCAAGGTGCTCCTCTTTGGCCTCAATAAGACATCCTTGAAGTCTAATTTAACATCGTTTATGATATTCGGCATTTTGATGAAGTGTTTCTTCTTTTCGGAGCAAGAATAGCAGACGATTAGCAGACGGGATATGGCGCGAGGTGTTTTATATCACAGTGTAGTAGACGACTCTCCGACTCGTCTGTCAAAAGGCTTTCACGACCGTGACTGTCCAATAGTTACGACAGTACTCAAGCTCGTAGCGCTCGTAGCAATCATCACTTTTATCCTCCCGATTGATGTAATCAACTCATAAGGTGTTCGATGTTGAAAAAATAGTTGCGCGTTGGTTTACCTGCCCTCTAGCGTACTTTCGGCGAACTTCCTTTTTAGTTTGCCGAAAAGCCACGAGAGGGCGCGAAAGCGTCAAAATCCTGCTGCTTACGAGCGCACTGTTCGCGGGTCTTTCACGAGCTGCGCTCTAGGTTATAATCAAATTTGTGAGTGATACGAAAAAAAAATCGCAAAATAACATCTTTCACGTTGTTATACAAGGGTAAATCGTTCGAAGGTATTCCACAATATCGAGCTTCATTCAACCAGTGCGCAAAGCATCTACGAAGACTCGGAATTGTTCTTTAATCTCTCGAAAAGTTATGTGGTGAAGAAAAAAACATGGCCGTAAAGAAGAATACACGTGTACCGCGAAAACGGCAGCATACCCGACCGGTCGAGAAAGTCGTCAAGAATGAATTACCCGTTAAAAAAGTTAAAAAGAGAAAAGTTCTCGTTATTGCTCAAGAGATCAAGTTTGCTCGATTACTCGCTAACAATGATAAAAAGGTCAGGGACAAGATGTTGAAGAATTTAAAAAAATGGTTGACGGTACGATCGGAAAGCTCTTTCGGTATGTTGCATCGTTTATGTTTGGATTTTTTTGGCCCATTCAAATCATCACCAACCTCCGAACTTTTATTTATAAGAATATTATCTTGCTTTAGCATTTACCGAAGGTGATTTCATGCGACTATGGAAAGGCCTCTTCTATTGCATGTGGATGTCCGACAAGCCTCTGATACAGGAGGAACTCGCTGAATCCCTGAGCAATATCGTGCATTGTTTTGATTCCTTAGACATCGCGCTCCTTTATACCAAATGTACATTAAAAACACTCGCGATCGAGTGGTTTGGTATCGATCGTTACAGGCTCGACAAGTTTCAAATGGTGAGTTCTCGATTGCCTTATTAAGTCTCAATATCGACCAATTAAAATCCCATGATTTCTATCCTCGATTAAATATCCAAAAATTTCACAAATCCTAAGTTATCCATTTGTTTTTTGCCAAAGATGCGTGCGGCCGTGTCGACGAGTCTCTATTTTGGGATTTCGACTTCGATCGGTCGAAGCCGATGGCCCAAAATACGTTATCCATTTGTGTTAAAATTTTTAATATATAAATGTGATTTTTTTCGTTAATCCAATCGCCAATAGTTGGTGAGAAGGATAATTCGACAAACATTCGAGATGTGCAGAAGAAAGTCCTGGGACGATGCGTCGGTCAAGGGAGTTAGCACAGTAATTGAGACTATCTTATTAGATCCAAAGACGACATTGGGGTTCAGTTTGCACTTGACTGAATTATACATGGAAGAATTAGCAAAGGTTCTATTAAAATTCAAGTTCAAACATGGATCATTGATAATGACGTTGTATCTGACAAAATTGGGTTTTTTTTCTCGAAGATTGGAGATGGAGAGATTCTGCCCGATCGCGTTACCGAATTTCTAAGGCCATTTGCGATTCATCTAGCTGCAATGGAGGATGAACGACAAATCAGACACGTTATGAAACACATCTTTAGGTATCTTATTTTTCAATCGGACGTTGGTATGGACTACATGGAAAAATTTCAAGCTTGGCGACAAGTGAGTAGCGATCGGAGACGATCCGCCTCGTCTCGTGTCGAGAGACATATTTACACCGATTTTTCATTTAACCGAAACAGGCTGGCTTTCCTTGCGCCAAAATAGACGATATGGAAAAGATCGAAGTATACAGTGAAGAGTCTGAAAACGAGGAGGACGATGAACCAAGGAGACCGAAAGCTCTCGATCCTAGAGCAGGCAGAGTCAATGTAGATTTACCTCAACTGCCGTTCGATCCTTCGGAAATTGCGGAATTGATAAAACAGTACAAATTTCATCCTAAATCGACGGCAAAGACTCGTAAACAAATTATGCGTTTGATCAAAGAGTGCGTATAATCGTTAAAAATCATTGAATCAGAAATTGCATCATTATTTCAATATTTACGAAATGTTTCGTTCCTTTTTTTTTTTTTTTCAGATTCTCCGAGCTCGCGAAAGGAAATATGCCACTGGGTGTTAAGGAAGTCGTTCTACCACATCCTAAAAATCCGGAAACAAATCCCAAGAAAGCGGCTTATCGTCTGTTAGAATTCGAGAAGGAGCTCTATTCGGATACGATTCGTCGCAAACGAAAGAGAAAACTCATCACCTCGGTCGTTGAAGATAACGAGGGTTTTGAAAATCTCTTAACGCCGATAGATCAAGAAGAACACGAAGTGAATGGGTTTCAAGATGACGAGAGTATGGAGCATGCCAGCGAGAACGAGGAGGAGATGGAAACGGAAGATGCAGCCAACACATTTCTCACATCGGACAAGAGAGTTAAGAAAAAGGCGAAAAAAAAGCTCGGCGGTTCAGCCACGAAATCAATAAGCGAAATATCGAAAAAATCATCGGCCAAGAAGCAAAAAAAGCAGAAAGTCAACGACAAGCACAATAATATCGATGAAATAACATTGATGAAGGAGAAGGAAGCAAAACCGTCCATTTCCGATAAAAATATCAAAGTCAAAAGTAAGACGTTGAAAACGGAAAAGTTTAAAAGTGCCATTAATTATTTGAATAAAAAGTTATTGTTACGTTCATCGGACGATGGGACTGTGGTCAAAGCTAAAAAATCCCGACAGAATATCGCTACAGCATGGGGCGTATCGAATAACGAGGATCCACCAAGACCAACAGCCTCGGCAACGTCCAAAGTCGCAAAATCTCAGACGGCCAAGAGAACCGAGACTACCAGTGCGACTAGCGAATGCGGTTTCAAACCATCTTCCAGTAGTCCCAGTAAGGAACAACTCGGCAAAATATCGTGGCTGCTTCCTGTACTTACGAAATTGGAGGATGAAAAATTGGTGAGTATATTATAGTTCGACGAATCTTCATACGCAATTGGTAAAACTATACAATTGTATATAAAAAGTTGTCGATTTATATTTTTTTTAAATTATTTTCTCCAAATACCAAAGACGCCAAACAAATCTCAACCGGAAGCGCAGGTCGTATCGGCCACGAAGAAACGGGTGAAGATAGTTTTACGACGAAACACTGCACAACACACGTCGGAATACATGCGACAACTTCGTCAAAGCCCGGCGATACCATACGACGCTAATCGCAAACCACTCATCGGCGTTCTCAAGCCAAGCCCTTTGTCAAGTCCGATCAATCCATTTTACAAGAAGGCAAACGATTCAGAATAATAGAATGATTCTTGGAGTACGGCATTGGGTGAGCAATTATTCAATAAAATTGAAACAACAAAAATCGACCCAACAACCAATTTCCTTCAAACGATCGTATATTTTTGTTTATTATTTTTAAATTACACGCAACTCCATTAACACTAGAACTACCAGCATTGAAAGATATACCTACTTCTACCAAACCCGTAAATTCTTCATCCACCGACCCACATTCGTTCCACCTTATCAGAATTCATCGTACATTCCTACATTTATGCTAACCCGGTGTTAATTACTTCGAAAGCCGTTGTAGCGACGGGTTTGGTAGTTCTAGTGTTAATCACGAGTAGTATCGTTGTTTTTAGTCGTCGATACTCGACGAATCGTGTCTTTTTTTTTCTTCGTTCGCTGGGATGCAACATCAAGAAAGAATCGATTGATTATTTACATTAATCATTATTTGTACCGGACATATTTATATACATGTGTATATGTGTATGTATGTATATATACACGTTCATGTATACTTCAGTCATATTGTTACAGTCAGTTGTTCATCCATACTCTTTGAAAGAGTATTACATGACCCTGAAGTGCAATTGTTTCACACAGAGCATATTATATAATCATCTTGGAGAAAACTGTAGACTTCTAAAAAGTTTCTCAAAGAAACTCTCGTTTCGTTATGACACACGACAGAAAGTAACGCATCGAGTTACGCGAACTACAGATACAACAGGAGCGAATAGCTTGTAAACGGTTCAAAGACATAGATTAACTTTTTATCTCTCTAGGAGTTATGTACAATCATTCGTTCGACAATGTCGTTTATTTTCCCATCTCACTAACGAACCATGCGGTGATGAGCAAACAAGACAGGAAAAATTGCCAGCAACGAAATCATTCTTTGGCACGTGAATTCACACTCTTTTTTATACTTCACATATATATGCATATATATGTATGTAGACATATATACATATATGGTATACGTAAAAGACTCGGCCTAAGACTTTCAGAAAAATAGAGATTTTTGTTCTCTTCTAGCACAAGTTACTTACGTTCTATTAATACAAACACGAATTTGGGAATTGCACGTTTCTACGACTAGCGGATTTTGCACCGATACCCATTATCTCTCGAGTTACATCAATTCCAGATTCATAAAAGTAGTTTTCTTTTTCCTTTTTTTTGCGTTCGACGACGCTATAAGCACATTTAAACGAATTTTGTACGAAACTCGTACGCAATTGTTTCATTTTTCATACGAATCAATATTGAAAAAGGAAAAAGAAAGCAATGCTTCTAGTATACACATCTATATCACAGTGATGTACGAGTGCTACGCCACATGCAAATTATCCAGGTTCGAAGATGGGTTTCATTCAGCCGAGCTTCGCTCGTAGCTTATGTCCCTTCCAACGCCAGAACCATCCCATCTCTATTTGATTGAAACCCGTGGTGAAGACGGACAGCGCGACGAACAGGGTCGCATGAGCGAGAGCCCATAGTTGAAAGGTCGGTGATACAATGAGCAGTAGTGCCGTCGTTCCTTGGAAAATCGTTAAAAACCACTTACAAATCTTTTTATATAAAAAATAAGCAGATCGTTGAAAAGATGATAAGTTTGCTGTTTTCTTTTTTACATTACATTTTAATCTTCCAGGTACTAATATAATTATTACCTGTGAGTAAGCTCCAAAAACCAAATGCTGCTCTCAGAGGAATGAGGCTAGCCATCGGCCAGGCTTCATTTTCCATGGAAAAATTTCTTTCCTCCGAAAAACGCTTGAGACCCTCTTCCTTGTTGTACCAACGTTCCTCGAGCCAGTGTCTCAACGATGTCTCGTCCTTTGGTAATTCCGACGACGATATTCTTCGTATATTGAAGTGTACCTCGTTGGGCAATTTGCCGGTGATAAGATCCACCTCGGATTGTGGAACGTAGTCGGGATAGGCTATCGTGAGATCGTAAACGGCATCGAGGTAACTAGCTCGTTGAAGATGCGAGGCGAGATAACTGAAACCCGTTGTTTTTGGATGCAGAGTGTGATAGTATAAGGGTAATCCATGCTTCGTCGCGTATCTATCCGATTTTTCTTTGCTGCTCGTTGTCAGATCCGTGCCTTCGGGAAATATTAGCAGCTGCGTTCGTCTCTGAAGAGCAACGAGATAATCGAGAGTACGCGAAAGACGTCCCTTGTCCTCCTCCCAACGACGGGTTATGTAAAGGAAACCGTTCATCTGCATTATCCAACCTGAGTACGATAATAACCGAATTATTGTTTCAGTGATGGATTTACGCTTCGAATGCGATGAGAAACCATCGCGGATCGAATATTGTATTATCGACGCGTCGTACCTGGCCCCGGTATGTGTCTTATGGGATCCTTGAGAATGAATTTTAATCTATGGGCTGCCACACTGGGCATACAAGCCTGATACATCGCGGCCCAGAGAAAATTCCAATCTACTCTCGTCCGATGATTCATCACGAGGATCGCCGACTCGTCCGGCGATATGTGATCTCCCGAGACAATCACTTTCACGCCAAACATTTCCAGCAATGCCTGCGATTAAAACGAAAGAAAAACACACTTTTCACGATGCGAAATGAGGTAAAAAACGGACGAAATTTGTTTCTAATAAATCTAAGACTCACCGTAGGGTACAATTCCCAGCAGGAAAACAAAAGGTCTCCGCATTTTCGAAATTTCGGTGGACTTATGAGGAGCAACGGCAGAAGTGGACACGCGATGAATAGAAATCCCGCTACTATGCTGCCGTACCACAGAGCACAGTATATCGTACCCCGTACGAGTCCACGCATTACCGATCAGTCTCAATTTTTTACTTTAAACACAAGAAAATAATGTTTTTGATCGACGAAAGAAAAAATATGTAATAAATAATTCGATCCGTGATTATTAAAAATGCTCAAATGTTCAAAAATCGTTTTTTTTACATCCGATTATTATGAAATGAGAGTAAAGATTAATTCCAGCATATTTTTTACAACTTGTGTCACTTACTTTAAACATTCGTACACCAGACGTTGCTTCGCATATCTGGAGCCATCGAGCCTCCCGCACTGGACACGATTCACAAGATAAAGTTCTTGCTCTGGCTTCGTTCTAACTTTACCTATATGAGCCCAAAGGGGCTTCCCTGTGCTCAACACCCCTGTCCCACTTACCCTTTTTCGCGCGGCACTGTTCTTCTCTCTCTCTCTCTTTGCCTCACCCTTGTCAGCCCGAAATCCAGTGGCTTCTGGGATGCTGTGTTGGACCATTATTGATCTATCTCCTACAGCGTATCGCTATGTATTACTATACCAGCGCACCATCAAACGTACGTTGCGCGATGGGGAAAATATCATCTCTCCACACTTCCGGCTAATTCCGGAACGTTAAATTTCTATGTTAAAATAACGTCAGACGTAACATCTTGGTCGATAGCACTTTATTGCAATATAAAAAAAACCACCATAGTTTTCTTTCTTCGTACGACTCTCAGGGACTATAGGATAATCTAAATTTTTCTATTGTTAGTGCCATTCTTGAGATCTCACAAGTACATACGTATTCGAGATTTCAGGAAGAAGACAATATAATTTATGACACGAATATTCATAAAATATGATCCAGCACCCCCCCACCCCCCTCAAAACGCATAAATGCTTTCTCTTTAGTCACCTTCGTAAAAACTATCGGAATGCCACAAATTCTACAAAAAAAAAAAGAAGGACATATTATTTTCTTCACATTTGTACACGTCCTACAAGTTTGATGAGTGCGAAGGTGTTAGAGTTTAACATTTTCGCTTTCGTCGCGGATCAACAGGAATCCTTTTGCTATTAAAATTACTATAAAATTGTCATAATTCTGACACAATACGCAGTCATTATGAATAAAAAGAAAATTCTTTGCGCTACACGATACATCGTGCAAGATACAATTTCTCCTTGTAGTCCCGTCAACAATTAAATGCTTATCTAGACATAGTTCATGAAAGACAAGGATTCTTCCCATCCTCGTAATATCGCATTCTGATAATTTGTGTGCGAATGTGTGCATTGTTGGAGCAATAGGTCTTGCTTATACGCGAATCTTAACGAGAGTTTTTCGATCACGAGTAGCTGGAGTATTGTGATAGCGCGTCTTCGGCTTCGCTCTTTAGTGTTCGATGCGTCTCCTTGGTGGCTGGTAGATCGCACACTTCACGCAATAATTCCATACCACGTTGATAGGATTTTGTCTTCAAGTGAGCCATGCCTAAGTAATACTTGTACTCTATATCCGGTTTATCACTGAGCCGTTCAGCTTCTTCCAGATGAGTTATCGACTCTTCGTACGTAGCCGAGGGCACCTCGCCCAATGTCGCGCAAATCTATCGCAAAACTCGATATGAGTGAACAAAAGTCAATGGATCTTATAGAATAATACTTATGAAAAAAATCGTTACTTTTTTGACAAACCAGCTCAATCCAGAGACAGTGTACTTAAATCTCCCTATGAGATAATGGAGTGTAGCATCCGTTGGTTTCAACCTCAATGCTATTTTAACGTGTTTCTCGAAACGCATTCCATTCTCGACTCTTTCCGTAATCGGCAGATATTCGGTTCTCGAGCCCACGAGAAGGGCGTACCATTTATGCAAATCAGCATCCTCGATATTGAGAATTCGCTCGCACGCTTTGATACCTGCGAACATGGGAACAAACGTCGCGAATTTTAGAGTCGAGGAAGTTAAATTTTTAATTCGTTCTCTTTATACCTTCCTGGAGCAATTCTTCTTTCCTCGATTGATCGCCGAGATCTTCGGCATTTTTGAAATAAGCTCGGGCTAATCTCCAGACTACCTCGACGTTGTCATCGTGCCATATCGCCAACGAACGTAAATCGCACACAACCTCCTCACGCAATGACTCGTCCTCGATTTTCTCATCCAGAGCCGCTAACTGAAGCCTCAGTTCCTTCATTGCTCCTGAGGTCCTGTATCACTGAATATATGATCCGGTTCTTCAAAGTATTGTTAGCCATTAAAATAATAAGGTATAATTGTTCGAAAGAAAACGACGATAAAATGTAAACTATCGAGGATCAGAAGATATTACCGCTAAATTAATTACTTTGTCGTACAAGAAACGGTTTTATCTTAATTCATGATGGAAGGGCCTTCCGACTCGTATAATTTTAGATACTAGTGCGATAACGCGAATATCAATTTTTGGCAAACTCGTCATTTTGATCGAACCAACTGATATTTATTATCAATACCATATCCAAAAACTGATATCACGTCGGAGATTAAAACTCGCTTTTCAACCGTTTTTTATACGTAAAAATACATAATTTATAAGTTATCTCGGATAAATACTGATGCGTATATTTCGTGCGTGTTCGAAGCGACCGTCTCTCTCTCCACCAACTTTATGACGATCGATCGTTAAATTTCTCAAAAGTGACCAGCGTCCTTGAATCGCGCTGTGCAGGTTTATTGGGATATATGCTAATAAAACTTAATTTCCTATCAGAAAAATGAAACCAACCCATTTTCTGTATCTTCACCAGTGAATTCTTCATCGGAGCAATCATAAAATTCATCATCCGCAGTTTCCGTTCCGGCGATAGAAATGGCATCTGCATCAGTTTCGGCATTTTCCGTCATGCCCAAACTATTAACCGAAGTGACACGTTTGCGGGCTACTGCTCTGGCTCTCCTATTTTTCTGTTGATTCCTACAAAAATCGAGGATTCGCAGATGTTATTAACGCACAAATATTATGGGTTAAAAAACATACCTAACGCTCTGCAATTCAGCCTCCAATTCGGCAAATCTTCTATCGACGTTTTCCACGTAATCGTTCATCATCGATTGTTGTCTCTGTTCGACAATTTTCTGATAAATAATCATAGTAGCAGCACCGATTACACCGATCGTCGCGCCGACTGCAGCGGCGATCATAGACGAATTGTGCAAATTGTTCATTTTTCTAGAAACAAAAACGATTAAAATATCAATTATATATCTAAAAACAAACGAGCAAAGTGTGAGAGAAAAATCAGTGTGCTGTGAAAATTGCACGTCTCGAGGAATCGCTAATTTGTCGTGAAACACTGGTAAAATAAATTACAATTTTTATGTAAAGGCATTAGCGATTTTAGGACAACGCAGTTAGTGAAAAAATGTACTGTGAAATTTTTGATTATTGGAAGGACCATGGTATATTCTTGTTTTTGAGGTTATACATACGTTGCTCGTGGTATGAAATGACTTGTTTTTTTATCTACATCTAATCTCCAACCTGGCAATTATTGTGACAAGGCACTACGGAAATTATTTTCCTTATTCCTGCCATGTTAAACGAGCAATGTCTTTAGCTATATAGTTCAAAATAATCTTAACATTATTTCAAAATTTACAGACACACTGCAGCAATAATCACCGTCAATGTAACTATTTTAACATTTCGAAAATCACTCACCTGCAAAGATTCGATATTTGAATGTATCGAAAAGGTTGACGAAATCATAAAATAATAAAATCTACGCGCTCTTTTTTTCCTGACCCGGATAATGTATGCAGATTTATGAATCCTTTAGTCTGGAGAGCATAAGTAGCGAACGATGGACAAACTTACGATGAAAATGAACGCATTACGAGAGATCATAGGTTACTGGGCTTTTATGAACGAAGACTAATTGGGCTTAAAAACATATTCTTTCGGTTGCGTGTCATGATTTTTTTTTGCACGTCACGAGATACACTCACAAAAGTGGAACACCGTTAACAAATACAATTATAACCTTTGTAACGAGAGCTACGATCAGTTAGAATTTCGTGACGCGCGCCATGCGTCGAGCGATAGAAACGCATTGACGAAATGTGATGCAGTGCCGCCGATGTTACAGAGAATTGACACGCACACTCACACATACACAGACACATAAGTATGCCAAGAAAAATCGTGTTCTACTTTGTATTATTTATTTATTATTTACTTTTATATATCCCAAGACATCCCGATTTTTTTTTCTCCGATCGAACAAAACGCATCGCTCCAGTTATTTATGCGCAAACGCTACACGCAAAACTATCCGAAAATTCCAGAAAACTGTTTCATTCTTCCACCTCTTCCACCCGCATAGCGGGCCAAGAGAGATCAGAACGCGGTTTGTGCAAAGCGCCGGTATACGCGCGTTTCGATTGTCCGCAAGAGGCCAAGGTTGCGGATGGGATAAAATCAATCAAACATGCAACACGACACATTTCATATAACAACTTTGTATTTAAACTGCAGAGAAAAATGCAGATATTATATACTTTTTGCTTCGTTACAATATCGATCTTTCATCGCGTACAATCTATTTCGTTTAGTATTTAATAAAATTTACAAAAATGAAGATATTTTTATCGTGAAAATTACAGAGTGCGATAAATATCGTATTATTTCCTAAAACTGTATGTTTATGTTAATATTACATGTGCGATTACTAATCAACGTCGCAATGTATATGTATATATATATACATATATATACACATGAACATGTTATCGTGGTTTGCATCTTGCATATTTCAGCAATTATTCGCACGTGAAATATAAACGTAGATTGAAAAACAAAAAAAAAACAATAATACACAATGGAAAAAAATGCTAGATCGCCGGACCTGCATCTCCCCTGTTATTTTATCTGATATGATTTACAGGTTGCAAATGTTATCGTTCGAATCGCTACAATGATGCATTTTAATGATCGTTGTTACATATTCTATCCTCGAGTTTTCCTAACTTTTTACATAATTTTTATATCAAATAGGCGAATAGTCTTTTTTTTCGTTAATTTGTATGTATATGTAGGCTCGACATGTCTTATTAATAAGTAGTTAATTGGTAAAGAGCAGTTAGACTTATCGTCAAGCTTGATAATACTAGCTACGCGACCGGAATTCTTTTTCTCTCCGATAAAAATTAATAGATAAATGTTGGAATATTAAGGATTATTGTCGCTCTACAAAACAGTTTTTAGGACGATATAGAATTTCTAATGAAAATTGGCAAGATCAATTTCACAATAGTAAAGTAGTAAAGATGTAGAGATATGAAATTTTTTTTTATTTTCTATAAGAGATTAAATTCTAGTCTTTACGATTGCCGGTAATGGTTAATTGGTGGTTTCTCTTCTTTGTTTTTTCTTTTTTTTTGTTCTTTTTTCCACATAATGGCAATTGGTCGGTCCGCAATTTTAGCAATCGGGCAGGGTTGCGAGACTAGTTTCGTTTATCGTTAAACTTTCAGTTTTCTGGACGACTTTCGCGTGCTCGATGAAACTGCTCGATATAATTGTTTTTCTCCTTACCACTTGGCGCGATAGTTATGCCGATGTACATGGACGCTAAAAGCTCTTTCACAGCTCGATCAGACTTTGTCGACTACACGTTAAATATTTTCGTTATCTACACCGTTAGTTACGCTCGTAGCTCACGTTGGATTCTTTTTTTTTCTTCAATTTGTTATCGATCGTAACGATCGTGCAATGACGGAATAAAATAAGAAACGTCACAGAGATAAGAAAAAAATGCGATTCGATGATAAACAAAAAAAAATTCTTGACAATCGCGATCCCGTTTGCAGCCAGAACTTTCAAAATTTATTTACATTCGAATGATAAATATTTTGTATGATATAATCTGTACGCTACGTCGATAAACTGGCAATATTAATGGAAAAACAAAAAAATGAATACACACGCGGAGACTCTGTCGGTCGGACAAAACGCACGAGTTAAAAAAAAAAACCAGACTCGCTCAGCGTAATCGAAGAAGCTCCAGCATTTTTGCAATATAAAAAATATACAACCGATTTTTACGTACATCGCGCGAACTTCCTCTCGTTAGTAGTAATAATTTCTCTTTCACTCGTAAAATACGAACAAAAAATATGCAAAATGATTCTCACCTATATAGTACTTGTTACGTTATTGTATCGTTTTACCGTTATCACAGATTGTTTGCTTTTTTTCCTCGTCTTAGTTTTTCTTTTTCTTTTTTTTTCTTTTCTTTCTATCGTTCGTGGCAGCATGCCCGTGTTCTCGAAGCTCAGAGACCTCAAAAGGTTCACGATGG
Source organism: Netelia inedita (assembly GCA_964017225.1). Classification (NCBI taxonomy): domain Eukaryota; kingdom Metazoa; phylum Arthropoda; class Insecta; order Hymenoptera; family Ichneumonidae; genus Netelia; species Netelia inedita. The sequence goes on from OZ024921.1 coordinate 7,263,737, forward strand.
ACTAGTAATACCGTGGCGTAATCCAATAGGGATCAGCGTCAATGTGTAAAACATGCCAACATCAAGTCTCTAGTGTGGGAAAGAGTCGCGTAAGCACAAAATAGGCCACGTCGTAATTGTTCCAGTATGCCGTATGAGCGGTTACGGGATACAAATAATTGCGTCCAAGACCACCGGCGCGAAGTACGTAATCCAAACGTTGCACCAATTCTGAAATACGAATTTAGTTACGGCGTGGACGATACGTTCTGTAAATCGATCGCCTTTAAAACAAATCGAAAATACCTTGATCCGGACGAAGTGGACTCGTGTCCGGTGTTGGAGACGAAGCACCCTCTTTGGTGGCCCAACCAGCTCTGACGAGACCCCAAAGACTCCAACCCTTATCGACGTTACGGTTAGGCGTATCGCCAGGACTATCGTCGCGTTCTACCTCCTCGTTGTCTATTTAGGTAACAACGATATTGTAAGGCGAAGACACGACAATCTTAAATTGTGAATTTTAATCATTAATTTCTCTTACCAGGAGCGGAAATTCCTTGATCGATAGTACCGAGCGATGGCGGTGGCTGTTCGTTCGGTGGTGCCTCGGCACCTCCGTATGGCAATATAAGTACCGGATCGATCTTGCTGTACACGCGTTCGAGCAAAGGTTCCATTCTATACGCAACTGGATCGGACCAGTGAAATATATTGTAAAATCTCTTGCAAAGACCTTGCGGCATAACGTCGAGTCCAGTCGTTGGTGTACGTGTACGCAATGCCAGAAATACCGAGAGCGGTGAACCCAGGCAAAATAAATTTTCGATCTGGTAAAAAAAAAAAGAGAAAAAGAGAAAAATTGTTTCGTGTCTCGGTGGATTTACCCAAGAGATATACGTGGTATTGTTTGATAACGTACGGTGAATTGAAGACCTTCCTCGGTAATGTCCGGTGCGGCCGGAGACGGTGGTCTCGTGTCAGGTCCCATCCAGCCAGTGACAATATCGTAAACTATAACGCAACCGAGTGAATGCGCCAAAATGGAAACTTTACCCGTCCAACCGGGATGGCGACTGGCGAACTTGAAGTACAAACTGTTGAGTTTCTTTTGTAAACCAGCTCGAACCTCGCCACCGTAAAGAGGGCTCGTGTAATAAAGAATATCCATCGCCGATGTATTCAATAATTGACGAATACTCGGCACGCTGTAAGGCGTGATGGCATCGACGATATCTGAAACGTGTTAGATATCGACATAGAATTTATTTTTTCATCCTTCGTGTATAAATAATAAATCACGACCTATAGTCTCGTCTTACCACCGTCGAGCTTCAACGACGATCTCCACTCGACCGGAAAGAATTCAACTCGATGTTTCGAATTTGAAAAATATTTTCTCTCCAACCATCCGACGCATTCTCTAAACCTGATGGACAGAAGAATGAGAAGGAAAAAAAACGAAAGAATTGAGTAAATCTCGATTATGTGAGATTACGGTCTAGGAATTCTCAAAGGCAATAACTTTGATATATCGGAAGACTTTGGAAAATTGAGTGATTTGTAACACGTGTAAGAGAGGCTCTTAGTCGATTGATTTTTATCTTAGATTTCTTAATATATCAACGAAAAGAATAAGAAAAAATTACGTTCAATTGCCTTTGGGAAAATGTCATGCTAAGATAAGGACACACACGATGTTGTATTACGTATGATTTTCCCCGTATCTCCTTTCTGACCAATTCCGTGAACAACGAACACTAAGTGATCGATATCGTGAGGCTTATCATCGATAGTAGCTCGAACTATGTAGCCACGTTTCAAACGATAGCCCGTTGCTGCGTAACACAAGAAAAAATATACATATATACATACGTATATGTAATACAACGTAAATATATATTTACAATGATTCATATGACCGATTGGCGTACTAATTGTCGTATAGGTGACGGCACGTGCGAGAAAATATGTCGCATCGTATCATTCGAGCGTAAAACGCAAATGTATACGTACTTTTTGTAAAGCCTAGTTTGGACGTAACGCTTCGCATTAATTTACTATGCGTGTATTCGCTATAACGAGTAACATCATTGATGGCATGCCAATCGACATGAAACTCTGGAAAATGTTGCGTGTGGAGTACTATATCGGAGAAAAAGAGAAGAAACAAAGACGAATATAATGTCGATTGTGCATACTATCGAGAATATCGAGTAACATAACGATCGAATACAATTTAAAAGAAGAAAGATCAAATGCGACATGCCTGTCGATGATTGCGGATGCGTAGGTTGTTCTTCCGGAGTTATACCGGGTGGTGTATGGCTCGGTCTTTCGAACAATCGAAGATGCACCTCCTCGATTACTTTGGCATCTTCTGTCTCGAGAGGTATCCAGCTACCGTCGTAGTACCACATCCCTCGCATTATTTCCCACTCTTCGCCTTGAATGAAAAACACACATTTTCCCCATTGAAAATACCAAACGCGTATGAAAACTCATTTCGTATAGACGCGATATCGAATTTGCTCTAAGGTACTGTAGAATTCGAGAAAAGCGATGAAAGAGAGAGAGAGAGAGAGAGAGGCTTCGAGTATCTCGTTGTAGAATGTATTTGTCCTGCAGTGCCGGCAGAGCCAGTAGTGAATGTGTCCAAAGGAAATTGGCTATAATAAACTCAAGGACACAGTAATCTCTATAATAGTGTGAGAGATGAAGTAAGACGTATGTATGTACGTAAATACATCTACGGGCGCATGTATAGGCGTGAGTGTGTTTGCGTTCACGGAAAGCGAGCTATAACTCAGGAAGCGCAGCGTCTAATGTATCATTTCCCAGCGGTACTCGTGCCGACTCTCGAGTATTTCGAAATACATTCAAAGAAGGGAAAACCGTTATTGCAGTAATACGTATGGAATGTGTTCCAGGCGATTGCGGATACGTATGAGGAAATATATTGAAAACAGGCAAATGTTAAAACCGTTTTGAATGTATGGAGATTTTTTTTTGTTCGCAGAATTGTAATCGCATACCTGGCCAATATATAGAGACGCATCTCATATTGTCCAATTCGACATCGTACATTCCACCTCTGACCACGACTCTCTCGATTGGCGCAGGATTTTCACTCGTCTCGCTTTCCTTGGACGAAGCTTCTCTGCGACGCCAGACATTTTCTATTCTCAGACTATCGTATCCACAAAATTCGACCCATCTCTTGTGCACTCCGTCTTTGTAAAACCATCGTATCTCCTCTGGGGTAAGGAGCTCGGCGTAGGGCAATTCGTTGGATTCTTGTTCGATAGCCTCGATACCATTTTCCTCGGGCAAGGCACCTTTGATTTCTGCGAGATAATAAGAATTGAGACAGAATCGATATTGTAATTACAAAGTTGAAAGAATTCATGAGAATCGTAGGAATCTCGTCGTTTCAAATATATACAACGCTGGGTCACGCATAAGTAAGACCGATTTGGCCTTTACATCGCCGCTGATTGAATAAAAGCTCTATAGGGATAGGCGATGCGCAAGAAACGATGGCGAATGTTAATCAGAAGGACTATGAACCCATGATGTATTTCTGGAGCAGACGCATGACGAATTGGTGCAATCTCTATAGTACAGCGAGTGTATTAACTTTTACTTATGGTACAATTATGGTACTTATGGACAATTTTACTCGAATAATTTTTCGCAGAGGACGAAGTTAATTCGATGCACATTTTTTTTTTTTCTACATGAATAATACATTCATAAGCCAACTGAATTAAATTTATGCACGGTCATTGGTCAACTTATTTGGGATAGACATAACTTGTCATTGAAATTCTAATCGGACTTGTTTATCTTTTACATTTACAAAGAGGTATGATATTTAAAAATGTGTCAACGCTTAAATGAATCTAAAATAAAGGCATAAGGTGATACGTAAAATTTACACTCGGGTGATATACATTCGAAAAAGAATTTAGAATTATTCTCGTTAGAGAACGTTCCAAAATTGACAGATAAAATTCGAAATCTTAATGCACGTTCGAGAAAAAATATAATGGATTCATTCCCTCTGACAAATGGGTTTTTTGTTGGCACAGTGTCGCATACGAAAATTCCTTGAAATTATCACAATATTTCTCTGACAGAGGCGATTTAACATACCATTGCGAACACAATGTCACGTTTGATATAATTTTTTTAATTAATTTCATATCATATCAAAGACAACTATAAATAGAACTTATCTAAGTAGATATATTGTCGTGCGACTGATAATTCTTGGTAGGCTTTCTCTGGCTAATTGATAAATTGATTCTGATCAACGAGAGACAATTCGAATGCAATCAACTGCAATAATATATACGTATAGTATGTATGCGTATATAGATATATATATCACGGGTTTAACCTACGGCACGGACATATTTATACGGTCAGCTGTTGTTAATTTTCTCAATGACAATCTTACCTTCGATAGATTCCGACTGCATTGGAGTCTCGCTGAATGGGTCGACATCAGCATACAGGTTTCCCAACATTCTGTTATCGTTTAAAAGCCAATTTTCAAGGTATACCTTGACACTTTGCGGAATAAACCAGAATGATATCACGCTAATGGTAACACATGCACACACACGAGTCCACACACGGTCAGACTCCCTCGTGACAGCGTTTATAGCGCACGTTGCAATTTTTTCCGTTTCGATGCAGTAACTCCGCCTCTCCTATGGTATAATATAATTGATGATCACTTTCCTCACGCACGGTGTGACAGGGGAATTCGTATTATTATTATTATTATTATTTTCGTATAATACGTTGTTTTAATACTTGCGACGATTGAAAGTTTAAGAAAAACGAGAAACGATAAACAAAAACAATAAAACGTTGCGATCAGTCGCCCGAGGCCGGCTTTGTTATATGGCAATTATTCGCGCGGCTTTTACCGACTAAACGTAAAATGTGTAACCGAGCGATAGTACAGCAGGGACAAAAGAAAAAAAAAGAGAAAAAGTAAAAAAAAACGTATACCGCACGTCGCGCATGAAGTCTCGAACGAGGAGACACTCGAGACGGGTTTATCGTGCGAACGTGCCACAAATACAACGTTTTTCGTAGCCGCGCGCTGAGTTAGCAGTACACGCGTTCACTGCGACTGTCTCTATCGTCCACGAGCGACGGTCGAGGCTTATCTGAAAACATCGCGCGAAGAGACTCGGCGACTAGCCGCCTAGACGAAACGCTTTCATCCCCCGCCTACGCAACTAGCAAACTTGGCGTTTATGTAACTCGACTGAATATTTGTATGCATCTATACCAACTATATACACTTTGCAGCGGAAGTTTGTTCGCTATGATATTTGGTGTCTCGTAAACCGTTGTAGTAGACAACTTACGTTCTTTATCGGTTGCGCAATTTTCACCAATTACCGATCGTCATTAGAATGGTGCTACATGTATACTATATGTTAATGGCGCAATCATACTTCATTTCAATACAATAAAAGGACACATCGTCCATGATGCGTCATTTATAAAAGTGATATATAACAATTCGTTAAGCACGTGTTGTTCAACGAATCAATTACACCGAGCTATCGTACATTCGACAAGAATGGAAAGAAGCACTTTTTTAAAAGCCTATATATAAAACGCTCTCGTTCAGTGACACATCGGAGTGTCAAATGTCACCTTGCACGCGCTCAACGCGTTTGGCAGACGAAACACGCGTTTTTCCTTTCAGAAATAGGCTTGTTGCGTGACGCAATAACGAATTCATTTTCGACAAAACAATTTTCTCGCACAAGTTGTCGTCTCGTCGGTCGTTTGACGAAATCCCGATGTAATACGACAGTTGGATAGACGCTCGTGAAAGATAGCCGAAACACGAGCGGCTATAGTTTCATTTTTCTTCTCAGAATTCCGATATATCGAGCGGTATGGGGTTACGTTAGATACGAATTTACGTACGAGTTACACGTTTAACCCGGAGGTCTCGCGAATAATGCAATACGGAGACTCTCACGATCGAGCAAATACGATTCAATGTAATTAATTAATGCACGATCTCTCTCGTTTACGTTCGTAACGGAAAAATTGAGTAACGCACGATAATTCACGGAGGATCATGGAACTTGGACGGAATTATTAAGAATAAAATAATTTTAAAAAAAAGCGTATATCTTAATTAGTCTTTATTCATACTTATAAACAATAGCCATGAAGCGACATTTGAAGTATTATGGTTTTATCTTATACATGAAAAATGTTACGTTCTAGGTACAAGTTTTCTTTATTTTTCTTTTATTCACTGTGTCCCGCGGCTCGACGTAGCAGAACATATATTTTCTCCTTGATCCAATCTTTGTTGTAGGGCGCGTACGTGTTGGTAGATTTTTGATATACAAGGCAAGAGAGATCGGTGAGTTCGTCCACAAAGTCGAACAACTGACTAATGTCGTACGTAATAGTAGGCGTGTTAGGATTTCTCCGTTTCAAGTGTTCCTCGTAAATTTTGCACACTCCTAAGGAATAAGAAAAGCAAAGAAAAAAAAAAAACGATCGTTAATTCATTCTCTAACTTTTATTTCCTTATCGCTTACCTTCCATACACTCGTTGACGCTTTCGTAGTCGGAATATGTTCTCGTTTCGGGCCTGTTGCCCGGCTGGACCAGTAGTATCGTGTGAGACTATAAAATTGTAACATAGAGCGATCAAATTACGATGAATTATCGAAGATTATAAGTTAGAGAGGTAGTAGAGGTTATAAGGCAGAAAATACCATGCTACGTCAATTGCGTTGGAAAAAAAAAAAAAAATGCGTGAAAGGTAAAGGTGCTTGCGGAATTCTGATTGCCACTTTGTAATTCAGACTAAACATCGAATAATCTGATGTCGGGTTTGTAGAGTAAATATTTGAGGGCGAGAGGGAGGGGGGAGGTAAACAAAACATGCTACTCTTCGGTCGAATGACCCTGAAAATGTATGTGCAGTCTGCGGTCTTACCATTTTGTTGTGAAAATCGATGCGACGGTTGATTCTTACAAATAAGAATATCGTTCGTCAATTAGTATACACAATTATTAGTTGGAATAAACAAATCAGGATGAGACGAACGTAACCACAAAATCGCGCATCCGAATAGGATTATGAACAATTTCCAAGTTTAGTACCGTGGTGCTGCCATCTTTAGTTAAGACGTTGGGTCAATTGAGTTAGCGCTCTAGCGGATAATAATGGCAACACGATCCGCATTACCTCACTGAGACACCCATTGGTCCACATTACCCTTCGTTGCACCCATTTGCACGTAACCTTTTTGGATTATGAGCGAGCGTCGTGTATGCACCAGAGATTAGGGGGCGAACCAGCCATGACTCATCCGGACAGCTCCATTTTTGTGGCCCTGGCAAACCTCCGAAATAGCTCTATGAAGTTTTTTTGGACGAAATAAATATTGGAAGATTTTTTTTTAAAAGTTTTATTCATTTGTTCCCTTCGCCATATATGGTACTACGATAGCTTGCGGCTAACTTAAAGTAGTTGCGAAATAGTTCACCCTTTGGCCGCTCAGATGCCGCGGAACCAACTTTCGAGGATTCAAGTTTTGTCGAGCGTTGCCGATCTCCCCCCCAATTACTGGTACACTGGTACAAACGCAGCAAATCATCACGCTTATCATTCGGCAGCTTGAAGGGCAGCCGGTCAGACCTGGGTGTTTTGTGCTAGTTCATAAAAGAGGTTTGAATTTAGTCGTCGGGTACGTTCAGATCTTTATATTTAAAAAAGAATTGTTTGAAAAATGGATACGAAAGGAAAATTGACCGAAGAATCGGCTTGGGTCCAGTTGCAAGGATACTTTGACAGCAACGGAAGACAAATTAACATAGCCAATTTGTTTCAACAGAATCCCGATCGATTCGAAAAGTTGAGGTGCGTTTCGTTGACTTGTCCATGACTCGTGACCTTCGCATGACCTTTACCGATGCCGACTCGTCGGCGCACGCAATATATTTCGTCAAACTATATTATTCGAAACTCCAAATTCACATGACATTTCGCATAACTGTTTACTACGCTAAAGAGAATGTCGCCAATAAGCTAATAATTTCATCATACCAGTTACATTCGATTCATCAACGAGCCCTTTCCATATCGTGTAATATCTTTATTATAGCCGCCCATTTAATTGATTTCAATGATATTTTATATGTTCATGCGTAAAAACATAATCGTTTTTGAAATTTTTGAAATTTTACAGCTTGACCCTAGACACTCCCCATGATGGACCAATTCTACTGGATTATTCCAAAAATCGCATCGACGATAAAGCACTCGCCCTCTTACTCGATCTGGTATGTACATTGGATTCAACAAAACACGCACAAAATGCTTACGAGAGAAAATAATTTCCTGTACATCAACTTTATTACTTTCACTTATCTTAATATTTAGATATTCAGTAAACAGCATTTTTTTCGATTCCTGGCGAAGTATAATTGTCGTTATATGATCGTATGGACTTAAACAATTCGGCGTTTCCCGAAACAAGAAACAATTTTTAATGGAAATTACAATTTTTCTCGATTATCAACATTATACGATAAAAATTATATCGCATATGCTATTGCATCGTAATATTCGCATCGATTTCTTACTCGATCGCTTTGGATCGCAGGCTCGAGCGAGAAAAATTGAACAAGCCAGAGATGCCATGTTTTCCGGTGAGAAGATAAATTTCACCGAGAATCGAGCGGTGCTCCATACGGCTCTACGCAACAGAACGAATACTCCTATTCTAGTGGATGGCAAAGATGCGATGCCCGATGTCAACGCGGTTCTTCAGCACATGAAAGAATTTAGCAACCAGGTACATATGTAAGATTTAACAAAAATTATATATCTAATTTATTCGTCGCTCGAAACATCTCTGATTCTTATTATTTCGCCATCTAGGTGATAACGAAAGAATGGAAAGGTCATACGGGTAAACCGATCGAAGACGTTGTCAATATCGGCATCGGCGGCTCGGATCTAGTAAGCTAACGTCAATTTCGTTGACAAATTTCGATAAAACTATTAATCGTAGTTATGAATTACATTTTATTTAAAAGTTTATTATTTTAGGGACCTCTGATGGTGACCGAAGCCCTAAAGCCTTATCACGTTGGTCCACGAGTACATTTCGTCAGCAATATCGATGGTACTCACATCGCGGAAACTCTGAAGAAACTTAATCCAGAAACGGCACTTTTCATAATAGCCTCGAAGACATTCACGACGCAGGAAACGATTACCAATGCAACATCAGCTAAGCTCTGGCTCTTGGAGCATTTGAAGAGCGTAAGAAAAATAAAACGTATTCAGTCGTTTAACTCGCGGCATAAAAATATTACAAATTTACGAAAAAATCTTTAAACGATTACTCAGGACGCTGCTGTAGCGAAGCACTTTGTTGCGCTATCGACAAACACGCCAAAAGTCAAAGAATTCGGCATTGACGAGAAGAATATGTTCGGTTTCTGGGACTGGGTGGGAGGACGTTATTCCCTGTGGTCGGCCATTGGTCTTTCGATCTGTTTATCCGTTGGTTTCGATAATTTTGAAAAATTGTTGAACGGAGCTCACTTCATGGATCGGCATTTCTGTACTGCCCCTCTAGAGAAGAACGTAAGTATTGTTGATAACACGACGAATACATTTTCTCCTGGTGTTGATGATTTTTGTAAGAAGAAATTTTGTATTTCTCCAACAAAGGCGCCGGTGATCCTCGCTATTCTCGGCGTCTGGTATCACAATTTCTTCAAAGCTGAGACTCATGCTTTACTCCCGTACGACCAATATTTGCACCGTTTCGCCGCGTACTTCCAGCAAGGTGATATGGAAAGTAACGGAAAATACGTAACCCGTTCTGGTGCGACCGTTAATTATTCGACCGGTGAGCTAACAAATCGAATGAAATTCTGGACAGACTCGAAAGCAAAAAAGTAACGAAAGTAAAGATAAATTTCCTTCCATTCGTAAGGTCCGATCGTATGGGGAGAACCGGGAACTAATGGTCAACACGCCTTTTACCAATTGATACATCAGGGTACAAGATTGATTCCAGCGGATTTTATCGCTCCGGCAGTGTCGCATAATAAAGTATACCAACAATCTCCTATTTCGCTGGAACTATCCGATGATTCTTATACGTTTCTTCTTTTTCACAGGTCCAAGGAACTCTTCATCATAAAATTCTGCTCGCAAATTTCCTTGCTCAAACCGAAGCGCTCATGAAGGGAAAGAGTTCGGCTCGGGCAAAAGACGAGTTGGAAAAATCGGGTCTGAGCCCGGATCAGGTTAACCAGTTACTGCCTCACAAGGTATTCGAGGGTAATAGACCGACCAACAGTATCCTCGTCAAGGAAGTAACACCGTTCACTCTTGGTGCTCTCATTGGTGAGTTTACAAAAAGGAAAACGTCGAAAATAAATACGATTAGCATTTTTACGATACAATAACGTTTTAGCGATGTACGAGCACAAAATCTTCGTACAGGGTGTCATATGGGACATTAATTCGTTCGATCAATGGGGGTGAGTTAAATTTCATTTATCCTTGCTCCAATTTTAACAACTGATTTTCCCTCTGTTGACCCGTTCAAAAAACAAACAAAAAAACATTTTGATCATCATACAGCGTGGAATTGGGCAAACAATTGGCAAAGGCGATCGAGCCAGAACTCAATAACAACGAAAAAATCAGCAGTCACGACTCGTCGACGAACGGCTTGATTGCATTCATAAAAGCTCAGAGTGCTTAAAAAATCTCTCTCTATATATATATCCTGGATGTTCCTCGATGTATGTAGCGTCGAATATGGGGAAAAATTAGGATTGGAGATCCTGCAGATACGGAGTAGCAACACGAGCGTACTTTCTGAAGAATCGTCAACTAACGGCCTGCTCGCTTATATCGACTCGCATGCGTGCAGTGAATTCACTATCGCTATAAACAATTCGAACAAAATGACGAAACTATGTAACGCGATATCGTGCGATACTTGATACGTATGCAAAACGGCCTTGGATGTCGGAGATCCTATTTTTTTCTAAGCTTTACGCGCATATAGTCGATTCTCCGTTTGTTTTACGGAATTCGTTCGTACATAATTTTCTTTTTATATACGCGCATACTCTCGTATGTCTATACATCGGTAGATTCCTTTAATCCACTCATTTTGGTGAATTAACGCGAGACTATCTTTAGTTTTGTGTTTATTTAAACGACTCGTAGCTACGCGTCTTTTATCATTTTCGCATATATTTATTCGGAATTATACAGAACTGTGGCTCGTACAGCTGCTACCGATGAGAAGTACATATTTAAATATGATGTTAACTGGTTACATATATCTATATAGTCCGGAAACTGGTTTACACAAATCGATGTTGTTTCGTAGTAAACATGTTAAAAAAGCAAATGTCGCAGACGAATTTTTCTTGCCACAATCTTCTTCGTTTCCTGTGCGATGTTATTGTAAAAGAAAGAAAAAAAATGATTCTCTTCGTCATGCCGTCGGAAGGGAAAATTCCTCGTGACTCGTCGGTATTTCCGTGGGTAAACAGTAGCCAAGAATAATAACCAAGATGGGATTCTTCGCTGTTGAAGAAAATGTGAAGCAACATCGGAAATAAATCATTCTCTCAACCGTGGGGCAAACACGAGTGCTACGGGAGATTATACGGTAGAGTATGAGGATAAGCGAGAATGCACAATTGTCCCTCGTTCTATCTCTTTACCGCTATATATACGCGCGGGGTAGGCGCGCGATTCCTGCTTTTTTTTTTTTTAGTGGAAGGGGGATTTACGGAGTGTCAGTGTAAACGGATTTTTCCCGTTGGCGAAAAAAATGGAGTTGATCACGACGTTGTACGATATGTGCGAGGAGAAGATATTGAAAAGTGTGAAATCCAGTGGCATCAAACATCGGTAAAATTATAATAATTATATTAAAACGTCTTACGCACATTTAAAGCTGTCATAACCTTAAAAAATTGGTTCTTTTGCGTCGAGGAAAAAGTCGATGATCGGCAGTCGGTAGCGATCTTTTTTTACAATCAACACTGTGTCGACTCGTAGCATTTGGCAATTGTTCAAAAAATCTTCTTTGTCCAATTTTCATTTTCAACCAACGGACAAAAGAGCAATCATTAGAATTATTAATGTATATAATAAATAAAGTCGTGCGGATCGTTGAATTTTCAGAGAAAAAGCTAATTCGGGCCTATGGCTGGGACCTCTGATGGGTCTTTGCGCCGCAGCAACTATCCTGAGGGAAGATAACAGTTATTCGGAAATATGTCTGATCGTAGGAATTACCGGCATAGGTCTCGTCATAAGCTGTCTATGCATGTACGCGCGACTTTGTCTTTCGAGCGTTAAAACGGACGTGAGGGATTTTGAAATTTTGTATTTCCTACCGTCCGGTATATCTTCGGCTCTCTTCCTACTATGGGCAAACAAAGGTATATCCGTACACAATTTCATTTCCATCAGGCTCGAGTTTTTCCCGTTACCTAGAATTGTGCACGTACTTTGTTATTTCCCGATAACAAAAAGCTTTGATTTTTTTTTGCGGAGACTATACATTGCGATTAATGAAGCGCAGGACTGCTGACGAGTGTATCCTGGGGCTTGGGTGTTGGTACGATGAGCACTTGGGGTGTTCTGCAAACCATGTCTTATTTTCCCGGATGTTTTACAATCGGCGAAGCTACCGCGGTAATGCACGGCGTTGTATCGTTTGCGCTGTCGGCTGTTACTAATCTACCTCTCAGGTATCATTTGCCACCTATCCACGATGACGATATCGCTACCACGATACTCCAAGTGAGTAGTGTTCGAAGCGTGAATTTCCTACTAAAAATTACACTCTTACGAAAAATTTCTATTTACATTATATTGTATCCTAGGTGGGTTTTCTCTACGTCATACTCAATTGCTTGTTATGCCGGATTTTTCCAAAGTTGCGTTCTCCGACGAATTTTTATCTACTGAGTATTGGAACACTCGCGCTACTTGTCGTACCCTCGCTTCACATACTGCTGGACAGAAGCCCATTGGTCTGGATTATCGTATACGTTTTCAGTAACTTTTCAAGGGTGAGATTCGGTAATATTAATACACCGCATGATACGCATATTCCCGACAAATCTTATCCTATTAATTCTTTCGATTATTGTAGATGGCATTGGTCCTGTATTGGATGCTCTGTTTCCTGCTGGGAATTGGTGTACTGGCGTATCAAATTTTGTCGGACGCACGTGCGACGACAATCTCACGAAAGAACTTTCATATCTTGGCGATACTTGTTTATATTCCGGGTCTTATCTGGCAGCCGACGTTACTTTATCTAGCCAGCGGTATCGTTATGGGATTGTTTATAATGTTGGAGGTACGACGAAACGAAAAAAAAACGAGTCTCGGAAAAATCTTGGTCAAACCGAGATAGGCAGTTAATTCATATTGCGATGTGACGAGTATTTAATTTCAGTTGATCAGATTCTTGCGTATACCACCGCTATCGGACGTCCTTCAACAAGGTTTCTCGGTATTCGCCGACGACAAGGATGCCTTGATATCTCTCACCCCTCTGTATCTTCTCGGTGGTTTGTCGTTTCCCCTTTGGATGCCGACGAGTAATCTTGAATTGTTGCCATTGTTAAGCGGCGTTCTGACCGTTGGTGTGGGCGACTCAGCCGCGAGTTTTTACGGAATGAAATGGGGAAAGAACAATTGGCCTGGCACCGAAAAAACTATCGAAGGCACGTTCGCCTGCATCGGAAGTCAATTATTGTTTATTTATACCCTCGGAATTCTCGGTAAGTCAAGTTTAAATCCCCAAACGCTCGATCATTACTTCATCGTCTATCGTAATTAATATTTGCGTCGTCAATACTCGTTAGGTTTCACAAATGGTCTCTGGCCTCTCGTCAGAGGCACCCTGGCAGTTATCGGGATATCCTTCGTCGAGGCGAGAACGACTCAGGTAGATAATTTGGCCCTGCCTCTTCTCATGTACTTCTGTCTCGTTATATAACGCTCCAAAAAACAAATCCATCGGGATTTATCGCACTTCGTTGAGTCTGACAAATCATGATCGAACGGCGAACTATCGAAACGGATTCTCGTTCGAAGATTGTCCTGCCAAGTAAGTTTGAATAACTCGCTTTTTTCTATATAAAAAAAAAAAAAAAAAAAAAAAAAAACGGAAAGAAAGAATATTTAAAGGTGGAAGAGCTTTCCGCAAATTATTGAAATATCGATCGAGGCGAATTAAAGCTTCGAGACTAACAAGACTTATTTAAGCGACTACAAAGTCGTGCCAGTGTTGAACAAATCATTATAATACTATGTCAATGGCATACCACGTTACGATAGCTGTAACGATCGTAAGGATGTGATTATCATTTTTGAAATCGTCTTGACTGCTATCCGCTTTAGATTCTAAACTATTTTTCAATTATCGTCTATGAATATATATATGTATATATACGTGGTGTTCGATGGAACTAAAAGAGCTGCGGCAGCGAAATATCGTACAAAAAAGAAAACGACAGCAGATACAAGTTTATAACTATATGCACATATGTAAATTGTGTTCATTCTCATTGGTAAAACTGCGCCAAAAGATACGGTGTGAGGGAACACAAGGACAATCAATTTGCAACTTTATTATATATATATATATACTTATACGAATATAAGTATGTATAGATATAAGTTTTTTTTTCTCGTGCTTTTACTATTTGCATTCCTCTGATTGACGAACACACTCTCGTGAAGCCGGTTTTTATACTTCGTACTACGTAGTTGGCGTGTGTAATAAAGTATTTTTATACGAGAAACGATATCTTGCTTTTCTGTGGTAAATTGTCCGTTTCCCATGAATGTGTAATCCCTCCAAAACAAGAAAATTGTAATTTCGTCAATTCCCGAGCTTAGGTAAGGACAATTCGTTGGTATTACAGTTATTTTTTCTTCAGTGTTTTATTGACCGCACAGCCTGAAAATATTTTCAACATACAGTACGCCATACGTAACTCCTTCCATCTTCTCTCCGTTTCGAAAAAATTCGATTCGCTGTGCAGAACGTACAAATTTCACCGAACGTATATTCGACACCGGTTTACTTTAAGATTTAATATCTGCTGGATTTATCTGCCCTTTTTTTCTTCTTCTTCTTCTTCTAACGCTATACCTCGTCGATCTTTATCTACGATTCGGTGTGACGATGCTTTCGTTACCATTCCATACCCCCCGACAGACAATATTATTATAATACACGGCAAATCTCTCGTATTCACGGAACTCGGAGCTCCGCTGTAGAATTTCACGTCTTGTGGATCGATCGACAAAAGAGTTCAGGCTCTGTGAAAACGAGAAACGAAGCATAATCTTTTTTCCTTTTTTTTCTTTTTTTTTTTAGAACTATCGACGACTTAATTATAGTCATTTCGTTAATTATGCATAGAGTAATGATTGAGTTTTACATAATAACGCGATTATGATAAAACTTAATTATTAACCACATGTTGTATAGTAACTAAACAAATATCCAAATATTCGTTTACATACTGATTTTTGTTCTTCTTTTTGGAATTTACTAATGATAAATTGGTATTCTTTCGCCTTCTAATTTTTTTTTTCTGTTCTTCACTCACGATGGAGTGAATCGAATCGTCTCGTTACATTATCAGACTCTTTTGTAGAGTCTAATAACATATGCGTGTTTTTGTCTTCGAAATTGTTCTTACTACAATCGTGTTCAATCCTTATTTCTTCTTTTCTCTTATTTTCTTCGCATAGAAACTTTATCCACAATATTTCGCGTGCAATTGCTACATGACAATGGATTAACTGCGTTGTTTTATTGACTTGCGTGTGAGACAAAATAAAATCAATGAAAAATCAATAACAATAGCATTTGTACGTTGGTGTTGTACGACTTGGCAAATATTAAAATCGTGTATCAGGTAATATGATTTCATTGAGCTACGGGGGGGGGAGACACATCGTTGCACAATTAAGATAGATATAATTAGAGATTAATGCCGATAACGTACGGTCAATTACAGCATTCGCATCCCTACGTTTAAATTATAACCAATAAATATGGATAATAGAGCTTTTCCATACACCAGGCATCAATTACATATGTACAACCACCGAGATAGACCGACACGTGATTCGGATCTCTCTCCCTCTCTCAATCTCATTACACCTCGCGAATATCTTCACGATAATCATAAATGATTGCAAAGCCCTGTGAAAGATTTTTTGTTTTCTCGCTAAACGAATCACGACGCACATCGAGTTATCGTATGACAAATTGGAAATAACGTTTCCTCGTATTTACCACGAATGCCCAAAAAATCGGAACGTTATTATTTCTCGGCATATCACTTCGTCAAATTACTCTTTCTTTCAGTTCAGCAAAAACTTTACATCTATATTTATACCGATTAAGCATTTGAGACGAGCCGCGCGATATTTTCACTTGAATTTTTTTTTCTTTTTCTTATTATATCATACATCATGACGAAAGATTTTCTTTTTTTTTTTTTTTTTTAATTCTCCCACGAAAACGGGAGACTATGATAGAATGACTCGAGGGAGAGTCGGCAAACGAGGAAAGCTTTGGATTATCCTTTGTGAACCGTGGATCACGATTGAGACAATAATGCGTTAATCGTTTGACTCTGCAAGAAGCATTTTTATATAGACGTCGTTTGTCTCTTACTCTTTTCTGATTCTGATCATCTTGACGGTAGATATTGATGTAAAATCGTTTCTTATCTCCCTCTTTTCCTCCGTTATTCGAGCCTGGTGCGCACACCGAGTGATTACGTTTTATAAAATGGACTTTCCGTCCTTCCTCGCGGCTCTCTTTTCAATGGGGTGTGGGAATGCGGGTGGTTCGAGACAGGATATACATACAGACACGAGGGGATTCGTTTTTCTTGTCGTTTTTCTTACTTTTTTTTCTTTCTTTACGAGGGATCACCGAGAACGATCCCGAGGAAGTTAAGAAATATGGGGTTTGGGGGAAGCGTGGCTTACTCCTTCAACTTGTGCCAATAAGCGATCTGTCGTCGCGGCGAGCTGCATACTTCGTTCCAATGATTCAGCGCCGGCCCTTGGCACTTAACGCCACCGAGTTCCAATCGTCCGATTACCTGTGAATCAAGAATTCCCCGTTGGTACAAAGTAACGAGCGATGAAAAAGAATTTCGGTCAATCGTGAAGAAAAACTTTACCTCGTTCTTCGTAAGGCGATCCCAATCGAGAAGCATAAATTCCAGAGTTATGTTTGCGAGACCATCGGCACCATTTGGTATCTCGAACATGAAAGATTCGTTGAAAATTGGACTGAGGGTGCGTTTCTTCACGTGAGTCTTTTTCTTCGAGATACGTTGCGAATTGAAGAGTAAATATATCTTCACGTAAGGATCCGCGAGTCCGGTAACGTCCATTTTCGGCAAGTTTCTCGCTTTTAGCACGACGACGGTCAATCGATTTGTAGCTGGTTGCCAACAGAGCGATACCAATAATTCACCTCTTCCCTGGGATTGAATCTAAAAATTTTGCTCTTGTAAGTATCCTGGAGTATCGAGCAAGTTTGCAAACGAAAATTATTCGAGTAACAAACCTTTAGACATCTCGGACAAATCTCACGATACAACGATATTTGCTGATTGTCGGCGTCCTCGAGATTGTTAACCGAGGCAAGATCGAAAACGACCTCACCGATCATATCGTCACGGGAATACCTATCGAAGCTCAGTACCACGAAATGGAGACTGATTTTCTAAAATTTGCCACAAGTTTAAAATACTCTTTTACATATCGTTCTTTCTTTCCTTTCCTCTTCCATGGATAATTAAATGTTCTTTTTTACCTGCAGCTGATTGGGTGAAATTCCAAAGAACGTAAAATCCTCATCGTAGACAGGATCGCGAGTATTTCGCAAAACTCTCGTCTTGACTCTGTGCTGCTTGTCCGGGAATAATTGAAGCTTCACATAGGGATCGCTCGTTGCATTCTGTTGCCCTCTGGCAGGTAGTCCAATACATTTGACAACAGTAACGACCAGAGCGTTCTGATCAGCCTGATAACGTAGCTTGAACATCAATTGACCGAGACCATCCTTGTTGACGTCGTTGGTGACACTAGCACGTTCGGATTTTTCGCTGGTCTCAAGCTCGGCCTTGTCCTTTTCATTTTCCAACGTCAGTGTCACTTCACCCGAGGGTATTTGTATGAGCGTGCCCGAGCCCGATGGTGTTCTTGGTTGCGACGATGGATTATTATTCGAATGTTGCGATCCTTGAGAACCCGTTGGACTAGGCGTCTGTCCAGCCGAGCCCGGTGGACTCTTGCCCGGACCTGTTGGACTCGGACTCTTTTTCAGATAATGACTCGTGCTACCAGGATTTTTCACAGCGGTTGGCTTGCGATGAGGAGGTCGAAAAGCCAAGGACTTGTCGATACTAAGTTTACTGTTGTCACGACGGCAGAAACATAGCCACCAGGCCATTGCTGTTACGCAAGCAGCACCCAATGTGCCGACGCATATTCCAACCACATAGGCTGTTGTATCTAAAAATTAATTATCGTTTGGATCGAGTATGCGATTGAAACTCAGTAAAAATCATATCGGTAGGAAGCCTAGGAATATTTCACAGGTACGTAAATATCTATGTCTTGGAATATTGAGCTGGGTCATGAACATCAGAAATTATTGGAAACTTTGAAATATCTATAAGTTTAGGATTTAGAGATTTCTTCGACATTTTGTACCATTGTATTCCCGTGTGTATTTACCAATACGTACAAAAGAAATATGAAAAGAAAATAAACTGATCAATTAGCATGGCGTTCTCATAATAATAAATTGTATACAATTATGCATCGAGGGTTGATCAATTTCTTGGAAATTTGATCTTATTCTATTTTTATCGATATGTATGGATGTTAAAAAGAATCGAGGGCTCCCGATGACATTGTTAAATGCTGAAATACGTCGCAGATTATAAATTATTCAACATGATACCTATTCCATTGATAATTATAGGGTCGTCCGACAGAGGACTCGATGGATCAGATCATGCGTCGACGAGTTTATATGATTGAGACGAGATTTTTAGGTTCATTAAAAATACATAGAAAATGTCTCGATCGTTGAAATTTTCTTAAAATGAAAAGCGTTCGCGGGATCGATTTTCCGTGATGAGCAATTTTAGTGGAAGGGGTTGGTCTGGTTTTCCAGATGTGGGGTGAGAGCCTCTCTGGCGACAGGTATGTCTCGGCTCGTAAGGTACCAGCTGGTGTTTCTCGTACGTCGTAGGGGGCCGAACAACTACACGTTATAATATTCCTTGAAAATATATTTTTAGGTTTTACTCACCGGAAACCGCGGAACCCACGAGAGGCCCATCCTCTAAAACACCGTCGACCATTTTGGCCGCTATTTATCACACGCGACACTATTATATCGCGAATTTTTTCAGAGCTGTCTCCGTTCAACGGCCACGGAGTTTTTGGGGCGGTATATTTACGGCGTGCAACCGTGCACCGATGAGTATGTCCCCAAAGACCACCACCAGCAGCAGCAGCAGCAGCAGCAACACCACCGACGGAAATGGATCAATAGACCACCGCACCATCATCGCGGAGTTTGCGCGCAAAAGCTTTTACCCTGTGTATATTACAATACGCCTGGAAAGCGTCAAGAGTCATCATCCCTACCGCTCTCTTCCTCTCTACCTTTCAGCCCCGCGACCCTTCCATTCCACTTTCAATGTGCCGGGAGGGGGTAGAAGGGTGCAGGGGGTTTTCTTCCAAGATTTCCAGAACGATATCGAAAAGCATTGCGAGCGGACCATTTAAAAAAATGAAAGTCACGCTATATACCTAATTGCACGCGTTCTATGAAACTGCCTGGTGCATTAATCGCAATCGTGGGATATACAAGCTTTTATGTGGGTCATGCACGGTCGATCGGGAAACGAGATCTCGTATTTTTCCTCGGAAATAACGGATTGCATATCGTCGCTTTGTACATATTTATATACGAGGGGAAAAGAGGGGATGAACGAGTCAACGGCACAGCCCGCTCTATGACATTTTATATCCATGACTATTGTTGTTATTTTTTATGGATGCAGCAGATACGTGGGGCTGTACGATGATTCACCTTCCGATGGGTGTGCGACTTTGGCACGGCTTTGGCTATCACCGACGTTAAGAACCCTTATCTACTGTCACTACTTGGAACGGTGACCGTATATCCGTGTATTGTCTGGCGTATTAAATCCTACGTGCCTTTTTTTTATAATTGTAAATTTAAAGAATCGATCTCGATAGTTTCCCGTATATATCTTAACCGAATATTATTTATACGGGGTCAAAAACCATATCGAGTATTTGTTTTCACGCTCTACGAAAGTAAATTGGGTATGAAATAGACATTGGACAAGGATGACCCCCGTCATTAATCCGTGACGTATCGCCATTCGTCATCATTTATACCGTGACGTCCGTTTATGGCGGAACGAAATAGTAAAGCGGCTAAAGAAGTGGGAATGAGAGACAAGACGGAGCATGCGTAGATTCATTCGGCCGATCTGTGGTGGGGAGCCACTACTACGAACGCTACGAACTGTCTCGACGTTACAAGAAGAGTCTCAACTGGCCTCGACATAGACGGCCGAGTATGTCTACGTGCATTGAAATGTAAAATATACAAATTAAAAAAGAAAAAACAAGGAAAGAAAATAGTTCCCCCACCCAAGACACCCGGTTTAGCTGTCGAATATCGAAGAAGATCTTCGTTGAGAGTATGTATATCTTACGATAGTCTTCGGGCGGTTCTTTCCTCAATTATACTACTGCAGCTTCGGCTAAGGGCGTATGTTTTTTTCCCCCGAGGGCCCTGAATAATCATAAACGGCTGTATAAAACTGCGGAAAAACAATGGGCTTAAAAGATCTAAGAATCATCTTCGACAATCCATGGAGTACTTATTATCCGGGTCAGACGGTAACGGGACGAGTTATCGTCGGACTAAACTCGACCAAGAAAATACGAGGTGAGCTATTTTTTGTCCAAAAATTTGACTGCATTCACGGATTTTTGCTAATTCCGCATCGACTATGGAATTACGCAATCTAAACAGTATCGATCGCCGGTGCGATTATTATCGATATAAAAACAAAATACGAATAACGTAGCAATCGTTTTACGCGATATGTTATTCTCGTGATGTTTAATTATAACTCTCCCGTACGGTAGTTTGTGTACATCCTGCTTTATCGCTTACACCCACGCCCATACACTTGAAGTATTATTCGCTTCTCGACCATTTGGAATGTTTCGCGGAATAACCGCTATCTCTTTCTGTTGCGATACGAAAACTATGTATGATGGACGGAAGTTGAGAGAAATTTGCTCGTAGGTATGCATCGGTGTCGCGAGCTACCAGCACAAATATATTTTGACTTCTGACGTCAAGTAACTCCTCTCTCTATGCCCCGCATCCTGCCATTGGTCGGCGACTCTCTCTCTCTCTCTCTCTCTCTCTCTCTCTCTCTCTCTCTCTCTCTCTCTTTCCTCTCGTTCTCGCTTGCCTTGGTACTCAATACACGTCGACCGATTATTTCCAGAGCGTGTTGGTCATCGTAAAGCGATGAGCGGTTCATCTCCCGGCTTAACGCTTTCAACGTAAAATACAGTCGAACGTCCCTCGCTCATTTTTTTTTTATTTCCCACGACTAAGAATCCAATGAAAATATTATCATACCGGTTGATACCTCGATGCTTAAAACAATTGGAATAATTCCCGATGTTTATTCGCAGGTTTAAACATCTTAATAAAGGGAGAAGCCAATACCTGCTGGTCTACCGACAAACAGGAATTGAATCACGAGGGAAGATACGAGAACGAGTCGCAAACTGTTAGCGGCCACGAGGAATACTTTTCTCAACGGTATTATCTCGTTGGATCGGCATCGGGTAAAAAATGATAAACAAAGAAACAAAAAACAAAAAAATCTTTGCGTGTGATAAAGTACGAAAATGCGCTTTTACGCCGAAAGTCGAAAAAATCGTATTACTTTCGTTTGTCTCTAATGACTCAAATTGAGATATAAAAGCCGAAACTAGGAATGCAAATGCAATGGTGCTTACTGCATGATTATGAAGATTATCGTCAAACTTATATGACGTCGATATTGCATGTAAACAATGAAATAATAGAAATTTTCTTATTGTCAGGGGGTGAGATCGAATTGCCAGCTGGCGAGAACGTTTATCCATTTACCTGTGTACTACCGCCAAATTTGCCGAGTAGTTTCGAGGCTCAATACGGACACGTACGTTACACCGTAAAAGCGGTTCTCGACAGGCCATGGAAATTCGACCAGGAGGTTAAAATAGCTTTCACGGTTGTCTCGAATTTCGATCTTAATCGAGAACCACGAGCTTCCGAGCCTGTTAATGAAAATTTGGAGAAAACATTCTGTTGTCTTTGCTGCGGTTCGCTACCGTTGAAAGTCAACGTGACGTTACCAGCGAGAGGATACGTACCCGGGCAATCTATGCCGATTAGAGTATCCGTGGATAATCAGTCGGGTGTCCTTGTCGAGACGATAAAACTCGTGTTACGTAAGATCGTAACTTTTCGATGTACAACACCTCGTTCGGACACGAAAAGAGACAAGATCGTGGTCGCGGAGGTGAGTAAAGGACCCGTTCAGGCTGGTGATAATGCCGATTACGAGCAGAGACTCGAGGTTCCGCCGCTTCCACCATCGAATCTTGCCAATTGTGGGATTATCGATCTCGAGTACAATCTGAAGATCGAAGCCTGTGCCGCAGGCTGGTAAGTTCGTTCAGCTAAATGCACGCCTTTCTGTCCAATTTTTTATTATAGTTCCGACTTGATTTGTATTTTTAATTTCATCAATTTTTGTCTATAGGTATCATTGCAATTTGAAGAGCAACACTCCCGTTTTCATCGGTACGGTGCCTCTGGCAAATTATCAAATGTCGATTTCACCACCGGCTATGAAAGGACCGGCCAGCGACGAATATCCAAAGAGCGAACCGGCTGATCCTACGTACGGCGGATATCCCAGTGGATATCCAGCTTACGCTCCTGGTGCCGATGGTGGATATCCCTCTATACCGCCAACAGCTCCGCCACCTCCGCCTAATGAGAACGACGGTCCACCCGTTCAGCTTCAACCAAATTCTGTCTACCCGAATTTGCGTAAGTACGCCGACAATTTGTGTTCTTTCAGGGAAGAAATCGTTGGTAAAAAAATAGAGAGTGGTCAAACGTTCGATCTTAATCTCTGTTATCACAGCTCCACCTTCGTACGAAGAATCGGGATGGGCGATTCGAAGTCTGAGAGAACCTGGAGAATCGGATCAAATGTTAGGCGTTCGTGGACATTTTTCACCACGATATCCGGTTTATAATTTTGCACCATCGAAATAATATACCTGTGATAAATAATGCTTTCTGTACAACCTCGTTTTCATCGGGAACGGACTTTATATATGCTGCCTCTTTTACGACGCGATATTTTAGTAAGACGATACAACGATGATTAATAATATTAGAAGGCTTCGGACATGATATACTATATTGCGAGACTATACGAGTGAGCACAAAAGCTTTCTTTTTTTTTTGTAAATAAAAGAGTACATTTATAATGCATTTTTTCCGTAATTCGACGGTGGAGAAGCCAACGTACGCGGATCACATGGAATATTGTATAGATTTATACATAAACGGTTGAAAAAAAATAAATAACACTTTTTTTATCGAGATTTTTATTTCTTTGCTCAATATCGAAATCTACCGTATCGACAGTCGTTAAAGAGCGAAGTATCGTAACGGCTTGCCGTTACAGATCGCGCCTACAACGGTGAAAGAGTAATACGGTGATAGACTCGACCGTGTGACCCACTTGAATAGGATAGAATCTTTAATACCGCTCATAACCTCAAACTTGACATCTTCGTCACGTCGTCGTTTTGGTCGGTTAGAGTTTTATTCAGAGTTGTTAATAAACAGCGAGCAAAATGCCAAAGAAGAAAACGGGCCAGAGGCGCAAAGCCGAGAAGCAAAAGCTTCGGCAAAAAGAGATAAGAACGGCTAAGGGTGTCTTAGATTTGGCAAAAGTTCCTGCAAATTCGGTCATGGCGAGTGCATCGTAGAATATTCTTTTAAACTTATATGTCTACTTTTAGTTATAAGAAGTTTGGGTCAATTATATCAGAAGCTTCTTTCGTTATGAAATTTTCTGTCCAGCTGTGCAGTTTTTAATATGTCTTAAGTATTTTATTTCTCTCGTTTACAAAAATCTCGTATCGGACAGAAGAAACGAACTTTAGGCAAATTTCTCATTTCTAATATTCATTTCTCCCTTTCTTTTTGTTCAATTGTTGGAAAATGACCGTTTGCTTTTCAATTTAGGAATGCGACAAATGTAACAGAAAACAGAAGAGTCGTGCATTCTGCTATTTTTGTCAGAGCGTACAGCGATTACCCGTTTGCGCTCATTGTGGCAAAATGAAGTGCATGCTCAAGACGGGAGATTGCGTTATTAGACACGCCGGTGTATTCGCCACTGGCCTAGGAATGGTGGTAAGAAAGTCGATATTTTTTTTGTCATATCGCAACTATCGTAAAATACTATAAAAGCAAAAATTACAAGGGCGCTATATGCGATCACTGCGAAGCCTGGGTATGCCACGGAAGACGTTGTCTGACTTCCCACGCCTGCACGTGTCCACTGATGGACGCCGTGTGCCAAGAATGCGAACGCGGGGTTTGGGATCATGGTGGTAGAATATTCAGATGTTCGTTTTGCGACTGTTTTCTCTGCGAAGACGACCAATTCGAGCATCAGGCATCTTGCCAAGTTCTTGAGGCAGAAAGCTTCAAATGTAATATCACAATTTTTCAAATTCAACGTTCAATTTCTTCGTTTTGAAGAATGTACAAATTTATTTTCCTTTCGCCTTTAGGTCAATCGTGCAACAAATTGGGACAGTACTCGTGTCTGAGATGTAAGACGTGTTATTGCGAGGATCACGTAAGAAGGAAGGGTTTTAAATACGAGAAAAACAAGCCGATACCATGCCCTAAGTGCAGCTACGAAACTTCACAAACGAAAGATCTTAGCATGTCAAGTATGAAATATATTGTCGAACGAATATATATATATATAGATTTTTTTTATGGGATAATTTACCCATTTGATGTAAAGACGGTAATATAACTATGAATTTATTGACTCGTTCAGCTCGGAGTCACAAATTTGGAAGACAGAATCAAACTGGTTCTTACGACTCGGACGAAGAGGGCGATGGATACGGTTATTATGGAAACGGAAGTGCGAGTTATGGTAACGAAGCATCCGGCGAATACGGGGATGACGATGAGAACGAAGAAGAAACATCGAGCGAAAGCGACGATGATGAAGACGATGACGAGGATGACGATGAGGAAGACGGCGATAACGGCAAGGATGATGGAAAGGCCAAAGGAAAGGGGTCACAGCAATAAATTTTTTAACATTTTTGTGATCATAGTAGAGTCAAGTTATACTATTGCGCATGATCCTATTCGATGTCAGAAAATAATAAAAATGTATTATTTTCGTAAATGTGTCTCTTAATTGATTAGTTTTCTTCTCATTCGTATATATTTTCCTACATGTACAATTGTGGACTGTGATGAAACGGAATAAAAATTACTAAGAATATTATATAATTATAAGGAAACAAGAGCATGAAAGAAAGGGGGGCGAGGGTGTACGTTTGGCATAAAGAAAATCTTGGTTCGTTGTTTCTTAATCTCGGTTTATCGCTATTTATCGGTCATTATTAAATTGCGGTAAGTAATTCCTGTTTATACTAGAGATGAGCCGTTCATCTGTTTGTTTATACCGTTTATACGGTTTATACGGCGCCATTTGTTACCCGAGCGCAGCGACAAATCTATCGAGATACATTGAGATATATAGCGATATTTCGATGTTCGATATATCGATGGTCGATACATCGATGTAGACTTTCGATTGTTGTCTGCTGTGCTCAGTGGTGGTTCAAGATGGCCGCAGGGTCGTAAGTTGAGCGATTCCTCGATGAGCTTTTCTATTCATTTTTCTACAATCTAACAACAATGTTGTTTATTCGCGTAAAAACGCGCCTCCTTGCGAAGCTTCCACGTTCGGTCGTACGGTTGAAAAAGCGCGACTACAGTGTTTCCACCGTTGTAGAGAATGAAAACACATCAGTGCGGTATCCACCGATTCTGGATACCTCTTTCCCAGCGCGAAACCGAAGGAAACGGGACGAATGGGCTGATGAGATTGCAGCTGCCCGAACGGTCGAGGAAAAGATGATAAAGATAAACATGCCCCGTTACTACGGATGGAGATTACTGAAATTGGATGAAACCTATATACCTTACAATTCCCTCGATCAAATGCAACATTTTACGAAAACACACGTGCCCGGCGAGCGGGGTCTTCCTGCGTACTACGACGATTTAGTGACGCCGGAACGGATGAAAGCAACGGTGGAAAAACTGCGAGGATCGATCGAGGATGGCCTAATTTTCGAGTATGCAAGTAGAAAACGAGATGAAGAATTGAGCGAAGCTACATCAAAGGATCCCGAAGCAGTCGACGATATCATGAGCAAAGTGGTTAGCAAACAAGTGCATAGATGTCTCGTGTCTCATCTCGCAACTGATAATCAACACTTGCTAGAATCCGAGGTAGCTTGGGATCCTCGTATCGAAGCTTTTTGGTTCGTGGGTGGCATGCCACCACCGGGGGTCGTAAAATTCTGGAAAACAAAACACAGAATGCCCAAAGACTTTGTGGAAGCCCCGGTCGACAGGGCTGTTCAATACATCGGTCAACCAAATTTTCAATTGAGACACAAACTGCCCCTACCCGAGATAATCCCAATGTCCGAGAGTGAAAATCCCGATCTCTCAGTTCCCGTATTCAAGTACGAACCCAAAACATTGGGTTTCAATATAGACAGAAGACACGGCACTAACATACCAGGATTTTGGCCCGGCGATAAGAGCGAATTCGGTTTTTTGTCGTATCACAAGTGTGGACATTTGCAGACGCGTCGTTACGACGATCATTACGACGCTTTGAAAGTACAGGCCATACTCGGCTCTTGGGGATGGCTTTTGGCACAGGCGTGCAATTTAGGTAAGATCGTTCGACATTTCGATGATAAAAATTGTTACGATAATAATATAAGAAACAATTGTTCTTAAAAAATCACTATATTACTAACGGAGGAGGTTACTATTAACGCGATAATCATTATTATTATTATTCACACAGGTTTTTCGACATTGAACGATATTACTTACCCTCTCACTAATCAAATGATAATAACGAATGGCAAATGGTGGACCTTCTGCGTCTATCAACTAAACACGACGGTTCTTCATTCCGAACATCTTGACGAGGGTCTTCGGCGCAATATATGCTGGATGAGCGAACCAATGGCATTGTACGAAAAGATCGAGGAGGATAAAGTTTATGGTCTCAATGACGAGGTTCTCGAGCATCTCGTCAAATTTTATTCTAACGAGCCTCGCGAGAGGGAGGGCGTGGATATGAAACCGTACCTGCGTACTGGCGAAGGAGTCGTAGCCAATATCTTGGGTCCTATGAAGCGGGCTTGGCTCGAAGAGCGTTTTAAGCTTCTTGTCTCCAATATACCACGTCACAGGTTAATATTTTCGTCCGAGCTTTAAATCTCGAACGCTATTGCGTCGTAACGAACGATATTTTTTTATGATCAATTTTCTTTTTCCGCAGGGAATTACCCGAAGTTTACGACTGGGAAAACATTTACATTCGTCGACACATGATGCGGCCAATGGATGCGAAACGTAAACCGTGGCAGATGGGTATCAATCTGTGGCATAAAAAACTCGATTATCATCTTCCCAGATATGTTCCGAAAATTCTTCGCGATAGGAAAAAAGAATTGAAGTACGTGAAACAGTACTATCCATGATGTGGCTCGACATTTCGGCAATGTAGATATGATGATTTATATAAATGATTGAAAGATTAATTGCTCATGTTTATTTGGTTAAAGTTATTTTCGTTTTTTTTTTCACAAATCAAAGAAATATACCATAAGTATTACGCTGTTACATGAAATAATCATTGTTTGTAGACAATGGTCTGTATGGAAAGTGGCGATATAGCCGTCGTAATGTTTCCTTGGTTGGAATCCGCGATTCTTATAAGGCATTTATCCGTCCCTCTGTTAAAATAATTGCCCAAATTATTTTTCACAAATTCACTCGAGATTATACTCGTGAGAAAAAAATACAGTAGAACTCACCCGTTGTACAGTACAACGACGATCTCATCGTCGATCGTTGAGAAAGCTAACGCCTGTATGGTTTCGTTTCCTCCCGTAATGCCGATTCTTGTTGAGCCGGGTGTGACGAATTTACTGAAATGGGCGAGAACGTAATAAATCGGTTGTTTGAAAAATTCGTCATTCTCCGGGTTAACGATTATCGCTGCGTCGACGTAATTTTTGACATAATTCGGTCCTCCTTGTTTGTCCAGAACCAAGTTCCAGTCGATGAATCCCGTTACCCAGTAATTCAAATTTTGCATTATGTCCAGAATGTATCTTTCCGCTCGGATCCAACTTCCGAGAATTACTTTCTCAAGTTCCCAGGGTTGACTTCCTATTGGAAATATTAAAAATGATTTAATTTCATTACTGCCGAGGGGCGGTTTCAATTTTTTTTGTATCAGAATACATAAATAATTGATTTCTTCGAAAGAACGTGTACTCACCGACGCAACCTTCTGTCATTAGGAAAAATTTGTCCGGATACATATAATGAGTATCGTTGATAACGTCTGGAACGATCATAGGGTCGAAGTACCAATGAATCGCAATTCCCGCGGTGTAATTTTTCGCTACTGGGTTGCTGAAAACATCAACGACGAACCATGGAAGATCGAATCTCTGATCGTCGAGAATCATAATGATAGTCTCGCTAGAGTTCGAAGAAGCGATCGTAGGTCCCAAATTTTCGGCTACCCATTCTGCCATACTATCGGGCATCCAGGCCATCGTGTTGAATCTTACGTATGTCGCCATAGCGTCGGTCGGTTCATTACCCGTAGTGATTGCCCATATGTCCAAACCGTTCGTCTTGTATTCCATAAGAAATTTCACCAAATAATTCGCATATACTTGATAATATTCTTTTTCCAAGGCACCTAATACGGAAAAACACTTTAACATATTAGCTCTGTAAGGAATAGTCGACAAACGATGGAACATCGAAATCAGGAACACGATTACCAAATCCGGTATAGTTATGATTCGTTTTCATCCAGCCTGGTGCGGTCCACGCGGCGGAAACGAATCTCAAATTGGGACTAAGCTCGCGAGCTTTTTGCATTAGAGGAATTTTGTAAAGGTAATCTTCTCTCGCAAGTTGAAATTTATCCAAATTAACATCACCGTCGTTGTCGTCCAAGGTGTAGGGTCTTGTTGAAAAATCTGTACCACCTATCGGTACGCGTCCGAGATTGTAATTGCTTCCACGAGGACTGAAATACGATCTGAAATTTATCGGTAGGTTATTGATTTATTGCAATTGATTATTTTTAACAGTTCGACAAATCGTGGCTCTTAACTAACTCGATTATACGATCTTGAGCCCCTTTGCTCAGTTTCTTCATATTAATTCCCGTCGAATCCGTAAAAGCTCCGCCGAATCCATGTATCGTTTGAAATACTTGATCGGGAGACAGAGTGAACGAAACTCCCTCGAACTCGCTGTTGTCCTGTGTAGGGTCGTCGAATCGACCGGGTTTTCCGCTCATTCGTTTCCCACTTTTGCTAGTTTCGTAGCTCTGATATTCACCCTTTTCTGGGATGCTTACCGGCATTGAATCGCAGTAAGTTGCATTGCACACGCATACTATACTTCCATGTCCAAAATATCTTGGCACGCAGTTCTGGGCGTTGACTACGATTAAACGAAATATTAAAATTCAATCGTACTCGCATATTCAAAATTTTCAGGTCTCGCAACTTTTCTTCGATACTTACCCAATGCGACTAAGGCGATGACCAAGGTGATAAAAACATTCGACTTTTCTGACAACGACATTGCGAATCTTTCGCTTTTAGCCAGTTTTCTGAAAAAGAAGCTTTTAAAGTCGATTTTTTTTCAGTCGTCGCAAATTCCTGCACGATATGAAAAGTGTACTGTGCCAGAGGGCATCGTTTTACCAGGGACGCCTTGTACGAAGTATGCAACGTCGTGTGAAACACCACCCTTGCATTACAGAACTCGCAAAAGTTCGGCGAACTTTTTGACGAAAAAATGGAAAAAGACAAGATCCAAGGACAGTTTCGTGTCGTGCGAATGCAAGTGCACAAAAGTATAGCGATACGAGGAAATGTACGATAATCGAAACGAGGCTTTATCGTCGATATGACAAATGGATTAGAACGAGCCATTAGCCGGTGCACAAATCGAGTTCGATTACGCCGATTGGATTAATATTTTAATTAAGCTATAAGAATATTTTCTCTCTAGTCAACGTAAACTATATTTCCATGTTACCAACACGTATAGCAATTTCACAATTCGTCCGGCGTTGGCACGTGATAAAAAGCCTCGTGAGAATAAAATCAAATTGGATAAAATGTACCTCGAGGTAGAATGCAACATCTTCATACGGAAACTCATATTCCGACAAAAAAGATACGTGATCGAGGAAAGCGTAGGACTCGACTTACCTTAGAATTGAAGAACGAGTTTCAACGATGTTTCGTAAAAAGAACTTCTTATTGCTATATCCTCGTCGTCTTGCTGGTCTCAAATAAACGACGGAACAAAAAGGCGAGGTGCGTTCATGTCGAATCTTACGGTACGAGAACGCGTACGGAGTAAGAGAAATTTGTATTTTTCAATTTCTGCTTTATAGTTACTTGCACACGGTACGTGTCGTCATCCCGGATATAAAATACCGTACGATATTTCCACTTATTGTACGACAGTTGAATATATCGGCCGAAAAAAATTGTCGCTACATATGTAAGAAAATAATTATACTCGGAATTAAGAATTCAAGCCTGTCGAGATAACGAACGTCTTCGATAAGCTAAAATTTCGCATCAAGTTTTATCTATTCTTATTTGGATTATCTGTAGCTTGGAACGATTCACTGAATCTGTTTTGCATCATCTCCGCTGGGATTTCAAGAAACTAGCGTGAAAAACAGTTCAAAGTCCCGAACAAATTTTTATTCAACGAATATACACAAACCAAGGGAATAGTTATTTTCATCGTTTGTAAATTATGGTCGTTATCGAAGAAGGTGAAAGCTTCATTGAAATGTTTCCTTGCTGTAGATCTTTTACCGTGATTTCTTTCGCCTCATCGTTTCTGTAAAAATAATTAATAAATAATAAATAATAAATAATTAACATTTTCAGAAATATTCGACCGTCTCATCGCGCTTGACTCACCGATTGTACAGGACAACGACGATTTCATCGTCCGGCGTCACGAAAGCGACACTGTCGACCTGAGAACTTTCCGTCACACCGATCCTCGTCGATCCTCGACTTATGAATTTGCTGAAATGCGCGAGTGCGTAGAACATCGGCTGTTTGAAAAATTCGTCGGTCTCAGGATTCACGATTACGGACGAATCGACGTAATTATCGATCCAAGTAGGTCCTCCTCGTTTGTCCAGAACCAAATTCCATTGCATCCATCCGGTGACCCAGTGATTCAAATTCTCCATTATATTCGCGATGTATTGTTCGCCGCGGTGCCAATCGCCCAGACGAACTTTTGGTATGTCCCACGGGAGACTGCCTGTACGAGTATAATTTAATATTAAAAAAATAATATTTCTTTTTCTAGGTTTATTGATCGTACTGGAAAGATACTGACCCACGCATGCTTCCGTTAGGATAATAAATTTGTCCGGATACCAATTGTGGGTGACATCGAGTAGCTTAGGAGTGACCAACCAATCGGCGTACCAGTGTACAGCGATTCCAGACGTATAACTCTTAGCCACTGAATTCTCGTACATATCGGCAACGTACCAGGGTAAGTTGTATCTTTGATCATCGATTATTAAAAGAATAGTCTCATTCGATTCCGAGATGGCTAATGTCGGTCCCAAATTTTCAGCGATCCATGTTGCCATGGTTTTTGGTGACCAACCCATTGTATTAATCTTCCCAAAAGGTACGAAAGCATCGTCAGGCTCGTTGCCGGTCGACATGGCCCAGATTGCTAAACCCTCTTTCTTGTATTCCGTCAGAAATTTTATCAGATAGTCCGCGTACGTCTGATAATATTCGTTCTTCAAGAAACCTTGCGTTCGAAAATATTTTGGTCGTTAGTTCAACGAATAAGAATATAAATTATGAAATAATCTCATTACCGTATCCACTGTAATCGTTGTTTGTCTTCATCCAAGGTGGCGGACTCCAAGTTGCCGAAACAAATTTCAAGCTAGGATTCGTCTCCAATGCTTTTTTCATCATGGGTATTTTGTATAAATAATCGTCCTCGGCGAGGCTGAAATCTTTCAACGTAACATCGTCTATGGTATCGTCGTAGCTGTAAGCTCTCGTCGAGAAATCCGTTCCACCTATCGGTACACGTCCAAGGTTGTATCTACTTCCATTCGCACCGAAATACGTTCTGAAAATCGCACAGGCTCGTTTATTAATCATTTTCATTCGGGATAAACGTCGTTTTTGGTAATTCTGAAAATAGCTTTCTCGACTCACTCGATTATACGTTCTTGACAACCGACACTCAGTGTCTTCATATTAATACCCGTTGAATCCGTAAAAGCTCCACCGAAGCCATGAATAGTTTGAAATTGTTCATTTGGATTGAGGATTATAGTGATCTTGCTCGTTTCCTCGTTATCGTTCGTATCCTCGTCGAATCTACCGACTCTTTGGTACATTCTTTTTCCATCCTTGCTAGACTCGTAGCTACGATATCGACCCTTTTCCGGCACGTCTACCGTTTCCGAATCGCAATAAGTCGAGTTGCAAACGCACACGACGCTCCCGTAACCAAAATCACGTCTTACACATTCCTCGGATTTTACTGAATAGAAATTAATTTTCATAAATTCTAATCTTTTAATGTTAATAAAACCATCGTTTCATTTTTTTATACACTCACCTGCTGCTAGAAAACCGAATACGAGAATGACAATAGCGTTCTTCGTTACTGGCGACAACATAATTATTCCTCGTGGACTGCTAGATATCTGCAAATTTGTTTGTAATTTAATTTCAAATAGCACTTGGAAATATCTCTCGCTCATAGTCTTCCACGATCGTTCGATATCTTTGATAAAATGTTGTTCAAACCTTTTTTTCAGACTGTAAACCAAAGACCCCGTTCACCGACAAGTCTCGCGCATCCAAACTATTGAATCATACTAAAAAGTTAATATGGAACAATTTACCTTATTATTGAAAATGCCACGTCTCACTGGAGCGTTAATCTTTATGTAAATAAGGAAAAATAAGCTTTATTCCGTGAATGTTTTTAATTATCTTAGTGATTTCTTTGCCCCAATTCAATATATGTCTTTCCGTATAAATTAAAAAAGGTTCCAGTAAATTTGAATTAAAAACAGAAAAACAATATTTGAAGAACGATACATTTTCCTCGAAACGACGTTTATTGAACTGGTGCGTACGATAACTCAACCAATAATAGTCGGATATGTAAAATTCTTGCACGTAAATTTCTCCAACTGTAACACTTATCGTTTAACGTAGCCGTTTTTAAAATTATTATATCTTCCGCCATCTCGAATGAAAATATTTTAGATGAAAATAATACTTATTATTCCAAAACGTGGCCATATTACGAAAAAAAACACAATCAATATCTTTAAAGGAGCCAAAAAAAACCATCAAGTCAATTAAACAAAAATCATGAAAAAAAGCTTATTTTTCTGACCGTCACAGTGTTGTCCTGCCTAAATGGATCATTCGACTACCTATGCGTGATGGCCTCGTTAATTACATTATTATATTATCGTACGCTCGTCGAATTTTGACGTCGAATTTTCTCGTAGCACGCGGTGAGTTTTGCTACTTAAATCGTGGAATAACGTGCGAAAGAATGTTACGGGGGAATATACGCAATTGAATTTTACGATTCGTGAAATCGTACTCGCTCGTTACGTACAATAACTGTATAGTACGAGAATGTTTCGGCACGAGTCTCGGACATACACGGGCAGTTAAACGAAATAGATGAAAATCGAGAGCATATCCCGTGTTCGCGGTAGCCGGAGAGCGAAGAAATGGAATGTAACACCGCGATAGCACGAATCATGAGCTTAATCGAGCGAATGCATATGTATATTGCTCGTACGAGCTCCGAGATGGGAGAAGACGATACGTGTATCGAGATAATAGTAGTATGCGTTATTTTTCATCGTGCAACGTGGACATCTCGGCAGTTGGGATGAATAGTCGCACCGGGAATAAAAAATTTCAACAACGTAATTGAAGAAATATACTTTTATTTTCGAACCAAAGCGTTTCTGGTGGAATTAAAAAATGTATTCTTTATTTTTCCTGGAGCATCGACCGAGTTACACTTTGTAAGAAAAAGCTTACATTTTCTATTATCGAAAAATACGCGTTGATTTAAAATTGTAAATTTCGTCCATTTAGTTTTCCATGTTGGTCCCACTTTCGCTCGACTTGCGATAATCATTATTTTTTGTTTCCGGTGAATATTCATGATAAACATAATCACGACGATTTAACAAGTGGTGTGACTAATTTCTTCTTTTTTTTCCGCGCATATCGCAATTAATTTTTGTATCTCATTGGCACATGTGCGCGTGTACACATGGTACAATGTGTTAATAAATTCGACCTCGACCGAGAACGCTCGGTAAAGCGACGTGCGCGAACGACAAAACGGAATTTAACCAAAATTTTTTCACAGAATGATATAAATTTCGTTAGGGTTGCGATGAAAGAGATGAAAACTCACTCTCACCCTCTCTCACCGACAAATGTTACTTCGAGCATGATTAATCTGATTTTTTTCACAATTTTTCGTCCCACGGAACCGAACACGACCGGGCTATTTTTCATTCCATCGTTTTTCTCTTTTTTTTTTCGTTCCCTCTATCCACGCTCTTCCATCCCTCTTCTCTCTCTTCCCTGGTCTTTCATTCAATCGCACACCTATAGCGAATCTCGAGTCCCAAATAACGACCTCATCTATCCCGATAATGGTCCTGGCTACTATTATCCTTGTCCCCGGTTCGTCTTCCCCTAAATATATGATATTCGTGTCTAGCCGGTATCCAATGACACTCGACGCCCTCGTTCTCGTATCCGGTGATTCCTTCCAATCGTAACCCCAATATTTTCGGAACAAAGCAGTTCTTATTCACGCTAGAAAAATCTATCGACTTTTTCCGCATTCTCGAACTTTTCGTTCAAACCGTGATTCTCTTATTCAAAGAGCTTCGTAAGCTTTTTCCAACAAAAGAAGAAACAGCCAAGATATCTGCGATGTAGAGACATAAAGTACATTGTCTACGATCGACTTTCGACTCGATTTCACGTTTTTCTCGAGAAATTCACAGAATAAACGGGCTTTCATATCGTACTTGTATTATGCTATACGTTTGTACCTACGTATGTTTACTTAAATTTCTATGCGTGAACCATACGTACTTGCGTATTTACGAGGTTTTGAAATCAGAAGCACGTAACGTTGTACGTACGTGGCTGTGGCCAAATTTTTCGGTTAGTATGGACGAGACCCAAAGGTATGGTAAAACTACGTTTGCATGGAAGTAACGGTTGAACAGTGTCGACGTTCGCGTTGCATTGCGGTATACCTCCCTACGTTCGCTTGACCCCAATGCAGTCTCAGATGTATGTGCAAGTATATATATAAATTTATATGGGTCGTTTCACGATTAACCAGCGAACTAAACATTGCCAAATTTCAATTACTTTAATTCATTCTGCGATGCTTTATTTTATTTCTCATAAAAAAAAAATCCTAATTTCCAAATTCTCGATGGTTATTGGTTTTTTTTATTTATAAAATCAAGGAAAATGTCAAAATAACGGAAGAATAAAAGTTTAGAACAAGGGTGGCTCGATGGTTAGGGTCGAAGCTACCCATATGGGTGTACGGAGAGTTCGATAGTGTGCACGTTGGCTCTGGTCGTGGATGGTGGTATCACATTGTACACAGTGCTATACCTTTGTGTTCGACCATACGTATGAGAACAAGTAGGCAAATATACGTGTACGATACTGCGAATGACATTGTATACGAGACTACAAACTCGTGTCGCTCGTTCTTATCCCCTACGTTTTTTTTTCTTCCAAAACCATTCTTGCCTTTCCATTCTCCCTTGCACCCTTTTACCTCCAATCATTCTCATGAATATTTACCCTTCACCGTATTTCCGGTTCGGATTTCGATGCAGGATTATACAATTTTTATTCTTTTCTTCAAAGAATAAATAAATAAATAAAATAAAAAAATTATCGATGATCATTTTCGATGACTTTTTTTTTCATATTATCGCTTCTATCGAGTCTCGTCGTGCGACTAGAATTGCTTCGACTGAAAATTCACGAAGGACACCCGGTCAGAAGTTGATCGAACGCGGTGACAATTCTGTTCGTCGTTTTATCACCCCGTAGACGAGGCGTGGAGTTAGCCGCAATTAGGAATAGGCGTACGTTACTCGTATACTCATGCCGGTAAACCGTCATCCCGGCGTTCGCCACGATTCGACCTCCCACGAAATCCTGGATATCGGTGAGAGGGGGGTTGGTTCGGGGGGTTGGTATGCCGAGATCTGTATCTAGGCACCATGTTTGCAGTTTGTTGATCTGACCGATTGTCTAGCGCAGATACCGGCTTCTACGTATATAGCACTGTACATATATTTGCTTTACTGCGGTTGCCATTGTGTATATAGCTAAATGCGTTGATGTTTAGCTTCGAATCGCTGACGCCACGAGGGGGTATTTCGCTAATCAACATGCAACGATGCAGGACGATGCTCGGATCGAATGTTTTTCCTTCGCGTTCGAATCGACGACTATAAATCAGTAAACGTATACAAATATCGTTACGACTCTACGATACTCGACCACGAATTAGCCGATCATTGTAGATTTTCCAATCGATCGAGCTCGGAGTAACGAATTAGGAGGAAGCTCTACGATAGTTATTTTTAAAAAAATGATATTTTTTAGAAATTTTGTTTTTGGGGGGAATTTCTGATTTTTCTTGTTTCTGGAGGATTATTGGCAGCGATTTGAAAATACGGGAGACAATGTTGGGAATTTTTCTGATCGACTATAATTTTTAGTGGAGGGGGAGGTTTTCTGGATTCTGTCGAAATGCGTTGCAAAGATTTCAATACTGTCGTCAAATGGTCTGGACACGTTTGTAATACACGAATAGTTTACCTGTTACATTTCACAATAGGTAATTAAAATTTTGTAGTTCTGAAATATTCAGATTGTTTCTCTCTTATCTCTAGGATATCGTCGATTTCTGCTTTTCAGTTAGAAAAACAAATCGGATTATTTCCACGGTTCGTTACGATTTTTTTTGTTCGTTCTTTCGGAATCGAACGCTCGCTATTTTTATTTCGTACTGTATTGGGCACTTCGAGACTCCTTGTTCTTTTTTCGTCGTTTCTACGGCTACGAAACTCACGTTCGATATGCATCGAGGGCAAAAGTCTTGGCTATAATTGGGTGAGAAGTCGAGTTTTTTATTGCAGGGAATTTATATTCTCGTTCGCTCGTAGCGTAAGAGACGCGCAAAGATATCGTTTATATATCGAGACGAGTGCTTTCTTTTGACGTGAAAACGTCTTTAAAATGAATGTCGGGTGCGGGATGGCAAAATCGAACGAGCGACATTTTCTGTCGAAGTTATTTTTAAGCTTCCTATAACTCGGATAAAAATATACACAGCGCCACCCTCTTGGTATCGTTTTAAAGGGGAAGGATTCAAGTTTGCGTCTAAAATATTTTTGCTTTAAAAAAATATTTTGTTTATTTTTAATTCACTGTACGCGATTGACGTTTTTACGGAAATAATTGCGGAGGGGTTGCTTATTTTTTTGACGATTAATTACAAGAAAGGAATATTCGCTCGGCGGGGTCTGTCGATTTATTCGATATCGATGAAAGGAGGAATATGAATTTGAGTAGTGATTTATTGTACAAGAAATATTCTCAAGGTGAATGCCGTTAAAGGGACGAGAGGGAAAATAAAATTTGCGGAATAAATAAAGAGCCCACCAATTGGGTGAGAAAAATAGATTTATACTTTACTCACTATTTTTGACGAATTCGACGACAATTCAGGAAGGTACCTTGAATGCGCGACCTTGAATTCGAGGAAAATTCAGGAAGGTACCTTGAATGCGTCAAGAACGGCGAGAGACGGACTACTAAACAAGACGTGCTTTAATGTTCCTTTAAAAGATAGTCATCGCGTTGCTGATGGAAGGACGATATGTAAATGCCTTTTTCGACCTGTTCCTTAGAATTCTCTGTTTTGAGAACAATTT
This sequence comes from Netelia inedita, assembly GCA_964017225.1. Taxonomy (NCBI): domain Eukaryota; kingdom Metazoa; phylum Arthropoda; class Insecta; order Hymenoptera; family Ichneumonidae; genus Netelia; species Netelia inedita. Next base: position 7,302,464 of record OZ024921.1, read on the forward strand.
ACCATTTTTGAAAACAACTGGCCTTTAATAAAGACAAACGTGCTCATCGGTGGAAATTTTTAACGATCGCATTTTTTATCAATAACAGATTTAATAAATCGTCGGGTTGCAGATTAATTGCTTTATTTCGTCGTTCATCGATTATTCTATCGTTCGATTCTGATTAATGACTCTTTAATAAAAAATACCTTTGCGCAACTCTAACAATATCTTGTTAGAGTTTGCAATGTCTTTATATACGTAATCTTATAGTAGATATAAAAAATAACATTTATAGGAATTTTACACCAGAAGATCTTTGTCTTACTCAACTAGACTTTAGTTAGACCCGTTTTCTAAACAGGCAGTCTTAAAATTCGATCAACATTTATGGTATTAATCATACAACATAGTTTAAACGAAAATCAATAATCTTCTAAAATAATTAAGATAATAAATCTTGGATTTCCAAGATGAACCGTGCGAATCATGAGAAAATCGGTGTGGATGAAATGATAAATGATTGCAAACCAACAAAAGAATCATCTTGCCCCAAATTCAATTTTTTCATTCTACGTTCGATAACATAACCTACAAGCTAACTGCGTTTACCAGGTCAATCAAATAAATCGAACATTCTAGAAAATCGTAACTACAACGATAACTGCAATTGACAGTCTACATTAAAAATCACTTAAGCTTAAATTAAATCTTACCTTAGATCAATACCATTTTTTTTTAATGAAAATGCACTCGTGACTCACGCCGCCATTACGAATTTACTGTTGCGAGAGGGGGTTGGAAGCTACGTTTTACCAAAGAAAACAACTAGATGGCGTTGATAGTCTCATTGCAATTGAAAAGCATCATTTTACTTCGATCATTCCGAACACCTTTCCTCTACGAAATTTTCTTGTTTCGTATTATAAATTTTTATCACGATCGTACGGTAAAACCTTCATAAAACACCAAACAGCCTGATTAATTTCCAGCTCGCTATGTTCTAGTAACCACTTATTACCGTCAGATGGCGCCACTGTGTCAATTTTAACTCGACCTCAGGCACTAATTACGACCGAGTGCGCTCGAGCGTTAATCGAGTATCGTTAAGTTCCGTTTCATATTTTTCCTCGTTCCCGATATCGTTTATCACGGTATACGTCGTATACCTGAAAAATCTAAGATTCGCGTCTTTTATTTTTATATGGAAAACGATGCGCACTTACGACCCTTCTAACAGCCCTCAGAAATTTTGTCAAATAAAAAAAAATCAAATTTACGTCGTCTTGCTTACGAACGTTCGCCTCCAAGTGCGTAGAGATATCGTATCAATATCAAATTGAGAAATAAGCTTCAACGCGTCGCGAATATTCGTGAAACTATGTAATCAAACTTTATCGCATTTTCATCCCTCTACCCGTTCTACAGGTAGGCTGTTATATTGCTCCAACTCGTATATACAATGAAAAAAATGTTTTATTTAAACGTTTTCCGGAATCGACAGAGTCGATCGGCTCTCTTCGTTTCCTATCTAACAACTCTATTTACGGGAAAATACCCCAAGTGCTCGGACATCCGGAACGGAAAGTGGTACCGATGCTCGCACCTCTACGTTGCACCCCACTGTCACGGTTCTCCATGCACAACCGAACGAGATATAACACGAGTATGGATTGCGTATCTCGCACGCTTGTTATACATTTGTTAAGGGTGGGAGGGGGTACGAGGGGGTACAAGGCTATGTACAAACATACGTCAGTGTAGTTTTAAATCAGAGCCAATCTCTAAAGTCGATCCAGCGGGGCTGAGTGGTGTCACGGACGAAATTTCGAATTTTTAAGTGGGAAGGGTGGAAAAATAGTTAAAAAAAGAAATAAAAATATTAGAAAGGAACAAAGAGGTGTAAAAATTGTCTTTGCATTCATTCAGAGTCGTCAGTAGTGGAAATATCGTGGAGTTCTCATCCTCGAATCGCGCTGATGACTTCGTGCTCGAGCATAAAGACGCGAATACGTTAAAGGAGCTTCGAGCAACAAAAAACGAAAAAGAAAAAGAAAAATCTTGAAAAGTTTCGGCGTTTGCCTCCGTGACTTTCGAGAAAAAGGTCACGGCGTCCTCTACCGAAGCTTCTCACACCCAGTCTCTATGGAGAAAATGAAATTCTTATTATCATGTGAATCGAAAAAGTCTCGGGCCCCCGCGCGCTTACCCCCGCCCCGCCGCTAAAGTCGGCGGATCTTGCCCCGTGCCAGCTTTTCCCGATCGTATCAACGGCAGGCACCGAGTAACGGAAGATAGCAGGCTTTTATCATTCCGTCTTCTGTTTCCCCTCGTTCTTTTCTTCGTTCCTATCACGATGTTGCGCAACAATGAGGATATTTATCTATCGACTTTGGTACTTACTTTTTCCGCGAGCTGTCTGACGTGAAGAAAAAAAGGAAAAAAAGAAAGAAAACGAGAGAGAAAAGAAGAAAGATGGGTGGAAAGCAGAAGGTAAAGAAGAAGACGAAGAAGAAGGAGAAGGAGAGGAAAAGGAATAAAGAAGAAGAAGACAAAGATGAAGTGGAAACGTTAAGTCGAAAAGCACATTATCCATCGGACTCGAGGCGCGTCGCTAAGACCGTTTCGTTTTTCCCATTTTCCTCGTTCCACCTCTCTCCTTGCGTTCCATCAATTTCTCCGTACTTACGAGACTATCGTCCATCAATATCCGATACAATGAAATCAATCCGACATTATCATTGAGAGCAGCCCGAGATTTCGCGGCAGCGTAAGCTCCAAATGCTCGGGGTCGTAACTTTTTCTTCTTCTTCTTCTTCTTTTTCATCTTTTTCTTCCCTCGAAGGGGACAAAATATCGCGTTAAATATTCCACCGAAAATCGTCGTCACCGTTATGATTATTTCGCAACCGTACATTTGCTTGAAAAAGAGAGAAAGAAAGAAAAAAAAATTCGCTCGTAATTTACCCCCGGTGTCTCAGTGGCTGTTTTGCATAGTTATATGTTTCGCAATAAGTGGTAAGTTTAAGAGAACGAGGGCGAAGCCGGTAAGAGAGAGAGAGAGAGAGAGAGAGTGAATAAGGCTTGTCTCATTATTATATTTTTTCCGCCTCAAAAACGCTCGCGTTTTTCCGACTGTTTTTATTTTTTTTAAACCGGTTTTCTAGTCTCGACAGCCACTTATACCTTTTCCTCTCCAACCTTCTAGTACCAACTTTTTCACAAGTTTTGTTTTTTTAGCTCTCTCGACCGTAGCGCCTATTACCCCATAGCCATTTTCATACCCTTTCGCCCATCTGATCCCGCCCTTGTATAACGTTTCGCTTTATGCACGTACGTAGCTTTTGCACATTGTAGGTTGAAGCTAGTAATCAAAAGCCCGTGCGCACGTAAACACTTTCGATCGCTAATTTAAAAACCACCCTTACTACCCTTAAAGCAGTATTGCGGTAAGCTCCGCGTTGAATTTCGCTGAATCAAGTTTGCGCTTGTTAGAATATACACGCGAGACCTCAATTTCGCAAGTTACATACGGCTGTAACTCCGAACATCCCTTGTTTCTGCAAGTCGGTCATCGAGAGGATGAAAAAATAAATTCCGAAATTTCTTCACGTGAAATCGCCGAATGAGAATCGTTTTCATTGTAACTCGAAGTAGTAATCTCGTAAAAATCTTCGATAATTGATCATTGTTCCAGTAGCAAAACCACCCTCATCAACTTTTTTTCATTGTCCGCAACGATATTACGGTCGAAATTTCCACAAGACGTAAAAAGGAAGATCCGAGCTGGCGCGAAGCGAGCACCCTTCGATCGTGTATTACGCCAACAGAAATGAAAAATGCAACCGTTCTAGAGAGAAGAATTCGTCGAGATACGTTCCGGGAAGTCGTACATTTTTAATAACGCTCTCTCGCCCCTCGCAATCTTTCCTTCGTCCATGAGAACAGAGATTTTCTCCCCTAAAATGCGAAGGGAAACTCTTCATTCGCCCGATGGCCTTCGGTGGTATTCGGGCATCTCTCTCTCTCTCTCTCTCTCTCTCTCTCTACATATATATTAATGTGAGGTTTCCAAGGTATTAGACGATGCTCCATATTCGTGGTATACAGGCAACAGCAGCCCTGGAAAACGGTGTAGCCGAAAAGGCAGGCACGGCACATCTAAACGGGTCGTGGGGTCTCAACGTATTCTCCTTTAGAGACACGCAGACAGCCGGCGCCTCCTGGCATTGCCCGATAAATGGTCCTGATAACGGGGTATAACAGTGGGAATATCCTTCGGGGTATTGTAAATCAAGGTGGGAAAGCACGCTCTTAGAAGCAGTACGAGCGTTCGGGTATGTTTCAAGATCTCGTATATATATGTACATATACATAGAAATGTACTCATGACTAAGCCAGGGGTGGCTCATCACAGAAGTAGCAACGGAAGCAAACAAGGGAGGTGAGCTGCGGGCTCGAAGGGTGAGAGGGTAGCCGCATCTATATCGAGAAGGAGGAATAGGAGGGCATTAGGTGGAGGGGTTTGATATCGAGAGGGGTGAGAAGTTTCAGCGCTTTTCGCGTGATGCCAAGAGATTGGCGTGTCGGGCCCGACGCGAAACCGGCGCGCGGCGTTAGAGAGTTTTCGCGAAAGTGGGTCGGATCGGGCTCATCCGGGGGGGATGAAGGCAGCTCCGAAATGGCAACTGAGAATAACTATATATCCTTTCCGCGGTTGTGTACGTTTTGAAGGATATTCGGCGGGGCGGGGGGGGGTGTGCAATACGACTGACGATGGCGAGAGTTTACTAACGCTTGGATGGAACGAAACCATTTCCGGTGGTGGAAAATAGCTGTGTTTATTAGACCTTCGACGATTTCGGCGGACACCCCTACCCGTTGCAGTATTCCATTTATGGTATATATAAAATCACCTATTGGATTTTCCTCCCGATGCTAACGTTTCATGGTAACGTTGAACGTAGGAGAAAACGGTACGCGCCTCTGGGAGAAGAGCACTGTCATACTGTGACAAAAGTAGGACACGTGATGGATGCGAAAAGAGGACATATAAAAAAACCTGTAGTACTCCTGGTATGGAAAATCGAAACGACATTCGTAAAAATATCGGATACGCGGTGATTCGAGGAGTATAGGACAATAGGTTTTATTCTTATTTTTATTATTCATTCGTTATTGCGAAACATATTTATTCGTTGATGGAGACGAACGTTGCGCTCGGCGTGTACACGCGGGGACACGGAGAAGTTCGTAATGGTACGTGTCCGACGTGCCTTCAGGGGGATGACATCCAATAACACCACCACTGATGGCTTCCCCCGTTAGTACGCAGTGACGTCCCTATTACGGGCCGGAGTGCACAGATAACGTACGGTTGTGCGTTACGGTACGAAACAGAGAGTCGAGGTTCGTGTTCTATTTAGCCAAAGGATCGTGAACCGAATTCCGTTATCGAACGGTCGAAGGGATGATGGCACGATGGAATGATTCGGTGATAAAGGAGTCGAGAGGGATTAAAAATAATCGGCGTTGTATCTCGTCGCTTGACCCAAGAATCTGTCACGGCAATCTGGAAGACACCGAAATCGTGTCGAATATATTGAATCGAAAGGTTGAAGGCTAGAAACGTTGACTACCCCACTATCCCAGTGACGTTGAGAACGTGTCTGTCGGTCTTGGCCAAGGGGGAAATAACTAACTGCATCGGAAAAGAAGTCTCCGAGGATTCGACGCTCTCGAACCAAGATCCTCAGACGGTTGTAGGTAGCTAGGGTAGGGGATAGGTAGTAGGTCGTTTGGTTAGCTACATCGGCAGAGAGAAACTCACGGAGTAGACACGTTTTCCTTGCATCAAACCTTCCGGAGTTTCGACATGGCCCAGTGCTTCCGTCTCTACGTAGAGGAGGCCGCTTCAAGAGAGGAGAGAGTTCCTCGAATGTGAGAGGTCCTCTTGCAATCTCCGCACTTGGCTTAGTCTCTGGAGCCGTAACGAGGAAGATGTTTGACTTATGGCACGTCCTTGCGTTTCCTATATATATATATCTACACGAGCGTACCGTGTACACGTACATTTATACGAATCTATGCCGTGCATATATTTGTCGCATCTACGTACATAGACATGCATAACTCACCTATGGAACGTTATATACGGAACCCTCGAGGGAGCAGACGGGGGTTGATTAATGGACTGCTCGTCGGGGCTTTCCCGATTCCAAGACGTTGTCCCGAGGAGAGACACTCGCACCTATTTCCACCCAATTCCCACGGGATGGTTTGGGCTCTCTCGATCTCTAGTTATCCGCCTTTGACTGAGAGATCCCGTTGGTCGTTGCACTTCGACGTGTATAACCATCTCGGCACATGGAACGACTCCGCCCTCTGGCGGATTAGTCCAATCGTGGAAAAGCTCGAGCGTTAGAAACACCTGGTTCGAGATGATTTCTAGGGTGAATGGGTCACGCGCCAAAACCAGATCCAGAATGTGAAAACGGATTATTGGGCTTCGATCGGAAGGCTACGTTAATCCGTGTATTTAGTCCTGGAAATTATCCTCCTCGTCGTTGTAAGATTGCCGTGTGCAGTCACTCGAACTCCATCTGATCGATCGAAGGATCTCTCGTGTACATAGCATATCGTTGATCAACGAATATTCCATAGGATTGTACCAACATTAGAGTACGAGATGCGGAGGAGCATCTGACCCGCGTATATCCAATTAGGGATGCGTGATATAGGTAATACACGCTCGTGCGAGATTGCTCGAGGATTGCAACTAATTACTTCGAACGAGGGGATGAGTCGCTTATAGTAGCGATTATGATCGATTGATTGCATTCCGTCGTAATCCGTTTCTCCATCAACGATTTCCATTATCAAAATGTACATCCTTTTTCCCAAATAAGGTTCGTTCGATAACGTCGAAGATCGTGACGAAGCTCGATCGAAAAACGAGTACTACGCTCTAAACGAAGCTTCGAGGGTGGTTTCTATCGCAAAACATAATATCCGATGTTTCGATGGGGGATTTGCCTTCATCCTTCACCAGTTACAAAATAAAGCTAGCGTCGTATTTGCAAACGCGACTCAAAGTCGACATTCGGATCTGCACACAGTGAATGAGAAAGTGCATCCTGTTATATGCATGTTATATCTCGATATCTCTCCGTCTCCGACCACAAGATGAAAGCCTGATTGTCATTTCGGTACCGTCTATTGTAGGTGTTGCATGAGACAATGTAGAGTAACGTTTACCCCGATGACTTCCTAAAGCCAGTCCCACGGGGGTCTGTTTATATAGGACGTCACTCGATAATTACGTATTCAGGAATGGTTATCGACTTTGGATCGATACACCTGGAATGCCTCTGTGGCTTCCGGAAACGGGCGATGCCGGTCCCTTTGTTCCGATCCTCGAGCTACGGAACCGTTTCGCGTTTTCCAGTCGTCTCGCACAGAGGAATTGCTATAACAGGTGATATAGCGTGTCACGCCGAGTTCGTGAAAGGTGATGCGGGGGCTCTGCATATTCAATGTTTGCTTTAGCACACCGAACCGTTCATAGACATGCACGAATGCGGTTTCGACCGAAATGCAAATACCGAAAATCCTCCTCCTCGTGTAAGACGTATTACGTAGATATTTTATATACGTATATATAATATATAGATAGATAGATACGAAGCAAGGGACAGAGAGCGGGTATAGTTTATTTCGCTCTTACTCGGCTGCGTGTCTGTGTATACTCGCGGGCGTGAGCTCGATTCACGAAGGTTTCACAAGGGTGGAAACTCTCGCGATGCGAAAGTACACCGAGCCACGAAATACGCTTTTGGGCTTGTAGCTTTTGCGCTTTCCGCGGAAAGTTGGTTATACGGCCATTTGCAGAACGTTATTACGGCACTGTTTCTGTCTGTCGAGTGGCGGTATAGGATGTACCATAAATGGTTAATGCTCGAAAGAGAGAGAGAGGGAGAGAGGGAGAGAGAGAGAGCGAGAGAGCGTCCATTGCCTCCAAATGTAAATGGAGCACGAAAGCGATTTTCTACAAGTTCCAAAAATAGGTTCCATTATCGAATAACGCAGCGCAAAATCATGTGAATTATAAACTTGGAAAATGACTTTTTGAAGAGAGAATGGAGGACAAATTCACGATTGTTCATTATAAAACGAGAATCTCGATCAACGAATTTAATCGTTTCTGTTGTTTCATAAACAACGCGTCTGTTACTTCTGACATCTTTAATAGGGAATAATTAATCGTCGGAGATGGATTCGAACACGACATTTCCAAAACGGTAACGGGCTGCACCGCGTTTAACTTTCTGCAGATTCTCTTCTATCTGAATTATTAGATATTTAAGTACATCGTCGTTCGAGTCTGTCGACTCTCCTCCGTGTAAATAATTTAGAAACGACACTACTCGCACCAGGTCTCAATAATGTTCCAAAAAAGAACGAAGGACGACTGTACGAATTTATAGAAACAAGAAACTTTCCTAGACACAAAAGGTGGGAGGCTTTTGCACAGCCCTCGATGTTTGAGAGTCCTGTCGGTTGGGTAGAAGGAGGGTGCCGGGGGAGGGTTGGAAACAAGAGGGATAGGTACGGTTTGGTGGGATTGCCCAGAGCAATGTTTCAGACAACAGGCGAGAAGTTATGCAAATCGGAACGTCGAAAGTTTTTAATGAAAATTTGTAATCTTGGGCTTGGACTTTTACCCAAGGACACGTTGATAGAGACAGAGAGAGGAAACTTTCGTGCGGAATATTAAAGAAAATGTTAATCAAATAGAGAAGCGGGCGCACGGCTGGTTTCTATTCTTTCGTCCGTGACGAGAGAAGAACGAACGGAGCGTTGAGGGAAGCCTGTGCTTATGAGAGAGTGTGTGTGTGTGTGTGAGAGAGAGAGACAGAGAAAGAAACAGATCGAGGGATGAAACGAAGCGAGAGAGAGATAGAAAGATAGACAGAGAGGGGTGGTATGGTTGGGCCTGCCAACAGCCTCGAATGTCGTTTGCATTTGAACATTCAATTTGCCTCTCCTCACTCTCTCTCTCTCTCCCTTCAAAGTCTCGAATTCCTCCTCGTCCTCGCAATTTTTCCTCGCGAATCTATCGTTTGCTTTCTCCTCGTTTTCGTACAAGAGACTAGCCCCTTCTTCTTGCCCTCTTTCTCTCTCTCTCTCTCTCTCTCGCTAGAAGACTATTTATGCCGTGTGTGTTAACCCCTTGAATAGATTTCGATCAGGATGCAAATTTTTCTTTCCCGATCGTATATTTTCCTCTACGACCATACTGGTCTTTAGTAGGAAGAGAATTTACGCAAGGACGAGGGATAAAGTGACTCGATAAAATTGATAGCTTTTCGTTGCTTTTTTCGTTTCATTCGCGCGACGTTTGGTCTGAAAAGCGGACATTGGCCGATGGATGAATCGGGGTAGAAAGAGTGGAGAGACATAAAAGGTTCTAAATAGAAATAACGTCTAGGCGTTCAACCAAAATGGGCCGTATACAAGCCCGTCGTGTAGGAAACTGGACGGTGAAGAGGAAGAAGAAGCGCGTGCGAGTGGAGAACGTCAGTGGGGCGGGGGGTTTATATAGCGCCTCTTTGAAAGTACACCTCGCCGCTTCACCCCCTCTCCCTTGCCCGCTTGGCTTTCGTAAGAATAAGTGCCACTTTACTCCGGGGCGCAGTGAAATTAAATTCAACCAAGATAAATGGTCGTGTGCGCTAAGCCAGAGCCGGGTGCGAACATGTGAAATGTAAATTAGTTTGAATTAAAGCGCGAAAACGGTTAGGGCCGCGGGGCCCACGTTGAGAAAGGGCCAACCTTATACGCTTATATATGATATAAAAAATATTATATACATATATACCTATATGTACTCGTTTAACTTTTGCTCGGTGCGAAAAAAAAGATTAGCGACGATTGGCCCAGGGCACTAATTAGGGATCCGAAAGACGCGAGGCCTCGTTCGCCTTATTCTCAATTGCTTCAACTCCTCACGTATTACGCAATTATACGTGAAAGAAATAATTAGTTTCTGTTTTATTTACCCTCTCTCACTCTCCCTCTTTTTCTCTTTGCCTCTCTCCCTCTCTCTCTCACTCTCCCTCTTCTCCTTTATTTCGTTATTTTAAGAAAATTCGTGCGACCGTATCGCGCTATGAATCGCGAAAATTTTTGCGCAAAGAAAAGGTCCTCGTGAGTCAGTTTTTCTTTCTGTTTTTTTCTCCATCCCCCTATATTCTCCTGCCTTCCCGTTTATTCCACCCTTTGCTCACTTCACGTATATTCGACCTCTTCGTTCGTTCCATTCTCCCCTTGGCCGCGACTCTTCGCGCGCGGCGGTCCTTCTCGTATCGTGCGCCAACGTTTCTCCAGCATTCGCTACGCGCGCATTCTCTCTTTCCCTCTTTCTCTCTCGCTCGCTCTTACCTGGTTTCCGGTTGAGTGCTACAAGCCTTTGTAATATTTTCTGGTCACGTCTCGGATATGCATGAACTTTAAAAAGTGGCGGCTTCGTGCTTACGGAATATTAAAGCCATTCATATTTACCCGAGTGGAGGGAGCGGACGGGCGGGGGTGGGCAGGTTTGGGGTGAGAACGAGAAATAGGGAGATGGGGTTTGGGTTTGGGTTTAGAACAGTCCCGACTAGATACACCACGCATAGGCACGTAATAACGCATTCTTTCTCCTTTTATTTCCGTCATTCGCGAACAACCCTTCGTCATTTTTACTTATATGCATTTTTTTTTCGTCTTACCCTATTTTTACCCTTTCTTTTTTTTAGGGAAAAATAATCACCGTCGACCATTACTCGCGCTTATGCTTAACACGCCATTTTGCACGAAACGTTGATATTCCATTTTCGTTTTACTTTTTCTCTTTTTTCCTATCACGTCGAGTCCGATAACTAGAATTATATACGGAGAGAAATCATTTCGAGCACTCCGTAGAGAAACGAGTCTCATAAATGAATCCTCTCTCGTTTTTTTACGTCAGTTTGCACTCGAGCGATTTTCATGAATAAAACAAAATTAATAAAATAAAAGATCTCTCTCATTCACATTTTGCGTTACGATATTATTATTTATTCTCCACCCTAGAGAGAGAGAGAGAGAGAGCGAGAGACAGAGATGGGGGAGGAGGGTAGATGTGGCACATTTCAATTTTACAAATTGATTAGCGCGTCAAAAATAAAGCGAACTTTTCATCATTTTTAATTAAAATTTCGTACCCAAAAACGTAAAAAAAAGAACAACAAGAACGTTTAAAATAAAAATGAACTACGAATAAACATTTAATCGACGTTGCGCACCAATATTTTTTTCAAAAATATATTCACGAAATCTCGGCACGTAAGCCTTTGGTTTGCTCTCCGTTGACAACCCCCGAAAAAAACACGATCATTGTCGAGGATGTGACTAATGGTTGCCTCTTACCGCCTTCGTGTCATGTGTCCTTTCAACTTTATGCGCTATTTCTTGTACCGGAAACACGCATTAGCCCGACCTCTCGTGTACCGACTCAACATCCCACGACGTACTTCGAATCGCTCGTTCGGGTGGACTTTCACGAGCTTTGCCACGTTTAATGCTTGCCCGTTACGTACCACAAGCATCGTTCTCATATCTATACGTAGTACACGTATCCTTGTGACAAATATAGAGGTAGGAGGGGAGGGGGTGCGGTGTGCAAGGACCAGCGGAGCGACGAAAGAGGGAAAGCATATACTGACGGTATACAAAATCCATTTCGCGATCACGTTCGATGACTAACGCCTATCTGCGGTCGGGCGACATTTTTCGTTCGAACGCGAGGGTTCTCTTTAATCAACGAAGTATTTTACTCCGCGCGATAAGCCTTTTCGTTCTGGGGTTTGTTTATTTTTTTGTCGTCGTTGATGTTTGTATTTTTCGTTTATTCGTTGCTTTTTTTTAGTGTATTTTTTTTGGTCTCTCTATCATTCTCTCGGGCCACGGAGTCCGCAGTTGCAACAAGGTATTGCAGCATCCGCGATATATATAAGCATGGAAACAGGTAAATGTATGTGCCGGTTCTCGTCGTAGGCGGTGGCGCGAAAGAGCGTAATGGGAACGAGAGAAAAAAATAATTCTGGCGTATGAGAGAGAGAGAGAGAGAGAAAGAAAGAAAGAAAGAAAGTTTTTTCGCCATGTCGAGCACATCGCATTCTCGCACGGTCGTGAGCTCGTAAAAAGTTAGAGTTTCTTTAATGATAGTAGTGTTTCACGACCTGTCGTATACGCCCAAGAGTTGAATAATGGTTTTCTCTCTCACTTTTGCCATTTTCTCTCCCTCTCTCTCTCTCGATTTCCTTCTCTCTTCGTGTTTCGTGTGTATACACCGGGTAAAACGGAACGAGAGGGTGAAAAAGAGATCAGGAGAGCGAAAGAGAAAGAGAGAGAGAGAGGGGTTGAGGGAGAAAGAAAGAGAGAGAAAGAGAAATATTACGAGAAAAGGAGAGACGAAACAGCAGCAGTTCCATCGTTATATCCAATTACATATCCCAGCTACAACGGTAAAGTTTCGGTAGGATGTACTTGGAGAACGATGACGAGAGAAAACTTATGACGAACAGACGTTAAAGTGACGAAAGTTTATGGAAAATGTAAATTTGATAAATGTTCTCACTCGAGGATCGCTCCACCTTGAATCGCGTACAGCGAGTTTCTTTTTTTTCTTTCTTTTCTTCGCGCAGTCGAGTGGAAGAGAGAGAGAGAGAGGTGAGGGAGTCGGATAAGTACACGTTTTTAGCTCTATACCCGTCGTTAGTGTACACGCGCATGCGTTTTCAATCCGATTTGCATAGAAAAAGGAGATACAAATTTCACGCCAAAAAGAGGTTAAAAGTAACGTGATAAAAAGTTCGGAAATGATAAATCTTGCGCCCTTCTTGCTCTCTATTCGAATAAAGAAATCAAATTAATTTTTGTTTACGGCCCAATTTCAAAATTGACGGATACAAATTGTTTGTCTTTCTCGTCCTCGTAATTCAATCGTTATCGAATGGATATAGTCGAGGCGAATTTATATTTTTACTATAATAATTAGAAGAAACTCGTCGGTTCTCGAGGAAACTCGTTGAAAAGTTGCCGGGCGAAATAAGACCCGGGTCGTCGAGTGCAATAATTAGTGACTTTTCTTGGTTGCTGGGAGGGATTCGCGAAACCGAAAGCACAAAGAGTCGAGAGGAACGCGAAGCTTTTGCAATTGCCGAGAAAGATTCCTCGTGTTCTTGTGTCCGTGTCTCGCTGTTCGTTATTTACGAGACCATTCCTACTTTCTCTCTCTCTCTCTCTCTCTCTTTCTCGCATTAACCTTTGACGAAAGTTCGAAGAGGCTGTCCTTGGTGAACGAGTTCTTGATAGACTAACATCATATATATATATATATATACCGATGACTTTATAGATTGCAGTCCCAACGTTTCCACTTCACAGCCAAAGGACCACTCGCTTCAGCAATACTTGCTCTCTGACATCCCACGGAATTCGATTTATATTTACGTATATGTATAATATATTCGTTTCTGTCTCTTCACATTCGTATATTATACGAATGCGATGAAAGAGGTAGAGAAGGAGTTGCGGGATAACACGGAGAGGGTACCGACAGTTGAGAGACTCGAATGGGAGAGAGAGAGAAAGAGAGAAATATAGAGAGAACATCCATTCAAGGTAAAGCACGTACATATAGCCGCTTGTCATTATTTGTTAACGAGGAGGTGATACAATGGCAGACCGAACTTTTGTAATTACCGGTCGCTCTCTCACTGCTCATGGACCATTGACGCGAATTCTCCATAACCCTGGAAGTAATACACTTAATTGCCATCCGTCGAAAATAATAGACACCGCGTTCGACGTCGACAAAACCCTTTCATCGTATCATCGAGACGATTTTCTGAGAACATTAACTACACCAACCGGATATTATCGATAACCGATAGTTTTTTTTTTCAAGATTATCGATCAATTAATTTCGATTCGGTGATTCGTTATCGGTATTAATTTTTCAGCGGGACTGTAGAGAACTTCACTTATCGATCAATTCCTAGTTTTCGAACAGTCATGTTTATAATAATAAAAAGTCATCCGTTGACGGTGGAATCTGAGAGATAAAAGTAATATCGCTAATTGGGTTGGTTGTAGTTCATTATACGGAGAAACAAAATATTTTTTATCGAGATATGAAGGAAACTTTTACTGTAATTAATCCGGGGAATGGCTTTTGCGACCCTCGCGGCGATACGGATTTTTCTATTTCGTTTAAAAAGCCTGTAGGCGATATTATTACTTTTTTCGATATCGGAAAGTAATTAAATCATTGCATCGCGATTATATCAAGAAAATGATCGATCCTCGATCGTTCAAATATAACAAAATAATTCAAATTTTCGTAAAATTATAAACATTCTTTTCATCGATAATTTCTCGTTAAACACGATCCGAGATTCTTGATAATTCGCGTTAAATTATAGAACATCGTTCTGGACAATTGCCAAGAATCCAAGAGGACATTTTCATGTTCCCATCGTTCTCCGTTTTACCGCATGAACGCTACGTCGAAAATTCTCGTTACCTCTTTGTATCGCGTATCGTCGCCCTTATATTATCTACACTCTTGGTAGCTCGGAGAAGTTGGTGATTCTATAAGAGCTTAATCTTGTCGAGGACAGATGGAACGTTGAACAGAGAAATTGTTGAGAACCGGAGCCGAGAAGACTCGGAAAACTTTTCTGCCGGATATGTTATTCCGCAATCGTTAAGTCAGCTTGACTGCGTTATTACCCCGTAGGCGGGCTGGAATAAGTGCTCACGTATTTTTCTGATCATTTCCATCTTTACGTTTGCGCATAGAAATTCTTTTTTACCATATATTCGATTAGCGTTTCAAGGCCTTAACGGTAGAGCGAAAAATCGTGAAAAGACGCGAGCCAATAACGAAGTATCGCGAATTCGAGAGAAACTTGTAATCAGAGTTTGGCGATAGTAAAGTTTATCACTTCATGACGCAACCACCAACGTCCCTCACTCGCATCGCGATAGATTCGAAATACAACCTTCTCTCGGCACACGCGACCATCTCGCAAAGTTTCAAACACGATCGTAGTTACGACCGAATTTCTCATTCTTCCCTTTCCTGCACGTATTCGTCGCTTTCACGGAATTTCGAGAATTTCGGGATCTGTTCGCGATAAGAGGAACGGAAGATAGTCTTAAGGTACGTGTTTCGTCCTCGTATCTCTAAATCTTTCGTAAGCGAGCGAAATTCTTGGTATTTGGAAAATTTGTCTTCTATCTTTAATCATTATCGAGGCGTTATTTTTTAATGATTTTTTGTATTTCGTTGAATTCATATTTTTTCCATTCGTTTAGTGGAAAAATATTCAACGTTTGGAATTATTCTAGAACAAATATTTGCGATTTTTGTATCGAGCTGATCGACGAATCTGGAGAGATCGATGATCGTTAAATCCTTTATGTACGGGAATACGCACAATCTGTAGTTTCAGGGCTACTGTGTCGCTTGTCTAGCCTCTATTGTTCGCGGAGCATCGTTCAATCGCCTCGCATTTAACGAAATCGTCCAGTCCTCGAAAATTCCAACTGCCGTTTAAATTCTCTACCTTTTTTACGAAAGAGCGAGTATCGGACATTTTATGCTATATCAGCTACCCAAAAAACGATTTAAAAACAATAATACAAATAAAACAATTTCGCACAATTCTCAACGTATCTTTGTACAAATTATGGATTTTTTGGTTTTATTTGTTTTTACTTTCAATCGCGATATTATCGAAACTATTTATTGCCCAATGGAATCATATAGAAAACAAATTTTCATTTTTTAAATTCTCTACGAGGCGAAAAACAGATTTACACGTATTTTATTTTTTCGGGTGATAGCGAAGGAATGCCCCATATGTATACGTCTATAGTGGTATCAGAGCAAGGATGCGATCGCGGTAAATCCAGTTCACGAATGTCGAGGAGCGTTGAATAAAAACAAAAACAATAGAAAAATGCGTTCTCCGCTCCGGCTTCGTTGCTTTCTCCTCACGCTTCGACCACTGCCACTGTCTGCTTTTTGGCAAACCGAAAGCGCGCGTATATGTTATTTTATTACAGTTTCGTTGAATGGTACTTGATTGCCCCACTCCCTTGTCACCCCGTCGCCAATTCGCGTCTGTTTGGCAAACTGAATTCTTTTCAAATTGCGCGGGTAACGGATTATAATGTACGCCGGGTCGTACACGCACATGGACGCAAAATTGTATGGATTTGGCTCGAATGTTTTCACGCAAGCAAATTCGTTTTGATAGATTTTTTTTTTTAAATACTGAAAATCGAAATTTCGAATTCCATTTTAGAGGCTCCCGCGTTCGTGCGATTTTCGTCGCGAAAGGAGTGCACGAAAAGTTCATTTTTTTGTTTCGAAATATAGATTTCCTTTTGTTCTTTCGTCGCTTTAACTCGACCGGCCATATCGCGCTGATCCTTGTTTCAAGCATATAGATATAACGCCTGCGAAACGATGTTATACCTATACTACGTTGGCTACATTTTTGTCGAGAAACGTGCTACGATTTTTCGAGTTGTACGCGCCTGTTTAAAAGTCAGTGCTGCTTGGTGACAAATTTCGATGGGGTTCTCGAGCCTGCGGTAGTGCAGAACTCGAAGTATTTGGCCACTACACGAGCCGCTGCAGACTGCCACCAGATGTCGCGACGAGCGTCTACTACGAAGCCACAGTACCAGAGATTAGGGGGAGATCAGCGACTCTCGACAAAATTTGAAAACTCAAGGGTTAGTTCTGCGACATCTGAGTGACCAAAGGGTGAACTTTTTTGTATCCGCGTTTAGTTAGCCCCGAGTTATCGCAAGCAAGCTCAAATTTGGTGGCCGTGATGAATACTCGAAAATTGCGATTTTCGGAACCAAAGGGGTACCTATGCCCGCAAAAAATGAGCCTCGGCGGGGGGGGGGGGAATTGTTTTCTTAAAAATAATTGCAAAATGGTACTATTCGATTGGAAATTTTTCGCACATTGCGAAAATAATGGTTATTCTTACGATAGCTCAAAATTAATGGGCGAAATATCGAAAAAACCGCGAAAAATCATGTTTTTTTAGTTTTTTACCGATTATTTTTCGTGCGAGCGAAAAACTACCGTTGAATTTGTGATCAGCGAGCAATTTCCGATCGGAATAAGGTCTAAAAATGTGTCAAATAAAAGAATTAGAAAATGTCGATTTTTCGATATTACTTAGTTTTCAACCCCCTGACCCGAGGGTTTCGAAAACGAAAAAAAAATCGCCAGACGATTGAAAATGGTCCTATTCGATCGAAAATTGCTTCATTAACAATTTTTATGAAATAAACATCCCGTGGCTATGACTGACGATGAGCCGAAGAAATTCGAAATTCAATGGCGTGAAGTATAACTGGCTTTTGTTCTCGTGAAGTAAAAATAAAATTATAACTATCGCGAATAGTGCATGTCGATGTAGAGATCACTCGTTTTCGTTTCAATCTCTTCCCACAACCTTCTATATCTGTAAACATAAATCGTGGTACCGCGACTTGTATCGAAGTTTAGCGGAATAATCGTCGACGACAACGGCCAGGGCGCAAATAATGATAAATCACTCGCGGTTTAGCCCGTGCACACTGGGGTGACGTTACACGCTCGTCGATATTCCTCGGGCGTTCTTTCGGTCTCTTTCTCCATTCTAAAGCACGGCGGAGGATGGAGGGAAAGTGTTATCGTCGTTGGATCGCTATGTACACGAGACGACCGCGACAATGTGTTTGCCTTGTGTCAACGTATATGGGCCTTTCCATGGTAAAGCGACCGACCTCTGATCCTCGTACAATATATTTCTTTACCTCTTACCATATAGCAACATTAAACAAATACATTATACAAAATTACAGATTCTGTCGATAATTTTAACCAACAAAAGTTGAAAAAATCTGTAAATTCGTATGATGTCTTTTAACTGTTTAGTGACTTACCGACAGAAAAACGATATTCTTATATAAGGCTCATGACCTGGTCGGCTTAACATGGAATACCCCATATACGCTTGAAATACCTCATGTACAAATAAATATACAGTCAGAGCACATGTATATATATATAAATTTAGGGAGGGTCACTATCTGGTCGATTCAGCCTGGAATGCCCCATGTGTATACAGATATACACGAGCTTAAAGCGAAGAGGGATGTAGAAGAGAGACAGAGAGGGTGTGAGAGATTGGCCAACACCTCTATCTATTCCGCTGTCGACCAAGGGGTAACAGATTGGTCCCCATAAGTCCACACGTACCACAGGTGCGGGCGTCATAAGTCCTTCGAACGCTTATATATCGCTTCAGCAACCAACCAACACTATCCTCGACCCATCGAGGGAATTCTAAATCGGAAACGATATAAGATGCACGAGTGAATCGTATTATTTTAATTTTTCACGATAATAATAAAGCTCCTCTCGTACTTCGTTTCTTAAACTTCGCAATTAAAGAAGATAACAAAAAATCAATAAGCAGGTAATACCTTTTGACGCATCGTCTTCTTTCGGCTATTCGTGCTGTCACGACAGCGGCGAGCGTATGTGTAGTCGAACTAGCGCTCGTAGACAAAAACGTACGTGCATCCCCTTCGTTGGTTGCCACGAGTTTTCGATGCTCGTTGATAAAAAAAAAAAAGATAGAAGAAAAAACGATGAAAGAACGGGACAAAAAAGACAACCGCGTACAGAACCACGAACACCCGCATGAGAACTAAAACTACCGAGTGTGTGTGTTGTGTGTGTCTGTGTGTGTGTGTGTGAGAGAGAGAGAGTAGGAGAGATAGAGAACTCTCGCTTCGTGGGTTTAACTGTTTTTATGTTCTCGCCATACGCGAAAGCTCTCGAGTCGAGGTGGTGAAAATCGGGGAACGAGATTTTCTCGGGTAGTATCGATACTTCGGGCGTGTACGACCCGAAGCTTTTTTTCCCCACACCGATATCGCGATAGCCTCGATGTATTTATACGTGTATGTATAGTTAAACCGGAGAAAACGTATGGTCGAGGCACCAGTCCATTTCTAAGGGAATTGCTGTCTGGGGATGTATTCTATCGTTTTACCCTCACTCTCCCTCTCTCTCTTTCTCTCTCTGTCGCTCTCATCCCTGTTGAAAGTTTTCCCATTCGAGCGACGAGGAGGAACGTCGGCCCTGTTGGCGAAAGGGAGATCTCTCCTCCCTAAACGCTTAGCTCGCTCAATCACAATGTCCTCTCGTTGGTGGAGGACGATAAAATTTTATGTTTTTTCTTTCGTTCTTAAGTGGAACTTTTCCTTTTTTATCATCGGACTCGAAAGCTCGTTGTAATTCGTAATCACCGGGAAATTTCTGATTGGGTTTGGTGGTCGCAAGAAAAGAAAAAAAAACATCATAATTTATCAGAATGTGAAATTTTCTTCACATTTTTTTGTCCAACTCCTAAGATTCTTCGAAAAAACAAAAAATTACCACCTGTATAAACACGAGAGAGTCTCGTATTTATAAATTTGGTGCTTTTCAGAAATGGAGTTCTCTGTCCTCTCTAATACCGGAAGAGACCTCGAGGAAAAAGATCTACGAGATACACAGAGCACTGTCTCATTCTCGTATATAGTATAAGTACGACAGTACTCTTCTCTAGGACAGAGAAACCAGAAGTGGGCGAGTAAAGAGTCTCAGCTTGATTTATGACTAAAGTATTTTCGGTAGGGTGTTCGAGAGACGCGAAGCTTTCGTGAAAAGCAATGAAGACAGAAAGAGGGTATAGAGAGAGAGAGAGACACAGAGAGAGAGAGAGAGAGAGAAGTATCGTCTCATTTTCCAAGAGTTTAGTGGACCGGAAGTGGCGACCAAAGCGGTACGATGCAACGTAGGGGAAAGAAAAACCATTCGAGGTTTTCGTGGGCAAAACGAAGGAAATAAGCTCTCCTCTATCGGTAGTTATATCTATATATATATGTCTGTGTGTGTACGCTGTCGTACCGTTCTTACACATATATATGTATCTTATGTGAGCTGTACGTTCAGTTAGAAGAAACGTTTCTCCGAGAGTGGTATTTCTTGCGACTCCTGCCAGGATCAAATGATTCCGTGCGTTATTATTATGACTTCTTGTGCTCTTTGAAAAGCGACAGCATTGCGCATTGCACACGGTCGACAACCGCGAGACGCGCTCATTTTTCCCTATTTTCTCTCTCTCTCTCTCTCTCTCTCTCTCGCTCTCCTCTGCCGTTCTATATGTACACATAGGACGTATATATGTATATATACGGACGTTTATAAATGCATACATTTAATTTTCAAGCTCGCTGCGTAATGCAGCATTCGTTAATTTTCCATGCGATCGGTCGCTCGTAAAACTCTTCCTACGCGTTTTGTTCCCACGCACCGAGGAAAAGAAAATAGAAAAATCGCTGGCAATTTTTGCACGAGGGAATTAATCAGCCAAGGCATAATTAAGTCTCGCGTCCTGTTTCCGTCGTGTAATTAATTCTTTTTTTCTTGTCCCGCGGTAGATTTTACACGGGTGGCGAAACAAAATGTTGGAAAAAAAAGTCGATGCAGCCAACGTCTTCGCGCACTTAACGAACCTGAAGGACGAACGCAATTTTTTTTACCCCTCCCTCCTCTCCAACGTCGACAATAACGAGACGACGATTTTTACAATTGTTCAGGCTTAATGGAAAAACATGCAATTAGCAAGTTTTATGAATTCTTTTTCTTTCCAGCTCCTTCTTCATTGCCGTGCCGCGCGTATTTTGTTTGTCCAATTAAAAATAGGATCGTAGTGTGCCGACGCTCCGTCATGCGGTGTGTTTTGTATTCACCCCGTGGTTTTGCCGACTCTCCGAGGATAAAAACGATGGGTGAAATGCAACTATGCACATGGCGTGTTTTAGTCTGCGAATAATAAAAGAAAGAAAAAAAAGGAACGACGTGTGCTTTTTTTTCCGTTCGCCACGGCCCAAAGTAATGCTCTCTGGTTCTCTCCTCGCGCACTCGTGAATCCGGTCACCGAATGCCCGGCCATGTATGAATATGTGTTTCATATTTATTTCATTGTATACGCGCCGCGACATACGTGAAGTTTTCGTTCAAAACGGAGAGTAAAAAGAGGAACGTAAAAGCGAAATAACAAGAAAAAAAAATAGGAAAATGTATTAAAGAAAAAAACAAATTAAAAAAAAAAAGAAGCACGAAAATAACGAACGACACGAAAGAACGGCAAAAGAAAATGGGTCGGTCGTACGGTCTCATTCTGGATGCCGCAGACTCTCGTACGCGACGCGAACACCACATACTCGCCGAGATACCGGCGAGGTAGAGGGGATGAAAGAGGGGGGGGGGGGGTGAGAGGGTCGCGACCATATGTAACGAGCTCGTTCGTTAAAGTAATTATAGAAACCGAGTAACGCGAAGAGAAACACTTTTTTTTTGTCTTACCGTTTCACAGAGAGAAAATTTGGTTTCTCGCAAAAACGAAAAAAACAGACACACACACACGCACAATTGTCGAAATATTTCGCGAAATCGATTGAATTACACGAAGAGATTCGGGGAACGCGTATTACGTATATGGTACTCGTTCGTAGCGATCAAACGGTTCGAATATCGAAAAATCTGCATTCGGTCAAGGTCGGGGTGGGGGTGGGCGGAGGGAGGTTATATCAAATCCCTCCGGCAGCTCGAATTTTTTATTTCCCGTTTTAAAGGATCGAATAACTTACGAATGATTATTATCTTTTTCTTTTCAAAGTTCGCGATACACTTTGAAAATCCGTAAGTGCAGGTATATATCGCGTGTGTTTCTGAATTTTTGTCACCGACGCCTCGGGAGATAGGACGAGGTCAGAGAGCCAAAAGTTACTTATACTCCCGGTCGTCTTACTCGCACGTTTATATTTCCTCGGATAAGCGGATTGAGAGACGTCTCTCGAAGTGAAGTTAAGATAAAAAAAATATAAAATAAAAAATGGTCCACGCTCGCGTTTTGCTCGATTTGCAATTTTTCTTTAATACCGGCATAACAGTCGCCCCCGTTGATACGCGAGGTTGGGAGAAAAAGACCGTGGAATATATAAAAAAAAATCTCTTCTTTTCACTTAACTCGAAAGCACGTTCAATTTAACTTGGTTATAAGCTGACTCTTCGGGAAGAAACTTCGGGCATAACGTGAAACTTTCATTATCTTACAATACGATATGTATATATACGTCTATCGATGTAGATAGGGGAACGTGTGGGATGCAGAGAAGAGATTTCTTCATCCCCCAACCCCTCCTCCTGCTCTTCATGCCATTTTTGAGACTTTTTTTATCTTCAAATTGTAGTCAATTGTCGTGGCGAAGATTTTTTGCAAATTTAGCATTTTACATTTTCCTTCTCGACCATGGGCCATGGCATTAAACCCCTCTCGATTTTTCTTCCCCCCGACTCTACGAGTTTCCGACATTTTTTCTTTCTTTCTCTTCATGAGAAATTTTACGATCGCCGCGAGAAATCTTGGCGATTAACGAGAATTCTTAATCAAGCGCGTCGCGTACATTCTTATTTTTTGAATTTTTCTTAACGTTTTGTCGACGTTTACTGTTTTTTTTTCTCGCGCGTCGGTAAATCTTTCGCTTCGTTAAATACGTTTGGCCAGCGACTAATAACATTGTTGCTCGCACGCGAGAAACGAAAAATTGCGGAAGTTTCGCTCGCGCCGAGAGTACTTGGGTTCTGTTTATGACCGAGTATAACGGGGAGAATTTTCACGCTGTCCGCAGATCCCACGGGTTGGAAAACTGGCCGAGCGGGGTAGCCGCAGTTCGAGGATAAAGTCCGGTATTAAGACTCGAGTCACACGGCACGGAGGACACTCCGGGGAATTATCGTGTTCCTCGAGTCGCTTCTCCTCTTTTTAACGTTCTCGTTCGGGATTCCAATTTTTTTTTCACCCTTGAAACTGCATCCACGTCGCTGGAGCGAGAACCAGGGATAGGTTATCCTACGCTCTCGCGGGATCGTCTCTCTCTCTCTCTCTCCCTCTGCACAACAACGGAATTGGGTCAATTAAGCCCAAAGACTAATTTCGACTAACAAGAAATAAGAAAAATGAGAAAAAAACGTTAGAACGATTTTGAAAATTGTATCCGTCTTAATTATAACAAAATAATACAAGTTTTATAGTAATTGATCACATTTTCAATTTTGTAAAACGTTTCGAAATCATTCGAGTACGTTCGATTTGAACGATTCGTATTGTTTACGTGGTGCGATAAAAAACGCATTGTACAGATAGAAACACGCGAGTAGGTCGATGCGACGTTTTTTACCGCAATAATAAAACTCAGTTCGATACAAACGTATTTTTTTATTGCAAAGTTTTAGCGGTATAGCTAGAGCTATCTCGTTATTGTTCATCGGGATGATCAATGCCGATTGGATCGACGTCGCCCGAATAATCCCGTCGGAACGGATAAGTTCGATGCGTTGTTAACGTTACGTTCATTGTTTACACTCGACACAGGACTATCGAAGCTGCAATCGTTGTGAGTGCATTTTGATTAAAGAGATACGCGCCATACGCTTTATAAAATCGAGAATGAAAATGCGGTGATGCGTCGAGCTCGTACGACATAATATTTGCAAAGGTCTATTAAGAAAATTTCGGTCCTATACGCGCGATGAAATAAAAGCTTCGTTGATTCGTATCCTCGGGATAGGGGTAAAAAAATGTTACGCGTATTCTCCCGGGAAAATTCGATCGGTCGTCAAGGAATTCGATTCTTTCTTTCATTTTGTGCGAATAATAAAAATTGCGAAACTCGATCTATCTCGGCATATTGAATTAATCCCTCGCAATCTCGTGCCATACGTATCGGGACGTGGAGAGACAAAGGTGAAAAACGAAAAAAAAACAATGAAGAACGCGATTTCCAAAAAAAAAAAAAAAGACAGTATCTTATATACGTTCAGATTTTTCTTTTCTCTTTATAAATCGTCGAAAGAACGAAGATAAGATCGGGATTGTATAGGATTTTCAATTCGTACAATCTGCCGCCACTGTTCCCGTTCGGTTCAGCGAGGTCTTCGATCTCTTTCCACTTTCGCGAAGAGTTTCGCGACCTCTTCGATCGTAATCGTATATGTATATATATGTATTTTTGCTCGCACGATTCTATCGTTTTCACTTCCTCTCGTTTCCTCTCACCGGTTCGTAAATGCGAGTGGTGGACAATAAAGCTCGCTCACTTGCGGATATACGATCGAGAAAAATCAGGAGATTCTCCGCACTGGAGGGAGATAGAGAACGAGAGAGAGAGAGTAAAATTTATGAACCGGAGACGAGTGGACATGTCGCTCGGTCACCTTTCGCTAGCTCCCTCTTTCTCCTTGTCGTTATTCCTAGACTATTCTAGGTCTCTGTCTTAAGACAGTGCTTTTTTAACAACGTAGAACGTACTATGACACTATACGTATATATATATATATATATATATATATATATATATATACCAACCATCCCCTGTTCTCTCACTTCCTCGTACTATTTCGCCCTGCATCTCCCTCCCATCGTCTCTCCCTCTTCGCTTACCCGAACAGCAATAAAAAGACCCCAGCGAGTTATCAGGCGACTATACATCATTTTTTCTATTATTTCGACCATTATTTTAGCGAGCGCATTGGGTCTGAAGATATGAAAGACGATGCGAGATAGAGTTAGAGAGAGAGAGAGAGAGAGAGAGAGGGAGAAATGGTCTAGGAACAAGACCAGCGATAGATATAGCAGTCTTCAAATTCTCAGGAATACACGCAGTTGTAGCGAACTACGCTATTAACTTCTCTCAGTAAAAAGTCAACGTATTTTTTTCTTTCTTTTTGTTCCGTTATTTTTTTCTTTCTTTTTATATATTTCGTTTGCTTTGTTAATTCCGCACTTTTCATCATTTATCATTCAAGACGTTGTTAACTTCCGTGCGGAACGTTGCGCTGCGAACTTCTCGAGAGTTCATAAATCTTACGATTAGTACATTTTTAATAACAAATTACCCGGCACAAAAATATTTCATTTATGTGTCTCGCGTCAGTTTTTTTTTTTTGGTTTGTTTATTTTTGTCCTTTTCTCGTCTTCATCGTGGTAACGAAAAGTGCGCGACAGCGAGCGTCTGCGAGAAGCACCAGAGTTGGAAATCCCACGGTAAAAAGTTATCTAACCGTCTCGACGCTTTTCTCTCCCGTTCCTGCTTTCGTATAATAACTTTACTCCTGCGGGGGAACTGTGTCTTCGCGATGGCGTAGGAGGAAGAAGGTGAAGGAGTAGGGGTTGGAGGGATGAGGGAAATGGGAACAAATACCGGCAACGAAAAATACAGACTCGGGCACTTCCCTCTTCGGGCAATCGACGATTTCGTACAGCGAAAGAGAGAAAGAGAGAGAGAGAGAGAGAGAGAGAGAGAGAAAGAGATAGGAAGAAAGAAATATATTGATTTCGGGTCTTAATGCTATTCTCATCCCTTACAAATCCACCTTCGAGCCATATATCGTATTTTACGTAACGCCCCGAGATACAAACGCAGCTGCACGTTTCAGACTCGTCTGTATCTCTCTCTCTCTCTCCACCAAATTTTTATCTTTTTCACATACCATGAATGTGTGTCAACTCGACTAATCGTCACAACGATACCGACACTATTTTATCGCGCAGTATACGAAATAAATATTTTCCCGTTAAATAATAAAAAGGAACGTTCTATTTTTAGTTTTACAACGTGTTTATAGAAAATTCGTTTAATCGAAAATTTCATCAGTTCGCACGGTGGTCGATCGACCGGTTTTCCGATGGTGTGTTTCATCACCGTAGTCTCCCACTCCTGGCCCTCGAATTTTCTCTCTATTTACTTCGTGTTGCCTCTACGTGATCTCCTCGCAACGTAAACTGCACGAAAAGCACAAACGCCACGCGTCGACAAATAGGATACGATGACGTGTGTTAGAACCTCGAGTGTCGCGTAGAGTTCTCGCTCAGACGGTGTCCACATTGGTCAAATTGCTAATATATATATATATATATATATATATATATATATATATATATATATATATATATAGACACGTATACGTACAAGCCATACGTGTGTAGCGAGGGACGTTTTTCGATTTCAGTTCACGAACTCTTCGCCCCGGAGTCGACGCTATCAATTTCCCTCCCAAAAGTTACCCCTTTTCGTACGATAGAGGGCCTCGCAATCCTCGATTCTGCCTCCTACCCCCTCCTCTCCCTTTCTCTTCGTCTCTTTTCGTTATTTCGGAAGTCACGTCATGTTCGCTCGTTTTCCAGCAGCAAAACTACGGTTTCACTCTAGCATCTGTAAATCCACCGGTTCGCGAAATTGCCCCGGTCTTTCTCTCTCTCTCGCACCCTCAATCTCTCTTTCTCTCTGTCTGTCTCTCTCTCTCTCTCTCTCTCTCTCTCTTTGGCTTTTTGTTCACCAATACTATCGTATTAGCCGTTACGATCAACCGCTCCGCCATATATCGATGGACCCAAATTTAATCTCGTAGATCCATATACCTAGAGAACTTTCGCGTTTCACGAACTTCGTATAATATATCACAAAACTTATGTTCTGATTTGCAGATGACAGAATCTGGAGGAGTTCGAAAGAGATAAAACCGTAGAAAGGACCTTGCAACGTTTGACGCAGCTTCAATTTTCGTTACTCACGCGAATGCGAACGAGACGAGTTACTCCCCGGATATTATTTAACGTTATAACTTTAGAAAATTTAAAAGCTTCGTTAAATTTCGTTAAAATCCCGACTAATTCCTAGACAAAATGAAACGATCGTGGAAATCATAGAGATTTACTTTTTTTTTTATCTGTCCCATGGAAAAATCTGGTTGTCAGCCAATTCCGATCGAAAACGGAGTAGTCTCGCTACCGTAACAAACCTTTGAGCCGGATGACCGATCTGGAGATGGACAAGGGATGAAATATATATCAGCTCCGTTCTCTCCCCTTCTGTCAACGCTTCGATCGAGATAAGCTTTTATTTATTTTTTCATCTCCGACGGATAAAAGTAGAATTTACCATTATTATTTTCCTCCATCTCCGGCAGGAAGGAAGTCATGGAAGCGCGAGAATAAAGGCAGGGGGAAGTTCCAGTGGATATGACCTAACGACGTTTTATCGCGTTAAAAAATTTCTCGAGTTGATCTGCTCAACGTATGTACATATATATATAAATATATATATTAATATAGTTTGTACGTCGATTAGCTATACCGTAATTATATATTATATATATATATATAATACAGTGCAGCTAGCGGGAATACAGACGCGCCTGGACGTTGGATAGCAATATCGTAAATACGATATCCACTCGAGCGCCACAGACCCGAATTCCCGATCCATTTGCTCCGCTTCTCTCGCTTCCTATCCCGTAGTACGTTATCCACTCGATATAGCTCCATCGCACGGTTATTTGATTATAATCACAAGAAAGGTACAAGCCTCCGTTACAGATATCTCATTGATTCGTCGAACAAATTCTACCTCATACTCCTCACCACCACTTTTCCCTTCTCACATCAACTTCCAATAAACGTTGGAACAAAATGCTTCGCAGTCTCGAGTTACATTCAGGGTACGAACGATAATCGATTATTTCCTCCATTATTCCATAAAACGACGACACTTTGCAGCGTATTTGAATTTAATCGCTGCGATAATGAAACTTCATTTATTTCACGACGCGTTCAAATTGTCGAATCGCGTATTACGTAAATTTATCCGATTATTCGTACGGATTTCTTTTTCTCAATGTTCTATCGTAACGAAACAAAAGAAAATTCTCTCGTAGGAAAAATTGTACGGGGTGGCATCTTTGTCGTGGGTGGAAAATTATTAACGGGATTAGAGTCGTATCGCCGTTGGGTCGTTCGCTTCGGGGGTGAGATAACGACGAGTCGGGCAAAATGACGTTTTCATACGCCTTCGATGAAATATTATTCCCCATTGTCGTTAAATCGTATTCCCTCGGAATATAATACACTGCATACGGGCGCGTGGAATGCATCGTGAATTTTAACCCGCGAACTGAACGAAAAAGGGCAGGTAAAAAAAGAAGACAAAAAAAAATGAGAAAAAAAAGGAAAAGACAAACGAAGAGAGACACCGGAGTTCGTACGTCGTAAACACAAAAAAGTACTAAATCCGTCTTTCTCTTTCGCTATCCGAGCGCAAAGTAAAGGGTTGAAACGCGTTCTTTTACGTGAAATTATTCCTCCCGGCACGGTACGGTCGCGCTGCGACGACGACGACTACGACGACGACGACGAGGAGGCTCTACCCTCTGATATATCGGTAGCCATAAATTACTCGGCATAATACTTTTTCGTCTCGCCTGCTAGCGTAGAATCTCGACCAAATGAGAGAAAGAGAATGAGAGAGAGAGAGAGAGAGAGAGTAAGAGAGAAAAAAATGGGGTGAGAAATAGAGAAGCGCGCGCGTGAGTAACGAAAGATAGAACGAAGAACAAAAGCCTGCGATGTCTCACTTTTCTCGTTTGAGAAAGGTAAAACTCGAAATTATCGTTGAGACGCTCCTTATCTCTCGTCTCGAGAGGAAGGATCTCTTTTTATTTCATCGTGCTTGCCTACGTCGCGTGCCAAAAAGACAAAAAAATTATAATAGTATCAACGACTAATACGACATATAATTTCGTTCCCCTCGTCGTTTTAACGCAAACTAACGAGGTTAAGGGTCGATTATCGTCGATTATCGTCCGCTCGTTGATGTTATCTATTCACCATTAGCTCGTTCTATCCGTTTCCTTTTTTTTCGGTATTTAAAAACAAATGTTATTTCGCGAAAATTGCTTTATTCCTGTGAACCGAGCCGCGAGCGAATATCGTTGGAGATCGTTTCACCCCGCGACCTACATTACACGAGAGTTCGATCAGTATCACATGTTTGTCGAATATACGACATCGCACGAGCGAGACGTATATACGCGTGTTGTAGTTGTGCGCGGTGGTCATCCAACGGCAAATATATATAGTGGCAGTATGTGCGTAGGCAAAGTGAGAGGCAGAAGGGGCGAGAGGGTTCGCGAGAGCGAGCGTGAATGTTGTACCGTTGGTCGGTGTTGGCCGGCAGTTACGTACCCGTGCTGGAGCTTCCGAGCGAGGGATAAGCCTCCGCAAATAGTGACATTAATTGCCTACACTGTGTCCTATTTGCATGTCATTATTCAGAATAATTGATGACTATTGGTAACCTACGTGTCGAAACTCATTACCATATTTAACGTTCTCGCTCGGTGCGTGCCCTAACCCACTGGACTCCCTCTTCTCGCGTCCACCGAGGCGGCTCTCTGTCGGCCACTTCGCTTCGATGGTCGATGCTGTTTTTCTTTTTTTTTTCTCAATCACCGTTCTCGTCGTACGTATCAATTTTGATATAGTCCACGTTGACATACGTTTCGTGACTATAGTTTGAAATTCGTAGGAAGATATAATGTTTAAAAGATTTTATTTTGTTGATTTTATAAGTACAGATTTGTGGATAATTTTATTATTTGGGTATTATGTCGTCGTTTAGATTCGAGATAAGTCCTCGTGGTATTATTGATACGACGTAATGCGATCTCGCCAATCTCGATTCTCAGTCAACTTTGTGGCTTTGTAAAAGTTTAACAAAAAAAAATCAACGGTGTTTTTCACATTCAGCGAAACTTCTTATTCTTTCGCTTGTATTCCGAGGATATTTCTTTGCACACTATGGAAAAGCCATTTTCGAAGGCTTTTTCAAAAGTATTTAGCATTTACGCGAGGGACTATTGGATGCGGAGTAAAACGTTCGCGGAGATCCCTCCCAGCTTCCCGTTAACGTTTTACCCGTGGGATCGAGATGCGGACCGCGAGAGCAACGAGGGGTGAATGTTTCCGAGGGAATCAACTTTCCTTTCGTATGGCTAGGAATTTACCTCGTTTCTTATTTCCTTTTTTTCGGGGCTTTTACGGAATCCGTACAGGCGCGTGCCAGTTCAGAGCGTACGAGAAAGACAGACAGAGAGAGAGAGAGAGAGATCTTGGTAGAAACGTAGAAAGGAAAGAATGAGGAAGGAGCGCGAGGTAGTAGAGGAATTGAGGAAAATCAAGTGAGAAAGCGAGGGAGAGATAAGAGGGTAAGAGGGAGAGGAGAGAGAGAGAGTGAGATGAAAAGTCAACGTCGAGCACGTACGGAGCATGAATTGTAGTATTCCATAGAATGGTTTTGTATGGTACGGCACCAGTGAGGGGTGATAGAAAGGTAGGAGGAGGTAGCGTGGTAGAGGGGGTTGTACTCTCCGCTGGTATTCTATGCATGTTGATGTGCTCTCGGCTATATTGAAATTGAACGAGGTTTTTCTCCGCACCGTCGTCCACAAGGAACAAATCAGATAGTCGTGACAGAATATAGACGCGCGAACGTGCAAATACAAAGCCCGTACCCGTGACGAGCAACCGAAAATGTGTTAGATCCTCCGTAGGTCTCTACGGACGATCTCGAGGGGTAGTTCTTCAATTCCCCTTCGCGTCGTTGCCGCGCGAGCGTAGCCATCAAAACTTTCGATTGCCCGGTGGCTGAGGACAACACAGTCGGAATAGTAATAAGAGGT
Source organism: Netelia inedita (assembly GCA_964017225.1). Taxonomy (NCBI): domain Eukaryota; kingdom Metazoa; phylum Arthropoda; class Insecta; order Hymenoptera; family Ichneumonidae; genus Netelia; species Netelia inedita. Next base: position 7,333,182 of record OZ024921.1, read on the forward strand.
GAAAATTCGTCGACCGGTACGACAGTCGGGGGTTCGTAACCCCAAGACAGAAATAGTTCTCTTTGTCGCTCGACGGGCGTATAACAGGATCGCGTTGGATGGTGATAGGTACGTCATATCGTACGTAATCGCACGTTACCAGGAATTGAGATTTTTCAGAAAATGAAAAAACTTTTTTCTTTTTGCCTACGTCGTAGACAAATCAGAGATAGAGAGAGGGAGCTTTGACCGGAATGCCCCTGGGGCTAAAATGTGGAACGAGACGGATGAATTTATATTCCATCTCCGTGTGTACGTTGTATGAAATTCGACTCTAACTCTCGTCCATTCATTTATATATATATATACGTAAGTATATGTATGCGTATACTTATGTATACATACATATGTATATATATATAGAGAGAGAGAGAGAAAGAGATACAACGAGGAAAACTAACTCCGCCGAGGGGCCCGCAGACCGCGGATGTATATATAGACACACTAGTTTTAATATTTCGGTAGTCCCGTTAGCTCGGGAGTCGAGACTCGGAGATGGGTTGTGTGCGGCTCAGGGTTGGTAAACCACCATTTTCATTAGAATCCTCCGGGGGCATGTATCATAAAGAGGTCCGAGGATTTCTGGCAGCGAGTGAAAAAAAAAAACACACATACATAGGTACATACACACACACGTACTTATGTAGAAAATACACACGAGGAACGAGGTTACACCCACGTGGTGCCGAACTAAACTGGCACGAATTTGTAACAGTCAAGAGGGAGGGGGTGGTTTTGAAGTGAGAGATTGAAAACGAGGTCGGTCTCGTTTTCTCCCCCGATTACTAATTGCACGGGCGATCCTTCAAGCGCGACAAGCACATATAAATATATACGTTTCGCAACTATTCCAGTCGATAGACTTGTCACAAACAAGACCGGGCGACAGTTTCTAGGGATGCGTCGGTTAGCCGCGGTTCGATTCGTACGTCAAATCTATTAAGGCTTTCAGGAGGTGGGGGATGATGAACGTACGTAAACGGAAAGCTTAATAGAGCGCGCGAAAACCGTAGCCCGAGTGGATATAACAGAGGCAAAACTGTTGTTGTCTATAATAATACATTTAATCCTATCTGTGACTTTCGCTCTTTCTCTCTCTGTTTCACCCCCCTGCGTATAGGGCTCGATGCCGAGCAACGCAAATTTATTCCGTCCAGGACGCGTCACCACAGCCACACAGCGAGAAGTCGAGTGGCGTGGCGTCGAGTAAATTAATCCAACCCCCTCTGGTCTTTCCCTCTCGTATACCCCACCCTCGCCTCACCTTCCTCCCTCTCTATTTCCCTCTCTCTCTCGCTCTGTTTTTGTCTCTCTCTAGTTCCGTTTCTCTTCCGACCCTACGTCCTTCTCCGGTTGTGCTGAAAACGTGTACGTCATCGTCTGGGTTACGGGAATTTTCAGCAGAGTTCAGACGACCTCACCCTCACTTATTCCCACACCCACGCACACATACCATACACGGAGATGCAGTCGCAGTCGTGAGGGGTTCGCCCGTCTTCTATATCTTCAGGGACTCTATCCAACCTAGTTCCCCTAGCACGCTCGCTCACCTATTCGTCCACACGGAGTCCCACCGTCTGCAGTTTCATCTCCTCTTCGCTCTTACCCCTAACCACCACTTCCCTCCTCCTCCTCCTCCTCCCCATACAGGTCTCTCTCTGGCTCTGTCTCTTTCTGTCTCTCTCACTCTTCATCATCACTCTCGGTGGTTTGCTCACCTTCCGCACCTTCGTGAATAGTTATGTATGCGTGGAATAAGCAAAGAGAACGTAGAGTACCTGAAGCAGCGAAGTCGAGGGCACACAGAGAATGAAACTGCATTGTCACGTTTGATGTCTCGTTCCTCTGGGTCGGCTCACGGTAGAGCAAAACCAGGCTTAGTTAATACCGAGACCGAGAAAGTTGGGGAGGGAACAAGGGCGGGGGTGGGGGCAGGTTCACGCAAGCTCCGTTCGTGCCCTCGTGCATCAACGGACTTCAGACCACTTTGAGAGATTTGACGCTTTATAGACACAGCGCATTCGCGACCTTTGGCTCAAATGCGAGCTTTTGTCTCACAGCTTTAACCGACGTCGTACGATGATATTTGAAGACGAGTCGACGCGATTCTGCGACAGAATACGCTTTGAGGATGTAAGAAAAGGGTCCCCGAAGCTGTTTCGTAACTTGAGAAAAATCTCGTGCCTGGAAGCACGTCCTTAGGTCGTAGGAAAACACGCGCGCTACATCCCTGAAGTAGACACGAGGGGTAGAAGCGTACATAGAAAATTCCTCGATGGTCCTCGAACAAGATAGGGGTGTTTCTATTTTTCTTCACCCTCCTGGGCCTCTAGAGACACAGAAAACGAGCGAGAGAGAGAGAGAGAGAGGGAGGGAGAGAGATGCGTTCTCTAATTGGATACGCATGTCGACGCATTGTCAACATTCATTGTTGGAAAGGACGAGTATACACTTCGACCGTTCGTCCCTCGAGGATCGTCGAAATATTCTCACCCTCGAGTTAACTCGCTAAGGCGGAGAGGCGACTTTCGTAACGCGAATTGTAATGGAAACGTTCGCGCTTCGAACAAAAGGTACGAAAAAGTTGGAATGAGACCAAATAAGTTCGCGAGGGGCCAAATTTTCCAACGGAGAAATTGGAGTGCGAACCTCGCACCGGTAGTTGTCCGGAACAATTCAAAGTTCTACGTTCTATTTTTTTTTACAATCAATTCTTAACCCATATGTATATGTATAATATTCCAACGATTAAGTTATCGTCCTCGCTCCAATCGCATTCATTCTCTCATTCTCTACCGCTCTATTTTCCCGAGGTCGAACCAGTTCACGTTTGAATGAAAACTTTTCCCAAACTTATCTCAACGCTAGGAACTCCCTCGCTCGAAGGGTGCGGAAAGACACTTGCTCGAGATATTCTCGGGTGACGATAATTCCTCTGTTTCTTCCGTTACTTACTGATTTTACCAATTTTCGTGCCATCCAAATCCTTCGCTCTTCGCGCTCGCTCCAATATTAGTGCCAACCTACGTATACTGGTATATATATGGGTCTCGTATAGATACGATCTTTCTGTATAATACCTCACGACTAACGCGATAATCGAGGGTGAGTTATGTACGAATTAATTTAGAGGCGTTATGTCCTCCCCCCTCCTCCCTGCCCTTCCCGGGGTGTCGGTTCTCCCGGGTAGCCCATGAATGCCGCTACCAACTGCGACGACTTATTAACGACCCGACGGTATACGGGCGTTAAGCGCTCACCGTTAAAGTATTAAAAGCCTCGCGAAAACCGGAAGGCTTTATGGGACACTGTATTTTACGAAACTTCACCGAGCTTTGCGTATACGTAACGCGGTATACCATATGTATATTTATACGGTTCGTGCGAAAGCTGACTTCGCGGCATGGATGAGAAAAAATCATAGGAAACAAACAAAAAAAACACTTGGCACATTGTTCCAAGTGAAATAAAAATCTGGGGTATAAAAATGACGCGAAAAGTTGCTGAAGGGTCATCGAGACGAGATATTTTTAAATAAGAGGGCTGGTAGTTTATTTTTTTTCTTCAATTTACCGACGTTGTTTCGGGTACGAGAAATTCATTTTTCTTTCGATTATCTCGACGTCTCTCTTCTCGACGTCGCTGTCTCGTATCGGAACGAACTCGAATAATTTCTTTTCGCGATCGAGCGAATCAGATATCTTCGATTTTTTGCGTGAAAGAAAAGCTTGGCGCACTCGTGGATCAGAAGGCGTATATCCCAGTGGGATTTCATATCATTGGAGTTCTCGAGGTTCTTCTACCGCACCGCGCGTACTGGTCAGCTTTTTCTCTCGTTGCCTCTCGCGCGTTGCAATTTCTCGGTCCTTCTGGAATCCCGTTAAATTCGTTATCCTTCTTTTTCATTCTTTCTTCTTCCAACGTTGGGCGGAAAAAAAGAAACCCTGCTACGTGTCGTCCCTTCTTTTCACATTTTCTCTCTCTCTCTATCTTTTTTTCTCCTTCTTCTTCTCTTTCTCTCTTATTCTTTTACCGTTTGTTATACTTTTATTTTATTTCTCTGTCTTTTTGTTTTTACGTGTAAACTCGTTTCTGGTTCCGTCGCGTCGCGGTGGTGTCCGTTTCCTACCCTTTTATTCTACCCTCTCGTTCTTATACACACACATACACATACACATAAATATATATATATATAAATAAATATATAAAGTTACATGCACGGTTGGGGAGTAACTCGTTAGAAAGTCGTCGGGTTGAAGCAGAGGGGCCTAAGTTCTCGCTCGAGTAGCGTCAGCAACAGCGGTAGAAATAGTAGTTGCTCAGCCAGGAGTATGGTCGCGGAAAATCAGTGATTGTGTATACCCGCGAGACTCTCCAACGGCCAACGAGACAAAGCCCAACCAACAATTTTCTCCCCCTCACTGCGCGGCTCTTTCGCCCGTTATGCACTTTTTAATTGTAACAAAGGCGAGGGGTGAAATACCAAACGTAGCGTAAACACAATTTCGGGAAAGAAATGAAAAAAATAATCATCGTCTCCGATAAAAAGTGAAAATAATTTGCGTCCATGAAGGAAAACAAAAATTATGTTACCTTCATTTTCGAAGATAAAAGAATTAACAATTTTCATGATAAAAAATGAAAATGAAAAGGATCGTTGTTAATTTTGTATTATCTACTTTCGTTCGTATTTCTCCTCAGTCTCACCTCGTTAGGGAAGAATAGCGAGAGACTATAAAACAGAGAGCGAGATAGAGAAATGTATGGACGTCGACGAGGATGAAAAGTTGGAGAATGCAGTTATTCGTAGTTCGAGTCTCGGCTTCCAGGCCGCAAAAGGCGAATTGCATTCGAGACCTCGGCGTCAACAATTTCCGTCTGCATTTAAACTTTTTAATTACAATATAGAGAGGAAAGCAGAGGGAACGTTCCACTGGTGTACCAAAGGGGCGTTCGGCTTGCCGCCGACAACGAACCTCTCGAGGACATAGTCCTCCTCGACGTCGAGTCTCTCTCTCTCTCTTTTACAAAAAAATTCCCTCTATTTCCTTCACTCTTATTCTTCCAGGGTGTATACCATATCCTCGCGAACCCCGTCATCTTTTTGCGGTCGACTGCGCGGTAAACAAAAAAAGAATAAAAAAAACAAAAACACAGCGCACCAAGATTGTGCCCGCCTTTCGCTTATTCCTGCTTCGTTATCGTACTTTTTCTCACTTTCACGGTTCCCGGTCTTCCGCCCGAGCGCAAGTTCGCGTTAACGAACCGGACGTATTCACCCCCTGTACAAAGGTGAGAAGGACTGTGTAGAATTTCCCGTGTTTATAATAACTAGATTTCGCCGAGTGTTTCGTACACACGGACGAGAGCGACGTGTCGCAATTCTTTGTTTTTATATTCTGTTTTTCTTTTTTTTAGACGAAATCATTATTTTTTTCGCTACCCCGTCCGCACCTCGTGGACAAATTTGTTAATTCATTTTTCGACCTTGTTTCCTTTTTTTTCTTCTTTTTATTAATTACGCGTACATACTTATAGAACAGTCGGTGATGATTTCTAGAAAAACGCGAGATCTCGATCGCGGTCACTCGACTGCGAATGTTTACCCTCGTTCTCGCATTCTCGAGATTTCGACGCAATTCATCGACGTATGCAACGTCAGTCGCATATTTGAGATTACCGCATCAACGCGAGATCTATATCTTATCCATATTTTCTCGAGATTTTCGTTTAACCTTCGCGTCGATTTTTCGCCCTATCGGTTATTCTCGCGTTGAAGAATCTTTCCTATCGTTCGACGATTCTACAGGTATACGTTTTACTTAACGCAAGTATGGGCTCGGTGAAAATATATCTGTGAGATACGTCTAGAACGAGAGAGAATTTTTTACATCTTCTCGCTGTCAACGTTGAATTCGAAAGGTTCTAACACGCGGTACGAGACGACAGCAAAAGCTGGAATGTATGAAACGAGAGAGAAAGTGCACGACAATGAGGCGAAGATTGTAGAAATCCGTTCTAACGCGGAACCTCTCGGCATTCACCCGAGTTCCAGTCTATATTTCTCCCTCTTCGTCTTCCTCAACCCCAACGCCACGTTCTCGAACGTCTTTAACGCTCGAGCGAAGTCAGAAGAGGCGTCGAAGCTGGTGATTCCTCTCTCGCGCCAGTACGATGAAAAGAAAGACGGAATGATCGCATCGACGCGATATTCTTTCTTTCTCGGTGGCGTAAGAGAAGTCTCTTTATACGGACGAGACGCGCCGAGAAGTTAAACGGTCCGAGGGCGAAAGCTCGGTCCCCCGGAAAATTTCACCCACTTTCATCCTGTTCGTAGCCAATCCACCGTGTCTCTCTACCGCGCTACTTTTCTTTATCCGTCTCTCTTTCGACGGATCGACATTATTTTCTGCTCTCTCTCTCTCTCTCACACACACATCGTGAAAATTCAGGCTAGTTTTATCAGTTAGACGGAAAATACGGGGAAAAAAAGCTTCTTCCGTAATGAAATATCGGTAAAAGTTTTGAAAAACGCCGAGTTACGGGGAATAACATTCACGGACAGTACCGGATAAATAGGATTCGTGTACGCTTCTCGGTTGTATTAGAGAGGCTTGGGAGCGATTGCCGCACGGCGCCCCGCATCTACCATAGGCGTTGCCCATATTTTTCATAGAAGCTCCATATCTAGCTTTGGCAGATGGAAAAATTGTTCTCGAAATGCCCGGCATCGAGCTCGTACGCGTGTACGACTATCGAGCATACAGGGTGTATATACTTTTATCGTAAACTACCCGAGTCCCGGTTGCGCCCGTTGAATATTCCGAGCTTCTGTCCTGTTTGATCAATTTTTGCACCGCACGGTTATAGGCTTTGCCGATTGCGTACAACGTTACCGAGAATCTCGCAATCGTACCCTGATGCTCGTTCGCTGTGGAACCGATCGCTTTTATAGCCTTTAGCTTTCAACTTTAATACGTACGTGCATATTCATATATATATGGGGCGTTCTGGTTTAAATTGTCAAATCCATCATCTTCGTTCTCTACGATACTTCCTCCTCGCCCTCAATTAATTACATCTTGAGAATCCTAGAAAGAAGGTCCTCATTTTATATTTGTAACGGGCATGGCAATTTTTAAGGAATCCCATAGGGGCTGATGGTCATGGAATTGTCCGGTTGGTCTCAGAATGCCCCATATACATATATCTATTCGATTCCCCTCTCTCGTAAAACGAAAAGCTCTTCAAAGTACGAAATCCAACCCGCGGCTTCGAGATAAAGCGAACGAGTGCTCGTATCTCTTCGCGAATGTGGTCTTCGTGCATACACGTGTGTTTCCTAGCTCGACCTCGAGCCAGAGAACCAAACGCGTTTCAGGTACCAGCGACGGTTTTCGTTTTATTCCAAGTTGGAACGTTGGACGTGGTGGGGTTATATAGGGATGTACTGTTGATTTCAGGATGAAGCTCGGAGTGACGAAGAGGAAGAGAGGATCGTAAGCGAGGATGTCCTGGAGATATGTGCTCGCGATATGTACGAAGGGTTCCTGGAAAAAACGTGGCCGAGAGTGGACGCGTCAGCGCGACAGGCGCAAGCACGAGATGCTTTTTCCCTCGTCTCTTTTCCTTTTGCGAGTTGGTCCTGCTGCTGATGTCACATTACTGCACCATAGCCGAGTTTACCTGGTGGTCCGTCCTACATAAACGAGGGAGGATATCCGAGCCGACTGCGAAGGAAGAACGACGCTTTTCTGGGTCCCGGGTGAATCCTCGAGCGATTCGCGAAATGCTTTAATCCTTCGTACCCTCTCCCTCACACGACTCCTCGCCTCTTTCTCAGCTAACCTTACGATGGGCTTTTACTCTCTCGGTACTCTGACGTTCAACCAAGCGCTGAAAGAAAAGGCGGCTAAACGAAAGTCTCTCTTTCCCTCTTCACCAACCTGAAAATCGCAATTTCCTCTCTCACGAGTCTCATTGCCGTCTGACGACTACCACTCGTACGACTACTTCCTTCTGTCTTTCCGTCTCTAACTCTCTCTCTTTCTCTCGACGTCTGTCTGCAGAAAAAAAGACACGGTGCTTCGTGATGCGAGAGCTATCGTATTCCGTGTTGTCACTATGTCGCTTTGTACGCGCATACGGGAATAATACGGGGACGATCTACGGAGCTTCATCGTCAGATCGTGATACTTTCGTTGAAGGGCGCTGGGGCAAAGGAATATATATTGTGGGGTAAATCTAGACAAGTTGTCAGGGTGGAAAATACACGGATATGCCTGTAACGCGAGGAAAGAGAGAGAGAGAGACGTGGAAAGGCAACGGAATATTCTCATTCTTCGTTTCATCTACATTCGTCATGTATCTTCACGCTGGGTGGCAAAGAGCACAAGGAGCACTCTACAGAATGGAGAATCTCCGAGATGCGGCTGTAATAGTCTCATTGAGCTGACTCTTTTTCTTCTAGAGCAAGCAAGAGAGTGGGGTCGCAAACAACTTTTCGCTTTGTGTGATTTCAAAAGACACGGGTGAAAGACCTTAGGATTTCGAACAAAGAAAAGAGGGTCGCGTCGGTGCCCGAGGAGCTTTGACACTTTTATTTAAGCTCACACGTCGCGTGGTAACCAAAAATAGAAATTATAGCAACGTCATAATTCCCATAATAAGCTCATTTTTCAACCTTTCGACACTTGAGAATTTTCTCGCGTAAGCATAAAGGGCGTCCGTAGAGGGTGTGCATGTTTAACTACCCTAAAAAGCTCGAGGTTTGAAAACGTTCTCAGTGCCTCTTCGGGCTGTAACAGACACTCGGTTGTTCATATACCTTTCCCTCGTGCCAGTACCATGGTGCACGAATACTTAGTGTTTGCCGTTATATAACCGATCTCGATGTTCTCTTCGTGTCGGAGAAAGGGCTGTAGGTCTATGTAATCCTACCGGGTTAGACACACCAGACAGCGGTCTTGGCGTGGTGAATGGTGCGATGGTGATAGCTGATTTCGCATTCCTTTATAGCGAAGCGCGAGCAATCGGATTCACAGGTGTAGGTAGGTAGGTAAGTGGATGCAAGGGATAGAGGTTGAAGGCTTCACAAGGTTGTCGGTAATGGATACGCGGAACAAAGCGAATTCAAAGTGATTTTATCCTGGAAGACTACTAAACCCCCCCTCTCTCTCTCTCTCTCTATCTCTCTCTCTCCCCCTTTTTCTCCGCTTGAGAAAGTTCCTTGTTGCCACTCTTCAGTTTCATACATACATAATACTAGAGGCTTGATATATACATATATATATAATGTCTTATCGTACTACGAGCATCTGCAATGATAATTCTACAACCAGACACATTTTCCGTAAAAGTCATTCCTCGAAGAAATTCAAGAAACGTTTCGTCGCTCGTAAATACGCTTTTGCAACGTTTCATGATCGTGACGACATTATCATTAATGTAATACCCATATTAGCCGTTGACATCCCGTCCGCGGGTACAATGCCGTATACGTGAATAGGGGTGGGCGTAGCGCGACCACCTCCGCACGGTCCGTTCGAGACTCGCCGTCGAGAGACTGGAGAGGACACGATATAATGTTATACGATGATGCACCCGTCGCAGTAATTTGCATTATCGTTGGAAATTATGGTGACACGGGAGCTGGTTACACGGGGAGAGAGAGCCCCTAGCATTATGTATATCGTCATATCCATGACACGTGAAACCCAACTACCGAAAATGATCCTCTTGAGTATACGTGTATGGTAACGGAGTTCTCTGTTACCGCGACCAGGTCTATACCCATTAAGGAATTCCACCGTCGCCAGGTGTGTTGAACTGATGAACCGTTAATCGAATTACCCGTGATTAGCATAATAATTGTCGCGTAAATTACCGTTGATAGATCTATGCGATTCGAACGTTGCAATGGGACGAGGACAACGAGGCAACAAGGCTAAATTTCGTAGGATCGTTAGTAAGTGGGTCAAGGGTGAACGGAACTTTTTTCATCGTATTTACACGCTGTCGAGAAGCCGTCGCACCACTCGACGCTCTTCGACATAGTTAGGAATTTTACGATTCGTTAGATAATTATTTTTCAAGCGCGAATCGATTATCACGTTTTAGGGGTGAACTTTGAAATTCACTCGAGACACAGGCAGCCCGTTTTATTCAATGTGCAAAGGAGCCTCTCGCTAGGGTCAAAATTTAAGCTTTAAAACTATCTGCATACATTTATTTACGTACACCACCTGCATTCATATATTTTACTATGGTGGATTTGTGTATATGTGTCTATGTGTGTGTGTGTATACGAATATATAGTTAGGGCGGTGGGATACTTACCAAGGCTTGGAGATTATGCAAATGCATTAACGTAAACCGAGACAGGTGATGCGGTCGCGGGGATTACTTCAACTATCTGTTACGGAGGGAGTGAGAGAGATGCGAGTATTGTAGCTCCACCACGTTGTGCAGAGCAAATTTAAGCGTTGAACCGAGGCTTTTGCATCGGGCTCGACCTCGATCTCTCGGAGTCGGGCAATAGACGAGAGATTATCGAGCAAAAGCTTCGCTCCAATCCCGAGTTGAGAAATGGCAATGTTCGATTTTGGCTACGGTAAAAACGGTGGTTTAAGTAAACGAGCCGTAACCAGAAAAAAAACTAACGTATAGATAGATTAGAGAAAACAGGAGTGAATTAGCGTCGTCGACGTCTAGTGTGATCTTGCCACGGGGGTACAATTCTGACGAGGAGATCTTTTATTAATTTTTGCAGTGTAGGTATATTAATTATTGGTACAAGAATTTTAATGATCGAATTAATTTAATGCAAAGAATGTTTTTTGTTTTTTGTTTATAAAGAAACTGGGGGTAAAGGGGAATAAAATTAGGGGTATGTGTGTATGTGTGCGAAAGAAGTTGGATCCATTGGTGAAGAAATCGCCGTGATTCGACGACGTTCGTAGAATACACGCCACGGGACCGAGAGAGAAAGAGAGAGAAAGATTGAAAAATAAAGCGAATAAGCGAAAATTCTCGTGAAAACTCGGTATGCTAACGACCCGAAGTTCTTTTCGTGCTTGTGGGTCTTCGATGGTGGTAGTAGGAGGGCGGTATAAGTACTCGACTGCTGGCTTCCGTTCCTCTCGACTCGAATATCTATACGAGGGGGTCGAATATTTACCCGATAATCGAGCGCTGTGGTTTGCACTGGGTTTTCAAGCGATCGCATCGGACTCCCCTTCGCGAGCGCGGAAAGCTCGTTCATCATCGTGAGTTGCGGGACTCTCTTATACCCTTCTCTTTCTCTCTCTCCCTCTCTATCGCTCTCTCTCATTCGCTCTCTTCTATTCAACGGATCGAGCTAAAACCGCGAACAGAGCCCTCGAGGTTTGCCGATTTTGCGATTATACCGACAAGCAGCACGACTGTTAGCCGCAAGAAATTCAAGCCGGCATACCACGATGGATATCCGCTTTGTTAATTAAGAATCCGTTTGCCCGGAATTCAATCATCATTAAGACAACGAAAGTTCTCGCAGTTGGCTTTTGTTTTTCCTTCGTATTATTGATAATCGAGAGAGAGAGAGAGAGAGAGAGAGACTTCCAAATAACGAGGGTTAATTCGACGATTTAATTACGGTCATTAAATTATATCATTAAAATACTAATTGCTAGTATTTAATTATTCAATTAGAATCTTGACGGGAATTAATTAATTATACGAATGAGAGAAAAAATTCTTAAATAACGACAGTCCTAATGACGCAAGAAAATTCAATTACTCCTCGAATGTCATCAAAGTTTTTTTTGCCCTCGTATCGCAATCGTTTCAACCAACCGTACCATTTGAATTTATCTTTTCGTTAGCATCGTTTAGTGCGAATATTTTTCGCTAACGGTTCAAAAAAATATAGTCGAATAAGCGTCGAGGGTAGTTGTTCCGGATAGCGAGGGAAAAACTTTTACAGAGTTGGCTTTTGAGGACGAGGTGGGGGCGGGGGGCGGGGGGTGGGGGTAAGACTTTACAGTCGTTGCCGACTTTGCGAAGACGCGATATTCGGTATAATGAGACAGAAGACGTTCGCACGGTGGTGTTTGTGGCAAAAGGGTTTTCTATTCGAATGGGGAAGCTCGAGATAGATCCTCTTTGCATGTCTGAGTGTGCAAGCTTCGCTCGGGACTCACGCCGCGATAAGTAACGAATTCGATAAGTAACGAAGATACGACGTAGCGAATAACACGAATAACCGTGCGCGCGCGTGCTCGTGCGAGAGGGAGAGAAAGAGAGGAGAGAGAGAGAGAGAGAAAGAGAAACGCTCGAGAGAGCCAAAAGAGCTAGGCGAGAGTCGGAACGAAATTGAGGATTTCCCAAGCAGTTTGCGGCGTCAGCACGAAAGCTCGATATAGCTGGTGTGCTTTCACCGCTTTCGACTCGCTTTCATCGTCGTCCTCGTCGTTTCTCTGGCTTCCGCGCGCAACTTTGCCATTCCTCGTTTTCGCAGCTTCTCCCAGGCACAGAGATTTCATATCTATACGGGTACACGCCGACCACTTTCCACGTAGGGTTGTCATCGACGCTTTTTCCAGCGTATATAAACCCGCCAATCGCTAAATTGCCACCCGCGCTTCGTTTTCTCTATCCCTCTCTTGACCTACCACCCTCGTCCCATCGCGATACCGTGGGTGTTACGAACGAATGAAAAATTCTTCGATGAATTAAAATGATCTTTTAAGGGAAGTTTTTACGAGGAATAAAACAAAACAAACAAACGAACGAACAAACATTGCAGAACTCGATCGTTAGAATATTTCTGTATCAACGAACTCTCGATAATTCAATAATGATTCCACGTCATTGCCTTCGTCGATGCGACATCCAGGGATTAATCCAGGTACCAATTTCTTCCGTTGCCTCGATTTCTCCATCCCTTAGATATCTCAACGTATTAATGAAATATTCACCTCGGGAATACAACGTATACAATTTCTTCAAGTAAAACCGACAAATACACACACATACACATATATATATTCACCGTATGTAATATTCACATAGCAAGGACGAAGTATGGAATATCCGATATAAGGCAAACCTCACGTGCAACGCAAACAGCGTGATATAAACAATGCGCGAAATTTACGGGACGAGATGAGCCGGAGGTTGTGGAAACGAGCGCTCGTGATATTTTGCGTAGCGTCGTGGCGAATTTATCGTCGAAATCAAAACGTGTATCGTCGCGCGGCAAGTCATAAAGTAAATACGTTTCTGAATATAGCAAGGATGAAAATCCTTTTGGCTCGTACTCCCGTACGTATCGTGTATATATACATTCGTCCTATGTACACATACGGAGAAGGTGAGTGGAGGGTGTGAGTTTCTAATACTCGCGAGCAACAATAGGAAGTTGGACTATATGGGCTTTACGCCAAGGGGATCGAATGTATCGTCCGGACTCGAACTCGTGTGGACTTTTGCAGGATTCATCATCTCGGTATACATGTTGAACGAAGAAATTCCCACCGGCTCACGATGGTTTTGCACATCGCGACTAACACACGATAGTGTCGAAGCGAGCGTGAGGGACAACTGGGCGTGAATTCGGTGACAAGATCGAGTGTGGTCCATGTGTGGTCCATATATGAGACATCATTTTAGTATCTGTACATACAAATATATATATGTATTTGTATATCTGGATTTGTTGAGAATGATACAGTGTAACGTAGGAAGCTTTAGTACAGTCACGTTAAAACACAGCACGGCTCAGCGGGGAAGCGCATCCTCGTCTTCGTCGTCATCCTTGTGGGCGTCGTTGTCCTTGGTTCTTTGTTCCAAGTCAATTTCACGTGTACACAGTACACGCCGAGGGAAAGTACGACGAGATCACGGAAGAGATTTCGAGTAGATGAGCTATACATGTGTGTTTGTGTGCGAGTGTCTTTATGTGTACACATATTATGTTGAGGGGTGATGCGAGGGTTTGTGTATGTACAGGATAAGGATGGAACAAGCAATGTTGTACGTATACATACTGGATGACCTGCCGATAAAGCCCGCTCGACTTGGAAACTTGCTGTGCCCACTTCCACCATCCCCGGGACATCGTGTTATGTCAAGTCGTTGAGGTATGGTTTATATATATACATATATTAAACATAACATACGTGTTTATATCTATATATACATATAAATGCGCGTATTTATATTATACGATGGGATGAACCTCGGGACGAATATGCGCAGGGTTAAATCTTTGGAAGGGAACCGTGTTGAGTGTATAATAGAACACATTCGTGGCAAAAGGAGCAATCACGAAGGAGCAACGATGAGGTATGTTTAGTTATATACGAAACTTATATTAGGACGCAGTATGGGTACGTCGTACGGTTTTGCGGAGACAGTGATTATGCCCTTGGCGACTCATTTAAAGTTGTGGAGGGTTTCGAGCCGAGCTGAGGGGGCCCCTCTCGAAAGACGGCAGGGTGAATAGCGCCCTGTTATCGCAGCGCCATCTTCGTGACTAGGGGATGTTATACACACAGTGCACTCGTAGCATCATTAACGTAGGAGGAGGGTGGAGAGGGGAGGGGTTGGGAGGTGGAGGTGAAACTTTGCATAATTGTCGTACAAATCTCATAATTATCCTTCCCAACTAAAAGTTTGATAATTTATGCCGCGAGCGCTCGAAATTTGTTTCGTATTGTGCTTATTATATGCTTGCTTCGTTTTCATGATTACATGTAGTAGCGTTAGGTACTACCAGAGTCATCACACGTTCAGAGTAGAAACTTCGTGTATAGCGCATGCGTGGCGCTGCGTCCGCTCTTGATCATTGTCGTTTTGTGTGCCAGAGGAATCACATCGTGTTTCGCTCTGTCCCAAAGTGTTAAAGGAAAATGGGAAAACATAGCAAGAGAAAACGCAAAGAGAGGGAGGACGCGATGGAGGATCTCACGAAGCGGTTGAAGCGCATCGAGAATCATCTTGTGAGAGTGAGTGTCCCAGCTACGAGTCAGGAATATTGTGACGAAGACGGGAGCGAGTACGCTCAAGATGGCCGCCACCCGTCACCGTGTGAAGGCGAGGAGCATCATGGCAGAGAAACGCCACCGCTGGAAGGCAAGCAGCTGAACCTTACACGAAAATATTTTGCGACCAAGCTCACGCATAAGCGGAGATAAGAGTCGAGATTCTAAAGCATTATTGCTAGCATTAAATGCTATCCGACCGAGCTTATGCACAAGCTAAGACATGTGTCGAGATTATGTAACGACTCGAGCTCATTGAATACGTGAGACAGGAAGTCGATTTTTATGGGCAAATTAACTAATATTTGCTATTTCTTTTTCCCTTTCTTATTTATAGAAAACTCTCCGGGATCATTCAGTAGACAGGGCCTTGAAATAGACCCTGAGTCATTACGAAGCAATATCGAGCCTCTTCCGATCCAGTCGCAATCTGCCTTACCGACGACCGAAGTCTCGGTCGACAATAATATACCGATCGATAATCAGATCGACGAGGAGTTATTGACGATATTAGGCGACGATCCATCAAAAGAAAATTTAATGGAGGAGACAATTCACGCTGATATTGCTTCGAGATGGAATTTTTGGAAGAAGCACGGGCTTAAAAAAGAATCAAAGGACGAAATCCTCAAATGTTCCGTGCTATCTAATTGCCCCAACAAGGCTCCTATACTCAATGAGGAAGTTGCTGCTAGTCTGACCGAAGCTGCAATAAAAAGAGACAAGCATTTCAGCCACGCTCAAAGCTTGGCAGGAGCAGGGCTTACCTATATTGGGAAAGCATTAACGATAATTTTTAATAATGAATTCGAACACACACGTCGTAAGGAAATTATCGAGTGTCTCTGGAAGGCAGGGAAATCGATGTCTGAAATTTTCCACCTCGAAACGGTAGCTCGTAAAGCTTATATAATTCCAGGCATGTCGAAATCTGTAAAAGATCTTTTAGAAAAAGCGGAGACCGACAGGTACCTGTTCGGAGACGACCTGGAAGAAAAAATTAAAAAAGTCAAGGTGCTTGAGAAATTAACAAAAGACATCCGACCAGTTCATCCTACGCCTAGGCCGAAACCTTCAGCTAAGCCGTATCAGGGAAACTTCAAGAGCCCTCCTGTGAGAGGTCCGCAGGGGGGCTACAGACGAACTGCAGCAACTTCAACCCAGGAGAGGACAAATCAAAATCGAGGGTCTCACTTTGCTCGACCTTACAAACCGCTGAGCTCGAACCGATCCAATCACCAATCGAGGCCCCGGTAGAAGACGAGGTTCGATCAGCAGGCAGACTGTTCTCTTATCGAGATAGGTGGATGTGTATAACTGACGATCAGTTTGTCCTGGATTGTATTTCCGGCGTCAAACTGAATTTCGATTCAGAGCCTGTTCAGAATGTTACGTACACGAGCACACCGAAATCTCAGGCAGAAAAAATTGCCTTAAAATTGTCTATCGACGATCTTTTAAAGAAAGGTGCCATAGCGTGTTGTAAACCGCTGAAGCATCAATTTTGCTCTCCATATTTTTTGGTCGAAAAAACAGACGGCGGAATGCGTTTCGTGTTAAACCTAAAAGGGTTAAATAGCTACATTTCAGCCCCGCACTTCAAAATGGAAGACCTTCGCACAGCTCAAAGACTCTTAACAAGAAATAGTTACATGTGTAAACTTGATTTGAAAGACGCATTCTTTCTTGTTAAAATTGACGAATCTTCAAGGAGATATTTGCGATTTTGTTACAATCAGCAAACATATGAATTTTTGTGCTTGCCATTTGGTCTATCCTTGAGTCCATACATCTTCACAAAGATTATGAAGCCCGTTATGGAAATATTGAGATCAGATAATCACATATCAGTCATCTACCTTGATGACATTTTATGTATCGGCAACGATTATGAAAGCTGTTTGCTAAATGTTCAATCATCTATAAAACTGTTATCACATCTTGGTTTTATAGTAAATTTTAAAAAGAGCATTGTCGTACCATCGAGAAGTTGTACCTTTTTAGGCTTCACTCTCAATACACGTAAAATGACATTAGAACTTACGGTAGAGAAAAAGAAAAGAATAATAGAGATGATTGACAAGTTACGTGAAAATCCAAGATTCAAAATTCGAAATTTTGCCAAATTTATCGGATGTTTAACTGCAGCATGTCCAGCTGTCCCATATGGACCACTTTATTGCAAGCTCTTTGAAAGAGAAAAATTTCTTGCACTGCTAATGAATGGTGGAGATTACAACAAACATCTGACTATTACAAAATCTCTTCATGAAGATTTAAATTGGTGGAAAAATAATATCACCAGGGCGGAAAGATCTATAGAAAATATTTGCTACACGGTTGAGATATTTTCAGATGCTTCGTTATCAGGCTGGGGTGTAGCATGTCGAGGCGAGAAAACGGGCGGGTTTTGGTCGATTGAAGATCGAAAAAGACACATAAATCATTTAGAATTACTAGCAGCGCATATTGCTCTTAAAGTGTATGCGAAAGACCTCAAAAACTGTTCTATTTTGCTACGCGTCGATAACACCACTGCCATAGCCTACATTAACAAGATGGGAGGAATTCAGTATCCCAAATTAAACAGATTAGCTAGAACATTATGGCAATGGTGCGAACAGAGAAATTTGTACGTATTTGCGTCGTATATACCCTCAGCTTGCAACAAAGACGCTGATGAAGCTTCCCGAAAAACAAACATAGACACCGAATGGGAACTTGCAAATTATGCATTCGATCAGCTGATGAAAGAGTGGGGGCCATTCGAGATAGACTTATTCGCATCTAGACTTAATGCAAAAGTGAACAAATTTTGTTCGTGGAAGGCGGAGCCTGATTGTTATAATGTGGATGCGTTCACCTTTAATTGGAAAAAATTATACTTTTATGCATTCCCGCCGTTCTCACTGTTATCCAAAATATTGTCAAAAATCAATTCAGATGGATCTTACGGTGTGCTCGTAGTACCTTATTGGCCAAGTCAACCTTGGTATCCTTATTTTACATCTTTACTATGCGAAAAGCCATTGTTTTTTAAACCAAATCAAGACCTATTGCTCTCTCCTTGTAGGTCGGTGAATCATCCTCTAGCCTCGCAGCTTTCCCTGGTAGCCGGTCTATTGTCAGGGACGCCTTCATCAAAAGGCAGATTTCAGAGAGTAGCAGCAAGATAATAATGGCTTCGCTTACCGATAGTACACTGAAGCAATACGATGCTCCTATCAGAGAGTGGTTCTACTTTTGTCGAGAGAAGAATTATAGCGTATTTACAGCATCTCAAAACGAACTACTCGAATTTTTAACAAAAAAATTTGACCAAGGAGCATCTTATAGTACCTTGAACACGGCTCGCTCTGCTGTATCATTAATATTAAGTTTAGATGTACCGCAGTGTCCGATCATCTCGCGTTTTTTCAAAGGCGTCTATAAACTCCGTCCATCAAGACCGCGCTACAGTAAAATCTGGAATACGGAACCGGTACTAAAAAGAGCATCAGAATTATATCCCTTAGGCGATCTATCTTTGGAGCAACTAACTAACCGATTAATAATTTTGTTAGCTCTCGGTACTGCACATCGCGTACAGACACTATCTCTTATCGATATAGATGAAGTCAAGATTCTAGGTACTGGCGTGGATATAAGAATAAGTAAACCGATCAAAACAAGTAGATACGGAGCGCCTCAGCCTAATTTTTTCATTCCGTTTTTCAATGATAAACCAAAGTTTTGTCTTGCTTCTACGATCGTACATTATGTTGAGATTACTAAGGGAATTCGTAAAGATGTCAAGAATTTAATATTATGCATTAAGAAACCGCACAAAGCAGCTACGGCGCAAACAATCAGTCGATGGATTAGAGCATTTTTGCGTACGAGCGGTATTGATGGTGAATATTCAGGCCAAAGTACACGTCACGCATCGGCTTCAGCAGCTCTGAAGAAAGGTCTTGACGTTAGCATCATCAAGAGTACAGCTGGATGGTCTAAAAACTCTCTTGTATTCGCCAGGTTTTACAATCGGCCGATTGAGCCAGATAGAGGTTCATATGTAACTACGGTTCTAAGTTCAGGTTAAATGTGTAATGCTTAAATCAGGTACTAAGTAGGGCTGTATGGTTGTCAATACTAATAAATTTTATCTTAATGATATAACAATTCGAAGCTCTAAACATCTACATGTAATCATGAAAACGAAGCAAGCATATAATTGAAAATTAAACGAACTTACCTGAAGTGAAGTTCGATTGAAATTATATGCGTAGCTTCGTTTGAAATGATTACATGGTCCCATATCCCTCCCTACCCCGAATGCTAAAACTCTAAACCAATGATCAAGAGCGGACGCAGCGCCACGCATGCGCTATACACGAAGTTTCTACTCTGAACGTGTGATGACTCTGGTAGTACCTAACGCTACTACATGTAATCATTTCAAACGAAGCTACGCATATAATTTCAATCGAACTTCACTTCAGGTAAGTTCGTTTAATTTTCAATTCTTAGTCGAAGTAAATCAATGGAAGTATTTACGACTATTTACGATCTTAGGAGGGATTATTTTTTCGTTGGTGTTTTATTCGGTCGAAGTTTGTGGTGTAAGATGACGAAAGGATTATATAAAGTGTTGGACCCTTTCCATCAACGGTGTCGGATATAGCCTCGGATTAAATTTCAGGTAAATCCCTCAACCTCGTGATCCGCGCACGAGTCCAACCAAGTTGGCGAGCGCGTTAATCCCTCGTTACAAAAGTTTTGGTCTTGCGACTGATGATTTTCGTTTGGCTGTATTAAAAACTCTTTTATAAGCTTGCAGTTTGGAAAAAAAGGAGGAGAACGTGTTGTTGATGTTGAAGACTTTTTGGCAGCGTGAAACACGACGTGTTCCTTGCGCGAGAAGTAGCTTTGAAACGTTATAGTCGGACATGTCGATGTTTCAGTAGTATAGCTCAACGTACAGACCGTACGATCTTCGCTCGTAGTTACAGCCGTCGCATCTCGCATTACACGTATATATATATATATATGCGTATATAGGATATAAATACGATATATATACAGCGATCAGCGATGTCGCCGGTGAAGGAAATGCGGGTGGATAAAGCTCTCCATCTCTCGGTGCGGTGTTTCCACATTGTGCGGTCTGAACTCGAGGGAGTCAGCGAAAGAGAGACGGAGAGCGAGGAGATAGAGGCTGCTTTCGCTGAAACATTCTCTCCGAAGCCCTTCGTGAATAATGTCTGCGTCATCTTGCGCAGCATGTGATTTTCTTATACTCGGTTAAGGGGCAGGGGAGAGACAGAGAGAACTCACCGTGTATCCGTACGTAGCCGAGGCGAGAGAGTTATAGATGTACCGAGAAGGCCCCACAAACTTTGTTCACGAAATATTCCAGTTTGAGCGTTCAGTCAACGATGTAATTGCGGTTTGCAATGTTCTCCTGCACGGTGAGAGAAAATTCGACGGTGTGTTACAGTAGTTTCGCGGATTCGTGGATTAGTCGAGATATAACAGCGATTACCGGGCGTATAGTCGAGAAATAATTAATTTTTACGTATCGCGCGATCGATATTTAATCGGATGAAATTTTAATTAGTAAATTGGTCACACGGGCTTTGTGATTCGTATTGAAATTGTCGGGAGAGATGTAGGGGATGCTGATTTGTTTTTTTTTTTCGTCGGAACATTGTATTTTTTAAAATTGTATTTCGCATCCTTATTTCGGATAAAAATTATTTTCAAAACGGAATTGCTCGATTTATCAAAACTCGAGCGGGTCGTAGACGCGACCGAGCGTCGGAGTGAAAAATATCGCACGAGTTGGCGTGGGAGAGCAATTCTCGAATTCTGATATACAACGAATCGCTCGGCGAGACAACCCATGGCACAAACATCACAGAACCCTAGCGCTTCCATCCCCTCTCCGCCCTTCTTTTTCTTCCATGATAATGAAATTTCCAAGTTTACGGAGCAAATCGTGACCCGGGGGCATTACAACGGGAGAGAGAGAACACTAAAGCGGCAACGTGAATTCACTCGAGACTTAGAACTGTGCAAAGTTTCCTCGCTATAGATAGAGCGAGAGAGAAAGAGAGAGAACGAGAGTTACGTTAGAGGATCCGCACACGGTTCTTTACGGAGCGAATTGCCGGCGGGAAATCACGGCACGTAGAAACAAGTTTCGAAGTGCGGGAATAAAATTTCACGAGAGGCAAACATCTTTTTTTACTCACTCCTTTTATCTCCGTATCTCCCAACCCCTCTCTCCCACGCTCGTTCTCTATTTAATTTTATCATTTGATATCTGCATTTGGCTTTCGCTCGGTTTATCTACCACTTCGGAGGCCAATAATCCACAGATTGCGCGATGGTCAATATTTTACGCATGCGAGTGCTTTACGCGGATTTCTCGAATGCACGAAACGACCCGATGGACGTCGGGGTCATTTTTTTATCATTCAATTTATTCTCGGATATATAACTTGCCCTTTCAAATTTCATTTTTATTTTTTACAACCATTGCCTTTGTGACTACATTTTAACCCCGAATTTCCGTAATTCGCCCGATCATGTGGCGAATTTACAATCGCGTTATCCTTCCTACTCCGGTGTCGCATTTATGAAGAATAAAAAATCAGCGATCGTATAGTCGATGACTCTTCGCGGATGGTCCAACGGGGTAACCGTTAGAGCTTTTACTAAGAATTATTTTTTCTTTATTCCCGTTACATTTTTCAAGTTCGTGAATTCGTTGATTTTCGTTCGATTAAAAATATCGTACAACATTGGATGGAAAATATATTTATGTATCGCATGTGAATTTTTCAATAATAATTTCTTAGAACGAACGAAAGTTGCGAGCTTGAATTCTGAGTCACTGGATCTTCGCGTCGACTCCAGAGGAGACTTCTGTTTTTCCTATCTTTGGCTTACGCCTTTCCATCGTGAAAGAATGTCCCGACACTTTGTCTTCTCGCCAACTTTGCCTTCCACCCCTTGCGCGCTCTCGTTTTTGTTTTCGTTCTTCCTTTTTTCTTACCGATACCTTATCCGGATTAGGGGCCGAGCCACGGAGTAAAGTGCGAGAGATAGGTAATATACCCGGATTATATATACGCGAGCGGAAACGACGGAAGACCGGTGAAACCATCGCGCGAATAAAAATCCATCGAGGATCGGTCGAGCATTATTTATTGACCAGCGTGACGCAAGGCACGGTATATAAAAAACAATGCACTATATATTTTACGATGCACGATTTTACGTCGAGATGATTTGGTCGAAAGTCTTGTTCAAGATTTTACAAGTGGAGAACCGAGCCGAGGTAAAACGTGAATATTTATAACATATTTTTTGTCAGCGAGCCGAGCTTATACATATGACCTACATTACACGCTTCGCGTACATTTTATCGAATGAGAGGTATGCGCGTTATTAAAACACCATCGCACCGATATTTCCGATATAAAAAATCGGAATGCGATACGGTAGGGAAGAAAAAAAGATTTCATCCCGCAAAGTTATATCATTGAAGCGGAGGCATGCGTCCAATTTTTTATATCACTTTTCATCGATTTTTTTTTCGGCTATTTTTTTGTCTGTCTCGTTCGTTCGGGCTTTCCGCGCTCGACACGGTAACCGATAGATCAGGAGGAAATGGGTCAAAGTGCCGAAAAAGAATGGGTTATCGAGCGTGTCCTCGTCGTCTTCTTCTTCCTCTTCACTCCCCTCCTTCCTTCCCACTCCCTTCCCTCTTCATCCTTATACTCCTTCTTCCTCTTCTTCTTCTTTCACATCCGGTTCGTTCGTCTTCCACGTCGTCGAGGGCCCCGAGGCACAAGCTGCTTTTCGCGTAGTCGATAGATCGTCTTAAGTGCCCCTAGACGTCATACTACCCTTCTTCTTGTTCTTCTTCTTCCTCCTCTTTGCCTCGAGGTTATTATGCGGCAAAGACTGCAGTCGTGAGCTGCGAGCTATTCCCCTATCCCCGTAGAATTGGCCTGCAGCTCTGCTTCTTACTCCTCTCTCCTTCATTCCCATTTTCTTTTTTTATTCCTTTCTTTATCATCACACCGTCATATTTCAGTAGGTCTTGAAAGGAAGAGGCTGCACTGCAAGTTTTGCCTTTCGCGAAGGACGTGGCAGACACCACGTTCGCTCGCTCCATTATCATCAATAACATTTTAGTAATTAATTAAAATTATTTTAACAGGGAAAACTCGATGATAGATGTGCTTACCATTTTCTATTTTCTCACTTTATTAAGAAAATCCGAGCACGCGGACAGAAATTCATTATTGCATTTTTTTTTTAAACTTTTATCAATCCCGTTGTAATTAATTTAGAGGAATACGCGCGGAGAAAGAGCCGTGGTAAAACGGTACGAGCTTTCATGCTACGGAAGTAACCCAGAGAGAGTGATGATATTATACCACACTCCGCTTCAGTTTCTCCATCTGGCTTTCCTCGGCGTCACAAGCCACGGCTGACTATGGCCGACCGTTACTACTTGCTCCGCAGTAGAAAAGCTTCGCTTCCCTGTCCACTGTCTTCCTCTCATCGTCATTCTAGCCTCGTACCCATTACACGTGTACCATACATTCTTCTAGTCTTCAACGGCTGCCACCCCCTTCACATCTCTATCATATACACACACACACGTACATATATATATATATATACATATATTAATATATATATCACAGCTTTTCTCTCCTCATTTTACGACTTTCTCCCTCTTTCTCACCGCTTGAATTTCTCTTCCGTTTTGTCGAGAGTGACTGCTGGTATTCACAGCTCTACCATTTGTACAAGTGAGTCATGCAAATGCACCGTTTTATCTCGACGATACGTTTCTCTCAACATCGTGTACCCGCCATACTTCACCGACGTTGAAGCACCTCGTCTTGAATATTATCGTACGTACACTGGGAAATATAAGCATCGAGCATTCTCAATGTTTCGCCGACCTTATGCTCACAAAGAAATGAAATAACTTTGCGTTGACCTTACAATGGAATTCCATTAGAATATTTCACCATTTTGGAGACTCGTTTCGATTTATTTAGTTTTGAGATAAAGGAAATAGGGGTGGGAATGATAAGGTGTGCGAAACGTCTCAATTTCTTCAATATGAAATTTATTGCGGTGTTTCAACGTCTCAAAGTGTGTTGGAGTGACAATCTTATCTCTCCTATCTATATGTTCTACTTCTCTTTATATCTCTCTCTCTATTTCTCTCCCTCTCTCGTTCTATCGCCCCGGTTCACCTTCGACACACTCCATCGGTACTCACAACACGAGATTGTTTATACTGTATATAGGCCAAACACTCCGAAGGTTCTAAAGAGGGCTTTTGGCACACCGATCGAGAATTCCCACGGCGCTAGAGAACCCCGACGATCCTATATAACGGGGTCTGAAGGGGCCTCGGTATCATTGTGGTATTACAGAGAAAGTGAGAGGGTAGAGAGAGAGAGAGAGAGAGAGAATAAGGAGGAGAAAGAGAGCCATTCTCATCGTGGGATATATCTTCTCTCGCGACTCCTCAATGTCGACATTTTATTGCGCCGCCACACGCCCCCACATTCCCCATTTATACTTTCTTCCTCTTGGCTGCTCTCCTTTTCGAGGAGATCCTCGCCGTTTTTTTTTCTTCTTCTTCTTCATCTTCTTTTTATTGCCACACTCGTTTTTTCCAGAGTAATCGTTTTTTCTATCGAGTAGGCGTAACGGAGTCTCGTTTATTCATTGATAAATTCATGACTTAGAATCGCGGTAGACGAGAATCTTACCCCGAGGAATAAAAAATATGCGATCGTCATTTTACGAAGCTCGCCTCGATTCTAACGTTACTTTCCCCGGGGGGGTTAGAGAATGGGAAATGAAAGGCGAATGGGAAATGAAGAAAAATCGAATATAATTTCGTCTCGCTTGAACCGTGAGACAAGAGGTGTAGTTTAGGGGTGACAGAGGTCGTTTGTCGCGGATAACAATGGACTTTGCGGAAACCCTTAACAGACCCGATGAAATCGTCTTCGTGGTCGGTCACGCGTTCAAATACAAACTTGGCGGATAACGTAGTGCGCTCGTGAACGCTACGGTGTACACACACAGTTCCGTGAGCCACGGAGACGAGAGAAGGGAAGCTCCGAGATTAATTGTTGCACGCCCCGGAGATTCTTGTTTGCCGAGTGCTGTACCACTCGTGCCATATATATATATATAAACATGTATATATATAACTTCTCATTCATATACGCAATCCCGATAACACTTTTCCGTGATAATAATCACAACGGTAAAGTAATTAAAACTGTAACAAAGAAGTCTTCTCTAACCCGTCGTTATCGTCCCAAAAATTGGGAACGAATTCTTCCGACGAACGTTTATTTTAGTCTCGTCGTTTACGCGTTACGGTAAATTGAAAATCGGGTGTTTGTCGACACGGGGTAAATGCAAAAAGTTCGACGTCTGCTCGTCGGTGACGGGCGAGGAGAGGTTCGTAACAAAAAAGAAAAAGAAGAAAACCCTTTCTCCGTGTCCACTCGCTCGCTTTCACATCTCGCGACAATGACCTCATCGAGTTTTGGACCTTGCGCGTGAACGATTTCAGGACGGGGCTGGCGTTACCCCCGTCGCGCTCTCGACACGACGTGACTCCAATGCAAAGTTCTCCTTAATGCACGAACTTTCGTCAACCGAAAATCCCACCACCTGGATTTCTCGCTACTTTGGCGGCCTTCGACCACCGTTTCTTTCCTGAAAACGGTAAATCTTTTCCCTCGATGGAAACGAGAAAAAAATAAATGAATAAGAAGGAAAAAAAGAAAGAAGATGAAAAAAGAAGAAAAAAAAAGAATCTTCGCGCCTCGAGGAGCACCTACGCGACGTAAAAGTGCTTCCATCCGATTGGCCCAGCGTCTGCGACCTTTCGCACACCACTGTCGAACCTCGATTCGTTTCAAGTCCCTCTCATACATATTTATAAATATTTATAAAAGTTGTAGCTATGTTTGTTCCAACATCTCGGAAGAGCTTTTTCACCTCTCTCTCTCTCTCTCTCCTCCTCCTCCTCGATGAGTTTCACCGAGAGGCTCGTACACCTGCCCGCCTCTTGACGCACCATCCTCCCTACACGTACGTACGACGCTACGCCGTAGAGCTTATTGCGCGAAGACCAAAAAAAAAAGAAAATGTACGAATGACGTGGCGAAATGGAAGGCTGGACGAAGTTTCGCGAATCGTGGCCGAAGCAAGAATAAATAAATGGTTAGGATGTGAGAAAGTGGGGATAGAGCGACACTAGAGCGTGAAATGAGAAAAATTGTCTCGTTGTGTCGTCCGATCGGCACGTGATCGGGTTCTACATGACATCCAAAATCCTCGAGGGTTCATCTAGACTCTACCGTTTTCTATACCGCAATCGTACCCTCCTCTTCCCTTTCTGTCATCTATCGGCCGGTATATAACAGAGTATTCTCTCGTACACCTCGTACCGTGTATTCTATTTTCTAGATTCTGTCGTCTCGATCTTAGTCTTCGTTCCACTCGCCACCCCCACCCCCTTCTCCCACTCTCCTTCTCTTTCATCAAGTTCACACCGCGTCGAGTTTTCCCCGACCACTCGCTGGCAACACTCCCTTCAACTCTTCCGTGGAAAATCGGCCTGGCTGCTGGAACAACCTGGAACCTCATCGGAGACGGGAAATTCTCCGAACTGTAGAGAAAGGAGATCTCTACGTGTGCGCTCTGCACACTGCCCGATAATTCAATATCGTTATCCTTTCGACACGACCCCCGAGCTTTAGCCCCATGTATATATATATATATATATAGGCGAATATGCCAGCAAGGTATAGCGTGCTATCAGTACTATATCGCAGTATTACTTCACCGCTCCGATAGTTCGTACCATGTGGCGTCCGACCGAAATCTAATTTGATACGTTACACCAATTAGCCTCGACTTTTTATCAGTACCTATCTCCTACTATTACACGAACATTTTTTTTTCTTAACGAAAGGATCGCCTTTTAGAAGTTTGGTAGGAAAAAAATGAATTTTTGGTGTGCTTGTCAATTTTAAGGGTGCTCTGTCAAGAGACGTTAATACGGATTTTCCGACTAAATATTAAGGGAAAATTTAGTAGAAACTGGTTGTGTAAGGTAGAATCAACAGTGTAGGATGACAATATCGTTATATTTATCGAGTTGGAAACATTGATTCGGAATAATCCTCGTTATTACCAGCCTCGTAAATTATGTTTTCTTTTTTCTTTTCTCTTTGATATTTTGGTAAATATTTTACGCGTAAAATGGGCAAATGGGATATTTTTTAAATGGATTTTTCGATACATTATTCGTATATGGTATGGGAATGGCCGATAACCGGTGGGATTAAACGCCCTATCTTGCATACGTTTGCGACATAGCGCACTCTCGCATCAACACCAACGGTGGCTCGTATACGGATAGTAATCGTAGTACGAGTCTCGCTACGGACCGTAGCGCCAAGTGTTCGTTTCGATGGGCTTAGAAATCGCTGGGAGCAACCGATGCGGTTATTTCGTTGCCGCTAACCGACTTGCAAATTGCCTTTATGCAGTTTCCTAGTTAAACGGTTATAGTGGATAAGCAAAGCATTCCGCTTGCCACGTGCAATTAGTACACTTCTAGTTTACCGTGCAGACGCGTTTCGTATACGCGGTAGAGAAGTAGAACGAGGCTGATCCTGAACATGATGCAAAGATGAGAGATCGTGATTGTTGCGCCGTTCTGTTGTACAAATCGGCTTATCGTACAGTGCGAAAGCTTTGCGGCCAGATACGACGTTATAAGCTGATAATTCCAGTATAGAGCATTACGCCTCCATAAAGTTTTGTCTTAGAACGAGATTTACGCTCGTACGAGTGACCCTTCGTGCGGTCAAGATAGAATTTTAGCCGGAATTGAAGTTAAAGAAAGCGAAAAACTTTGGCTTGAAAAAGAATTTTTTTAAATGTGTTTTATTTTAGTATTTTTCTTTTGGTTTTATTCATGTTACAGTTTAGAGTTGATGTTGATACATTGAAAATTGAAATTTTATTGACACTTTGGATATTTTTGACATGGGAGAGGTATCGATTGAATTATGTGCAGAATAAACGAATTAATTATTACGCCTGTCATATTTGACATATGTCACGCGCGTAACTTCAATCGGTTCAATTTTGTCTTCTTCCACTTTTCGATCGGAATTGTCTAAATTGTCGAGGTTTTATTTTTTAAATTGGCGAGCGATCTTTTTTTTTGCTCTTCATCGAGAAATTACGAAGAGTGAGAATTTCAGTTATTTGCCGTGTAAAAACCGATAATCGGGTTTGGTCTCCGGTCTCACACTCCCAAATGAAGAAGCACGTCGAAGGGAAGTCCGAACGTTCCGGTCGGACTTCCTCTCAAAGCCTGGCCATAGATTCCACCCCTAGATTCCACGTGCAGTCGCCTAAGAAAAAGCATACTTCGAGGAAAGCTACGGGGCGAATTTCCAGGTTGGTTATCACCGAACTTCGTCGAATAAAAATATAATTTACGTTCAATTTTTCGAATCTCTGACAAACGAGAAATTTTACGTCCGTATGAACATTCGTCATCGAATGAAAATTCATATAGTCACGCTTTAATGTATCGAACATCGAGTGATAATCCCAAATTAAAAATAATTTTAATCAATATTAATGTAATTAATTCCGCGAATTAAACAATATATGTTAAATTTTCGCATCGTTCGTGTTTTTAAAAAATGTCCATTAATATATCATGTTTAACGTTACCAAACGCGTTTGCCAGATTTTATCCGTATAGTCGCGTACTCGTTAAAATTACGATGGGCGATAATTTTGTATCGCGTTCGTTCGACCGAGACCCGAATCTGGATAAAATCGATCAGTGTGCAAAAGTTTAAAAATCATAGCTTTTATCATAATTATCTCATGAAACAGGGAATGCATGGACGAGTCACCGAAAATCGAATGTCCTGGTTTTGATCCAGCGAAGGAAAAAATTAATGAAACTGACGAATCGAAAGAAAAATCGACGATCGAGAATGCAAAAAATGAGAATACGAACTCGGACGATATAATTCCGGAGAGACCCGAAAGCCCCCCGAATCCCTATAACAAATTCGAATACAAAGCACCTGTACACTGGCCGGGTGAGGAAAATCGGGAACCTTCCATAGTGAACAGCGTCGAGTCCCTCGAGTGCGGAGATTATACAAAATCATTGATCGCAACTTGTTCGTGTTGTCCAACGGAAGAACACGATGACGGTTGTTGCAAAGCCGACGCGGCTAGAAAATCATTGTACCACGAGATAAAGGCTCGGGTCGAACGTGCAGTCAAGGTTGTCCTTAAGTTTAATTAATTCGTTATTAATTTTATTTTAAAGAATAATTATTAATGAATTTATTGTTTAAAATGTAAAAAAAAACAATTTTTTAATTCTCGACGTTATTTACAGAGGCATAAAATATTTTTAATACGCGGTAATCTTCCGAGACTCGCGACAGCCCTGGAGGAGAGAGGTTGGGTGCAAAAATACGAGTCCGTAAGGACGCGAATGGTTCCTTATGGTGAGAAAAAAAATAAGATTCTCCAGCTTTTTTTTATCATCCCCCTGGAATATCCAGCGATAAAATTTATATCGCACTGAATTATTCCGTCTGTTGGTTATCGCAATCTTCGCACGGTCTCTCAGGGAGTGTGGCCAGTCTCGATTCAAAATCGGTTGGTAACATTAAAAATTCGGATGGTACGATAAACGAGAGAGCTTTGGTTTTTGCTCTTTTGCGTCATAAACCACCGGATTTCATCTGGGATCGTCGAAACGATTTTATCGATTGGGACTCGTCACTCGGGAGTCACGTTATATTCAATCGACTGCAACGATCCTACGTTTATACGTCCAAGGTTTTTCAAACACACAGATATACAAATATTTTATTCGTATATGTAATTTAAACAAAAAACGTAGAATGGCTATTTTTTTCTCATTCGACATTCTTGTACGTGCTAATTACGAAAGATTTTCTCGACTCGAAACTGGAACGATATTTAAATATTACATAAAAATTATTCCATCAGCTTGGTATGTCACACATTCTCCAAGAGTCTCACTGGCTATACGAGACGAACGTGGCGAACGTTCAATATCCACGTAGTTACAACGTGAGCCGCGAGGCAAACGCTTTTTTAACGGACTATCGTATAAACGCGGCTACGGGATTATTGAAATGGTTCGTCGGAAGGGTGGAAAAGGGCGAGGCCTTTGTAGACCTTGGTATCGAACCGATTCCAATAAGTCAGTTGGAATTCGCGGTCGAGCAATGCGAAGAATTTTTGGCCGAAACGAGGGACCAGAATATAGACGACGAGACGAATCCGGAAAAAAGTATAAGCGACGATCAGTGGAATTGCTTTTTGGACGATTACTCGAGAGTTCTGCACCGGGGAAATGGAATCGCGGCACCTAGAAACTCGGAGGCTCAGTGCCGTTTTGAGGTCACTTTAAATTCATTAGCGCATACACACCTTTCTCTCTCTATCTCTATCTATCTATCTATCTATCTCACTCATTCGTTCACTCACTCACTCTCAAGCGCAAACCCGTTTCAAGTTTCACCGAGGTCTCTTCAACTCCGCCATTTTCATTCACGATTCCGCGAGTCCGATTTATTCAGAAACCACGATGACTAGCTAACTGAATTTTCGTGATCTGAATTTTCGTTCAACAGCTGGGAATTACGAGATACTCGACAAATTTTTATACGTATATATATTTATTTTCCATTTGGCAGAAGTGTTATCTCACGGCGATGGAAACATTGAAAAGATTGAAAACCGTCGATTCTCAATACGAGTTAAACGGTATGAGAAATATCTGGATTATTAAACCGAGCGAACTTTGCTGCGGTGCTGGCATAAGTATATCGCACAATTTGAAAGATATCCTGCGACGATTGGACGCCAAGCCAAAAGATTATTTCGTCGTACAGAAGTATATTGGTTCGTTGAATTTTTTTTCGAATTTTTTTGTTTTTTTTTTGTCTTTCGGTAAATCAACTTTAAGAATGTTTGTTTGTAATCAATTACAGAGAAGCCTCTGTTGATCAAGGATACGAAGTTCGATATACGCCTGTGGTATCTTGTGACCAACACTTACCCCTTGACCATATGGGTCTTCGAGTAATTCCCTTGATTTTTATCATTAACATTTATTTTCAAATTAATTCGTCGTTTTCATTAAAATTTCTTCGCTTCGTTTCGAGCTTACGCTCTTATAGCGACATACACCGGGACTCGCAGATTTCTCTGATTTTTGTTTAATACGCCAATTACACCAAGTATAAATATGCACGAATGACCAGGTTTAAAAATTCTGCGTACGAATTTATACGCAAAAACAAAATAGCGTTACGAAACCTGGATTTTTTTGGGATGATTTACGAATAATTCGTTGCGTTCGAGGATTTGACCCGAAGCTAATTGGTTCACCAAATCGTGCAATCGAGATCGCGAATACGCTATCTTCATTCGCACTGAAAGCAATTACGAGTTTTTTGTTCTTCCTTTGCGTCGAATCCGCGAGAATCCAGGAGAGAAAATAACTCGTTTTTTTTTATCTCATCACACCACTCCTCTTTTAAATCAAGCCCCGTGCCGCTGAATTTTTCCACAATGTAGGACTTCATTCGGATTGCGTCGAGAACATAATAATTCCACTCTTTTTAACGAGAAATATCTAGGTGTATATTTACAGGAATATACGAACGAATACATTCATTGCGTTGGGAATTTCTTTATTCAAATAATATTTCAGCGCCAACTTTGTTCTCGCTCAATATTTAAAAAATATTCGGTCGCTCTATATACGTCAGGGTTTGTTTTTACTTTCTCTTTTTTTTACTACTGACAATGAGATGTTAAAGTGGGCGAATAAAAGTAGATCGAAAAGTCAAGTCTATATATGTGTAGGATATATTTTTATCGATAATTGAAATTTCTTAATCACAGAGAGGCACTATTGCGATTCAGCTCGAAGCCTTATACGTTCACGACCTATCACGAGGCAATTCACATCTGCAATACGGCAGTTCAACAAAAATACGCTTACGAGAATAGCCGAAGATTAAGAAGGCGCAATAACCAGATAGGAAGTACGAATGATAAAACGAATAGGACGATGGTCGAATCGATTCGCGATCAAGAATGGGACTGCCTTAAACTGAACGAATATTTGAAGTAATTTTACCGTCAGTTCTCATTTCGACAGAGAGTCAAGAGGAGTCAAATAGATGGAGAAAGAGAGAGAGAGAGAGAGAGTGGAAACGAGAATGAGCGGAATAACGAGAGTAAAGCTTTTTTTTTTACGACTCCCTCTCTGATCCTTCGTTCCCTCGATTCCTACAGTCTCGTCCAATCGAACGTTAGATGAATTCACTATTTTTATTCGCAAATATTAAAGTATAGTAAAAAGGAGAAAAATAGAACGAAAGAAAAAGAAAGATATCATTTCGAATACCGAACGTCTTGGAAAAGATCCTGAAAGAATCGCTTCGACTTTTCCTTGGTGGAAATTCCATCGTCAATTTTTCCCAGCTATTCTCTCGCTATCAATTTTCTCGCCACTCTCTCCGATAATTTTTCACCCTTCGCACTTCGAGCTTCGTAATTTTAATACTCGCATAGCAATGTGACTTATGAAAATTATTCGCGAATCACATTGAAGATAAAAAAAAGAAATATAATTTTCTTCGAACGAAACCATCTCACCTTATTCGTTGACTCGACCCGTTTACTTTTTTTCTTCTTTTACGTATTCCAAATGCAGAACCGTCGGATATAAAGGCGAGCCCTACTACGACGAGATTTATCCGAAAATGTCGCAGGCGATTGTGCTCACGATGCTCGCGTCCCAGGAATACATGGACAAACGTCGTTGCAGTTTCGAGCTTTACGGCGCCGATTTTATGGTAATGGACGATCTCTCGGTATGGTTGATCGAGATAAATACAAATCCGCGTATGAATCCACCTAGCTCGAGGATAACACAACGTCTTTACGACGGCGTTCTCGAGAGTCTTGTTAAAGGTTTGCAAAATTATCTTTCGCTTTACATTCTTCACCCCTCCTCAATGTCCCTACTTTTTACGTACCAGGAGCGAGAATAACTTTTCCTTTTTTTATATTTATTTTAGAGAGTTGGAACAATTTCGAATTCGCGTCTATTCGGGGTTGGTAGAGAACGAGGGAAGAAAATTTCGTCGAGAAATGGGGGGTGGCTTTTATAGAGGGTTAGCGGGTGAATGAGTGGGTGGGTACGAAATTCGTCGATCTTTCTCCTTCGGGACGTGTATGTGATGTGTTTGCAACCTTCCCCTCCTGTATTCGAGACCGGTTTGTATTGACGGCACGATTCGGCCACTAATCAAACAGGGGAGTCCGAGACTTTGGTCCATGCGGTGGAAAAAGTACGCGAGCTAGATTTTCTTTTTTTCTTTTCGTATGTTTTTTCTTCTCTTTCTTCTTCTTCCTTCTTCTTTCTTTCTTTTCTTACTTTTATCCCGGTTCGATCTCGTTCTCGTGAATAGTTCGATGAAATAGTTTCGTTACCGGTGAGGCAGTAATTAGGACGAAGCAGAAGGAAGGGGGCTGGGTCTTAAAAATAGAAATAGTAATAGAAATAAAAATAGGAATTGAGATAGAAACAAATAAATAAATAGAACGAAACGATATCAATAAGAATATTATTTTCGATATACACAAAAACAACAAAACTAAAGAAATTGTTTTAATTCTAAATTAAATTTTATCCCAGTGACGATGGATCTGCCGTTGGATCCAACAGCCGAAACCGGTGGTTTTCGTCTCGCTTACCGTCAAAACACACCGTCGAGCTTTCAGCCCTATCTCGGTCCGTGTCTATTTGTTTTCGGCAAGCGAATGAAGCTTCACGAGCATCGCGGCGACGGATCGTCCAAAATGGATCGGGAGAGAGGATCGAGGGTTTGCAATCCATGGAAAAAGCAAGATCGCGCATGGACCGCGCCACCATCGATGCCACGTTCGCGAGATCCCAAGGTCGTTGATTTTATCGATTATCTAAACAGCTCGCGCTGCACAGTCGCGCGTTGACGAGAGTTACGATAGCTCTTTTTTCCACCCCCCCGATCGACTCGATATATCGTCCGCCCGGAAACAAGCCTTTGACACACCGAAACGTGACTCTTTTTATTTTGATTTTTTCCCATTGTTTCTTTACATCGCGCAAACTGTTCCAAATAGATTGCAGTATTTGAATATTTAACGAACTCGAGTTTCATCCATCTCCGTACTTTTATACTCATCGAATGAATACACAAAATATTTGATTGATACATCTATAGAGACAATAAATATGTAGGAAGGGATATTGCTCGTTGCGTGTATGCGAACGAAGAGGCGAATTGTGGAAAAACAGAGACGTAAAATGGATTTGTTCGCATTGGTGAAATCGAAGCCGGTCGCTAGG
This sequence comes from Netelia inedita, assembly GCA_964017225.1. Classification (NCBI taxonomy): domain Eukaryota; kingdom Metazoa; phylum Arthropoda; class Insecta; order Hymenoptera; family Ichneumonidae; genus Netelia; species Netelia inedita. The sequence goes on from OZ024921.1 coordinate 7,367,796, forward strand.
ACGACGAAATCTCGAACGAGATTTACTCGAAAGACGACAAACGAATAAATCAAGACGGGTAAGAGGAATCTGGGGATTTTGTAAGGTACAATATATATATATATTTCTGTAACGCCAAGGCATCAAAGACAATCGATTTATTGATATGTACATACAATAAGTTTCTTTTTTTTTTATTATTTACAATTTATTTAAATCTCCCCCTCGACGTACTTCTCTCTCGTCTGTCGTTGTAGTGGTTGAATATTTTTTTTCTTCTTCTTCGTTAGTTATTAGTCCCGTTCGACTCGGCCGAGTCTCGATTGAACTTTAACAAAATAACTACGCTTCTTATCGATTATTGTGCCGTGTTTGCGTGTCTGCTTTGGTTTATGTGTTTCTTTTATTTCTGTTTTTCTTTTCCTTCGTGGTATTGCGTGCTGATATTTTCAAAAACGCTTTGGTCACGGTGGTACAATGTAAACGGTAGTGTCGGAATTTATACCCTGCACAAATATTCTTCAAACTCGCCAGCTTTCGATTAATTCTCATTCGTTCGTACGGATATTCTCACGATCCTCGTTACTTTTCGTTTCCTTCGTTTATGGAGACTTTGATAAAAGCGCGCCGTTCGATATGGAAACACGTGTCCGTAAAAGAAGAAGGGCGATAAGATTCTGTTGTTTTCTTTTTTTTGGTTATCTTTCTTCGTTTTTTCTTTTCTCCGTACTTTTTATGAAAACATTATCTTAGATAGTATTAAAATTATAAAACAAATGGAGTTCTTGTCGGCGTACGAGGTGCTTCCATCGCCGTGATGCATAGCTGCTGGATGTTCCTCTGAAACAACCAGAGACGAGCGCGTATATTACGTATATCTCGAGTTTGGACGAGACGAGTACTTCTTTTGTCTCTTTCACGTAAAATGTTCTATTCCAGAGATGAGAGACGTTATTATGAGGGGGAGTGGAGGATAGAAACGTATTAACTCTCTATTCAGAGTCGCTCGTTATATGCGCATTCTATCATGATCGTCCGTGACGCGACGATCTGTCTCTGTCCCCTTAGCGGTTGGTCTCTCTTTTTCCCTGACCGTCTTTCTCTCCCTCTGTCTGTCTTTCTGTCTGTATCTCTTCTCTCTTTCACTCTAACCCCCTATCCTCTCTCGCCATCGTTCGCTCTCCTCTCACGGGGATAATCCAGATGAAAAGTAAACATGGGAGTGTGAGAATTAATCCGGTTTCTGTGAGGCAGAATTTCATTGAAGCCACGAACCAGTATGCACAAATGAAAAACCGCACCACTCTCTATTCTGCCTATGATACAATGCTTTCTAAAATCCTGCGGTTTTTTTTTGCCAAGTCCGCTGTGTACAAATATATGTGCGAGTTAAATAAATTTTTCAATAAAACGTTGGGTCTCCTTGCTGTGTTTTTTTTCGAAACGTTGGAAAATAGATATCAGAAGTTTTATTTCTCACTCGGTGGACTAATCAGCGAGATCGCGTATTACGAGATTTATTTTAGTCCAAATGAAATCATATTCATTACGATGAATAATAAATTGTTATAAGTATCAAGACTTTTGTACTTGTGAAAATCTTCAAATTACGGTTACTAAGATGTCAGCTTTAACAAAAAAAAAACAAGAAGTAAAAATCATTCTCGACAAGGAAGAAGGAAGAAAACTCACCTTTGACAACGTGAACCCTTATGCTGCTCGGATTAGCGTTGCTGGGTCCGCAGGTGTATTCCCCGGAGTCGGTCGCGACTGCTTTCTGTATCATCAGACGACTCGACGTTTCCCGTCCTTTCTCGGTTACGAGGCTTATACCGCCACGGGGCGAGTCGAAGTTAATGTCCTAGGCGAGCACATGAAAAGTAGATTTTCGTGATTTCAAAGAAACTGGATATATATGAGATCATATAGCGAGTCAGATAAGAAGTAAAAGGTGAAGAAAGAGACAGGGAAAGAAAGTGAGACAGAGTGAGAGAGTGAGAGAGGGAGACAGTAGTGGGGTGAACGAAGAAAAACGAGACAGACTCGAGGAATCGCGCGAGTGGTTGGTGAAGAACGCTTGCGTCTACAAGGAGTGTGCAATCCCACTCAAGATGCGCATTTCCAAGGAGTAATCTACACGGCCGAGTATAGGAAGACGACGACAACGAGAAGAAGGAGGGTTGGGCCAAGGGAACTCCTTTGCTTCTCTCCCTCTCCCACACCTCCTCCTTTTACTCCCACACTCGCATCTTCAAAGCTGCTACCGGTCTTTCTAGAGGTAAATTTATTTCCACAGCACGAAGCTTCGTTTCCCTTCGTTCTCCAACCCCTCTCTCCCATTCCTCTCACCCTTTCTGGGTTGCTCCTTTTTCCACAGGCTGCCTTCGAGCGAGACGTCTAAATCGCCATTTTATCACAGTGTGGTGCATCCTTGCGCTTTCTCTCTCTCTCTCTCTATCTATCTCTCTCTCCCTTTAGCTCCCTCGGTACAAGCTCTCGTCTCACGAGTGCTACTACACATCGCTATTCTCTCGTCACTGCATTATACGAGAGATTCGAAATGTCGAGTAATGCACTTCAGCTCTGCTCACGCGTTTTATCCAACGAGAATAGAGTTTGTACAGTTTGATGCCAAAAGAGCGTGGGTACGATGAGAAATGGAATGAAAAGGATAAGAGAAGACGAAAGAGAGAGAGAGAGAGAGAGAGAGAATAAACCAGAAATGAAAGGCAAAGAAAAGAAATGATTGGGGCACTCACGACGCTGTTGTGACGCCAGATCATAGTGGGGGGTGGATCCGGCACATTTTTCACGATGCAAGTCAGGTTGATGGTGCTGCCTTTATTCACGAATAAATCGGGCGCTCCGACGATAATGGTGACTGGCTCTGCGAACACGTAACGAAAAAGGAATAGTAGGAAGAATCCTCGACATCGCTAACAATGCATCTTCTGCTTTTGGTTAGAGGAAATGTATGACTGGTGTATTAAGGGGATATAGAGATGAGTTTTCAACCACTGTCTATATGGCTATGATACCCCGAGGCTGATATAAATATATAGACACTGATATACACACGCATATGTATTTACGTGTTATATTCACTCGAGATGGATTCAGGACGAAAGGGAGAGACGCCTGAGGCTTTTGGGTCAAGGTGTTGACTACATCCCCAGACTCTCTTCTAACACATACACATAAATTTATATATATATATTGTACATATATATCTCCTCTCCATTAAGGGCATTGGATAGACTCGTGCTTTGCACGAGACTTCGTTGTTCGACTCGGTACTTCGTTAACTCCTCACAATGTCTGACAGTCTGTGTGATGTGCCTGTTTCACACGACAGGCGAAATGAGACGAGCTAGGAGAGAGCGGTATACTCGAAGGATTTCAGGGGTTTCTGAAATCCTTTCGTGCACCCTCCCTCTCCTCCACCCCCTTTGCTTCCCTCATTGAAATTAATTCATACGCGAATTGTATTGCAAGCGTGAAGCAACGTTCGAGAACTTTTCAATGAGTTTTCCAATCGTCGTGAATAATCGAAGATAAAAAAAAAGCTCACGTGGAATGATACTTACCCACTATAGTCAAGAATACGGGATGTCCTATCGGGGGAGTGGTGGATATTTGGCACTCGTAATATCCCGAGTCCTTTAGCTGTGGATAACGTATCTTCAGTGTCCACTCTTCCGTATACGGTGAGTGGAGAGCCTCGAAGCGTTGATCGCTCGTGTAAGTGTAACGACCGACCGTCAACAAGTGAATATCACGATGTCTGACCCAAGACACCTGCGAGATAGGAGATCGATCGATGGCATTACGTGAATAATTGTGAAAATCTTGGGTAACAGCAAAGTTTGCACGATGAAAAAAAATGTCATCGAATTTGAATAAAATGAAAAAAAAACGTCCGTGACAAAAGTCAGAATATTGCTGAAATTCGCTCGATTTTTACCGATATACAATTCCATTATTTCTTCATATTATCGAACGATGTTTTTGTTTGTTAGTTCCCTTATCTCCGTCCTCCTATCTCCATCCAATTTTCTAGTTTTTGTTTCGCGAAAGACAATGGGGTTGCGCAAATATGTCGTCAAAGCCCGCCGGTACGATAAATCGATTTCAACCACGAAACCTACGAGTGATACACACACCATTCCTCTCCTTTTATCGAAATTTTATACGAAGCTCGAATTCCTATGCGCCATCTCGAGTAAATAATATATTACGAGGGAAAGATCGATGAACGTATTATGCGCCCTATGTACTTTGGAGAATTTCCTTTTGAGTTTTCTCGGACTAAACGTTGGTTCCTTTTAAAGCTGCATTCACTTACGATGCTAAGCTATTTAAGAGCCTTTAATCAAATTTCAAGTTTTGGTCTTCCTTCGAGGATATTACTACCAGAGTGAGAGAGACAGAAAGATAGTTAACGAGAGCATCCTTATGTGAAAATAATCTACTATAGAATTACGTTCGGATACTCGAACGAAATTCGAATGCCTCACTGACATAGCAAGAATGTCGTCAGGCATCCCAAGCATGTTTTACCTACCTAACGTACGATATATTGCCTCTACGTCCGGAAAATATCCTTCGATATATGATACTTTGATCATCAGAGCCCTTCTCTTTCCAGTACTTCCTGGCACATTCTACAAAACATCTACGATACGGGCACAATCCCTTATATCTATACGTATAATCGTACCCCAAAGATCGATAGGGGGTCGTAAAGTCGCGAACTAAAATTTATCGGTCTCATCCTCTTCGCTCTAGAGCCTCTACTACGCCTATATATATATTATATACACGTAGTAGAGGTTTTATATATGTATATAATATATATACAAGTGTGCCCTTCTCATTCGACCATCGTGCTACCGTTACGTCACACCTAGAATGTATGCGTACGACAGCCACGCACTCACACGTCCTTGATATTTGATACATATACATATCTAGATCGTGTACGTGGGAGATATTCGTCGGTGATTTTCCCACGGCTAGTGAGAGAGAAACAGAGAAGGAGATAGATAGGGATGGAGAGAAAAGGCGGCTATAAATATTCACGGACATTGAAGCTCTTCCACGCCCTCTAGCTCTCGGGGTTGGTATCCTCGTACAGAAACGTCCAGAGGCTCGGTTGGCGGGAAAGTTGCGCGAAAAATAAATAATAACGAAGGTAACAAAAAAAAGGTCCAAGCCAAACGACGCTGGAGGGATGAAAAATAATTATCTCGATCGCTATTCCACGCAGCGATAAAAATGTACATATATAAGCAGATATAATGTCTAGGTATACACGCGTGTATGTGTATATTGATATTTGTCGTTTCGGGCAAAAGTCACGAACGATTTTCATCGTTACGTGTATGTGTGTTTGCGGTTCGTTGAGCTCGTGGGGTTTACATATATGAAATAAATTGGCACGACGGGTTCAATTCCGGTGGTGTTCCAACGTGAGCACCACCGAGAGGGGGAACCGTCGTTGGGCGAGCGCTTTTCATTTTTCATAAAGAATCGTCGCTCGCGGCACTCGACGCTTTGTTTTTCTGCTTTTTTTTTCAAGTGCTGCTTGTACACGTGTACATAAACGTTCATATCCATACTATACGTATACGTCCATCAACCTATACGTATATGCCGTCAGGTTGGTGATCCATGGGTATATGTGTATGTATATATATATATATATATGTAGATGTGTGCAGTAGCTGTATAGTGTTTGTTAGGCATCCCATAAACCGATTTGGCCCGTTGTGACGAGCCGTGGTGGCAAACATACTAGGGCCATCGTCGTTCGTCGACGACGACCCAGAGACCATGGCTGAGTGATTCGGTCGAGTTCCATGGTTATGCTTTACCACTGTCCCAGCTCGACGTCGTCATCATCCCCTTCACCCTTTAACCTCGATCCACCGTCCTCGATCTTTCACCCTCTCTGTATATAGTGTATGCACGATTAAACTGGGGGAATATGGTCCAAAACGGTAAGATGGACCTATCGATTTTCGCACGGTAGGCAAAATTCATCAATAAAATTGATAATCCGATTGGGATAATCGCAGTGATTTATTAACGATAGAAACTACTTTTCCATATATTCATCACCATTTCGAGCACTCTCGGATCATTAATAACGTGTACTTTTATTAATCACAGCGGCTTCAAAGTTTTGGCGGTAAGCGTATAAGTCGCTCTATGTGTCGAAACATATTTGGCTAATAATTATCCGATACTACGACCATAGACTATACTTCCCTAGCCTCTGGTAGAAGTTTTCATCAATTACTCCTCGCTAGTCTGGCTCGACGATCCTAAATGTATTCTCCTTGCGATACCGAACTGTCCCAAAGAGTCTTTAATACTCGCTAGCCATGAACATATAAATAATATATCTAATAAAATTCGTGAAAATATTTTTCAACTGCAAATCTGTATAAAACCGTATAAATTTTGATGAAAATCCAGATTGTACGATAATGAGATTTGGACATGGACGTAAGAATATTCCAGTGGTCCATATTCCCCAACGTATATCCTATATCTGTGGGTAGCACTACAATATATATAACAATGTGCTGGAGACGATACAGGCATTTTCGTAGCTGACATGACCGTGTCATCGGCATTAGCAGGTTCATGCTATTGTTTGTCAGCCGAAAGCCAACCGAAATCTATGTGCTCTTCGGCTCTCTCTCTCTCTATCTCCCTCTGCCCTTCCACCCTCTCTGTCACTCTCTCATACAACGTATATATCGCTCGAGAGAGCTAGCACGCGCATAAACCGTGCATCGCAGCTGCATTTACTCTCTTCTTTATCCCATCCTCCTTACTAATCCTTCTCCTCTTCGGCCTGTCGCGCACACGTCACATATCCACTTTTCGGTTGGCGTGTGTGGTGGTCCAGGTCCTTCCGCGTTCAGGTATACAAACAAACAAGCACAGAGACGAGAACACACAATTCAACGGAAACGTGACTCTGTATATTTTTTCTCACTCTTTCTCTCTCTCTCTCTCTCTCTCTCTCTCTCTCTCCGCCGATCTCTCTGTCTTCCTCCTCTTATATAGACGTAATCTGGGTCGGACGTACAAGAGAGGCAAGTACGCGAGAGTATTTTCTCTTTTTATCTGTCTGCTATTTTCTACCCGTTTCCACGATCTACGAAACTTTTCCGCTCCTATGCGTTACTCTCTCTCGCTCTCTCTCTCTCTTGCTTTCTTTGTCTTCTTTCTCCAGCAGTAGTTCAATCTTTATCGAACAAACGTCGTTCTCTCATTCCGTCGTTTATCCACCTTCTCTCCCTTTTTCTTATCTCACCACTATATAGTTATAATTTCATTGTGTTACGTACGCGATCACTAACATCGTACGTATACGTGAACTTGCACACACTGCAACGAGGCGTCGCATCTCGCGACCGCGACCAGAATCCGACCGGTTCATTCGCTACTTCCGGTACCGTAGTGCACCCTCTACATCGTCCACCGCTACCGTTTTTCCCTCACGTATTACTACTTCTACCATTGCGAATGTCAGCCCGGCAGGAAACGCGTTCGAGATACAGATTACAAACTATCCCTTTCCTTCTCTTTCCGTCGTTCTCTTTCTCCTTGCTCCTTCCACTACTTTTTCTCTTTTCCCCGACGAAACGACCGAGCCAACCGGAAAATCCTGTGTATGCCACGAACATGTTACCGCGCGTCTGTGTTCGAGAGAAAAATGAGAGTTTGCGCTATTGGTCGGGAGGGCGAAGAGGAGAGATCCCCAGAACGTAAGGATTTCCGATCGTCTCGCGAGAGAGTCGAGATGCGGGGGAAAATCATGAGTTGTACGATCTCTCGAATAGTCGAGCGGAAAATGCCCCGGATAAATATCCGGATACGTTATATACGCGTTACGTATAAATATGTTTTTATCGAGTATTTCACAATACCATTGTCTAAATTGATGTAATTTGAACCAGTCGATAAATCACTGGTTTATTAATGAATGTCACGAGCGAAATACTAAACGAACAAATTTATAAGGCTAAATAGCTTCGGTGATGAAAACTTTAACGCACTATAGGTACCAACACGCATCAAACGCTCGACTCTCTCGATATCCATCATAAACTTTTCACACAAATATACACACGGACGATGATACACGAAGCGTTTAAAGTTACTCCTCGATTCGTATTTGGGAAAATAGCTAATCGATTTTATAGAACATATGGTACGAAGTGAATTCCATGGAGCAAGCAGCACACACATATTGCAAAAAATAGTAAATTTTTTATCGTAAAATGGATTTTATGAAGAAAAAAAATTGAATCCGTTGTTTTTAGTCGTATCGTATATTTTATTAAGCGAGGTTCTTTATCGTACGCGTACTTACCGTTCGGTTACCCAAGTTTTTGACTCTGCATACGAGATGTACAGTGCTGCCGACGAGACCGGTGAAATTTGATGATATCGAAGTATCGAAGTGAGGACCCGTGCCGGGCGTTGGCCATTCCTCCAAGAAATCCGTACGGAAATTACGCAGGCAAGTAACAGCGCCACCTAGAATCGATAAACATCGTCCTTTGCATGTTTCCCATTGATCTTTGATACGGCGTTGTCTATGAATTACAAACGTGTTTGTTACATGCAAATCAGGGCATGGGTAATAATATGTAAAGTCGTATATGTACCTACACATACACACATATGTATGTATATATATATATATATATATAGTAGAATATATTCTATTCATCTCCACAACTTGGTAGACCAAGGCACGTCTGACATTTGAAATATTAGTCGTGACGTGAATGACTAAATCTGCCAGTGCAGATGGACCAAGACCGATAGTGTGGTAAGAGGAGGAATAACGTCGAGAGGGAGTCTCGGCTTCCATTACTCGAAACCCCATTTCCTGGATCGAGAGGAAATTGCGGAAAGAGCCACAAGGGAATGTGGACTCGATCGAAAAATCTTGGAGTCTGGTCCTGACACTTGGAATATTTTATTATATACGTATCGATCGTTTTTATTAATCCTGAATTCAAATTAGTAACCATTTCTATAATCGACCAATTTCTTAAAAATCTACTAATTACTTTTCTTTTATAATTGTGATGTACAAACTGGAGATTAGAAAATGGAAGAATGAGTGGATAGAGAAAGAGAGAAGGAAAGAGCTCCAACGAAATAGAGTTGGAAAGAGAGAGAGAGAAAAAGGAAGGAAAGAAGAATGACGTAAAAATGTGAACGAAGAAGGAAAGAGCGAACCAGAGAAGTATTTTTCTAGAGTTAACGAGGTCCTGCACGAGATTCTCGAGGGATGATAGAGGGGAACGTCGGGATGGTTTTGCGGTGGTATACGAGGTGGATATAGGGGTTGGAAAACGCCCATCGAACACAGGAAGTGAAGCAAAGTCCACAGGAAGAGCTCACGAGATGAGCCAGTAGCCGCAAACGAGACAGCCAACTGTCCGCAGAAATGAAAGACGTTAATTTCAACGAGTGACATTTGCTCTTGAAACGAGCTGGGATATAGAGTCGTACAAGTAATGCTCCAGAGCTCAATTCCGTGGTTTGACCACCGGGCCTTTTTTACGGTCGTCGCGTCGAGTGAGCAGCCGCATTACACACTGAAAATTTAATCGTTTTTATTTAAACAAAATAATGTATGATTTATATAATTCTCGTGCTACGATGCGACTCTGTTCGGATAAAGAAGGTCGGGTTGTAACGACTTGGTGGACACCAAGTCGTTTTATAATAGGTACTACAAGGTGAAGACACTTCGCGACGAATTATTGTAGCGAAGATGGTTTAATAAACGACGAAGACAATCTTTAATAAAATGCAACTATATTCATTAATTTATATACACTTCGATGTCTTATTATCAATCATAGAATACATCCTGACAATTTTAATTAAAACATTTTTTTCTGGCTCTGACGTGTGTTACTTCTTGTTAGTGACGAAAATTTGAGACTCGAATGATTTATTGACACTTTGTTTATTGCATCTCCTTCATTCATTCATGCAATAAGGGGCTAAGAGGGTACCTAAACCTAGCAAGGTTCAAAAAATGAACTAAAAAAGATATTTTCGCGAACATTTATGTTTTAAAAATAAAATAATTCTACCGAATTTTGCGAAAGCTCCCACACGCTCATTCTACGATATATATGTATATACGTATGCCTGTCTATGGACCGTCTGTCAGTGATGGTGCATCTGTCATGGAAAATCCTTGCCCACCTGATGTTACGCCGCGCGCTCTACCTCGGACATTGAGGGACGAAGCGGTTTGTTCCTGCCACCGCAAAATCCTGCACCCTCGCACACTCCGAAGTCCGGCTATACCGCGTGTGGAAAACCGGCTGCACCTTTTACACGTGGAGTGGTGTACGAGCGTTATGGTATTCGTACATGCATCGCCGTGAGTCGATTCTCTCGGTGTTGCAAAAGCTCGGGCGTTATCCGCCGAGTTAACTTCGTTTTAACTGCCCGCGAACTCTTTCGTGAAATGTTCGTTGCGGTCTTGGGGTATATCGCAATGTACACACGTTCGCGTCTATTTTTTTAAACGTATACTTGGTGCAAATGCGTGTTATCGTACACGTTCTTATATATAACTATAGGCAGTAAAGCGATGAGAATAACGATCTCGCGGTTTAGTGTTTAAAGAGCGTGTACACTAGGCTCGCATGTTTCACTCGCGTACCATAATGTGTATAGTTTAAAAATATGGCATTTAAGAGAAAAAAAATTGTCACTGTATCGACATCCCACGAAGCGTAATGTCTTACTTGTAATTTGCAAAAATTCTCATTCTACATCAAAAACACTTAGGAAAAACGTCCGACCTATATAGAAAACACTAATTGAATTTTTTTTTGTGATTGAGATTTAAATGCAAACTTTTGCCCGACTGGCATTGTTGAATTATAACGAGACGAACGCGGCAGCTGGTGTTTCAACCCCTATCCCCGAAGTAATTAGTATAAGCGTTGAAAATGCTTCTCAACGTTCCATTCGAGCGTACGTAAATAGTCGGTATATTTTTTCTCTTTTTCTCTCGTTCGCCCACATCGTACGAACCTTTTATTAATTAACCGTTATGACAAATTAACGGGGAGGAGGGACGTGGGGTCGCTGGTAAGGGGGAGTGGGTGAGGGCAGGGTTCGGGTTGATTATCGGTTAAGCAAACTACATTCGGGATATATTATGTTTAAATTGTATCCTAAGTATGCAAGCGAGTCCCTGTGATCGATCGCATTATTTCGAAAACACACGAAATTTGCATCTGTAATCAGTACGAGAGTTATCATCGTAAATGAATTAACCATGGGTGAATAAATTTTTCATTCGATATAAAACTATGTCCATATAAGAATGATGTAAATATAAAAATATCGATATCGAAAAATGTGTCATTCTTCGAATGGATTTGTCAATTTTTCGACATTTCGTTTGACGATACAAATTTTCGACTACCCAGAGATTGTTTACGGAACCACGTTGGAATTTACCAACTGGGGTTTCAAGAGAATTCAAAGAGCTCTTACGCTCAAAGCCGGGCACATCGTAAAAGGGAAAAGGAGAATTGCGGCAAATTCTGTGCGCCTAGTTGAACAGCGAGAAGTACGAGGGACAATAAAAAGAATGGGCCGCTATGTGTATACGTATAATATATGATTTACGTGTGTGTACGTATATAGAAAATAAAGTGCTTGGAGATGTACGTAGAGAAATCCCAAGATGAGATTGAAATGCGTATTTCTATAATACACGTCGCTCCACCACGACGCTTTACCCGTAAATCCTTAGCGGAGCTGTTTCGAATAAAGGCACGAGACAAATATATGTGTCGTAAAAAAGAAAAATTGTGAGAAAGCACTTTTTGTCCGCGCCCTTCTTCTCGCCAGTCTCTCAAGGCGATACCTCACAATACCGCAGGAAATATACGCGTTTAAACTTCTTATATTCCCAAGTTATACATTTTTTACGTAAGTTGTATCAGAAAGTGTTATATAAAAATTGCAACCATTGTAAAAAATATATTTTAACAACTTGCAGGTACGCCAAGTCTCTTTTATAAAAAAAAAAAAAAATTGTACAATTGTTTCCCCTTCTATTTCAATTCTCTCGCACGAGAAATAAGATTCTGATGAAATTCATTTATTTCGCGAAATAGATGCATTTTTCATAGAAAATGGATGGGAAGAAAGATACATCTCGAATATCTAGAAAATAATAAAAACGGGAGAAAAGACGTCGAAGTGGACTAATTTGCATTCCTCTGTTTCTCGTCACCGAGACGTGAAAGTCTTGCGCATTCTTTTTCCAATGGAGGCGAACGAGTTGTGAAAACAAACCGGTGTGTGTGTGTGTGTGTGTGTACACGAACGAGAGACATTCCAATGATTCGCTGACCGAGAATACTCTTTTTGGTAATTTTTCATTTGTACGAGAACCCCACGAGTGTAGCAAACACATCGAACACTCTCTGATCTTGATGAATGAACGCGAGTCAAAGCTCTTTAATATGAAATATACATAATTTTTGTTTCTTCCATGTAAATATCGTCCAAATCGATTGTTCACAAATTTGGAACAAAACGTCTCAGAACCAAGAGACAACGAATATTTTTCATCAACGAAAATACGAACGAAACGAGTCCGACTTTTTGATCAATCAAAAGCTTTTCGAGTGCGACCTCGTTTGCAAACCGTGTGATTTCCACGAAAATTCCAACGATGAGAAAAATAATGACCAGGCTCTCTCGTGAATATTAATACATCGCTGCTAATACATGCTACGCGCAATTATTTTCACAGACAATTTTATAGCGTTTGCGAAATAATGGTCGACGTATACTCACCAAAACAAATGATAAAGTAGACGAGCGTGGGAAGAGAGGTAGACATCGCTTATTCCGGCGATTAGTTTCACATGCTTTTGTTACTATCGCGCTGGTAACATTTCGCGTATTCGCCACTCGCTGATCCCGTCTGTATCGTCGGTATGAAATATTGGTGCGAATTTGAAGGACCTCTTATCGCGACTTTCCACTTATCGCTCTCGACGCGATTCGCACGGCGTGCTTTGACAGTTTTTCTCGCGAGACGACACATTGAACGTGATATACCATATATTCTCGTTTTCGTTCTCGAGTCTCAAACGAAGAGGATATTCGTTCGTTTGAACATAAAAAAAAAGATTGTTTTTTTTTCCCTCGAACAATATTTCTATCGCTAGGATAAAATAATAAACGTACGAGGGGATGATTTACATAGCTATAAGAGAATAACGAAGCGACGAAACATAAGCAGAAAATTCTTTCGAGATTATGTCCTCGAGGATAATTCGTTCCTCGTTCACCCCGGACGAACGAGAGAAAAAAGAAAAACAATAATTACCCCTCGAGCGAGGATCCGCTTTCGCTCTCTCTCTCTCTCTCTCTCTCTCTTGAGAGAGAGAGGACTACGAGGACGGATTATTTTCTTTTCGTGCTTTCTAGCCACGGCATACTCGTTAAAAACTCGTGAATCACCCTTTCCTTTCTTCTCTCGCCGTCCTTTTCTCCCTTTCTCCCGATTTTCTCTCACGATCCCCTTTCGTTTATTCTCGACGTTCGCACTACGTTTGTGGTCGAGGGGCTCGAAAAGCCGCGGAATTTGCAGCGTCAACGCGGTGATGAGATACGCCGGTGACCAATTTTCACCAACACCCTCGAATGAACAGGAATTTTTTCGATTACGATGATGAAAATTGAAAAAAAAGTAACAACATGGCGAGTCCCCTTTTCATCTTTCGCACGTTTTTTTTTCACTATTTAGCACTGCTATTTTCCCAGCAGTAATCACGTCGGCACTTGAAACGTTGTTATTTTATTTAATCTCACCGAGTCACGTACACACTACGATATTCACCATCAAGTTTCATTCTCCTCATTCGTCACATCACCGAGTCAAATCTTCGCCACTTGTTTTCATATTATAATAATAATCATTCATCGATCACGAAAAAACAAAAATCACAAAAAAGCTCAAAAGTCGATAGTAACGTCGATGACTATGACTTTACCGTAACACTTTAACGTTCACATCGACAATTTGTCGTCGGTTAATCCCACACGCAGATCAGATTATTATTTCCTTTCACGCAAACCTTTTATAACGAACGTTAATTGGGCACTAAAGGGGTACCAACGACGAGAAGAACACAGAACAAGAGAGAGAGAGAGAGAGAGTGAGAAAGAGGGAGGGAGCGAGGGAGAAAGAGAGAGAAAACAAGAGAGGGTGTCGAGACGCGAACATACGGTGGAAAATTATATGGAACGAGGGAAAAAGGCCACGGAGTAAAACATCGGTAACAAGGAACGGGATATTATACACGAAGCGACTATCCGGTAGCCAGGAGAAGCGCGAGAACACCGTGCGGAGCTCTTTCGAAACGAGATGCTCCCGCGTCAAGGATAGCCGAGGGACTACATTGCGCGAGCGCGCCGGTTCGCCGACGAGCACGCAGCCGCTCCGCGTACCTACAGGGTGGTAGTGTCTATATACCTGTATACACGCGTACATACATACGTCCATACATGACTATATATATATATATATAATATCAGCAGTAGAATCCACCCCCGTAAGGCTACCCCCCGTCACGCGATATCCGCGTTGGCACAGGGGCATGACGATGACGACGACTACGAAAGGTGGACGGCAATGTCGAGGAGGTAGTGAGCTCGACTACAAACAGAGAGAAAGAGAGAGACAGAGGGAGAAAGAGAGAAAGACAGAGAGGTATAGAAAAGAAGCTATTAAGGTCTATTACACCATAGATTTAGCTTCTCGACAACTCTAGAAAAGTTCTTAAGATCCATTACATCGTGGATTTGCCAATGCTTGAATCATACGCAACCTCGTCTTAAGGTTTATTTAATCATTGATTTACTCGATCTTTAAATGTCAAGTATTCGGACCTTAGGAACTCCCATTGAAGTCGTCCAGTGGCTAAATCCACGGTTTAATGGACCTTAAAAGCTTGCGCGCTGCGTAAACTTACTTCGAAAGAATTTCAATGGTCTGGAAAGTTGAAACCACGTTTCTCTAATACTTTGCACTGGTTTCGATGTTTAAGTGGGTGAAATAAAAAAAATTTGTAAAACTTGTAGACATAGATTGAAAAGCTGTATTTGATGACGAATCGGATTCGAGAGGGAGGGCGAGCGAGAGAGAGAGAGATCGTAAATGGGGTTTGGAGAGAATTCTAGTAACGGCCTCCTCGGGGCAGAGGAGGAATGGCAGTATACATTGAGCACGCTTTTCTAAGCTCGTGTGCTCCGATTACCATACGGAACGATAGCGCCTCTCTTTTACTCTCTCTCTCTCTCTCTCTCTCTCTCTCTCTCTCTCTCTCTCTCTCTCTCGGTTTTACGAAAGCCACCGTAAAAGCTGTCGAAGCAAAAAACTCACTTGAAATTCTCGACGTTTGCGAGCTCACGCGAATCGTCGTTTACCGCGACAGCTCTCGTCATCGACTAGCCGGCTACTTGCGGTGTACCGTGCGCCATTCAATCAATTTTTTTTTGGGTAAACGAAAATCCACTCAATGGAAACGAAATACGATTGTTGTAAAAAAAAAGAAGTTTGCTATAAACAGGGGGAGTTTTACTTACTAGGTCGTTTTATCCCAAAGACTTGTCTCGCGATACGACAAAGAATAATAATAAAATTTTGCAAAATAAAGTATAAACAAACACGCGTACGAAAATCCACTCGGTTGTTTATTTATCATCATTTTTTTATATTTTTCGTTTCACGAAGAGCTCGAATTAGACCGCGAAGCTTGATAACTTGTACAACCGTTATTGGATCGTTGCGTTCCGCGGTTTCGCGCGAGGTGACCTCCTAGTGATAATTATGCTCCGCAAATTTTGATTGAATTTGGCGGTGACACACGCATGAAGCGAGTGAGAATCGGGCAATCGATGGACGCGCGAACACCGCCGTGAGAGAGCCGGCGAGATAGAGAAAGGAGAGAGGGAACTACGAGAGGAGCTTTATAATAATGTAGGATAGTCCGAAAATGCGTTTTGGACGTAGTCGCACCCGCACCGCAGCGAGTACGAATTATACGTCCTTTTTGATTGGATTTCAACTACTATACAGAGTACATACTCGTGCCGCATCGCGTCAAATCAACCGCAAGGGGGCGCGATAAAAGTACGAGAATCGACCTCTCGCGTTATTTCGAGAACAAAGAGCACGGAAATAGCACGCTCCGATCCGTTTTAATTGAACATTTATTGCCAATTATACTCGAAAAAAAGAGAGAAGAATGCGAAAGTAAAGCACGGTTCGAACCGTGCCATCGACGTCGAAACTATCATCCAAGATTTTTCCCCGACTGGATCGTTTTGACCCTGTTTTTTTTTCCCTCGTGTCACAAAAAGGGGCGCGATGTAAAAAAAAATATTTGATCTCATCGAAAGCGTATTTCGACGGGTTTTTGTGTCATCCACGATGAAAACATTTTTTTTCTCACGCACATTTTGGTCGGATGATAGACATCGATCAATCAGACCACTGGTGAAAGAAGCTGCGAGAAGCCTCGAGGCGTCTCTCCAAGTTGCTTCTACTACTTAACATCGTAAAATGTGTATATACATATCCAGCTTTTCTCGTTGCTACTCATCCCCAATCTTCTCTGTCTCGACAACCTCTTTCTTTTCCAAGTCGATTTTTTATCGAGTCCTCGGCAACGTTGGGAAAAAGGTTGGAGCGGGCTTTTGAAGATACTTGCGTTAATTTTCATCAAATATTGACCCTACCGCGAAAGCACGTTGGACGAAAAAAAGAAGGGTGGAGATAAAGGGTCGTGATGCTTGGGGGGGGGGGGGTGCTCGTTTAATTTTATTATCCTTATCCTCGTCTTCTCATTTCCATATTTCAATAATACAAGAATCGAACCAATAATCGTCTCGATGAAGAATTGTGTTAAATATCCGTCGGGTCAGTTCGTCGATTAATGACGGAAAAACGTCCAATTTGAGATTTTGTAACTCGATCCGTTTTTTTGACGAGGAGCGACGAACTTGCATTCATATCGATACGTATTTTTTCGTCTCCAATCGATTTCTCGATCTGTTTTTTTCGTTCGTCTTCTTCGTCGTGAAAAAAAGGGTCGCGGCAATGATCAACTTTTACGTCGAGTTTGGGAGGGAGTTAAATTCGCGATAGCCCGGCATGATGTTATACAAGTTTTCGCGTTCAACTTTCGTCATTAGCATGTATAATTAACGGCCATTATATATGGAATACGTTAATATCCCTAGTTCGACTTCATGATAGGTATTATACCAAGGAACGGAGGAAAGTACGTCCGACATTGTTGGCTTTTCATAGACGCTATAAACTCGAAATTGCATAGAGCTTCGTTTTATTACCGGTGCTTTATCGTTGAAATTTTCTTGAACGCGAAAATATCTCGAGTCGAGCTGTATTAATTTCTTATTTCGTCAATTAGCGAGCCACGAAGAACGTATATTTCCTGTTGGGCTAATTTTCGAAACGATGATGTAAAGTCCGGCTGTTTCAAACCCTTCCGTAAAATTGTTATTTCGCGAATCGTTGAAATGTTTGATATTTTGAAAAATATCAAAGCTCAAAGGTGAATATAACAATCTCTGTTATAACAACCTTGTCTCATAATTAATTAATCTTTTCGCCGCTAATTTAGCTCGTTAATGAATTTAGTAGTAATCAAAGGTTGTCTTTCGTACGTGTCCGTGTTTTTTCGTTCGTTTTTGGTACGCCGTGTGAATAACGGCCGGCCATTCTTCCGTGTTTCTCCGGTAAAAATGAGTCGCTGCTGCTTCGTGCGGGACAGATGGTAATGGTGAGTTCAAAGCTAAGCTCGTTACACCCGGGAAGAGGAGACGCGAGAAAGACAGTGAAGAGGGGGGGGGGGGGGGGAGGGAGGTGGAGGGGAGGAGGTCGATTGTACCTCAACGCTAATAGAAATTATGGTTACCAAAGGGATGAGCTCTGAATACTCAATGACCGAAAATTTAATCCGGGGCGTGCAACTGAAGTTGACGCTCTTGCTCACGTTTTCGCGATTCCACGCAAAGGACTAACGCCATTGTCGCTTCGTGTACCGTGCTCGCCGATCAGACCACACAAAAAAAAACAAGAAGATAAAATTAGCCCCGTACTATAACCGCGTTCACAGTGAAATCTTTGATAAAAAATCTCGCGTTTCACCGCTGCAATTTATAACTACAATCTCATCTTGAAATTGAATACCCCGTCAAAAGTTCGATAGTTTATTATTATCGTCGTTATCGTATCGTTTTAACTCATTTATTACGATAAATTTTCAAAGTAAATTCATCGTTCAGGGCAAATAATTCGATACGAGACTCGAGGATATTTATTTTATTTGTTTTTTAGAAAGGAGAGCGAACGATTCTCGGGGATTAAAGTCAAACTCTCGGATAAGTAAATAATCCCGCAATTAAAGAACTCAACGTGGGCTACGAAGAATAGAAGTTCTACTAATCGATACGGGAAAGAGGCCATGTGCCCAGAGCCCAGCGGTGAGGTTCTCGCTAAATGGAACGGATCTTCGCGTGTTCGCGGAACGTCCGAAGCACGAAAGGGTCGAATGAACAAAGTCGAGTTTCAGCGGTTGCTCCGGCTGAAACTGAAAATTTTTATTTTCCACGTTTTGAGAAACAAAATTTCGTTTCTTTTACTACAAAAAAACAAAGTCGTAGGTACTCCTGGATTTTCCAAAGCATACCGCGGCGTTGGCCGGAAAGAAAGAGAACGAACGACAGGAGTGGCCCGCACGAACGTGACGTCTAATAATGTAAAGCTCGAACGCACACGTTTTCTTGCTCGTGAAAAGTTTTTCTCTCGACACGTTCAATTCCCTTGAAACTCTCTGCTTCGCGACAGAGAAAGGGCAACGACGACGACGACGACGACGACGACGACGACGACGCCGAGGCGTCGAAAACTCATGGGGTAGTCGCTTAACTTTCGATTAGGTGTTCGCACACCGGACTCTCCGAAGCATATTAGCTGTCGGTTGCCTCTGTGCGAGCCTGTTCGAACATTTTCCTTCGAGTTGTTATTAGCGATAACGTGACGGAATTTTTCGTTTAAAGCTTCGAAGCTTCGCGTTCCTTTGCCCTTTTTCTCTCGCAGGACGAAGTTTCTATCTTTCCATCATTTTTCACGCGGGGTCGATTTAGCTTGGTCACGATTCGCACATACGCATTACGACGCGTCGGCGGTGATGAAATGAAAGAGAGAGAGAGAGAGAGAGAGAAAGAGGGCAAGAGAGAGAAAGAGAGATTATGAACAGAGGAAGAGAAATAGAGCGAGAGATGACCAAGTCAAAAGAGAAAAAATGAACCAACTTTCGATGACCAACTTTATTCGCAGTGGAAAAAGTTTCCCCAAGTCTAAATCTTCATTCCTCCCTCGCCCCTCTCCTCATCATCTCTTCGCGTTGTCCTTTTACTGGGATACTTTTATATAAGTTGCTGCAACATCTTTCTCGCCTTCGCCATTCTCTCCCTTTCTCATTCTCTCACCGTTTTTTCCCTCTCTCTATCTCACCGTCGAGCTTCTTTCTCTTCTTTCCTTCTGTACACCCTCGTATTTATAACGTGTACCGTATAATGGTGCAGCTGAGGCTTCCAGGCCGGTCGACCCAAGCCGCGGACTCTTACATTTTCGCCTTGAGCACATTTTGCCTGGCACGTCGTTCCTCGGATGATTAATGTACGTACCACGACCCGAGTGCGGAGTCTCTCTCGTCTTACCTTTCTCTCACTCTAACTTCTACCCTCATTTCCTTCTTTGCCAACGTCCCTCTACTGGACTATTTGATTTCAAATTATTCTTCGATCGTCGAAATAAAATAAAAAACGTCGATTCTCCCGTAGGTATCGGCAAATGCCGTGGGGAATCATCGTTAAATAGGAGGAGAACATTTGCTTTCCTCGTTTTTTTTCGTCAATGCGGTCGGTACGTTTTTGCGACTAGTGTATTTCGCTGCTGCACGTACGAGAGAGCGGAATTCCCGTGGGTGCGATAGAATCGATCGTTTTACGGTATACGTAGCGAACCAGTGAAGGTGGTGGACTAACCTCGAGCCTTCCTTCGCAGTCGGTTACTGCGGGGTCGCTGAGCACCGCCCGGACAACCGGCACTATTGAAATGAGCGACCGTTAACGTTAGTTCGTCGACGACTTACTTACGTCGAGGCGATTAAGCACATTTGCACAGATACGCGAACGTAGACGTTTACAGAGAGGAAAAGGGATTGCTGGGTATGAAGCAATTCCATTTTCAAGCGATTCCGACTCGAAAGTCTTCGGACCGTCGTTCGGTCGAAAGTATAATACGCTAGTGTGTGCTTTTGTACGTAACCGTACTGTCACCAACCGTTCCAGACTTATACGATCGATTCCTCGCGGTCGAATGGCTCATCAACTTCGGATATTTCAGACACGAGGCCAAATCTAACGATAAGACGATTCTCGAATACTCTTAGGTGACAGACAGATTCGGTCGTTTGATCGAATTACTCTCGTGTGATCGAATCAACGATCGATACCTCCAAGTATGGCTTTGATTGCGTCTTCATTGCGAAATAATTTTAATGATTATTCAACAAAATTGGATCCATCTATTTTCCAACGAGTAGGTAACTCTTACATTTGCAAATATGCACGAGTTAATTTAATTGCGCGGTTGGTAAATTACGAAAATGGTTAAATAAGTTTCGGATATACGCCCGTTTGCCTTTCATGGCGTAAGGCACGTGTAGTTAAATTTGTTCTCCACGGGCGGCAAAACTTGTCGGGCCGACGAGCAAAAGGAATTTCCACACGGATGCATACAAACACCCACATAGAGAAATATACACGCGTATACGTGGATAAACGAGTATGGCACGAGAAGTTCGATTCCGCTCGAGGCACCGAACTGGCTTTAGCAGTAGCGTTGCCATTGTATACCAGTAAACAACTCGAAAGTGATTCTAAACGAACAGAAATAGCTCCGGTAGTCGTACAGAGAAGCGGTTAAGTGCATTACGCATCATTGCAGCACCAGCAAGCACTAACAGATCCGGCAGTACGTACAGAGCGAGAGCAAGAGAGAGAGAGAGAGAGCGAGTGAAGCTCTCCAACCCGAGTTCAACTCCATCTGTCCCATTTCGCCCCCGGGGCTACCCCCGATGTTCTCCATGCTACCGTTCTACTTTCCGAGGGCAGTTAGCCATTGAACGAAGTTGCTTTACCCTCCCCCATACCCTACACAACACCCCTTCCTGTACAGCGACCAGCGGTGCTCGACGAGTTATCCCCAGAATTAAACCAGTTACAACGACCTAGGGAGAAAGACGGAACGAATGGACCAGTTGGGTCCAATTGACCACTCTTGTTTCTCGGAAATGCAAGACTCGATCGTGAAATCGCCCGAACACCGGAGTGGAATTGGTTCGTTCGAAAAAGGGTGCATGGGACATCGACTTTTTTCATTGACTTTCGAAAGATTCTTCGACAAAGGGGTCCAACAATGACATTCTTCTCCTATTCTAAACTGTACCTTCCACACCTACCCTGGAACTTTCTCCCTCTCTCGACGGCCACCACTACCGCGCGCATCGTCTCTCGCTTCGCCTCCGATCGATTCTGTCCCCGTCAGTGAGTTCCACGTTCACACGTAGTCGTGGAGAGGAAGGGGGTGCGAAAGGACGATGGAAGGATTTAATGACAATCAAGACGATTTATTTCGATTTTTTGTAACTATGACGCGGTGATTTTCGAACAGAGATTTGTACGAAGCCATCAGACGAATAACATCAATAGAGATATTGCCCGAATAATCGATTAATTGGAAAGATAATCAATCGATAATTAGTCTACCCTGTTAAAGTGACGTGTATATTTTAGTGACTGCGCTTATCGAATCTAGCGCATGGCTCTTAGTTTAATGAACCAACCTATATAACATTCTACGACATGACGGACAACGTTAGACCTCTTGGCCTATATTATCGTTACCTATAGCCGATGAGATAACACACTGGCTCAAAATCTCACCTTGGAAACCGGTGGCGATGCGTACAACAAGCGTCTATGTACAGTGTCTTCCAGATTCCCGTTCTCGACGCTTTCCGTTCCCCTGTGCCGAGCACAGTTACGTCTCGCGTTTCCCATTCATTATCACAAGACTCTGGAGAGTTAACGATCAGTTAAGCGATCGGGGAGAGGAAGGAGGAGGTAGATGGGGCAGTGAGGAGGAAGAGGGACAAGGGAATGCAGAATTCCAAGCACGTTCTCGTGCCCCTCTTGCGAGATCTCGCAAGCTATCTCCTTCTGTCTGTCTCTCTCCATCTTGAGGTAGAGACATAGGTTTGCTTTACAAGCTGCACCATACTCTACCTTGGTAGGAAATTCGACAGCATCGCGGATTGCATTGTAGTCTCGAACCATCTATTAGTGTCGGGATTTTCGTGGGACGGTGCTAATGGCTGGAGTACAGTTGTAGCTAGCTATGGATTCTTATTGTTATTTTGTTCGTTTGTTTTTTTCTTCTTCTACCTTCGAGCATCGTTACCGCATTAACCACTGATGTTATCAACGAGAAAGTTTTTCTTCGAGTTTCGATCGCGAAACAGTATTTCTCGTGAGATTTACTCGATTTGGCGAAGGGCGAATGATCTCTCGCGTTCTTCTCCATCATTGTTAAAGCGCGAGAGGTTCTTCGATCATGATCAATCGCGCGAGATCGGAAGGAAATCTTATTTTATACTCGACCTAACGACATTACGAGAAACGTGTCGAAATAATTAAATGATCGATCGAGGAAATAGTACGATAACGAATTAGATATATATATTTTTCGTAATAAATGAATTAAGGGTAGATTTCCAGTTTGGGAAGAGTCAAACTCGTACGACGCTTTTTCCAACGACGCAAGATGCTCGCTATCGGACGCTGCGACGTTTATATATATATTTTTTCCTTCCAAGTTTACTCGGGACCCGCGCAATGTTTGTACCTTCCGTTACAGAAACCAATGGATACCGGGACAAATAAACTGCGATAAAGACGCGAGAGACACGATAGAGTCGAATTGTTCCGGAAGGTAAACCGTTGTATACACCACCGCCACGGCCATTTCGCGGGTGGTTCTCTCCAACGGAGAGAGAGAGAGAGAGACAGAGCGAGAAGTTGCGCCACTCCTGCCAGAGCAGTACCTTTCAATTTAGTAATTCGATTTGTCGAGTGATTGGCTGAAATCGACGAGGGCTTAGAGTTTCCAAAGCAGCGAGGACACAGGGATGTTGAGGGAAGAGGGAACTGTGCATTCTTTGAGTTTACTTTTCGTGTACGAAAATACACGAATAAAAATTCCTTCACGGTTCATAAATTTGTTTGTTTACATCTCTCCAATCGTTCGCGAGATCAAATCGGAGGCTTCGTAAATTGAAGATTTTATTATTATTCTTACGAATATTTATTTATATTTTACAGGTATATCGTAGGAGTTAGCGACGCGACTTAGCTCGTTCACGGCTTAATTTTCAACAATTTGCAAACACCCCCCCCCCCCCCCCGACTTCTCGCGCGACGGTGACACCATGAGTTTCCTCGCTCGGCAGCTTTCAAGAGAGAAGTCGCGACTCGGGCAAGAACGAAGTCTCGCCCGCTTCCCAATAAGCTGCCTCACGGTAACTTCGACGATTTATCTAATGCCACGCTTGCTCACTCGCTTGGAGTATGTTTATACATATTTTCACAGCTTTCCCTCTCTCTCTCTCTCTCTCTCTCTCACTCTCACTATCTATCTATCTTTCTCTCTCGCGCACACACCGCGCGTTGTGCAAACTCTTCTGACGGGTAAGCAAATCCATTAATAAATTTAATTAAGTCGGCGGGTCGGTAACACGTTTTGACGCTTTAAACACACCGTAAGTAAACTCTAATTTGGAGCTAGCAAATGCCTCGCCACATACCACTCGTATAAGTAAGCTGGAACGATGCTTCGCCGCATCTGGGATTCGTCCTAATTAACTGTCGCGTGCGTAGATGGGGAAAAGCCTAAACGATCGCTACCACATGCAACGCGTATTCGTTAAATCCGTTGATGACATCGAGTTGCAAAAAACGCGTTGTTAACAAAAAAAAAACGATTTGATCACGTACATACGAGTCTTATTAAACCGGCAAATTATATGAGTTTAATACACCGAGGGTTTATAAATCTCCGCGGCGAATTAAAAACATTTTCGTACTAGTTTTGAGCGAACATAAAACGGAATATATTACCATCAACTCTCGTTTTTCCGGGGCGTTTGTTATGTATATACATTTACTATGTACGTTAGTGATCCTTTATTCTGGGTAAAATTAGCCGGGGTGTAATTAGCATTAATATATTTAATGTCGCGAGGGCTGTTATATTCTCTTTGGGATAGAGTTTATAAAAACACTCCTATTTTTAATAAATGGCGCATTATACGTTAAGTAACACAAAGATGTGCGGTATAAATCATACGGCGATCGATAACGCGATTATGAATTATTTATTTAAACTAATAGCATGTATATATATTTATGTATATTCTAAAATTGTATACACTCCGAGTATACATATATTGTAAAAAATTTAAAAATCCTTCGATTCGATATCCAGAATTCAACGATCTACAATTATATCCAATCAATACCGTGACATTATAGTGGATAGGGCATAGAATAAAAGGGTAGTTTATTTTTCCTTCTCGTTTGATCGGTAAACGCCACCGATTCGATTGATTTAATTGCCCGAGGAAAATCAAAGGGAACCTTCCAATTAATTCTTCAATTATCCAATATTCACTCTGGTGCTGAAACGACTAAAAAATGTATTCGCGAATTTTTACAATTTTCCTTTATCGCTACGAGGACCATTTTTTCGTAACGAAGCGCAGAGCTTTCGTTGATATAATGAAAATACTACGCCTGAAAAATAATGTAAATTTTCGCCATCCGATATTTTTTTCTGCCTCTGGAACACGTTTTTCTTTACCGACGTGTTTGGTGCGGATCGATCGATATGCGCCTATGCGTACGTTGGATATTGCAATATTGCACTCTGTTTTCCTGCAACACGTCGTTTACTCGCTCATTGTGTTGCAAATATACAAGGAGGGATAGACAGAGAGTGAGATAAATAAATATATATATATAGAGAGAGGGTCGAGGCAAGGTATGTAGGCATGAAGAAAGAAGAGGAAATGGTGCCAGAGGCGGGAGCCCGATTTGTTTATGAATGCTCATTCTCTATTATTACGCCTTCCTGGTCTAGTAGAATCTCCACCCTGTTCAACGTTTCTCATGCATATTTATTTATCGCGAAAGCTCCGCGTTGACCGCCCGTTCATTGCGCTACCCTGATGTTTCAGCACACCCCCACCAACATACACACACACACCCCCCCACACACACACACATATGTAAACCATGATAATATCATACGTATAAAGTGCACCCCTTCATACATATTATTCGCTGGAGCGCGAGCCGAAATGTGATAATACGGGACCCTTGTCACTCGAAACACGTAACTCCGACTCCGTCGATGTGACACGAATTTAAAAGACAATTTTGAATCGATTTCATCCGAAAACAATATCACTCGAATATCGACGAAAGAAAATATATGTATATATATATATATATATATATATATATATATATATATATATATAATGGTTAAATATTTTCGTTTAGTGACTTTTCGCCAATGGGCGAAGTGGTTGGACTACGCTCGTGAAAAATCATCGTCGTTAACGATTTCTTAAAAATTGTGACTTTATGATTTTTTTTTACCCAAGAGTTACGACGATTCAAAATTACCCTCGGAGCAATGTTATATCATTCTCACCCTACATTTTTTCTCATCTCGTACTTATAGTTACGTAATATTATATTAGCTACAGATATACACGAGTTTATATAATATAGCACGGTGTCTCAAAGTCCATTTTCCCTATTTTTACTAAATCGCTTTGTGCCCGGAGCAATTTTTCTTTTTTCTCTTTGAGAGTGGGGGAGGAGGAGGAGACGGGGGGAGGGGGGTGGCAGTGGTGGAACGAGGGAAAATTTAGCTGCTCCTTCTCATTTTTATATTCGAAACTTTTGGCAAACCAGGTGGGCGAGATATAACAAAAGGGACTTTCGTTCTCGTTGCGCGACCGCTTCCATCTTGTCGTTCGTCTTTCGAGAGAAAGAGAACGAGAGGGCTCTCGAGTTTCTGCCTTAAATATCATCCGGAGAAAGTTGTAACACTCTGCGGAACGAGAGAAAGAGTAAAGGGGTGGGGGAGGGGGGCGAAGACCGAGGAGGGTTGTATCTCCGACGAACCGGAAACTTCCGTGTCTACCTCTCTCTCCTTATTTCTTCTGTACTTTTCCGAGCGCTCTCTCTCTATATCTTCTTGGAAAAATCGTAAGTTCGAGGGAGAATTTTATTTTTAATTTACAGAAAGAAAAAAAAACCATCTCCCCATGAATGGGGCATTCCACGCCAAATCGGACAACTTGGAAATGTTGCATGTCCGATTTTTTTGAAATATCTTTTTCTTTTAGCTCCCTCAAACCTTCAAAAGTCAGGAAAATAAATGGCAGGAACAAATAAATCGGGAAATCAACTATCGGCACCTGGCGAGGGTAAAAAATTTTGTTCGTCCAAAAAGAATTCAATTGGAGGTTACGGAATCGGAAATTTGTCGCTGATGAAGATTATGACGTTATAATGATTTACCGAAATAACGGTCTACTCACTTAAGGTCGATAAAGACTCAAAAATTGAAAAGGAAACCATGATTTTCTTATTGTGCGGGAAAGGATTAAAATTGACCGCGAATGATCGAAAAATAGACATTTCGCGATACTCTATCTCCATTCTCCTTGAAGTCTAGTCTCAACCAGGACTAAAACCAGGAAAAATAAATAAAAAAATATCGCAGATGCAAAAGTTCCAAATTGTCCGAATTGGCGTGGAATGCCCCATATACATATTGGTGTATAAACGTTGATTGACCAAAATTAATATTATTCTGAAATACATTTATCTTTGAAACCAAAGCCAACGAGACTCGTGCGTTCGTAAATGCGCGAGCTTTTCCACGCGCGAAGCCAAATGTCTATCTAACGATAAGTTGAACCCTGGAAACATTCGATTATGGCTTTAACGGTGTCAGAGTTTATCCGTTGAATTTTTTTCCTATAGAAAATTGTCGCTTTCAATTACACGTGTGTCGACGAGCATATAAAACGATTCGGTGAGAGAGTGAAGAAACGTGTCAGCGCCTGTGTAAGAGATCGCGGTTAAGGGAGACCGGGCGAGTGACAGACTAGAGGACGATAGGAGAGAGGGAGAGAGAAAGGGATGTGCGACGTTTGGCGACGACAGACATACTATAGATCCGAGAGGGTGAGTTCTATCAGAATTATCCGACTATCCCATCGTCCCGTGGTTCATCCCACCGTTCGTCGAGTGAGGCAGAGAGAGAGAGAGAGAGAGAGAGAGAGAGAGAGAGAGAGAGAGAGGTACGTCCGTCACTCAATTTCTCGAGGGATAAACTCTCAGCAGCAGACCACCACGCGTGGTGATCGCTTGAGCACAATCCATCGTTCTCACTCTCGCAGTCTCTGTCTATCTCTCTCTCTCTCTCTCTCTCTTTCTCTCTCCTGCTCTTGCCTTTGGATGAGAATTCAATTAATCTGTAACCTGGTGCGGAGCTACCCGGTGGAGGAAGATTTGCGGGGATGAGCCGAAGGGGAAGACATTACGCAATTCGTAGGTGTTCGCATGGTAATCAAGTACCAGTTCCAATGCGTATAATTGGAATCCAAGGCAAACTATATCACTTGTCATCTCGTAAACGTTTAGTATTGATTCGTACACGCCTGTTCGACGATCGTTGCGCAGCCTAGCGGCGCTCACGCTCGTAATTGGTACGGCGCTGTTAAACGTTACACCCCTTTCCTAAATTCATTCTTAATTCGTACGTATTTTCAATTTTCATCAATATGTTCATTTATCATTGTACCTTGTAACGCTCGAATTTAAAAGATCAAAAAATAAATTTGAAAAATGTATTTTCGTCTCGTGTTTCAAAGTATCCTCGTCACTTGTTTTATCCTCAATCGTTCGACGGATCGGCCGTCACTACGCGTTTCACGAGAGTTGCCGCGTGCGCTTTTTCGTTATTGCTCCTTACGTGCAGCGGTTCGTGCCGCTCGGTGGGGCGATCGTGTAGTTTAGAAAGAAAAACAGTAACGCGATAGACCAGCTGGATAGAGGGTGGTCTTTTTTTTCTGTCCATCGAGCTGCCGAGAACAGCAATAACTGTTGAACGATATTTTTGGCTATTGCGGGAAAAACCGATTTGTTTCGATCGTCCACTAAAATTTTATACTACACAGCGAGTTTCGTATACAAGAGGTCGTATGTGCGATGAGCTTTCGTTCTTGCCTCCGCCACAATATATTCCTCTCTCTCTCTCTCTCTCTCTCTCTCTTACTATGCATATATGTATATATAAATAGCCAAAAAGAAAGAGAGAGGCTTATATACATATATGTATAACTCAGGCGATGCTGAAGTGCCTGAGAATGCAACGTTTTCTTTTTTGCCCCTTCTCTTATCTACGATATTGTAGCCGTGTATGAATGGCCTCAGAGTCCGGTTTTGCGGAAAAAATAACCTCTTAAAAATAACAGCATCCTGTATAAGTTCTCGGGAGCGAGTGGAGATCGTTCTCCCGTGTTCCAAGTGGTATCGGAAAAGTTACGAGAGGGAGGAGAGGGAGGGCGCTTTTCGCAGCGTTTTTACTCGGCACTACGGAAGGGGGTGTGGGGGGAGGGGGGTTGAATACATTGTACAAGCATATCTTTCGATCGATCGTCGACTGTAATTTCATCTCTTCCATTAAACACCATCGATGTGTACCAATCGCGCCGCGATATATTAAACTTTAAAATTTCGTAGCTGGAAATATTTTCACCGATCGTAAAGTTTGCGATGGAAAAAATATCGGGACGATGGAAAAAAGAAAACGGAACGAGAGAATCGTAAAAGTAACGTGCTGTAGTAACGCACGATGGAAAGACGAAGGGTGCGTTTGAAACGAAGTTTCCGATTATTTACATGTGTATAGAGACGAGGGAGAAGATAAGGTCAATGGGACGGTAGGCGAAGGTATACGAAACTTTCCATCGAGAGATGATCGTGTATTCATTATGTATAGCCACGCGGATGAGAATTATATAGTCATACGCCAACGGAGGGCTTTGGTACTTCGAGTTCTGTGTTGAATGCACCCGCGGATCTTCTTACGCGAATGTTGATCTCACCCTTCGCCATCGGGCGAAGCCTCCCTACTTCAGCCACCGTTCTCTCCTTTCAAGAAGGATGTACATCAAGCGGGAACACGGAGAGCCGGAGGAGTTACATGAAAGCACATCGACGTTGTGGTTGAGCTCGATACATATATATATATATATATATATATATGACGTATAGTTGGACGGTAGCGATTTACATGAGCGTATGATTTATTTATGTCGCTTGCCCGGGCAAACAAGTAGAATTTTATAGTAGCAAACTTTACGAGCCTTATACTATCTACCCTCGCCACCACCCTCCAAAACCCCTCTGCTCTCTCTCACTTCCTTCTCCGTCTACTTTCGCTAGAAAACATCTCCTCTCCCGCACTCGACGTCGTTGTCGTCTTTCTCTCTCTCGCTCTCGTTCGCTAAACTTCTGCTTTTCTATACCTCATCCAAGGGTCTATGAAGAAAGAGTTTTACTCGCGTTGCGTGTATTGCGCACTTCGAAAATTCAATTTCCTGTCTCACAACGCTACGACGAAACGACTCTCTCTCTCTTCGTCTCTCTTTCGGTTGCGTATTATCAGAAAACACTTAGCTATACTCTAACCCGTACACAACCAGTATAACGATAACCTCGTTCGGTACCTGTCGCGTCTGCGAGTAACGAGAGAAAGACTCGTTTTATCACCGACTCAACCTATATCAACGATTCGTTATTTTCCTTACCAATATCGTCGAATAATACAAACATTAAGAATAAAACACGTAAAAGACGAAAAACATTATACTTATATTTAATATATCTGTATATTAGTATTTAAAATTAACTCGGGGACCGAGCCACAAGAGCTTGAGCAGGTTATACGCGTGGGTAGAGTCTCCCGTGCGAGGATTTCCGTGGTAAAAGCGAGCAAGCATGCAGGGTATAGGCAGTGTCGAGAGTTGAGAAAAGTAAAGGAAAGGGAAGAGGGTGCGATGAGGAAAGGCAAAAAGGAGGGAGGGGTGGGGGCGGGCTAGATGCCTGTCGTCACGGGAAACTTCGCACAGGGGTGCAGGAAAAGGAGGGGGGGGGGGGGGAGGGGTGCAGAAGGGATGAAACGTGTTCACCACACCGTCTCACGACGAACTTCCGTAATTTGTTCGGTTCGTGTCGCGTATACACGCCGAGTTTGTAAGTACACAATATATAGTGCGAGCCCTTATATGTGCATGATGGAACGGACACATGCCTCATACTACTCGCAGTCTGAACGCTACGGGTGGAGGGAGGGGGTGTTTTAATGTAAACTTGCATTTCGAGTAAATGCAAAAAATAAACGACGCGAAAATGTCAGATTGTTTTTATGACACGATGTCGTTTCGCAAAAGCTTTTTTTCAAAAAATTTCCGGCGATAGTTTGCAATTTCGGAGTAAATGTCCGATCGGTTGACGCAGCAAAAAAGTTAACGAAAAAAGACCAAAAATGACCTATTTGTAATGTCGTGGTCCGTGATGCGATGAAAAAAATCATGAGCTTTGGAGTCTTGCTACGTCGCTTCGTCCTGTTATCGAATCCTTTAAAGATTTTATCCAGTGACGAAAAGTAGTTTTATGGTAATGGGTGAAAAGGACGAGTGCGCAAAAGTTTGCTCTAAACCCTTTAACGCACTCTTCCACCTGCTGTTATCCCCCATTATTTGCTCTCGCCACTCAGCATCTCTTTTAATAGGATAATGCACATCAGCCACATGGATGTAAAGATTAATCCAATGAATTAATTATAAACTATACGCTCGACATTTCGCGCTTGCTTGCTCCGGCAGTGCCGATTACCATGAATATGAAGCACCGCCCTTTTCCACTCGATTTCCTAGTCGTCCCCAGCCCCCCCCCCCCTCCCTCTCGCTCCCTCACTCTTTATCTTTATCTATCTATCTATTACTCTCCTGCGTTACGACGAGATTGTTAAAGAACAAAAGGACGTAATCCGCACAAGTTTCGAAGAGAAGACACGCCACGTTAAGCCCTTTTGCATTTTAGTAAAATCGATACATAATTCTGTCTCGTCGTTCCCTCGACATCGAGCTGTATATCCTGTACTACACACCGAACACCCTTCACTTTCACTGGGGGCTCGGGAGAACACGATAATATCGGTAATTTAGTTCCCGAAGCTTTTTCCACCCCTCGGGCGTACTAGCTCGGCTGCTGTGTGTTATGCTTTCCGTTTTCAACGTCAGGTGGAGCGAGGTAACCTCCGAGCGTGAATTGTTCATAGGGCAAACCAGCTCTACCATTTTCACTCTAATACCCCCCAGCATTTTTAATGATTCACGATTGAATCACGTTTTGTAAATAGACGTTACGATTAAAGTACCGATCACTTTTGTATGTGTGAGTGTTTTTTTTTATATCTTGACTATTTTAACCACGTCATTATTCCTTTCATCATATTATATTTTATTAAATATTTATCAATCAAATTGACTGTATTGATTAATTTATTTTCACTCCAGGCTGTCATTTATTATTATTAACATCGTTCCAATTCAAAACGTGCAATATTTTGTCGTTTTAACCGATTGGTTCGGTGGAATCGATCGAGCACACGATAGAAGGTTTACAGTGCGATTTTCCCTCTACGCATCGACGATCAATTTGCAATGTAGGAGAAAGAGAGAGGAGGAGAGAGAACGAGAGAACGAGACTAGAGAGCTTTGAAATATTAAATAGTCTGCGAGCCCGAGTGCGTTAAGGGTATTTTCGATAGATTCATACTCGAAAAGACCTACTCGGTTCAAGTATAAATATACTCGGTAACTAGAGAGAAAATATCGTTTCTGTCATACGAGCGAAGCACTTTTCCGATTGAAATCGAAGTACGCCCCTTGTGGGGTGAATCGATGTTCATAGTTGTTTGAATGGTACTTAAAGCATACATATATTTCTCCGATATTTACACTATTCTCTCACGCTTTAATATCGGAGAAGATAAGAGAGCATTTTTTTCTTCGTCTTATTACTCTTGGCCCTGCGGTCTAGCTAGGCACATTTTTCTGCAGGGATTCCTTTGATAAAACGAAGATAATTTACTGTCCCATTGGTGGCAGCGGGTTACGGGTAGAGAGAAGCTCGGACTTGCCGAGCAGCACAGGGCAGTGTCATTTTAGTCGCGACAAGGATAGAGGGTGCAAGAGAGCATGAGCGAAAGGGTGAGAGAGGGAGAGGGTGAGAGGGAGGGAGAGAGAGCCAAACGAACCGAGTCGAAGCGAAGCCGAGCTTGCTCCGTCTCGCAAGCGGACTTGGTGGACGTGTTGGGTCAGCACAGAATTCCAATGAGCGTTTGACCATGTTTTCCCAACGAAACCTCGCCGTTTGCTGAAGCTTCCTATGCGGGTCCTCGTCTCTATGTCCGTCTCTCTCTCTCCCACCCTATATATATATATGCGTATACGTGTATGTGTTGTACGTTACGTGCTGTACAGCCAGGCCTTCGAGCGGCAAGAACTAGGTTGTTTCTCTCATGGTCGAATATACTGTCGGTGTCTATATACGTTGATGCTATACATAGTTATACATTTACATGCTGTATAATATAAACGGCGAGGCAAGCGGTGTGGGAGGATTGTTTTTATCGAAAAATTTCAAGAAAATCTTCATCTCGTACGATGCGAGTGCATTTATCGACAAAGATTCTTTTCTGTGGGTATATATATTTATTTTTTACCAAAAAGTATAAAAAAAAAACATTGAATATTTTTCGACGCGGATCTTACGGCACTCACCCTCGTTTTCTACGTTGGTATCGTCGTTGCCTATTATTTTTTGTCCGACTCATATTCCGAAGAGGATAGAGAGAGAGAGAGAGAGAGAAAGCTCTTTCAACCCCTCTGTTATAAACCCGAACGTGACGTACGTGTCTGATAAATTACACGAAGGACGACTATACGTCATCGACTATCACGGAGGACGCGTTGTATAACTCGAAGAGGTTCTTCAGACGATACTAACACGTGAAAAAGGACGTTCTGGAAACGCACAAGTGGCGCACTCGAGAGAGTCTCGGTTAGCAGAGGGGACTTGGTTTTCTTCAATCCTCCCCTTTCCTCTCTCACACCGACCCGGTGGACCGACTCTGATAAATTATGCTCGGATACAACGTATAGCGTCGCGTCAATCCCGCAAAGCCGCTGTCGTATCTCATCCCGAGACTGACATAATTATATCCGGAATTGTTGGATCATTGAGAAAAATGACTCGCGTGGTTCCATATGTTAAGAGGGGTGTTCTCGATTAAATAAAAAAATTTAAAAAAAAAAAACGACAAAATATACAATCTCTTGATCACGATTGATAATCACGACGATCACGAAATAACGGTAATCACGTTGCAACTGGCTTCGATACTATCGCACGGTTTTTCGAATCGGCTGTTCGATTCTCGCGACCGCGATCTCTAATTGCTTGAAATACAAAAAAATACCATAAAGGATGACCTCCGATCCCGAATAATCCCGAAACAAAGCGTTGTTCAATATGTTTACGTGATCACGGACTATACCTATTTGCGCGTATGGTGGAACCATGGGCAGGGGTAACACGAGACGGAGTGTGAGAGAGAGAGACAGAGACAGAGGAAGGGAGAAAGGGGTTGGAAGATCCGTTGTGTAATCTCGTCGTATATGAATATTAATCCGCCGTGAGGGTGCGGTCAAAATATCGAACTCCTGGCCCTTCCACAATATAGATCCGCTCAACTCGGTTTTCGCGTGCGCGCGAGAGAGAGAGAGAGAGGGAGATTGAAAGGGAGAGAGGTGACGTGAGAGATAGAGGGAGGGCGAGTAATTGGGCAACCTCGACCGAAATAGTTGAGGCTGTAGTGCGGTGGCGATCTCAAAATTCTCTCGCGGTTCGGTGTGTATATGGCTGTGTGTGTATGTGTGCGGCTATTAATATTAAACTATAACCCTTCCGTACATATATGGATAGCGTAATATCGTATGTAACACGCGTGCGCGATATTATAATACACTTGATGAGCACGCGTAGGATCCCTCGTAAGGGACGAAACGCTGGAACGAACACGTTAATCTATCCTTCGGGCGATTTTGATACAACGCGGGACATGAGAAAGAGGGGGGGGGGGAGAGAGAGAGAGAGAGAGAAGGAACGATGTTCGTTCGGGAAATAACGTCGAGGTTTGCATCGTAGCTAAAAGTTATACCCCGAATCTATTCCAATCTTATCTCGCTCCGCTTCGTTCGATCGCGAAGACTAATTGACGCGATCGAAAAAATATTTAACGTTCGAATTTAAAAAAAACAAAATCATTATTATATGCAAATCGATTGGCATTAAACGATATCAAATGGAATTAATCGTGACGATAATTGGTTAAATACGAAAGTACGTGAAATGTCGCGGGTATTCACTTTTATGAATAGCGAAACAAAACGCAATTTTTACTCCTCGCCTCGTTCGACCATCATTGTCCCATTAAACTCCGCGGTTTTAACAAGAACACAGAATCATCTATCGAAACTGTCGCCAATTCGTGTACAAACTGATACGCATCGCGATTTGATTAAAAGTATGCCGGTTCGTTGTTTGGTCGGAGCACCACGCTTTATACGAGGGGCGGAGGTTTTTGCTCCACCGTGTTGGGGACGAAGGGATGATACACGCCCGAGCATATAAACACAGAGATAAAGAGAGAAAGCGAGAGAAGAAGAGAGAGAGAGAGAGAGCAAAAGCCGGGACGGTGAAAAGCTTTTTGTTGATAATTACGTCAAAATTATAACCAGCGCAGGTGGGCAATATGCGGGCTTTCGTTATAAAATTCAAAACCACGTACCGTCCACTATACACAGTCTACCCCGAGTTGTCTGCTATTTATTTCTCGTATATATTATTCCATATAAATGTTTGTACCCATTGGGTATGTTTAATCAAACCTACTCAACAGGCATTAGTTACGTTTAATATCACGAATAATTTCTGTGTTAATATTATTCGACGATAATTTTATTCGTTGTGAGCTTAATTTGTCAAAACCGGTACTCTTTGTCCATTTATTTACGTACGATCGATCCGTGATAATATAAAGTATCGTAAACGACGTACGGGAAATTGGAATCTACTCTCACTCTCTTTTTTTGTTTTTTAATAAATTGGAATCGCGTGCACCTCGTATTCCCGAACGTTTTGTCCGATAATTCGTATTTAACGAACGCGGGCGAGTATTCGTTAATTCACCCTTGATTGGGATACGAAGTTTCGTTTACATTCGTACATCGAGAATATACGATCGATCGCGATGATTCAGCGCGTTATGTTTTCCCATCTTTTGGCGCGAATGTTGAACCTCATTGAAACGCACTCGTTCGTACGACAAGGAACAAAAAAAGTATGACGAGCATTAAATATATCTCGTGCAATAAAAAATTATACGGTAACAAAAAAGTAAGTGCTTGAGAAAAAAGCCTTTGCTGTTGGCAAAAAAGCGTTGTGTTCGAGACAGCTTCGGAGTACAGGTAAAAATAACCAAGGGCAATAGAAAGAACGGAAAAGAAAGAGTTCTTGGGGGAGGTATGGGAAGAACTTCAATTTATCAAAGGCTTTGAACGGTGACGACAGCACTTTTCTAGATCGTTTTCTTGCTATAACTTTATACGGAATAAATGAAGTACAAAAGCGAGAGTCAGACTCACAGGTCTGTTGTCATGTTCTTCGACGTATAATATAAAGTATATATGTATATATAATTCTGACAAGAACGAGACTTGAGAAATTTACAAAATCCGTCCAACTTATCGATTAATGGATTTCCAGTACATTACTCTTTTTTCCAACAGGCAGGGGAGTATTTTCCCCGAACAATAGTTCATTTGTTTCATCAACGATTATCACGTGAGTTTGTATTTTTAATTTCGCCTTAAATTCTGCGAGGGATAAGGGGGTTGTGCAACCTATCATATTACTCTTCTATTTATGCAAATTTCTCTCGGATCTGTCAAAATATCTCCCATGGACTGTTGCTGAGATTGACTCAAGGGTACTTGCACTTGCGACTTCAAATATGAGTCTTGTGCTTGTATATCTATATCTTATGTGAATAACTACGTACGCGCCGTTTTCACTCTCGAGAGGGAAACGGAAGGGTAGAGAAAGATATGGTGATAGCGAGGGAGGATGAGAACAGAACGTTATGAACAGCGGTTTCGCACGCTATAGACGCATGCGGGAAGCTGTAAGGGGACTCGCCTGTGCCGCGCGTAATATACGTCACCGAGAACAATGATCTTTCTCTCATCCTATAGATATAAATCAGTTTCACCTCTCTGCAAAAAGGTCGTGTGTGACCGTGCGAAAGTTAAGGACGAGTCGGGAGGATGGATATTTCTTTTTCCATATTCCAAGCTGGTTTTCGCGTGTTTGGTATGTCGTATAGCTTTGGGTACCACCACCGCAAGAGTCTCTACCTTGTCTCGTATAATACACATAAATATATATCGCATATAGAAAATAAGTTCGACGAAGGGGAAGTTGGGTGAAGCGGATTCCGGCAACCGGGAGTATATTCTACTCACCCGGAATATACAACCTGACGTAAATCTCGAAAGAAGCGTCTCTCGCGTGCTACGTTATGTGCCCTTTCTCCCATATATACCTACATATATAGGTATGTGTGTATATGTATTACATAGTTGTTTAACTCTCGTATGCTGAGGTAGGCAGAGCGATTCATGCGATTTCTCTGGATTTTCCTTTAGATAGTTTCTTATCGGATAGGTATACACGAAGGATGCGCGGATAGAGAAAGAGAGAGAGAGATAGGGGGAGGGAAAGCTGAAATGAAGATAGAGTTGGAGTCATCTCATCCCTCGCTCGATCGTCTCGCAAGGGTGTGGTACACGTTCAGGTGAGCGACGAGCATTAGACACATTCCCGAAGAGTCTAGGATCGTTGCTTGTAGTATCGAAGCACCACGGGCCAGTCAATTTCAATGAAACGTTTTTCATCGGACCAATCGACGTGGAAGTCTCCATATATATATATATATATACGTATATGAAACAGCCCGCAGTACAGCACGTGCCTGCTTTGTATGCGACCTGTAGTCGTTACCGCACGTCAAACCAGCCTATATATATATATATATATATATATATATATATATGTGTATAATGTATATAGTACATACCCCGC
This sequence comes from Netelia inedita, assembly GCA_964017225.1. NCBI lineage: Eukaryota > Metazoa > Arthropoda > Insecta > Hymenoptera > Ichneumonidae > Netelia > Netelia inedita. The sequence continues at coordinate 7,405,389 of OZ024921.1, forward strand.
ATTCGTTCAGTACAGCACACACGAGATAGACGAATACGCCGGCTTCGTTGTGTGTATATTAAAACGTTGCCGAATGATGCGCGACGCGCCTGCCAGTGCCTCGCTTGCTCCGATGCATGCATATACGCATACAGACACAAACAAACAAACACACACATACATATAAATATATATATATATATGTGTGTGTGTGGGTGTGGGTGTATATATGTACGGGAACGAGTGAAATATGGTTTCTATGCAAATTACCGGAAGCCTGGCAGAGGGCGCTGGCAGTTTCAGCGCACGAGTACGATACCGATATATATCTATATATGCAACTTTGACGCCGGGTATCCCCCCCCCCCTTCTCCTTCCCGCTGCGGAGATTTTGCGGCTACGTTGCACACGCTACATGCGCGGCACAGCAGCAACAATTCTGATACTCGCTACCGCACTCTGGGAGCTACGTGCCACATGTTCGATATATACATATTTATATGACTGCGTACGTATGTGTACCTATATACCGTACGGTTGAATTGCTATTACCGCGTGGTCCACCGAGAATCCGCACTTAAATCATACGAGACGATTTTCAGCCCCCGGGTTATCAACGTCGCTTACCATTCACCCATGGGGACATATTCGCGATCATGGTACGTTCGTTGAAACACGGTTCTTTGTTGCCCGTACCATGCTCCGGGCGGTTGTGAAAGAATTTTGTAATCGAGATTGTCATTTGACGAGACGAATGAAAAATAACAAGCTCACGTGTGTAACGCGTTGAATTGCAGGAAAAATATTAGTACAAGATAGTTAGACTCGTGAATGACAAATTGGGGTGGGGAAACTAAATTTGTTAGGACAAGCAGGGGGTTATTAGAGATGTTTAAATCCGCCGAAATCCAATAAAATTTCCTTGTGCTTTGGCCGTCATCTTGAAAAACAAATAACGTTTTTCAAGATGCCGGATTTGTACGTCTCCAATGAACCTCTAGTTGTTCTCAAAAATTTGTATTCCATCCGGACTCCATCCGTTTTGTAGAAATCTGCTACTTTTTGAGCTAACTATCTTGTACTATATGATTTCTCCTGAAAATATGGAAAATTTTATGCGCGTAAATATCGTTAATAAGCTATCACGGACCACCAGCGTTTACTCGTAAAGAAGGAGGGCTAAGAGGTCTAAGGAGGTGCTGAAAAAGTCAAGAGACTTTTACCACTCGGTTATCATCTTTGCGCGCTTTTTTTTGTCTCACATGTGAGAGAGTGTAAAGTATACGATGGCACAAAAAAGTGGCAAAGTTCGTGCCTCCGACCAGAGATAGAAAGAGAGAGGGAGAAAATGAGAGAGAGAGAGAGAGAGAGAGGGTGGGAGAAAATAGATAGAGGGATAGGACGTGGAAGCAAGAGATCCTGGGCGTTCGCCGTCGTGAGAGAAGAGCCTCTGGATTTAGCGAAGTTGGCAATAAAAGATTTAATAACCTCGTGGGAGTGTAAGCCACCATAGAGCCTGCGGCTGCCGAGGACACTATATAATACCCCAGGACGATGTACATTGCGATGATGTAACGTACCGAGAGAAAATGTGGTAAGCATACACACACATACACGCGTCGATACGTACACATACGCATCAGTCTTTACGAGCACTTTGAAGCCCTCTTTCGAAATTGTGTATATTCGAGAAGCAAATATCTACAGCGCCACCGGGAAGCCGAGAGCGAGACTCACACGGCTGCTATACACTGATATCTCTCGACACGATATCTTGCCATTCTTGCCCACTTTCGCTCATTTCCTTCGTGCCCATCTCTCACGAAATTGAAAATCACAGTTCCTACACGCAATAAAAGTTAGTGACTACATTCGCACACTACGTGAAAATTTAATTTCCAAACATTTGACGATCTTATTAAGAAGATGAAATCGTCCCGAGGCTTATTCCACAAAGATAAACCTAGCGAATGAGGATTTTACGAGTCGAAAAGAAAGAAAGAAAAAAAGAAAGAAGAAAGCATGGAAATATAAAAACTGCATCAAGATTTTACGACAAAGTTGAAAAATTGAGAATACTCTGAGATTTGATTATGCTCGATAGAAAATGACCGAGGAGCTGTGAATAAAATGATATTTCTGTGCGAATAGAAAACAGAATTGTAAATCGATGACGTATTTTTGTTATCGTGAGATGAGAATTTTTCAATAATTTAGATATTCAATTTTGCAACAAAGTGGGCTTTAATTGTTCGCACGATAGACGAGATTTCCACGTTATATTTGTATTATACGTCGGGAACGTGAGAGAGCTTGCAGGTGGTACGAGTGGCAATTAGAGACGTATCGAAGCTCTCTCCTCTGGTATTGCCTGGAGTTGGGAGTTAGTGCGAAAGCATCTAGAGAGGGGGCCCGAGCTTAATACGTCTGTATAGGACATAGCCGCGCGCACCCCCGAAATTCGTATAGCTCTCGCTTAATTACTCGGAATGCTTAAATACCCAGATGTATTACATGCCAACGGTTCGTCGTGGTTTCGCAGGCAGCAATAGTTCTACGTTCTCCGCATCAACCCCTTTTCCCACGTCCCAGCCACGGTCCCTGTTTCGCGGTGCCCTTCTCTCTTACGACACGAAACGCCCGCGTTTCGCAGGATATAATTAACGAAGATTTCAAACTAATTGCAGACTCGACTATACGTCTACCCCATGCCTCTTTCTGCCTCCTTCTATCTCGTTTCCATTTCTCTCGCACGAGCCTATTAGGTACGCATTAATATTCCTACGTTAAAAGACCCTCTCAAATTTTACTCTCGCCGTGAAAAATAGGTACTTCTTTTTTTACAGTCGTCCTAAATCTTCGTAAATCCAACTAAAAAAAAAAAGAATCGTCGATAAAAATTCAATCTTCAATTATTCAAAAAGCTCGTATCTACGTGGTGAAATAAAATTTCTTCAAATTCGTGTTTCGCTCGTACGAGTGAAAGTTGTACGGTCGAGGGGTTGAAAAATTGCGTGAGAATTGTAAGGGACGTGTTCGTTCTCTATTTCACTTGAGGGGATGAAGGAATCGACCCGGGAGCAGCAGCGAGGGATCAAAAACGAAATGGCCTTATCGGGCGTCCTTGACGTTTCTCGGGCTGCTATCAAGGGGGTGCGAGAGGAGGGTTTCACGAGAAACTTATCCGTCCGTCAACGTTCCCTCGACTCCGACGTATCTCTATCTATATATAAGCTCTCTCTCCCTCTATCTCTCTCCCTCCCTCCCTCTCCCTCACTCTCTCTGTCACCCTCTATCTATCTGCTCTATACATATGGAAACGTTAAACTACGGGCTACAAGATTTCTGGCGTTCACCGGTCAAGCCAACCCTCTTGCGAACTACGTGCATATGGGAACGAGTCGGGGTAATACGTTGAGCCGACAATTACCGTAGATCGTAGATACTATATACCATGCCAGTACTATATTCGCTTACAGCGACGCGCTGTGCGTGCCAGCTGAGTAGTACAAACGTACGTAATGCCGTACACCTTCGAGGTTGTACACAATGTATGCAAGTTTGCACTGGCGCCTCGGCGAAATACCAGGTTGTCTGCTGATTTATGTTCCAAACTATAGTACTGCGTTATAATATATATATATATATTTCACGCGTGTGTGTGTGTGTATGCGTGTACGTCCTTATCACAGCTATCTACTGCACTCGGACGACACGAGAGTTAGGCAAAGGAGGGGACCTCTGCATCGCAACGATCGCACGCAAATAACTTCGGTTCGCCGCGGCGTGAAATTAATTTTAATTGTTCGTTAATTAGTTCGGAGGAACTATGCGAGACTAGTCTCGTAGCGAGACGATGGTAGAAAGGACTTGAAGCATACACACAGACGCGCGTACATGCCCTACCCGCGAGACTCGTCGGTATACGGTGGCGTAGGAAGGGCCAAGAGGGAAGCGCGATAAAATTGGCCCTTCAAGATTCAAACGATCCGTGGTAAGGAGAAGATCATTAATTTTCTATTCAGTTTTATATAGATATATCCGAGGGTTACATTTTATCAACGTTTTATTACGTGAAACGTCACGTATCGTTGAATTTTCAAGTTTTCGTGACTTTCTTTTTTTCTCATTTAGAACATGTCTCGGGTCGTAAATCATTCGTTAAGTATCGTACGATATTAAACGTATTCTGATAATTTGAGATTTCTTCGTACGAAAAATCCTCGAAGCTTTAGAACACGGTGAGAATTTTTATTTTATCGAATTTTTGTATCAACGAAACATGCTATGAAAATAAACTCGAATTTTCAATTCCGGTTAATTATTCGTAGTTCAGCGAATTCGTAGTTTAGCCTTAAGGTAAATGACACCTGGATGATGTATTATCGTCATCGTGTCATTGTCCCAAATTCAAGATATCTCGAGAGAGGGAAGAGACGGGAGGGAGGGAGAGAGACGGAAACCATCAACAAGGTTTCGTAGCGACCAGCGAGTCTCGTCTATTTATCCAATACCTGTACTAACTATTTACGCATGGACAACTTGGGGGGTGGGGGCTAGGGGGATGCGAAGAGCGGAGGGTCGTTTCGTTGCCAAACCTCTCTACGCCATCTCGAAAGCTCTCTCGGTATTCGCGTATCGATACCGGCTGACTGTCGGTACTCGGTACGCCGCACCGTCCTGTCGTTAGGCGATTAAATATTCATGAGCGAGAAGCGCGGAGCATCGAAACGCCAGGTCGCCGTAGTATCCAGTGTATAGTTCGTACTTTATACGTATATATATGGAGAAATAATAGTGCAGGAAAAGCACTGGGACAACGAGAGCTTGAAATACACACCGCGAGCGTCGTGCGACATGCGGAGGATTCTCGTCTAAAAAAAAAGAACAACAACCCTTCGAGATCATTTTCCCCGATAAATATTAACTTTTCCATTTTAAAATGAATTTTTTCAAATGTTTTAACGAGAAATTGGGTACGGATTTTTGATCAGGTTGAAATTTTTTATCGGGTGAGATGGAAGGGGTGGAGAGGAGAGGGGGTGCAATATGATTCTTTTCTCGAAAAAATAGAAATGCGAGGTCGAGCAATTCGTGGGAGACAATTTTTCATTTCTATATGTATAAGACGCGTATGATATATACATGTCAGGACTCGCGAGATAAATGGTGCACGATGGACAAATCGAGAAACATATTTCTTCGCACCTACATGATGGAGGTTCGAAGGTAAAAGGAAAGGGTGGGAGGTAGGTGGCGATTGGTGGTGTGGGGAAGAGGGAAAAAAAGTCGATCGTTCGAACCTAGATTGCTGATTGATACCGTGCAATTTGAAACCCTACATCGTCCTTCTGTACATACCTTCGAGAGCGACCGATATTAATTCCTGATGACAGAAAGCGAGGTGCGCGACGGAAGAGGAAGGAAAAAAAAGAGAGAGGGCGAGTGAGCCATTTTGAGAGGAAAATGAGGGAGAGGAACTGATGTGGCTCGGAGAGCCAGAGCGGCGAATGGAACAGGAGTAAAATGCGAAATGGATCAGAGGGTGGAAGAATTGATATAGTCATGTATATATGTATACGATAAAGGGAAAACAGTCAAAGCGTATACAGATATCGCCAGGCAAAAACATCGTTCGACGAGAGAGGGAGCGAGCTAGAAAGAGAGAGAGAGGGAGAGGGAAAGGGAGAGAGACAGACAGAGAGGCGAGAACAGGAGGACGCGGGGCAGGAGGCTCACCTGTATTCGACAACGGTGATTTATGCGTTTTAATTCCGCGGCGAGAAGCCGTCCTTTATTTATTGGCTTTCGTTACAGGATATTGCGACAGGCCTCGACAGTGTGAGAGAGAGAGAGAGAGAAAGAGAGGGTAGCCTGTCGATATGCGCGTGTGAACTCACGGGGTAGCGTGTGGGTGACCGCGAGAATTTTTCTATTTTTTTTTGTTTCAACGCCACAGTCAACCTCGAGTACTGCGACCGCGGAATTCCCGTGAAATTCTTTGCACGTTCGATAGATTCGTTTAATTCGTGCGTATGCAGATATACGTATATCGTATATACACGCGAATGCTCACGCTCGTTTGAAAAAAACGAGGGTAATCCGATTAACATCATTTTTAGCTTTGGAACGTTCGAAAAAAAAGCTGTCGCTAATGGAGGACGGATAAAAAAAATGGGAACGCGCGTAGTCTGATCGGTTACGGTTATTTTCGAGTGTACCTTTTTTTTCACGAGTCGCGAGCGAGCGATGCAAATGAAGAGGGTAGAATACATTTGATATCCCTCTCAGCCTATCTAGTATAAAATAGTTACGACTAGATCGATTCGATACACGATCCTCGAGGCTTGTATAAATAGGAAAAGAACTTTTATGACGGGAGAATTGCGAGTAGGGGTAGGGGGAGGGAGGGGGTGGATTACACAAAATGCATAAAAAATCTTTCGTAACGTCCGGACTCCGTTGCTAAAGACTTTCCCGTGGGGCCCTCTGGGACTTCCAAGAAGAACAGGTATACTTATACATAATTGAGTCAATGGAAGGGCAAAGTGGAAAAGTTTGAAAACAGAGAGAAAGGGAGGGAGAGAGAGAGAGAGTAAATCGTGTGGTGAAAGCTTTCTCCTCGAGTTATATGGCCAGCCATCGATGTGCGCCCTATAGTCGAGTGTTATCTCGTATCAGTGGCAGAAGGTCGAGGTACGCTTTATTTAGGGGTAGCTGCTGGTTCTCGCGATTCATCGTGCTGGTTGCACTAATTAAAGTTTATTTTTAAACGAGCCCCGATGGTGTTTACGCGTTTCGAAGTATCGTAAAAGTTCTCGATATAACAGTATCGCGTATAGACCGTCTCGTACATTATTATATATCGTGTTCACCCTCTATCCACCGATAAACCAGCCCTTCTTCTTCATCTTTTCCTTCTCGCTACCTCTTCCTCCTTTATTTCTTTTGGTTCGCGTCCGCGTCTTGCGAATTAGCATAATAATATCCGAACGATATTTCAGAGGGCGACGGTGGCGTGAGCGTAATTCGGTTATCCACTTATATTTAAGTGCTCTCCGATGCACAATATAATGAATTCTATTAGGATGCGGCGCATAGAGCATGACGCGCGAGAAGCTGACGAGTTTACGAGCTTCGCTGTTACGTAATATATATGGGTATTTTTTAAATTTCGTACCGTGAAACCTCGCGAGATAAGCCGACGACGGTTGATACGAGCGATCGAAAATAAACCACGTAAAGAATAATTAATTTTGACCCAATTAATCGAGGATTTAATAACGATAATGATTTAATTAGTGGATACTCGCGCGTGCATACAGCGAATCGATAATTATATTCATCTCGAATCGTGCAAGGAAACGATTAAGCCTGAAATAGTTTTCGTACATTTTCATTTCTCAGGAATTTAATATGTAGAAATGTCCGAGAATGAAAGAGCGATTTATTTCACGATCCGGCGTCTTGAGCTCTTGTCCTGGTTACGAGAAAATCGAGTTTTATATAGGACGCATACATCCCGCCGGGGGTGGACACAACGGGGAAGGTGTGTGCGCGAAAAGCTGCACGTCCGGATCCTTCCGTATCTTCGTAGGAGGGTTGCAAAAGAGGGTTACGAGGAAGGAAAGAGAGAGAGTGAGAGAGAGATTCTAAAACGAATGCACGTATTCGCCGCTAGAGGCCAGAGCAAGATGCGCTTGAGCCGAGCAGCTCGAGCCAGCCGAAGAGAATATCTCTCACAAAGGCGCGGATGGTGCGAAGGGGGGTGGGTGGGGGTTCACTATGCTACGCTGGCCGGAAGATTTTATACCCGTTTGAATAATGCATGAGGATCGGCAGTTCTGGATGACTTTGCAAACATATTTCTCTGTGTAATGCATGTCCGAAAGTTATAGAGCACCGAATCGCGTCTTAATGCTACCGTTCTTTTCTCTTTTTTCTCGTGAAAATTCTTCATTCGCTCGACTTTTCTCGAACGCGCTTTTTTTTTCACGCAATCTTATACCGAGCTATTAAAAAGCTTGTCTGTTCCAATAATGAAATCACCGATTAATTAGTTTCCATTCGCTTTTAATCGGACAAACTCGATTAATATTGAACGTATCGTAAGGATCGAATTATGACAACGCGAGGGGATCGTTCTATTCTGGAATCTTCCAACTTTGACGAAACGTCGATAACTAACGCTCCGTTGCAAATACAGATATTTTCGTGGATTGTTGTTTCCATATTTATATATTTGATAGATTCGGGAATAGGTCAAAAGCAGCGTAGATATATATATGGCAAGGATTATTTTCTCTTCAGGTATTATCACGTCTCTCTCTCTCTCTCTCTGTCTCCCTCTCTCTCTCTTTCTCTCTCTCTCTCTCTATATATATATATAGAATATGCACACCGGTGTGCTAACGGGGAATGATTGAATATTCGATTTCTCTCGCTTTTCGTGATTCGTCTGCGTCCCGATATTGATAGGGCGCAGAGGAGCGGAGGGTAAACCACAGGAGCGTATAGTTTCTACGTAATATAGTTCGATAATGTTATTCCATCGTGATATCCCATTATGCCTCACTCCCCCGATTTATCGACGGAATCTCAATTGCGCTTGGACGGCTCGGCTCGTACCTGTTTAAATCCATTTTTCGTGTCGTCTTAACGTCACGAGTGATAATTTGAAATGTTATAAAGCGAAAAGTAATACCGGTTAGTCAATGGAAATGAATTTATATTCCCACGACGATGATATATATCAGAGAGAAAATATTTATCGTGCGAAATGAAATTTTTGATAAAGGTTCCGACTTTTTTGTTGTTTTATCAATTATATATAATTCTTATTTCCTGCAGTTTTCTCTCGTTCTTGCTCTCTCTCTTTCTCTCTCTCTTGCTCTTCCTCTGTTAAGCTTTTCTTCTCGATGACCTAATATCGCATCGAGAGCTTTGCGATATATCGACTCTTCGAGCTTCTTCGACTGTTACTCGAAGTAGCGCATATACGTATTGAGTACACAATGACCATATAAATCACGCTTTCACTGGTCTATACGTGTGTGTATGTGTATTGGTATATACGTACATGAATATATATATATAGAGGGGTGCATTGCACCAAGCATAGTCGATGGGAGTGTGCGAAGGGAGGACGTATCCACGATCCTAGCCACAGTTTGATTTACGAGCAAGCCACCTTTTCCCCTAGCACGACTTGTATAGAGTGTTCTACAACACAGTAGTACTTTTCGTTCTCTAGTCGCTCACGTTTTTCATCTTCCACTATATATTCCCTTTATTATTTATCGTGACGATCAAAAAATATGAATGAAAATAACAAAGTGTTGGATTAAAAGAAATATTGATCGCCAATCCATTTACTATCGAATCGAACGTGCGATTAAATATCTAGGTTAATTTAAGCCTCGTGATTAGTGAAAATATGCAACCCTCGTGATCATAGGGTGTTGCACAAAAAAGATAGTCAAGAGCCAGCGAATAGTTTGAATTGTCACGCAGCTCTTGAGTTTCTGGCTTCGTGAGGTTTTCGCAGAGGTCGCTAGGCTGCCAGAGATAGAAACGAGGGATGTAGACGACACGGTAATATGGTATATAGGGAGACTCTGTGGGCTCTCTCGCGTAATTCGAAGTACTTGGTCCAGACGAACGATGCGAAGCGGGAGCATGGCAGAGTAAGAGGGAGCGAGAGTGAGAGAGAGAGAGGGAGACTGGGAGAGGATCGTGTTAGGCGGCCGGTTACCGCGAATAATGGATGCGACGGTATCTCACGTTAATGAAGCGTACCGTTTACATCTGCCTAACAGCCCGACGTCCCCGTTTCGCCCTCTCTCTCTCTCTCTCTCCCTCTCTCTCTCTCTTTCTCGCTCAGCCTCCATCCCGTATACCTTTTATCCCATCTTCTCTCCCTCTTACTCGTGTGCCTTCTCGACGATTTCTGCCATACCGACACGTATACCAAACGCTACTTCAACACTAACCAGGGCGCGCACACCAAGCAGACACACTCTCACAACAGAGAAACGTCTCGCGAGCTTTCTCACCGCGTTCAATTCCATCCTACCCTTTAGCTTCCGTCTGGCGAAGCACGTAAGCCCGGCCAACTTCGGGCAAAGCCTCCGGAGTCGACCCCACGAAAAGGACAGCGCGAGGGAGGGACAGAGTTATCCTAAAATGCCGCACCCGGGCAACATCACCCTCTGGGATTTGACTGCCGAGAGAAAGAGGGAAAGAGAGAGAGAGAGAGAGAGAGAGAGAGAGAGAGCGAGGGAGAGAAGACTTTTAAAGTCACCGAACGAATATAAGCGAAGAGGCAACCGCGCTGAACAAGAATAACGACGAGAAGAGCTTGCTGGCTCGATTTTCCAAGCACTCTAACATTTCGATACACTTGACGTGGATCTGAGAAAAGCTTCTCGTGACTCTCTCTCTCTCTCTCTCTCTCCCGCAGGATTAATGCGGATCGGTATTTTTCTAACGTTTTTTCTTATCTCTTTCTAAATTTCACGAAAGTTCGTGTCAATAGCGAGCGAATCTTGTTGACTCAAGGATTCTGTGCAAAGGAGTTCTCGGTGTCTCGGAACGATTCAAATGATCAATCGGATCTGCTTTCTAGAGTCCCAAAAACCTATCGATGTTTTCGTACAATTTGCTATCCCGAATGATCTAACTCCATTGAATTGGCCGTCCCATCGGTTTTACGCTTGTAAAATCGAATGACCGATGAATATCTCATTGAAGTTGCACCCTGTCTCATCCTACGACGTTTCGGGATCCTTCGAAGGATTTGTCCGCAGACGAATGTCGAGGGCAAGAAAGAACGAGCGAGAGTGACAGAGAGAGAGAGACAGAGAGAAAGAGACAGAGAGAAGGTGAGTGGAAAGACGAAGGATTAGAATATATCTATATGTAGTAGCTTTTGCACTTGCTCGAGTTTCCGAGACTTGTCAGACATTCTCCAAAGCTCTCTGCCAGATGGCAAAGACTTATCGACGCTACATACGGGGGAGTGCTTGGCTTTAGCTACAGCGAGGATATTCTGTGTCTCCTTGTGGGATGCACGGAATTTCTAATTAATCGCGTGACGCGGTAATGCCGGGAGTGCAGCGAGAACGGGAGACGGAATATAAGGGAGTACATTCATGTAGGTAACTCGTGTTCTATGTCGTACGAGTAACCCCCGACCCGACTGATTGCGAGCCTCGCCTAGACCGTGAGATACGAGAATCTCGCGAAGTAAGGAAAGTCGATTTTCAACTCGAGGAACTATCTTCTGATATTTGGACGAGATAAGAGGGAGGCTGGATGAATGGACGGACTTTTTTTTTGTTGCAAACTAAATTTGATTCGATCATGGTTCATTTTATACAACATTAGTAACGATAAGGCCAATTTAGATAATGGACGACCGTCGTGTTTCATAGAACGAGCTTGCCACCGGGAATTTCATTTAAAGCTCGAATACTTTTAAATTTCCGACGCTCGTTTCCTCGAGCTTGAAACTATTGAAATTTCGATTTTCCTAAGTGGGTCATTAATGCAATCCTCCCTCCTTTAAGCGACGCGTATATAGTATACGTATCTCACGGTAATTCTCTAATGGTAAGTGTCCTATATATACGTATATGTAGATAGCTACTTAAACTCGTGGGGTTCACCGCATTGCCTTGGTCCAGTCTCGAAATTCGTCTTATCCCGTTACACAATGTCCGAGAAAACGTCTCGTGTTCCAGCTCCTCGATCACTCTCTCTCTCTATCTCTCTTCGTTTGGTGAAACGAACGGGAGGAGTTGCCAGGTAAGGGGAGAACCGCAACTGTCCCTAAATCCTTCTACGGCGATACCCAGACAAGTTTCGAAACGGACTAGTCGGTGAACTGAAATTGAAATCTCGACGGACTATCTTGAGCTTGGGGATTATTTCAATCTTCGGCGATATCTATACATGTATATATGTTTTTTCGACCGATCCCCCTGCTTTAGCTAGAACTTTTGGCCCCGGGACTACGACCTAGAGAGACAGAGTAAAAATATATTAGACGAGGACAATATATCGCCGATAAAAATTGATAAAAATAATCCAAAAGGTTGAACGATGTTCCAAATCATGAATTTTATTATGTCACGATTTTAACCCAATTGCTTGCTAATTTTATCGAATTGTTTGCGTATGAAAAGGACAATATTAAAAAATGGAATAAAAATTACGCAATCTGCACTATGACCTCCTCGCGTCGCGTCAAGCCACGATAAACGAGGCAATTTATTCGTCAACCGAATAATAAACATGATAACGTGACAAAGGGAGCGCGGGGGAAGCGCATTGGCTCCGTAGATTCTCGTTTTATAATCATAATAATATTATTATTATTATTATCATTATTATTATTATCATCATGATTATTATAATAATATTACGATATCGTGTTAGAGTTCGCGGTACGAGGATAGCTGCGTGGAGTAACGAGGATACCGCAAACGCCACGGCCCCATTTTTGTCGTTCCATAAAACTCCATTAGCGTTCTTTCCTCTGCCGACTCTCTCTCGCGTTTTTCAGCCCTCTCTTTCACTCCGTGTGTCACAGAGTGATCCAAGCTTGAGCTCTTTTTCTGCACACGGAAATTCTCCGTGCAACTCGGAAATTCAGTCAGGCAGAGCGAGAGGGAGAGAGAGAGAGTCAAAGAGGCTGACAGGGATGAACAAAATTCCAAAAAGGATAAGAGTCTCGCGATTTAGAAGAAGAAAAAAAAGAAAACCGGTAAAATTCTCAAAGTATTCCGTACCGAAATAAGAAGTATTTTTCGATAAATAATACATCGTTCGTATATTAATCAACGTAAAACAAGGAATTTGACTCTTATTCGACTATGGGAATAATATCGCATGGAAATTGAACGAACTTTTGTCCCAGCGTCCCTGTATCCCGAGGGATTATATATAATATGACGTCTTCGATCGCGAAATTCACGAGAACAATTCATCGAATATACAGCCCGCGTCAACGAAGAGCATACACGCCTGCGGAGAATACTAATCAAGTTCTCAAGTGGTTTCGATCTTATACGCCAAATGAATGACATATACACACATATATATATATATGTAGGTCTAACATTGCCAGTGGGAGAATGGGAAGGGGCTATAAATTCCAACTCCAATTAATACCGGTGGATTGGGACGGATGGGCTCGGTGTGGGTTCCAGGGCAACGACGAAGGGAGCTCAGACTTCGCGATGAGTCCAGCGTTTCTCCCGAAACGTATCGCGATAATGACGTCTCGTCATCGCAAAGTTCGCCACGCTCGGTCTCTCTGTCTCTTTCTCTTTCTCTCTCCCTCTCCCTCCCGACGCACAAGTTATCCCGTTTCATTCTCCCTCGTTCCTCGTTCTCTCACCCTTTACCCGTGCCCCGATAAGCGTACGGATCCGGCTCGAATTATGAAACGAACACCCTCTGTTATACCCGCGACATATCCGATTCTCTTTATTCCAATAAATTTAATTACTGCACATTCCCTCGAGTCGATTTAAAAAATATGATTTCTTTTTAATCGCTATCGTACGGTTCGTAAAACTTTATGATATCTTTACGATCAGTATGTGCGCCAGTTCCCCATTATTTTTGCAAGTTCGCTCTCTCTCTCTCTCTCACTCTATAGAGGGGTGTGAACAGAAAACAAGAACGCTCGCGATGATACAGCAATAAAAATTTACGAGTGGCACGATCGGAATTCGGCTTCGTCGGTCCGAGGGGTGTGATAAAATTTACGCGTTAACGCTTGTCGAATAATTGCTGGACGCGTGTTCAGCGGAGGAAAAAAAAGTACTATCTGTATCGAGTTAGCAAACCCGATTGTTGTAAAATATTACCAAGCAAAAAAGAAACGGCCGTATCAATTTTTTCGGCTCTAAATGGTACATGCGACAAATCGAGAATTTCACACACGCGTGACCCAGCGCTGATTCGTTAAATCGATTGTGCGGGACAGATGCCGGCAAAAGAAATGGGTGAAACGCGTGGGGATGATTTTTAACGCTAACTATTCACACGTGCGTGCTCGAGCACACATTATTATTATTATTTCTATTTCTATTATTATTATTATCATTATTATTTATATAATAATAATTCCTGTCATAACCCGAGTCGAAATTTTCACTGCCCCTCCTAGCCTCCTAGAGCCTATTTCCTTTGTAGTGCACAAGCCGCCAGCCTCCTCTCGATGCCACCGTGGCCTCCAACTCGATCTGCGGCATCACGGGCCCTCCGTCACTGCCGCTCTCGATGCCACCGTGGCCTCCAATTCGATCTGACGGCCAAGTTGGCCGAGTTGAAAATATCTCCATTCAAATTTCGCATTAAATAATGTCGCGCTGGCAGTACCATCAGAGTCCGACAGATGGCTACGATTCTCGCGGACGGTATATCGACACATTTGTATATAACCGAGGGAATCACTCTAAAGAAGAATCGCGAATCGGTAAAAAAAGCCGATGATGATTTTGTACTAAAGTACCCTACTTAAAGGGGCTATCGTTGTGTGAGTAATTTGTGGCATCCTATTACTCATACACATATAAATATGTATGTATTTTTGCGGTTATATATTAGGGCATACTGAACAGCAGAGTATATTGGTGTGTATTATAGCTGCATAATGTACAACGTATATCAGAAAAAATAATGACGTTATAATGTGTAAATAGTTACTCGATGGTATATGGGTTTAGAAAGGAAGAATATATGTATATATCTATATATGTACATATGTGTGTATATACACACGCTATATATGTGTGTATATTCGCTATACCGTTTGCGAGAATCGTAGCCATCTGTCGGACTCTGGTAGTACTGCCATTTATATATATATATATATATATATATATATATATATATATATATATATATGGAAGGTTTGGACGAGCGCGCCGAGCCGAGGTTCCCCGGGTGGTTACTGGAGGCCGAGAGGAGGTTACTGGACTGCTCTACTCGCCCTCCTTTAACCTCCTCTCGGCCCAAATGTAAAGTTCATGCCATTTTGGAGGCCCAACGAGGGGGCAAGCATATACCATCCAGTATGCGTCGTAGCCTCGCCTCGACCCTCACCAGTCCGCTCGATGCTGCCTATCTCGATCCCTCAAAAAATTTCGACTCGGGCGATCCCTCAAAAAATTTCGACTCGGGAAATTTCAAAATATGCGTGAATAACATTAAAGTGGCGTGTCAATGGACGAGAAAATGTACAAGGGAAATGTGGGAGAAAAGAAATCGAGTGTAAGATCGTAAATAGGGAACGTATCGTCGATTCGCAGATGTTTCCGAGCTGTGCGAACATACGCCAACTTCGAGAATCGATAGAAAGAAGTACTTTTTAGAATGGCCTGTCTTCGGGGATATATTCTGAAAAATCGTATTCCTGCGAAATATACGATTTTATCTCTCCGAATAAAAGTGCGAAAGCCTCTTTTTTCGCCGAGATTTCTCCCGGACGCCTGCCGTTATTCTCCACGTTGTTATCGCCGTTAACTCTTTCGCCAATGAGGCGTTAAGACTTATCTATCGAGATGCATCGTTAGTCGCGCTTGACTCTTTACTCGTCCGTTTTTTTCCGGTCTTTTTTTCTCCTCTTTTCTCCAAGGCACAAAAGCACGAAATCGTTATTCTTGTTTTTTTTTCTTCCTTCGAGCTCCTTCCACACGAACGAACGTAATAATTATTCGATTTGCCTATTGGGAACCGATAAGCTTATCGCTACGTCACAATTATTCTTCGGTTCGTTGAGAAATAATTTTGGAGCAGCTTTTAGCCCCGACAAAACGAGACGTTATTTCGTCACGTGACACTATACACCGCGTCTCGTAATATATTTCAATATCTTTCGTCGTACTTCGGTTTATGTCTCGTTGCGCAACGAGAAACGACGTGGAAAGTGCTACGGGGTTTTTCTTTTTTGTAGGAACAAAAAAATCCTACTTTTCAGCGGGATAAAAATACATTTTCCGCAAAACGACGGAAAAGAAATATAACGCGAGATACGAAATTCGCGTGTAATAAAAGCGCGTCCTGTAATAATCTTCGCTCTCTGGTTTTATTCGAACTTGTAGCTATATTGCGTTTTCTCTTGAAAAATAGTCTTTTACCTCGACAATTACTTCGACCCGTATTATTTCTTTTTTTTTTTTAATGTCTAAGAATCGTCGCTCTGATAAATAATAACATATAGGGGAAGAGTGGCATGAAAGAGCCAGTTTTGAAATAAAAAGCAAATAATACAAAAGGAAATAAATAAACAATATGACTTCTATCATAACTTGTTGTTTGATTCCTCATGTACGTAATGTCATAAAATATTTTCCAAAAAAGACAATATTTTTTGAGTTCTAAGCATTTTAAAAAAAATGAGATTCGGCTCTTTCATAACACATAGGCTTTGAAAGAGCCAGCAAAAGTTTTGAAAGAGCCAAGTTTTTACTACAGGGATTTGAACGGTAAATTAATAAAGATATCATTGAAAACATTTATATAATAATGTTTCAAATAATGCAAACTCTGAATAAATAATTTACTAACAAATCGAAGAAACTAACAGAATCAGCCGTTTGAGATTATCATTACAAACCAAGTATGTCTTTTTAAGAACATATAATTAAAAACAAAAAGAAAGACTTCAAAAAACTTAAAAATATTGTTGGCAAAAATAATGCAGTCACCCAGTCACGCCACAGGACTCATGTGCCCAACCAGAACAAATTTTGCACTGGTACCACTCTTGAGTGCTGTTGCTATAATTTTCATTGCACACTACACAGTTATCATGTCCTCTTCCTCTTTTATTTTCATCCTTGATTAAGACCTTTATTACTTGTGACAATACTATATGTCGTCAGAATTTGAATCTCTATCATTGCTTTCTGAAGTAAAAATAGGTTTATTTTAATCAGATATCCAAATAAAATAATTTAATTGTTCATATAATTGATAAATATAGGCCTTGAAATGTAATCAAACATTAGCCCTGGAAGAGCCGATCATGAAAGAGCCGGCTTTTTCATTACACTATATAGCCGGCTCTTTCAAGACATATTAGTTAGTACGAAATTAAAGCTTTGCCTGCAAAATATTTATGTTATTGGAAGGCCTAATATATCCATAAAATTATAGTATAATCATATTGCTGTTAGTTGTGTACGTGTAGACATCAGAAAACAAATAAAATGAAATAAAAAATTTACATTCGAAGGACGAAATTTTCAATACGTTGCACCGACGCCGATTATTTTCGGTGAACTGTCAAATGTTTGTGGGTAATAGCTAGGTAGTGTTGCCATTTAACGATCATAATTCGCGCATCATTTGCTTGTAGACTACTGCGTAAATGATAGTGGCTCTTTCAAAACTTGGCTCTTTCATGCCACTTTTCCCCTACGTATTATTCGATCTTAGCTTCGGCAAGGGGCGAAGAAAATATCAGTGAAAAATCAAAGGGGAAAATGTACGCGACGACTTTTAGCGTTTGTTCCCCAACGTTCTTCGCGATTTTTCCTACTCCGCACAAATTCATTCGCGTCTCTCGTTTTCAATTCCATCGAACCGCGAATCTTGCACCCACTCATTTCGCGCGTTCGAGATACGAACACGGAAGAGCGAGAGAAAGAGTAAGAGAGAGAGCGAGAGGGGGTAGCAGGAGCTTCCGAGGAGGGGAGACACTATCTTTACATCGAGATGAGTAAATATTGACCCAGTTCTAGTTGGCGTCGCCGCGCCTTCCATCGCTATCCGGATCGAACGTCACTCTTCGTCCTCCCTGTTGTCGAACTTCCGACTCGGATGCGCGATTAATGCGCCTCAAATTGGATGCGGATTGCCCTGGCACCATTTCTATTCCTCCCTTTCCCTCACCCCTCCATACATCCACACACTCACACAAACTCGACATGAAAATATCGGAAACGATCGGTGGTATCTCGGGGTTATTTGAAAAACAATTAGAAGGCAAATATCCAGTTTATGAAATCGAAGATAGAAAATAATTTGAATAATTTTTTAAAAGAAAATAATAGAAAACAACGTAAAAACGACGAGATTTTGCGAGCGACCTTATCTCGAGTGAAATAACTTTGGTGCAGCGACATGAGACTCTTTCGTCTGACCCTGACTCACTTCTGCATTCTCGAGATCGTTCGAGGTCAAATGACAGAGATGTTCGAAGAAACAGAGGAGGCTGTTACTACGAGGGACGACGAAAATATCGAGTTGGACGGTGGTCCTGTCACCGAGCAGGTTATGGAGCCGAACATAACCATTAATAGACCTACGGAAATTAACGATCCGGAGGAAACAATGGATGACGAATCGAGCGATCCAAGCTGGAACGTTAATATCGTCATTCGAGATTTGGCGTATTTTTTACGTGCCCACAAGTTTCAGGATTACGATCGTCGTTATTACAGAAACGTCGATGAAGCCTCGACCCGTCTTTACGAGGAATTTCCCAAGCCACCGTTGAGATCATTGCACTGGGAGGTACATAAGAATTGCGATCTTGGATTTCACGGTTGTTTACGTTATCTCGAGAAAATTTTGAGACTGACGAGTCTGAGAAGGGAGGACGATACCGTGACAATTATGAGAGACAACAAGTGGAATCTCGCGAATAATACTCAGCAAATTCTTGGCGCGCAGAAAGACTGCCAGATGTCGCAGAGACGAGACAATCTCACAATCGCGCCGTTTCAAGGACCTATCGGTAAAGTTTTTTCGATGTGGTACTTTACCTACTTCTCGTTTTCTTCGAGACTTTGTCCTCTCTCTAGCTGTCTTTCTTTCATTCTATCTTGGTCGTTCTCTCGTCCGATAATTCTCGAAGTCCTCGAGAATGACCACCGTGCGATTCAACGAAGACGACAAGGACGACAGATTTTCACAGGAGACAAGGACGAGACCTATTTATTCTCGTCCTTGTCATTTTTGTATATAAATTTAAAATTAACACGAAAATACGATCGATACGCGTTAGTTTAATCGTTATAAATGTTGAATTAATCGTGACAGAGCGATTTCAATGGCGCACGTCGGCGAGTTATTACATGTGTTGGTACACGATGATGGAACAGCCGGAGCTTGAATTTTTCGGCGAATCTTGCGCCAATCACGCCAACTGTCTCGACGTCTACGGCACCGATAACAAAGATCCCCGTGCGAACGACGCGAAACCTTTCGCCTGCGCTCTTTACAGTTTTTGTCCCGATCATTGCTGTCCCGCGAAACACATTTGGTACATGAGAGACTGTTTTCAAAATCGTGCGAATCCTTGCTACGAAGAAAATCGACCGGGTAAGGTCCTAAAAGTTCTGCAAAAAAAATAAAAAAATTCCCAATTTTTGAACTTATTGTCGATGATTATAGACGTATATCGATTTTTATACTACCAGCCGATCGAAAGTGTTCGTTGAATCGGGAGGAGAACCAAGACTTCAATTCCCTGATCGCTAATCACATAAACGTGACCTGCGATTGTCGCGAGAGTGGTTACGAGTGGTCCTCGAGATTCGGGCTCTGCGTGGACGTCAACGAGTGTACTCGAGGCACGCATGATTGCGCGTTGGACGCCGGACAAATATGTATGAATTTGCCAGGCACGTATACGTGCATTTGCGGTCTCGGTCTCGTATGGAGTTCGGAGACAAATACCTGCGTCACGAGTCCGATATTCGAGAGGGCGCTGCGTCCTACGAGCGAGAACGACGAGGATGACGCGAAACCGGAAGTTAAAAGCATATTCGCGTTGATCGCTAAAGTTTTGACTAGATCGTCGGCCATTAACTCGCGGAAGCACGAACTAAAACGTTCATTCTCGCTCGCGCTCTACTTTATCTCCCTCCTATTATTTCTACGTTAACTATGATCTCGAAAAAAAAAAGAAAACACAAACTACCCCAGTATGTACGATAGAATTATTTCGCAGTTCCAGCACAACGTTATCACCCACGTTATCGAGTTTAATGTTTGTTTTTGCTTGTTTCTATTTAACTTATTTTCTTCGTTTTTAATAAAGAATCAATAAAAGCGAATTTAAAACGATATCCCGTCGCGTACGACCCCTCGCGCGAAAATGAAACAAAAACGTCGTATCAGCACTGGCGATAACGATGATAAAAAAATATGTATAGAACAACAAAAAATGAAGAAAAAAAATGATAATATCGCGTTAAAAGTCGCAGGCAGGGCAAGAATATCGGGGGGAGGGGGGTGCAGTACGAGAGTGGGGAGGAGGGTGAGAAAGGACGAGGGGAGAAAAAAATGTTGACGCACAGCATCCGCAGCGGCAATTCGAAATTTAATCTTCTTTCGAGACTCAACGATAGCGAACCTGCTTCGCTGCCTTTCGCGATTCCGTGTGTTACTCCGCGCGGTAGGACCTATACTCCTCTTTTCTACCTTCTCCGATATACCCCTATGTCTCCCCTCCTCCACCATCCCTCCTCTCATTCGCCCTAGCGCTTCTCCACTCTTTATTCGTGCCGCCAGAGCGTGCTCCAGCACTATTTCTCTCCCACTCGTTTTCCGCGAGAATGGCTTTTCCCTTAACGGCCGTTCTCCACGCTCGAGGAAAAACAATGGTACTCTACATACCCAATTGCCGCATTTAGCATAATGGGGAGATAAGAAATGCTGGTTTCGCCGTCCCTTTTACCTTACCGGTGAACGGTTCTCTGATATACCTAAGATATGCGTATATATATATACAGATGTATGGGCAATAGACGATGACGACGACCAGACAAGTATTCGAATCGTAATCCGAGTCTTCGACCGGAGTAATTACGATTTGATATAATTACTTCCAAGCTGTTAATTTACGAAAACTAAATGTAAATATGTGAATAATATTTTGGAAGCCGTATCTTCGTGTGTGATGAGCGTGTGAAATTTGTTACTCGGTCTCTCCCGCCATGTTGAAAATTACGTCAGGGAATAAAAATGAATCTCGATTTGGTGAGACGTCGCGAACGCATGGTGTGCCCGGTTAGCCACGGGATTTTTCCATTGACCGCGCTATGATCAAGTGAGCGGGAGAGTAAAAAGAGAGAGCGAGAGAGAGAAAATTTTAGGCCCCGGAGAAAATGAACGAATGGTCGAAACGACAAAGTAAGGCAAGCCACGTTAGAATTCCTGCGTTCCCCAACGCACCTTGAGCCACAGTTCGTTGCACAAGCTACCGCGGTAACAAATATTAGTTTATCTAAAAAATTACATATTGTGACTTGAAATATTTGAGAAAAGTCGATTTGTTCGAAAGTATCAAAAAACATATATGCGCATTACAAAATATCATTTTGTATAATATTTATACATCGAAAATGTAAATTAAACGGAGTAAAATATCATTTCGAACAGTAGTCGTCATGATGTAACGGAATTGCACGATACGTTCCCCCATTCTCTCGATTCTGGCTCATTAGACACTGTCAACCAAGGGAAGGGAAGAGGGTTTGTTTTGGACTATCGAGTTTATGATTGCAATGGTCCACATACGGGATAACCCGTACCCACGACGGATCTCATACGCCGTTTCGACCAAGACTAATATTTCGTTGTTTGCGCATCCTGATATATTCACGGAAACGATCTCGTGGCCCGAGCGGTCTGCAGAACTGACCACCGACATTCTCGTCTCGTTTACACAGGATCATACGTGACATATATATATATATATATGTGTGTGTGTGTCGCGTAGGTCTCAACTTGGATATTCAGTTTCACACATCAGTAATATTCGATCTATCTGTTATATATAACACCGTAACCTGATCAACCACAATGCCTCGTTTCACTTTAACTATGTGCTGTCAACGTGCGAGCTACCTTCTAATCACGGGTCCTCACATAATGAACACGTCGATCTCATTTTCGTCGATAATGTATTAGCAGCACTATAGCGAGTATGACCGAACGAATCGATAAGAGCGTCAATACCTTGAATTGATTACCGATCGACTCGCACTCTGGAAGGATCCGGGCTAGAGATGGAATTGACACGCATCTGTAATGTTCAAGCTTAAGTACTACTCTAATTATGGAAAGTAGCCCTTGTGGTACAAAGTTCGAGAAGGACCAAATTTTTGAAAAACGTCGATGATCTGAAATTATTGGGTAAATCAAGAAGGTGCCGATGGGAAATTTTTTGTCTCGATCCTTGATGAAGCTGGAGTCGTAAAAGAGAGGCTAAAAGTGCAAATGCGGGTTCGCGTGCGCTAATGAGCGTATTCCAAACCAGTTATGGAATTGGCCGATAACGAGCCATTGCCATTCGCTCGAAGCCCGAAACATTTCCATGACCGACCAGATGATAATCGTCTCGAAAAAAACGGTGAATGTACGAGAGTCGATGGAGTAATCAAAACAATCTGTGTACAAACACGAATGCCTTTTCTTTCCATTCATTATTCGTTGCGTCGCAGCTTCTTTAGCTCGTAAACGTTCACGGTTCTACGCACTACCGAGCTGTGCGATTGTCGGTGGAGGGGGTCGAGGACCCAAGCGAAGAGAGACGCTGATTGGTCGATGGCTGGGATAGGCCTGAGGCCCCCGGACGAGCGGAAGGTAGTGGGGCGGAGGAAATGAAAGGAATAATAGTAAGGGAAAAAGAGAGAACAACGGAATCGACGCGGTTACGAATTAATAATCCGCCGACCGCGCTTCGTACTCTCAGTCGTAACAAAACATCACTGTAAACTCATCGTTATTCGGTCGTACGACATGTCTCTGAGCAATTGGTACGGCAAACGCGAGGTTCTTATCATCGGCGTTACCAGCGAATTGGGACGTGCCTTGTTAGAAAAGTTACTACGCTCTTTGCCCGATGTGAAAATTTACGCGATTCTACGATCGCGAAATAGTCTCACCAAGGACTCCAGAATCAAGAATATTTTTGCCGAGCCTGGGTATGTCGCGTATTAAAAATTAATAAAATAGGCATCTAAAAAATAAATTAGGTTTTTGAAATATTGCCGTAACTGTTAAAAAATAAAAAAATCATCGTCAAGAAAATATATCGTCAAATTTTTATGTTATTTTGTTAATTAAATTCGTACGCGTTTCCGATAGAACAACAAAAAATGATCTCGAGTAGTTACGGTTGATTCGTCACGATTACTGCTTCTGTCGCAGCCCGTTTTTATCTCTTATTTTGTCGCATTTTTTTAACGATCGAAATTTTTCGCGAAACGATCGCGCTATTTGCAATTCGCTGTTAAAAATGTAGGTACACAGTCAGTCGTCAAAGGATCGAAAAAACAAAAGGTTCGGGCTGCCTGTGCCGTAGATAGGCGCCTATTGAATCGCTTTCTATCATTCGATCTCTGTTAGGTCGTAACTTCGGGAGTATATCTGCAAACGCGCGTGTAGTTTCGTGTGTGTGTTTTTTCTTTTTTTTGACCATCCCCGAGGACCGTCAGAGGATAATATTCGACGCGCGAGGTCCCGTGGGGCATTAAGGCTGGATGTCGGTACGAGGATTTTTCTCCATATATATGTTTTTTTTTCTTTCGTTTTTTCGATTTTTTAAATCATTTTTAGAACGCCATTCCATACGGGAAGCAATAACGCCCGGGGGCGCAACCGATCGACGAAGCGTCCGCGAAACTTTTGTTGATATACCGATCGCTAGTATCCCGTGAGCTATGTGCACGAAAATGACACCGAGATAGCTATATGACCTGATGCGTCCTGCAACAATTTCTGAGTATACGCCCTCGGCTCACCGGAAAACGTGACACTCGATTCGAGAGGATCGCGAATGAACACGATCTTTACGACGCGTTAAACAAAATAATAATCGGAAAAACGAAACGTCCTCTCGCGATTTTACGTTCGGACGTGTACACAGCAGACATCCCTCGCTCTCGTTTCGAAACATGAAATGAATTATTCTCTTGAAAGATTATCGATCGCAAATTCGAATAAATAAGAGAAATAATTTTTTTTTTTAGATTTCAGAGATTACGACAGGAAGAGCCAGACGCGATAAATCGCGTGAAGGCGGTAGAGGGTAATTTATTGTACGAACGTCTCGGCGTAAGTGACGAGGATAACGAGATTTTGAAAAACGTAGAAATCGCGTTTCATACCGCGGGTCCGCGCGACGATGCTTTCGAATATTTTCAAAAATTGCCGCGTCTACGGGGGGTCGTGGTTGCGACCTCGATATTCAAAGAGAAGGGAAAAATTACGGAGGACCTGCGAAACGAAAAATTGCCGGACATACCATTGGTGATATTGAGAATTCCGTTTTTGGGACCGGCTTACAAGGAACCGATCCCGGGCTACAGTGACATTTTGAGAGGACCTACGGCTCTGATGATCGGCGCGGGTTACGCGCTCGGTAAATCGGAACTTCCGGCTGAAGTCGCGCCGATCGATCTCGTCGTAAACGCTTTCATCGTCGCCGCGTGGGAAAAATGCACCGGGTAAGTTTTCAATCGTTTACCGATTTTATCGATCTTATCGACCCCTCGACGTTTTGTCAATTTTTCCTTTTTTAATATTTTTAACAGATAACTTCGAAGAAAATAAATTGTTCCGTTCTAATTGAAGTTTCGTCTTTCTGTTTTTCTTTTAAATAAAGAGAAAGCAAGTGTACGAAAGAGTAATTATATTAGCAACGATTTGGTCACGAAACTCCAGAGTTTTGTATCGGTTTGCGAAATGGGTCGGTAGTTATTGGACGGGAGTGAAAGTAAGCCGGCTCGATGTGTTTGCGGCCCGGGTGCACACATCGAGTCGTAAAGCGGTATTGACGATTCGGACAATGTACTCCGGGCGTCGGTACTACGCGGTACGAGACATGGTCCAAGTTGCAGTAAATTGTGCAAACCTCGTGCAAAATGCACCGTCTCCTGGAGAACTGTCGTGAGAGCGTTGGAGAAGCAATTTCGCCTCGCTCGATAACCACTTCACCGCTACGCGTTCTAGACAATGTCGAACAAGGTATTTCATCTAGCTCGACAACTACTTGTTCATGCACGCTCTAGAGATTGCCGCGATGCGTATTTGTTACGAAGCAAAATGTGGCGTTTAAGAAAACGAAAAATAAAAAAATATAAAAAACTAACTCCGAATTTATTATGACTATTTCTGTTCATTATTTTATACGTCGTATCCGAGCGAGGTGTAAACACGAGTTTTTCGTTCTATCGTGACGTCGTACAATCTAATATTTTATCGCTTCACGTCCCGATCTCGCGAGACGTAAACAAATTTGACAGTTAATTAATGACGTTACGAAAGTTTGAGTTCTCCGCGATTGGGGAATCGTCGTCCTGAATTATTTACGAGTAGACATCGTTCGTTGGACACGTCTATGCTGCAACTCATTCTCTCATTTGTAACGCTAATATTACGTTTGTATAAATTGGTGAAAGTCTAATAATAAAGTGTCGAGGCTTACGGTTTAACAAGATCGATTGCTCAACGTACGATTATCGAGACGTTCAACCGTAACGATGCGCAATCAAAGCGATAAAAACCTCGTTTGATCGCTCGGTAGGAAAAGAAAAATGTATATACTATAAAATCAACGAGCATTACGTTTTTTTTTGTTTTCAAGAAAAATTAATTTTTTCCTTTAGAGCGGCAGTGACGCGTGGTTATTTTAATCGGGAGCCCGAACGAAGAAAACAAAACACTTCGACCTATACGGTTGTAAAAAAAGAAATACGAGGTTCGATGCACCTGAACCGTCGAGGATTTTTTTGGTTACCCTGGGAATCTCGATTGGACTTGACCAACAGCGAGAAGTAAAAAAGTCCTTTTGGTCCGTTGAACCGGACATTTTTATCGAACGCCCGAAACGAAAAGGCTTATTTACCGATCTTAACCGAACGTCTCCCGGAGCTTTTCTACCGACCCGCACTATTTTCGCCTCGCCAGATCGCGGCCAGTCGAACGAACCGATTTCATCTGACTCCTCTTTCCACCAAATGGAACAATGCTTATTCCGCTTCGCCATGACTTTTCTTCCTTTTCCTCTCTCTCTCTCTCTCTCTTTTTCTCTCTTTTCCTCTCGTCGCGTTTCTTTCCATCCGTAATCGAACCCTGGGACAAAATTGCTATCGAATACATACGAATATACATATGTACATATATATATATATATGTGTGTGTTTATATGTGTAGTAAATAGAACATATCGATGCCGCAAAATCATTTTTTCCCGATAGTAGGAAGAGCCTTCGAGTCCGTAATTTCCGTCTCGTTGGTGATCGGTTGGGAGGGAGGGATCGGCCGTATCGTATATAACTTCACGGTTACTATACTATAGCCACCTACACAATGGGATCTAGAGCCTCGAGGACTTCCATTGGATCATCGAGATCAAGGAATATATAGCCGCTGGGAGCGATGAACGAAGGATCTGATTGAATGAAACCTTTCGCAAACTATTCGATATACTCCCGAACGTATATTGTCCGCCCGGCTATATATTCCGTCAGGACGTATCATTTCGTGATCGAATTACCGCGTAAAGTCGTTCGGCCGATTTATTCCGATAATCAATCGATTCTACGGGCGTCGCTTTGAGAAAAAATTTCACTCGAGAAACTCTCGAGTTTTCCGCGTCTATAAATACTTACGTTCGACGAAGGTCCTTAAATAAAGTCTAAATGTATTCGTTTACGAAGAAATACGAGGGTGAAAATATACGTTAGATTCGATTTCTTGAATTTGATCGTTGAAACATTAACAACGCTCGACGCGTTTGCTTCCTCTTGCGTAGAAATCGTACGGAGAAAGCAACGGTATACAATGTACCGATACTCGGTTGCACCTGGGGAAACCTGATCGAGAAAGGATCCCTGGCGAATCGCAAATTCTCCTATCCGACGTTCGGACTTCGTGGTATAACCTCATCGAGACCGTTGCATTGGATAATCGTTTTGCTCTTAGCATGGATGCCCTCGGCTTTGTGCGATACGATCCTCTCGATTTTCGGAGCAAAAGCCAGGTAACGTATTTATTATATATATATATATATATATATGTTGTGTATATTCTTGTGCCTTACAACACGAGAAACAGTAAAACGATTTTTACGATCGTAAAAAAAAACAAGAAAAAAAGACCAAGAACGTAGAACGTGGAATATTTCTGACCCACCGGTATGTCGAAACGTCGCAACAAAGTTCGTTGACGCAAAAGTATCTTATCGTCGTAAAAATTCACGAGCGCGATATTGCACGGTGAATATCAAAGAAAAAGTCGATTTAAGCAATTCATGAGAGTCAAAAGTCTAATGTAACGTTGCAAATCTCGTATAGAAATACCCATGCAGAAATTCTGATAGGGATACCCAACTACCGATCATATCCTGATCAGGTTATGGCAGGGATGCCCCAAAACGGGAGTCCCTACAGGAATCCAGATAGATTCCATATCGGAAGAAATTTGCGTCGGTGCCGAACTTTCGAAACGATGGCGCCACTGTATTTTCGGCGCATACGAATCATATTTTGATCAGGATATGGCAGGGATGCGCCAAAACGGGTGTCCCTACAGGAATCCAGATGGTTTCCGCATCACAAGAAATTTGCGTCGGTGACGAAATTTCGAAACGATGGCGCCACTGTACTTTCGGGCATACCGTTCAGATTCCGATGGGGATTAGGCAGGGATACCCCAAAACGGGTGTCCCTATAGGAATCCCGATGTTTTCCAGATCGAAAGAAATTTGCGTCGGTGACGAGATTTCTATTTTTTTTAGTGAAGGTGACTTTTACGGTGCATCAACGCCTCCACCGGAATAAAAAAGATTGGTCGCATTTGATGGTCCCTTTCAAACAGTACCACTTTTATTTGGAACATTTTTTTGTAAAGTCGATAATTCCCGAGTTATTTCGGGTGGCAGAGATAAACGGTATACCCTGTATATTCATTTAGCTATTTGGATATTTAGCATTCATATACTAAATATTATTACACATTATACCGATTTAATAAATAATTCAATAAATAGACGGTTGTTCATACTTTATTGAAATATTAAAATTATTATTTTAAGAGCAACAGTGACATAAGGGTAGCGTTCGAGACTCACACGCCGAGGGTCCCGGGTTCGATTCCCACCGACAGCAACGGAATTTTTCTATGTGCTTTACTGTGCTCTCGGTAGTACGGAATCCTATTCATAAGAAAAACTACTCTGTAGGTCCACCGGAGTGGTTGCTTACATGTAATAATTTCATTTTGGACATTTTACATTTGGTCCTTGAATCTGATCCGATATCGGACTAGATCCCGATTAGAAGCTCGGGATACATGTCAGAATCCAGCTCGAATCATTGATGGATTCGGGCAGGGATCCCTGCTCGAATCCAGTTTCCCAGCGTTACATTTAGGCTTGGAATCCAATCCGATATCGGACTAGATCCTGATTGGAAGGTGGTCATACTACCGCGAATCCAGCTGGATCCCTGACGAAATTTCTGCATGGGTATATTGTTTTCTTTTTTATTCGTTCCATCCCACGAGGAAATATTTCGAAGAGTATCTTTTGCAGAAAAAAAATATATATATGTATATCTTTACGAGGAAATAATAAAATGAAATAGAGACGAAAGACGAAAAGTAACGAGGTTATTTTTCTTCATTTCGCAGATGCGTGGAGGAACACGAGAAGATAGAAAAAGCTCTGCGAACGCTCGAGCCAATAGCCACGACATCGTGGCCCGTCGAGAGAAATCAAATTTATAAACTTCACGAACGTCTGTCGCTCGAGGACAGAGATACGTATCCTGTTTGCGCCGAAATCGATATCGAGGCTTACGTACTGTGCGCCGCGGGAACAACGAGAAAGTATTGCGTGAACGAGGTAAATGTTAAAATTGTAAAAAGCTTCAATCTTATTTTTGTCGTTCTCGTCGTTGTTTTCACCTTGTATCATATATTCAAGTGAAAAAATTTATTACGTACGTATTATCAACGATATGATTTAATTCTGTAAATATCGCAATATTTTTCATTTTTTCATAATTATATCTTGTAAATATTTGAAGATTTTATATATTCGTTTATTATTCTTTCGGACGTGATAATTAATAATGTATTTTCATAATAATGCAATAAATCCGCATTTCATTATCAGCCGACAGATCGCTTGTCGCCATGCGATTAAAATCATGATAATAAATGATAAATAAGCGCGAATTTCACATTCGACGTTTTTACTCATAATTTTTGTTCCACGTGTAAAATTACGCGTTCAATTAGTTACGCTTTCAGCTTGGAAGGATTTTGCTTCCTTTCTGTTGAAACTGGACACGAGAGAAAGGTAAGTTCGAAAGATCCGACTAGTTCAATAGACGGCTCTCTACCAACGTTGTACGTATATACCTACAGTCCGGGAATAACTTTCTCCAGCGTCGAAGATGACTCGTGAAACGGCTGATCCCTGTATCTTGTATCGAGGGTTGAACAAAGATGCTCGATAATTGCGGAAATAATTACGCGGGGAATAAGAAAGATGGGCTAAATGGAAAAACAACGAAAAGATCGATGAATCCTATTGAAAGGCCATTTTGTGTGAAAGCGTGTACGTTGTACATATACGTCGAGGTTCGTCCCGGAACACCTTCGACGTTACGCCGTAGGTGCACTTCACAGCTCGATTCTTGCTACGTGCCAGTTGCGTCATTCAGCTCGATGTTTTTTTATCGAGAACGCAGCAGGTTCCTAGTAGCACCTTCCTCTACTATTACTCTCATTCTCCTTACTCTCTTTCTTTCTCAGTCGATTTCTATACACGTACATACACGATATGTACAAGTAGTGACGTAGTAACAAAACGTGTTCGTTTCACATTCTACCCGGCGAGAGCGCAGTCTATGCCGTGTGTTTCCACGGGTCGTTAAGCGAACCCGCAGGGTTTGCACTTTTTTTTTCTTCTAGAAACTCAACCTACCGCATCGTCGTAGTAGACCGTTTTTATCCATTACGTGTAATCCTCGTCTTGCGTCTTTGCAACAGGGGAGAAAAGGTGGTCCAATAAGGCTTATATAGTTTGAGTAAAAAATTAAAGACTTCCGTTTATACCGGAAAAGCTCTTGAATATGAAGAGTCTCACCGAACTATATATATATGCACCTATATTACAACTGGAACGAAGTTCTCCATCCGTATATACGTATCAAGAAGAAAGATGGAGAATTCGAAGCTCGAGAGAAGAAGGCACAGTGGTGAATGAGAGGAAGGGGTTACGAGGGACTGCCGAAGTGGAAAATTGGGTTCTAGCAAACAGTGCACCTCGCTACCCGAAGGTCAACACCGAACTTCTCCCTTCGATCTCTCTTAGCAGGTTCCGCGGTGCTCTGTGTGTGCGAGGGGTTGAAAAGGGATGTAGGAAGAGGGGGAAATGGTATAGGAACCATGGAGTAAGGAAGCGAGCGAGAGGCAAGTTGGTGAGAGACGAGAAGAGAGAACCGAGGGGCGAAAGCACAACTGTTTCTAAGCTCGAACAACTTCGTCCAACTGTGCACCCGCTGTCGAACGAGCAACTGTCGGTGGTAGTGCGAAGCTCCCTCTCTCTCGGTCCGTTGGAACGGTACCCAGAGAGTTATCATAACTCGATAGACATCACTGGCCCCTTTTGCGCACAGCATTACAAACACCGCTACTGTGCAACTCTCGCGCTTTATGAGACCTCTATATAGTTATACGGTTAGTTATCGAAACGAGAGGCTTACCATTAACCAGGAAGCAAGACGTTCCACGACGAGACCGAGATGGACGGAGAGTAACGCTGTCCGACTCTCGCTCGCCATAAAATAAAAATTATCTACAACGAAACTTTGCTAAGTTTTATAACCGATGTCGTATAAAATGATATCTCCGTAACTTTATACGAAGCTAGCAATCTACCGAACGAGACACATTCGTTTACGGAACGGGGCACCGCGTCGGGGAAGGTGCCTTTTGCATCCGTACACACACGTCTCGTGAACACCGACTATAGTCTGCACTCGTACCTAAAGGGTTAATTCGGGTCGTGAAGCAGAGAACGAGTTGGAGTTGTATTTATCGTCGATAGAAATGCGAAAAGCGAAATAATAGCTAGAGTATTTTTCGGTAAACACTTTTCCAAGGATAGCAAAGAATTGTTTTATTATTTTCTCCCGTGGGACAAAACACTCGGCTCCAGGGGTGATATTCCATGGAAAGAATCTGGGATATTTCGACCGGTTCCATTGCAAGAAGAAAAAGAAATTCTCCACTATGCTCGCTGCTATTTCGTCGTGAATAATTCTCGTTTTTTTTACTCTTCGTTTTTCTTTTGTTTCTTTTTGTTTTTTGAATCTACCTTCGTCTCCGTTTACCTCGGTGGGGGCGCATGGGAACTGGCAAATCCACAAGAGATCTCGTTTAATTAAGCCACGCGCGCGACCCACGATGCCGCAGAGAACGTCACAACCGACACTGAGAAATGTTACTATGGGCAATGCAATGAAAGCTCTGCTGTTCTATATCTACGTTAATATATATGCGCATTTGAGGTGGCTCCGTGTATTTTAAAACACTGGCATGGCAGGATCGTAGCCATGCCGTAGCTATTGATATATTTTTCCTCGCTATCACGAATTCACCGACCGTCTCGACCCAAGATTCGAAATGTTTTCGTAAAAATCCTTAAACACGCGATTTCTTTCGTAATTCTGTTAAAAATGTAAGAAACCGGTATATAAAAGAAAATAAAAAAATGGTTCTTATATCGATAAATAGCGGAGGTAACGATAATACGGGTCGATGGCCAGAGCCTTTGGCCATAGTTTGCACTAGTCTTTATCGTATCCAAGAGTTTCTGCACTTTCCACGCGAAGCAAGTGTAAAACATTATCTATATATGCGCGACCGGTAACGTTGAGAAAAAAAAGACGAACGGAAGGCAGGGGAAGAAGACGAGAAGAACGAAGAAGTGGATTGTGCAAAAGACGAGCACGCGACGTCAGTTAGCCAAAGGTTGCCCCGGCGTTCTCGTTTTGCCCGACGGCGAATGCGAGACTTTAATTGAAAATCCTTTTACGATCCACTCTCGTCAACGACAGTCTCGACGTTGAGGCAAATGGAATTTATATCCCGTGAATACGGTTGAATTAAAGTAGCGTTAACTTATCGCTAATAATAAATAATAAAAAAAAATAATAATAAAAACACAAAAAGAAAAATATTCACGTTTATCGTTGCCTTAATATCGCTGGGATTTTCATCGAGTAGGTACAGATCTAAATTCCCTCGAGATATTTTCAACACTTTAACGGATATAAAAATTCGTCGTTATTTAATTAACGCCAACGCCACAATGAACCTCGGTTGCGCGTTGGGTTTTTTTTTGTCCGAACCAGGTAATTTTTTTATTTTTTTATTTTTTTATTATTTCGACGGGCTTGATTTTGCGCGGTGAGAATGCGCGAGATTGCTGAAAATGCACGGGAGAGCTATTATACGTTGCACGTATATTCGCACGGTAGAAACGCTACGTAGCGTCAGCGTGAATGCAGAATGCGCATTTCGGGCTTTGGCTCCCTCCCCGTTTCGGCTTCGACCACGTGGGAGGTTTGACAAAGGAACGAGGAGAAAAAAAACGAAAAAAAAAAGAAATCAATTATCACAGGTCGATTAATCGAGTAAATACACGAGTATTCCCTATATCACGCTCCGGCTGTATAAATGTATATTTCATTGTAAAACGGGGGAAGGCGCGGAAACGCGTCGAGCTTTCGACGTCCCAATTCTCAAATTCGTTTACTCACGTATGTACACGTGCCGTACAGTTCTTCCGTAATTAGACTAGTAGGATCGACGTATTTATCGGAATAATTCGATTGTTCGGAGGTGTTGGACACGAGCAATACTCGCGCATACAATTTTATAGATCGAATAAATTATACGCGTTGGAGAGATCGGAGAATTTTATCGCAACACCTATGCCGGGTTATAAATTATTATTATTATTATTATTATTATTTTATTCGATTTATTAATTAAAACCCTTTTAAGGTTTTACAACCCTTCGCCTTTTTCCTTTTCGTCAGCACTTTCGTAAACGCCCTACGATCGCCTAACTACGTCCTTCGGATTATAAATTATTTTCAGCCATTTTAAAAAATACATGAAATTTAATTAAATTTTCAATTTCAAGTGAGATATAGCATTGTACATATAATTGATAATTAATATAGATATAAGATTAGCATTTGTACCCTCACTGTCCAAAGTCTGCACGCTTGTCGAGTGTTTGCCGACAGATGTCACGCGTGCGAGTAAGTTTGTACCGGTACACCGGGGCGTTTTCCTGTACCGCGGCTTTGGAAGGAGAGTTCCAGTTGCACGAAACGCGAGGATGCGCTGCAAGGAGAGGAGACGACGTCGAGCGCAAGATGCTCGCCTCTGAGAATTCGGTATTTATTTAACTATAGAGCTTGAGCTTGAAGCGTATGTGCCAAGGCTATCCTCAAACTAAACCGTGTACATCCACACACACACACACACACATACGCGTACTCGCGCTCACATAGACAGACGCAAATCCCTCTCGTCTTTCGCCTTGTTACGTGAAACGCCTTTGGATTTTGCCTCGTTCCGTGTGCACGGTAAACGCGTATATAACTTCGAGACACCGCCGGCACGATACTGTTTATGTATTATTTATACCCCGAGTGGAAGAGAGCTCGGTGGTTCATGTATCTTCCTCGGTGCAAAATTGCCACGTAGTCGACTCGCGCGGTTGGAATCGCGACTCGACACTTTGATAGCCGCGAGTACGCACCGGCGGCTTTATAATCGCATCGAGAACGTACTGAAACTACTCAATTATGATAATTTCATACTTTTTTCTTCTAAACTTGATCCAACGACATTTTCAATAATTGCCACGGTGAGAAAAGAAAAATTTGCAAAAAGTAAATAAATCGCGGTTTCGAGGTGGATATTTCGCGTATTGGAAAAAACAAAAATTCAATACGAAACTCGACGATATTGGAATAGATTTTCATTATCATGGAATTCTCAATGTTCTCGCCGAGGCTAAACGATATTTGATGCGATAATGACGAAATTGTAAACGTGCCATGGGAAAAAAAACGAGAATAAAAACACAACAAATATGAGAATAAAAATAAAATATTGACGACGCAATTTCGATCGCGTACGTAATAACTTTTTAATTATCGAAACGGATATCGAATGATTGGAACGAGTATAAAATGCCTGACGTTTCGCGTTACGACTATAAATGCCTCTCTTCGGGTCGACGTTTATTGCGTAATTAAGCGTCGTTGGAGGTGATCACGATTATTATTAGTCGTACTCTCGTCACAATCGCGCGAACGAGATATCTCCTGAACGCGGCAAATTGAACTCCGATATTCGGTACGAGCAACGACCGCTTTTCTCAGTTATTGAAGCCGTAATGGCTTGGAAGGGTTGAATCTCGATTAAAAACAAAAAAATGTCGCACCGATCGATTCGACAGACGGTTGGCCAACCGTTTGTTTATTCAAACTATCGATCTGGATAGAATAATAAACTAGCTATTCACCGCTGTACTAAAACATCGAAATACTACAGTACATACGAATTGATAATATTTCACATAGACTCGCTAAATATTTTTCTTGCCGTTCGTCACAGAACCAAAAGTCAGCGGCGTTTATCAAATGGACCGTACGAATTTAATTTCACGTGTTTATTATTTTTCGCGAATGATACAAGAGGGAGGTATCGGCGAGTGGCGATAAAAATTTATGTATGTATCGAATGTCAAGAGAAAATAAAAAATAAATAAAAATAACAATGGTTTTTAATACGAAACGAATGAATATCGTTGGAAATTTCGTGCTCTAGTGTGGAGGTTCTCTCTCTCTCTCTTGCATTTTTCTCATTTAGTAAAAAATATTTTCCATCATGATCCCGATCCTCGATTCACATTGCTGAACTAGATATCCCGCCCACGTTCCCCTCATTACTCTTTATTCCCATTTTTATTACTAGCCCCCTCCCCTCTTTCCCCTTGCCCCACACACAACTGCAATTCGCAGCAAATAACACGAAGAATTGTGCACTTTGGACTTGATAAGTTTGGCGTTCCCGAAGCACCGATATGTTTCGGTCACGAGTAGATAGCGCAGATAAACGTGCTTTCTTGTACAAGGAAGAAGCTACCCCAAGAGCGAGGAGGAAAGTAGAATGAGAAACGAGCGTGTAACGAGTGGCAAGACGTGCGAGTGTACTTGAGATTGATAAGGGTGATTTTAAGCCTGTTAAGAGTTACTGCCGAAACTCCGAAGCGAGCGTCCATTTTTTTTCGAGGAGTTATAAAAAAAACGCTTTGAAAAAAAAGAAATACGGAATGAGAAATATTCCGATATTGCGATAAAATATAAGCTGATTTTTTGGCTCACGTGGCGTTAATTTTTTATTAGATTAGAAGTTAATAGACGACGCCCGAAATATCCACAGAGTCGTATCGTTGCGAAGCTCGTGATTTTAGAGCGAGGATCAGGGGTGCACGTACTCATTAAAAATCGTAGCTCTACCATGAAATGGCTCGAGCGGGTGTGAAGGGCTGAAGAGATTGTACAAGGGTAGAGACAGCGCATTGGATCAAATGAAAGCAGGCCGAGCCTTTGATCCATTTTCAGCCACGTAATTTTAAGAGTCTGACAAAGCAGTGCTCGTCGGGCGTGCAAGCAGGATGAAAAAGTAAGGTCACGAGGGGTGAAACGAGTGAGATAGATAGATAGATAGATAGATAAAAAAAGGCGAAAAGGGTAAAGAGTTTGATGATGAAAAAAAGGATAAAAAATCGTCCACACCTACTCTGAGAATGCTGCTTTTTAAGTCCTTGCTTTCTCTTTGAATTTCTCGCGACCCATCAAGTCTTTCATCGATGATAACGGAAAACGTTGTTAAAAACTTACAGTTGATAGAACTTCGCGAATCATGCTTTTCGAGGTTCAAGAATTTTTTTTTGTCCATTTTATTGAACTATATTTGCTATTAACGATCGATATTTTTTTTGACGACCCTCTGCATCGCCGGACCTGTCACGAAAGAGTGTAATTAACGGGCGTATGACGTTAACGAGTTAATTATCGTACCGAGTGAAAAAAATACAGTATTTCGTACTCGGCAATTATTCGAAACGAGGACGGATGCATAAAGACACGAAAAAAGTTCTGCACGAATTGAAATTTGTGCCCCTGGATAACGGGGAACGTAGCCGCAACCACAAAAACTACTTCATTATGCGATATATCCCCGTTTCCCAAATTCACGTACGAACGCACGTACACCTGTATATTCGTCTATAACCCAAGCAAAAAAATTACGAGCTATGGCAACATGAAATTTCGCGATTTTTACGATTTCACATTTTTTTTAAATGGTTTTTTATACATGTTTTTAGTCGCATCACCGATTTTTTCAAATATTTCCATATAATTTTATCGCGCTCGTAGACAGCACCCCCCGACGGCGCTGTCTGCAACTAAAACGCACTTCGATAGTCATGCATGCAGCACTTGAAACGGGGCAGAGTTGTCCAAACTTTTCAGAAACTTCGTCACACGAGATAGCACCCACTTCGTACGTCCAACTCACGAATGCTTCTACAACAGCTCTCGTCGAGCTTCGAGAGTGCATGCCTAGGTTCTTTCGACGGTTTCCTCGAGCATACCTCGAGCTTGAGCTATATTCTACAAGTAATTTAATCGACTGTACCGATTTCCTCTGTTTTCCACCCCTTAGATCGACTAAACGTCGTGTAGGTACAGGCTGTTCGAGAAAAATTCTCCTCGTCTCGCAGTACGTTTTTTAGTAAAAGACTCAAATTGCGTCTCGTTATTTTAAGTGAATTTTTTAGTTTGCATTTCATGTTTTCACGAGAATTATTGATGGGTTCGGATTGTACAAGAATTTTTTATTTATTTTATTTTTTTCGTCCGGATATGGAAAAATACTATCTGCTCGTTTCGTATTTTACCGCGAGTGTACGGTATCGCGCGTTTTATATATCCATGATGGGAAAATTCGACAGCGACCACAAACGGGGATAGCCCTTGGTTATTATTCCGTCGTTGAAAAAAACATGAATTTTTCCATCGAAATTCATGTTTTCACTCTCCGTATCTCGTTCATAATTCATAGGTCGGTGAATCCGTATAGCTCGCTATTGCGGTGCAGCCCCACGTATATAGCATTGCGAATGGATATATGAGAAATTGCCCGATGCTACCAAAAAACTCTTCGAATTGTAGAAGACGAGAGGTGAGCGAAAATCGAGAGTTTCATGAATTTTTGACAGCCTAACGAGTCCAAAAGATGTTTCCGGTGACTAAACGTTAATACGTTTTAACACCTTGACGATTTTGGCAACCATACAGTTGTTATCAGACGATTATTCCCGGTTCGCAAGGCACTCCATCACGAGAGAAATTTTTGTTCTCTCTTTTAACGTTTCCACTGAAATTGCCAAGATAAACAAATTTCTCGTAAAACATTGATTTGATCAATTTTACGATTTAATAATTACAAAACGCGGATCATGATGAATAAAAAATTACTACGCATTCGTAGTTTCGTTCTCGAGTCAAATACCTGCATACTCGTACGGAGGATACCTATGTTATGGCAAGAAAATATAAAGCTTGGACGAAAAATAAACGTATTTGTTTATTAGTGCAAAAAAAGTCAAATACTCGACTGCAGTGAGATCGTGCTTGGAAGCAAGTATACGTTTTTTTCGCATTGTACCCAGAGCCGTTTACGGAAAAGCCCAAAGTACAGGATGGCGCGTGTCCGATAAAGTAAACGTCGGAGAGCTTTTGCGACAACTAGAGATATCTCGTTGACGCGTCACGCGCGTCTCGCGAACGAGAACGACGTTTTCTTTGCACATGTTTTTCGATAATGTTACGCGTTTATACCTTCCAGAGAATTATTCCCAGCCTCGCGTTGCATACCCAATAGGAAAAAAGGACGATGACAAAAAATGAAAGAAAAAGGATAGTCGTTGAGAGGACACGTGGCGAAGCTGTGTTTTCTTTAAACATTATTATGTTTGCCGACGTATCGCTCTTGTCACGGCAATGTATATTTTTTCTTCACCCTTCATAAGCCCGTTTCTGCACAACCACGGCAATCATAAAACTCTCGAGCCAAGTGTCCGTATTCTCTAGGTGTACCTACACTTCACGACAATATAGATATATAAAGTATTTTTCTGCTTTCTCTATCTCTCTCTCTCTCTCTCTTTCACCGAAGCTTCCTACCAGAGGTGTAACTTTTACGGCCTGTCTCTTATCACACCCCATACCTTTCTGCGGTGGCAGCTGTGTTTCACGTCATCCTCCCCCTCCCCTCCACTACACCGACCCTTCACACCACTCGGCATTTTACACGCGTCAAGAGTGTACACACGAGTTTATATCGTCGATCTCCATCCACCGTCGCATTTTCACACACTAGAAAGATATTTTCTCGCGAATAGACAAATACACGCGTCCGCGTATAGTCGCGTGTAAAAGAAAAAAAACGTTGCTCGTCACGATTTTAGTGATCAAAAAATGCCTCTTGCAGTCGACACCGTAAAACATGGAAGATTTTTTTTATATTTCTTCTTCGAGCGATGCGAGGGATTCTTTTATCAATTTTTTTCCTCCCATTCGCGAATTTTTACGAAACGACAAAGGTTCTAATGATCCTTTTTTCTTTTCGCGAAGTATTCGACGAAGGAGATAGGAAAAAGTCTTTCGATCAACTGTGAAACTCGTTATATTTTTGTGGCTCCAATCGTCGACTCGATGGTGCACGTTGCAACGCGAGATGTTCGTATCACGAGAGTAGTCACCTGGGGAGTCGTAAAAGCGTCTTTGTTCTCGTGCGAAAGCCAAGAGGAAAATCCACAAATACACCAAAAACGAGAGAACGTGAGGGAGACAAAGGGAAGGTAGTACGTAAGAAAGAAGAGCGATAAAAGTGAAAAGACAAGAAGACCTAAAGTAGAATAAGAAGGATAAAAGTTTTCATAATAAATGGGCTTTTTCGTCGTATCTGACACGGTGGTGAAATTAAATGAGGCGTCGTCGTTCCAAAACGCTGGAAAATGAGTGACACGACGAAAATATGATTAGATACTCGTGCCAATTATTACAATATATATTTCAAGAGATAATAACGCGAGGAAAGCTCGGCACGCTTTCTCCGCCCACTCGCTCATCCTTTTTTTTCACCCGCCGCCCCCTCCCCCTCTCGAAACGACCAAGAGGGCTATGGTATTCTTTGAATTGCTGAAGATTACGTTCTGCAACCCGTGCAGTTTCTTATTCTCTTTGCGCTCATAATATACATATATACACACACATATATATGTATAGCATACCCTCGAACGGGTTCTTGATAAATGGGTCTGAAAAAAGGAGCGAGGATCCTTAATTTTTCATTCCCGCAGAAAATGGGTGAACGTGAAACGACCCGAGGTCTCCTCTTTCTCTCATTCTTTAGCGAATATCGTGGGAGCCGCGGAGCGAGAAGCGTCGCCAAGGATTATTAAGAATCCTGCTAACGACCGAACTTCGATTTATCACTCCACCCCACCCCTCCCTTCGATACATATCTTTTTATCCCTTCGTTCTTTGCACTCACTTCTTGTTCTCCGACACGGCA
This sequence comes from Netelia inedita, assembly GCA_964017225.1. NCBI lineage: Eukaryota > Metazoa > Arthropoda > Insecta > Hymenoptera > Ichneumonidae > Netelia > Netelia inedita. The sequence goes on from OZ024921.1 coordinate 7,445,094, forward strand.
GGTGTGTGCGTGAGAAAAAAAGACTTTTTAAAAAAATGATAATTATCTTAGGATAAAAGCGTGGGAGTGTCGTTCGTTCGAATTTACAAGACGAAACAAAAAATATTAATAAGAGAAGACAGGAACGTGACAAGTAAATAGGTGTTTCGGAGATGGAACAGCGGATTGCGGACGAGAATCGGAATATCGAAATAGAATTTATGGTGTCATGTATACGCTAAGTGCGCGCGTATGTTCTCGAACGGATCGATCCACTCACCCAACTCACTTTGTACTCTTTTTTTCTCTCTTTTTCGAGCCAGGGAAAGGGCGAGAGAAAGAGAGAGAGAGAGAGGGAGGGATGAAGGGAGAGACTGAGAGGGCTTTGCCTCTATGGCAAAACGTTTCAAGGATTAACGGTAAGCGGAGTGAATTCCCAACGGTTCTCTCTCATTCTTCCGCCAAAACTCCCGGCCTCGGCAATTTCATCGTTTCACTTCACACGTTTGAACGCTCGAAGCCGGACGTTTATCGCCCGAGTGCCGTGGAAAACCCGAGCCACGAACATCACGACGAGAAAATAGAAAGGGGAATGAGAAAGAGAGAAAAATGGAGAAATAAATATAAATAGAAGAAACGAGGAAACGACAACGCCGCGAACCACGATGACGACGAAAAGAGGAAAGGAGACACATAACGTTCTGTCGACGGTCAGCTTGAAGCTTTTATCATTGATAAGGGAGGCTTGAGCCAAGCGAGAAGGGGTAGCTTGGGAAAAATTCGCTTCGTTTAACCGAACCGGTCGAGTTGGACGATAGCCAAGCGAGTATCATATACAACGGGCGTACGTTTTCTGCCCCTTGATGCTCATATTCCGCTACCTTCTTTTTCTCCCTCTTTTTTTCCCTCTTTCTCTATTTCTCTCCCTCTCTCTAACTCGTTGTGGCTTTTTAAAGTCACGTATGAGTCTTTCGAATTGCATCAAAGCCACCGGAGGCCAATGGAGGGTTAGAGAGAGAGAGAGAAGGGTTGGGGAGCGGAAAAATACGAAGGCAAAGGAAAAGGGTCGAGGAGGAAGGAGGTTACAATGGGTCGATTTACCCCCGCAACAGCCAAACTGGAAAATAAAGGATCTCTTTCGTCGTACCGTTAACTCCGGTATTTCTCCTGCTCGGAATCATATAGCGAAGAAAAAGCCACCAAGAACCAACCCGGGGCAAAAGCACACACGGAACTTGTTTACCCTTCTCTCACGGTTCGATGACCGGAAAGGGCCGAGAAGATACACCGATGAAGAATTTAATTCGAATCTTCCATCGAAGATCGAAATTCCTCTGGAAATCTTTGAACCGACGCTTTGGCCAAATGTCATCCCTTATCGAAAGAGAGAAAAATCAGAATCGATCTTCCGTGAAAATATAATCTCGCTCGATGTGAGAAACTTCGCGGAAATCGTCGTCACTGTCATTACCGTTGGATGACTGGCTGATAGTTTACGAAATGGTGGCAGATATATCTTCGATCGATCTACCCCACGTGCCGTCGATCACACCGGGTACCTACGCTTCCTTCTGACCCACGTTATCGGCCGATGTTACTTCGCGTTACGACGCTCGCGCGCGCGCGCGTTAGACCAGTCGTAAACTTCGATAACTCGTGTGGAGAGACGAGGTTGGGAGAGGTTTGAGCGTATGTCTCACGTGATTTTCAAGAAACAAGCCCCACCGGCCAAAACTTACGAGACCGTGAGGGTGGAGCTAAAAGGGACTAACGAGATTTTCGAAAATAAGATTGATAATGCATTAACCCTATTCATGACACGTTTCGAGTTTCGTACACGGGGCGATGAAGTTGACCGTGTGATTCCCGGTTGACCGTGGTAAACTCATGGATGGAGGTCAGGAATAACTAGCTTAGGGGAGAGTCCGGACCCTTACAATCGCGTTGAACGAGGACGATGGTGTAGGGCCAGCGCGAGCGCGCGCCCTAACAGAAGGACAAACAGTCGAGAAAGTTTTCGCTTCGTCGGACAAAGGGGTTGTGCGCACGACTACGACGAGCCCTCCCCACGACTACCACATTTGTCGCAAAACAAACCTGAAACCGAAGTAAGGAAGACGTAGGAGGTTACGAGTGAGCGAGATGGTGAGAATGGAACTTTGGTCATTCGCCTCGTCTGACCGTGGCCAAGTTGTTCTTCCAAGAACACATATGCGCCGAGCTGTACCGAGTTAGCACCCTCGACGCGCGCGCACCCCTCCACGTCTACAATCCAACGACACTCTTCTCTCGACCACGATATATCTCGCGAGAATCTGGATAGTTACCCTTTCGTGGATTCTCGGACAATTCCCTAAGGTTCCCGAGAGTTGGTGGTAGGTATACGACTCTGAATGTACGGAAGATGTAATTAGTAGTCGCGCAAAACTTAAAACGTAAGGGATCGTATCGCTTTCGTTCCGGGCACGAAGACATCGTTTGCAAAAAGAAACCCAATTATCCATTCCATTCATATCGTCGCGGTATTTGTTTTGTCGTAAAGTTTTATTGGACATTCGACTCCACGACGAAGAAAACAGAGTTCTCTTTCCTGAAGCGGAGACGCACCGCGACGGGCTCTTCATCGACGTCAATTCTCCAAGAGTTCCTTTTGTTCCACGTCGCCATCGGAGATAAAGTCGATCGAGATAATACTGTAGTTCGGATAAATAATTGGCGCTTTTTCGAATATCCCGCCGTTTATATGGAGGCAAGAGAATTCGTGTATTTTCTTTCTTTTTCTTTTGAAAAGATGAAACTCGCGGAATAAAACGAGAGTTAATTAAATCGAACAGCCTGGATTTCTGGGTATGTCCTTTGCCGAGGATGCTCCAACGGCAGAAAGGACGAGTCATTAAAACCGATAACCGAGAATTCACCGAACCGGACAACGAGACACGAAGGGAAGACTCGTGGAAAGAGGCAAAGAAAAAAAAAACGAAGAACCACGGTAATATTCATTTCTTCCTCGTGGAATAAAAATGCTTTGAGAATCTTACGCCCGTTTCCACGAATTGCTTATTCAAGATCTCTCGGAATTTTTCTTTGACGTCCTTAGGAACGTTCGTCGCGCTCTATGACGAGAAACAGTAACTATAGCCTCAATCTTTGGGTAAAAAGCGAAATGAGATACGAGTGACGAGCCTCGAGTTCGGATAACGCAAAGTCGATGAATACGAAATCAGCCGATCGTTTCCTTACCCTTCACTCGTTTTCGATCCTCGACGTCGTCGGTGATTAATTAAAAATAATTTATTTATCGTCTCGCGACAAAGCCCTTGGTACTTTAGGTTTCGGAGCTCTCGATGGCGAACGTCGCGGTGATCGAGATTAATCGTCGTTTATTCGTTGGGGAGGTTCCCGTCGACCGGTGAATGATCTCGACAGACTCTAGACGTGCTTCCACCGGTCGAAAGTGACGACTCGAGTGGATGAAGGACGGAGGAGGAAAATCATAATAATTCGCAATACCTCTCTCTCTCTCTCGTCTCGCTATAACTGCGCGGAGGCTGAGAAAGTTCTCTAGAGGAAAATATGACCCAGTGGCAACAGAGCGGGCGAGAACTAATTAGCTCTTTATACCGAAGAAACCAGAAGGAGAGAGAGAGAGTGAGAGTGAGAGAGAGAGAGAGCGATGGAGCGAGTGAAGGAAAGCAAATCGGTCGAGTTCGCGAGAAAAGAGCGAGAGAGCATGGACCAAGATAATCCAATGCATACCGCGTACTGATCCAGTGCCAGAGCTATAGCTCGAGACACACTCGCTACAGTGCGAGAATAAATCTTTTCACACTCTAAATGCTAATGAGCGCCGATGCGGCACAGAGGCCACTCGGTTCTCGCTGTATGTCCGTGAGGATGATATTCTTTTTGGGTCGTATTTTTACCGCAGCGAATCCTCCCAACACACGTGGAAATGCGACAAGACGAATGCTCTCGCGTGGCAAACGTCAGAGGCACGGGAGACGAAAAAAAACACATACACGCACCAACTCATGGCAGAATCGTACGTAAAGGTTCAGATTCGCGTTGATACAGAGAGTATAATAGAATATATTATACGACACACGAGCACGATATCGCGAATTTGTTCGCCCGGCACCATTTATTCCACGCATACGTTGAACCGCGTGTTCAACAACACCGCCAGTGTCACGGTATAAAATGCATGCGGTATGCTCATAATCGTTTCATTTATCGTGATTATAATTATGATTATTCGCCCTCTTCACGAGCAAAACGTACACGTAGAATTCTCATTAAAGCAACGATATAACCTACGTACCGAGGCATTTGTCCATTACTTTAAATACAAATTGTTAATACGAATCTAACGATAATGCGCGCGTTGTGCATACAACAGGGGTGTGTACGCGCGTTCGAACGAATCATCACTCTCGAAATGTGTATATACGCGCCTATACCCTCTTTCGTACGTTTACTCGCACCCTTAGCTAACCGGTTACATCAACGATCTGCTACAACGATATTACACTTGCGTAACTCGTACTATCGACACAAAGCGAGCGAGCGAGAGAGAGAGAGAGAGAGAGAGAGAGAGAGTGTGGGAGAGAGTGGGAGAGAGAAGGGTATAACGATGAGTTTGCGCCAGTTCAACCCTCTCGTGTATATGCCCGGAGACTCGAGACTGACGAGGGGCTGGAGAGTGAGAGGGGCGGGTGTGTTACACGATGTGAAATTGTTGACAAACCCGCGTGGAAAGCACTAACTTTGCATAACGTTGGATGGCAGAACGGTGTTGAGCGGTTTACCGCGGGCGCGGATATGGGAAAGTTGGCTGAAGGGCCGAGGGAGGATCGGGCAGGGAGGGATTGTCATTTCTATTGAGCCGACGGAAACGAAAATAGGAAAGCTCGGTTACCCCCGCGATCGATACCGTACTTTCCGGAAGGCATTACGTACCGTGAATTAATCTAGCCGATGCAATTTGCCACTACAAACCAATCAATCGAGAAAAGTTTCTAATGAAAGGATCTGGAGCGATGTTCGGTTAATTTTCCAAACATGACTTCCGTATATCCCGTCACATTGAGCAAACGGAGTAACGTAGAGGACCGATGGGGGTCGGCCGTGGTGGGGTAGATGTGGGGGGCTGACACTCGCGCAGCCTGTGGAAGGATTCCATTTTCAAACCAATTTCCGGGGGGCTTTGCTCTATTCATTGTCGAGCTTGTCAAAGGGAAGCTCCAACGTTACATCGTGGGATCGTTAATTCAAAAGGCTTACGTAATGGACGATCGATCCATCATTACTCTATACACGACGGTATCGTTATTATCGTCAGTGCTTTATGACAGGAGATGAGACGAGCCATTTGTATACTTCAATGAAAACAAACTAAATGACTCTATTTTATTGGAAAAACTTAGGGTTCGATAAGCCGTCGATAAATGAAAGTTGAATTTTGATAGAAAATGGAAAATTTTATCGATCGCCGGAGAATTGTTGATTTATATTTTTTTCAAAAATGTCCCGATTCTACGATTTCTATGGAGTTTGGGTATTTCGATAGGGAGATGGAAGATACTGAATGGAGGGCGAAACGTGCCTGTACGAAAGGGTAGTACCGATGATTTCGGGGGTTTGCAATCGCCGAGAAGTATATACGCATCGAGCGTTGCTATCCCTGCGACTGGTCAGTAGCAGCCTCTTCGGTGCTAACCAGATGGCCATTACAATCAACGTGTCTCTCTGTAGCGCACTTACTGCATCGTGCCACAGGTACGAGAGTGGCCGTGGGCCATGGTGCTGCAAAGAGGGACAGAGAGAGAGAGACAGAGAGAGACCATTGGTCCAAGCACATCGCCCTGCGCTTTTACCGATCGAGTGTGTTGCCCCATACGTGTATGTATAACGGTTCTATTGAAGCCGTCTGGTAGACGAAAGTGGAGAGGTTTCGCACGAGGAGTGAACCAAAGCCATTGCATTCGTCCTATCTACGGTAACGCTATACACGGCATATGCATGAGGCATTACACGACTTTTCAGCAAGGTGAAGAACCTCGTTCTTTCCCCATGTCTCGTAAATTTCTAATTACGAAGAAGTAGGTAGGTACCTGACAAGGATACCCGTGAATTTTTTCAAACCTTTGTATTGGTGCCTTAGCGAGCGGTTGCGAGTTATAAATGCAAATTTGTTCGAGAATCGCGCAAAAGAATTTTTGCAAAATTTAACGCGGTAGTTTTTTTAAGTGGAGATCGAGTCAAAGTGTCCGAAAAAAATACAATGGTAGAAAATTCTTGAAATTCCTCGTGTATGGTTCACTGACCTTTTGTCGCTCGTTTACCTAACTCCCGTAGTCAGCTATGTTTAAAGACTCGTCCCATCGGTACGAGAGTCTGCGCGCGTACATTTGCACGATAATTGGAAACTCGGCGACGCCCATAGGTCGTACACTATCGCGGCGTTATACGGGTCCGGTGTACAATCTACCGTCGACCGAGAAACGAAACGGTTCGGGGGTCGTCTTTTGAGTGGAGTTTCGAAACTCATCAACGAACCTCTTCGGGGAACCCCGAGCCGTACAATAAACCCGTGCGGGATTATATTTATGAGAAAATTGAGCGCGATTGCATTATGTTTATTACGATTGATATCGCGACGTTTCTACGGAGTTTTCACCACTGAAAAATATTCTGGTTTGAGATCGAAAGAACCGAGTGATCGTAATGACAATCGGTTGGAGTTTCGATGAAATTTAAAAAGGAAACAATTCAACGCGACGATCATCACGAGAGAGAGAGAGAGAGCCAGAGAGGAAAAGGTACGAGAGTGATTAGAAAAACAAAAGTAGTAAGGGTGTTTCGATCGTGAAGAGGGTAGGAAAGTCAGCCTTCTGGAAGAGCATTCGCGATACGGAGACGCGGAGAGCGGCTTTTGGAGCACACGCGGTATGGCGCACGCGGTCCCGCCCGGTTCGAGGATGGTTTAGGGGTTATAGGCGGCGTTGGTAGCGTCCACCACCGCCTGCCACCGCCACACGAAGGCGGCGGCGGCGGCGGCGTAGACCAGGAGAGGTGGTAAGAGTCGACGGTGGTGGTCGGGGGCTGATATCTAGCTAAGCGCTCGCGCAGTCGATTCGCGGTCTCCGCACCACGAGAACCGAAGCACCACGCTTCGTTCACTCATCCTCGTCGCTACGTTCGCTCACCCTTACGCACCCTCTTGCGTGTATCAAGCCTCTCTCATCTCCTCCTCGTCTCTCCCGCCCTCTCTCTCACTCTCTCTCTCTCTCATCCGCTGATATTTCGTTTTCCTCGCGGTGTGTTGGTTTATTCGAGGCAAAACTAACGCGCGACTCCGAACATCGCCAGTTACGAACGACCTATCGCGCGTCCCGCGAATGACAATTTAGCGCGTAACGACAGATCGACTCGATTCGACGACGATTGGGTGTCGGTGGAACGTTCGATACGTATTTTGTTACAATCTCGAATTTCGTTTGAAAACAAACAACACGAAAATAAAAAGAATACAAACGCTTCGACGTAAAATAGAAACAAAAAAAAACGATCATACCCGAACGATCGATCCGAGGGCGTTTTAATTGGAGCATCGATACGGGATTGAGAGGGGAGGAAAAAGAAGAAGAAGAGCGTATTAAGCGCGTCAGTGATCCGTGATTCTCGCGTATGGCTGGGTGTCTTATCGACATCGCCAATTGAGTAAAGGACGGTGCGAACGAACGGTATAAACGGAATAGAGAAAAGGGGACGATGTGTACGTCAATTTCAATCATGAATGTCGATAACACGATAAGGGAGGCTGAATATGAGAGATAAAAAAAAAATCCTTTTCGTGCCACGAGCCGTTGCGAACGCGGGAAAAGGAATGCCTTTTGCGGTGGGATGAGAATTTTCCCACGTGGAGATTTAACGGCGGAGATCCGTGCGAACCGTTTCACGGTACTGATGCTGCGGAACGAGTTCGTCGGTGAATAGTATAACGGTGCGCGATCGATTACGCGAATGTGTGCGTTTTGTTGTGTATGCGTGTGAACGTGTGGTCGTGTTGAATTTCCGTGCGTCCGTTGCGCCCTGTGGTACGTGAAAAGTGTTGACCGTTGCGGCTGACACGCTCGCACGTCAAAGTGGAGATACACGACTTTGAAAAGCCGGCGGTAGTTCGCGCGCGTGTGCAATCGCTCGCAATATCGTGTACGGGATTACAGAATAAAAAAAGAAATTTATTTCGTTCACTCCTGACAAAGCGACGACTTTTTCTCGTTGAATATAGATAAAAGTGAAATTGAAAAGTGACCTATATAAACGCTTTCACGCGCTCGTGTGTGTCTGTGTTTTCGTGTGTTTGTGTGTGCGTAGGTATTCGAAAGTCAATCTCGTTACAGCAAGAATAAAAAATAAAAATAAAAAATTGAGAATATGATCGGTGAAATGATAATCGTGCAATATCTTGGCTAAGGTCGATTAATCGACAGCCTAATTAGACGCACGAACGACCATTTAATTGGGAAATTCGACATTAATGACGCGATCGTATAATGAGAATTTATTTTTCGATGATTTAATATCGGTCTCGTTGATAAAATGACAATCGCCCATACCCACTGGCACAATATAATTAGAATATTATATCGGGACGGGCGATTGGAGAGTTGCAAAATTAACGAGATGTAAATCGCGGTTTGAAATTGAAACCTCGGTCCACTCGACGAGTCGCGCGAATTCGATTATTCATAACGTGCGTCAAAGTAAGTGTATCCTTTTATCGGAAACGCTCGAGAACAACACGATCGATTATTGATAAAAGGCACCCGATACGCTAATAACGACGAATATTTTATGATTAAATTTCTACCACTACAGCGTATTCGTTTTTTGGGCGTTATCGCCCTCTCTGGCTTTTATCATTTCGTCATTTAATTCATCAAATGTTTATCAAAAGGACGAGAAATCAAGCTTACTCGTCATCGTTTTAATCGTACCGAAACGTTTGAAAATTCATGTCGAGCAGATTCGATGAAATTTTTCGCCCTGAGCGGGTCATTAATGGTCGCAAAATCGCGAGGGACCCGCATAAATCGGTGTACCGGAATATACACAATATTTTTCATGAACCGCGGCGATCCTCGGTTTAAGCTCTTGAAAGAGGATATAAAAATCATAAATCTGTTTAAAGGATTTGCCAAAAGCTCGGCCGCTCTGGTAGCTTCCTCCCCCCTACCCCCACCTCGCCATCTCTACACACGATGAACGAGCACACCGTGCTTGCGGTCTCATTTCCATAATATGAAACAAATCCGCGTTGAATATTGTTAATTTGCATGCGAGCTTCGAAACGTTTCGCGGTTACGTGGTATTAAGCCCTCCCCCTCCTCCCCTCCGCCACCATTTCCCCATCGCTCCTACTGTCACAACAGTTTTTATTATTATTTTATCTCCATTTGTTTCACGACCGTGAGAGTCCCATCGTCTCTTTTTTACCGCGTTGCTTTCTTAATCTCTCTCTTTTCTTTCTTGGGAAAAGCCCCTCGCTTAAACGTCTTCTTACGTTTTATATTTCATTTGACTTTCTTTTTTTCTCACTGAGACGATGTTCTTAACGGGTTTGAGGAAAAAAGAAAGCCCGTTTTTATCAACAGAGGCCAAGGTAGATGAGCAAGAGAAAAAAAAGAGGAGAGGAGAGAGAGAGACAGAGAGAGAACGAGAGTTAAATTTATGAGGTCCCATTCTCGACGAGAAGTATTATACGCGAGCTATTTAATCGTAAATGGTAAATAAATGTGGGCAAATTCGTATATACATTAGCGAACGTTAATTAAGGTTTTTGAACCAATTTTGCCAGAATTTGATGACAGGTGACATGAATATCACTCGAGTTGATCTTTTTCCCTTTCAATGTTCCGTACCACCGTTATTCCATCTCTCTCTCCCCCCCTCCCACCCTTTCACTCTCGCTCTCTCTTTCTCTCTCTCTGTCCGGTGTTAATATCAAAGCCCTCGTACGTCCACGAACACGCCCGACTGATAATTCTGATTAGAGTTATTTATGCACGTGAAATTTTCGCGCTAGTACAGGCCATGAATATATTCGAGGGGCTACGTTGGATTTGGATTTACGGTTTAACACGCGAGGAAATTGTCGCGTCGAATGTTCGGAGGCCGGGGTAGGCAATTAACCCCCGAAATGAGAACACGCGCGATCACTCGACCGAATAGTCACGACGATAAATATTTCAGTTGTAAAACATAAAACAAACAAACGAACAAAAAAACAAACCAACAAGATCATCTCTCATCGCGAAGTACGCTCGGTAAGAGAATTCTCGATGCGAGGCAAAGCGACGCTCGAAATTTCGAAACGTTTGTCACGTTATCGGGCTGCTTATACAGTTGAGAAGGTCGAGGAAAAAGAGTCGTGATAGTGCGCGAACTCCGGACAGATAATAGACACATCAAGCGGCGAGAGCGAAACGTTAGCGCACTCGAAGATTTATCACTCTCGGTGCTTCGTCCTTCTCTCTCTCTCTCTCTCTCTCTCTCTCTCTCCCTCCTCCCTCATCTCTCTCTCACTTTCTTACACCCCCTCTTTCTCACTCTCTTTGTGTGTGTACTCGTGTGTATAAAGTTCGGCACTACGTTTATATAGTGACGAGCAGGCGAGAAGGAAACGCGAGTGCGAAGTGCGAGACGCGAGTGACGACGAGTCTGAAGTATCTCTCGTGAAATGTACTGGAAACGATGCAGCGCAAAGACACTCCGGAAGCATTTACGACATGACTGCCACTGGGTGAATGGAGGAGGCGCCCCACTCACGATGATATACATCGTTCTTCTCTCGATAATCCTCGACAGTAAGTGTTTGCGAAACTTGGAGCCACGTTATAATAACTTTTCTATGTTATACTTTGCCGATATAATATAACCGAGCATTTTTCTATAATGCGTCGTGTCTCGTATCGTTGTCGTTGTTCTTCTTATTTTTATTTCGTTGAAAGAGACCACTTCGTTTCGCGAAACCTTATCGGTCGGGTATTGTTCTTATCGCAATTTTCTAACTGATAAAAAAGAAAGTAAACGCGAACAGAAGCGAGGAGACGAGCGTGAGAGCGAGCGACTCGAGGCGAAGTTTTGCAAAAATCGAAAAAAAGCGAAGGGACTTCGATGAGAGTCGAACGGGAAGAAGAAAGGAAAAGAGAAAGAGAGAGAGAGAAAGAAATCTCAAGTTTCTCGTAGGGTTTTGTATCAATGTGACGCTCTCACCGAGCGAGAACTCGGCCGTCCGCAACGTGGTACAAAGTTTTGCCACGGCGAAACCGTAAAGTGCCCCGGGGGCTCCCACAGCCGAGTAATTCAGTTTCGAGTCATAAGCGCGCACGAGCAAGACGACCGATACGACGATGACGACGGCGAGAGAGGAAGACCGGAGGAAGCTCATAGGCAATGTTCTCGACACGTCGAAGAAACGAGTGTACCGAGATGCGATAAGGGCGAGCCGAGGTGTCAAGGGGTTGAGGGCGTAGGAGAGGGGTGGAAGAACGGAATATTACACAAGAGACAGAAGACGGTCCCTTTTCTCGTTATATTTCTTCGCTCGTCCACCCATCTCGCCTTAATTTATTTTTTCCCACCGACACTTGACAAACTCGTTCGTTCTCACCAGAAGTGGTAGCTTGTGATTTTTCCGACACGTTGTTCAAGGCAAAAATCTCAATTTAACAAAAAATCTTTCACGACTCGTTCGAGAAGAAAAATAGCATTGATCTTTCTTTTTCAATGATGCGTATTAAATTCATACCGATTCTTGTCGCAGTCTACGTCACTCGAGAATCTCTCGGACTCGTGAATTAATCGGAACATTGAAAAAAGTGTATCGAGAAAGCTCACACGAGTGAGTAAATTTTCCTTCTCTACGCGAGCTTTCTAGCCGAGTAATGTCTGCTGAAAAATCTCGTGGATCATCGAGTGTAACGACAAGGGAGAAGGAAGAAAGCAGGGAGGGAGCTTTTAGAGTGGGCGGATCGTTTTAACGTAAAATCGTAGGGTCTCCTTGAATGAACCGTAGCACTATACGAAATTTCTCGTGGGGTACAGAAAGTGTACAGAACCGGCATGAAAGAGAAATGGGGAGTGAGCAAAAGACATGGGGCGGGGTAAATTCCGATAATCGATAGTGTAGACAGGAGGCTGTGAAAAATTGAAGTGGAAATCTAAGAAAAGTAAGAAAAAGAAAGTGAGAGAGAGGTCGAGAAGAATTTGACCGTTGATGGGTAAAAGAGAGAGAGAGAGAGAGAGTTCGCGGTAGGAGGTTCACCGCAGGCGAAGAAAAATTAATGTTAGCCAGAAGAGAGGAAGTGGTCTAACTGTCTATGCCAGGGACAGCTGCCCTTTCTGTCCTTCCGGAACGTCGTTCCGGTGACCCTCTGCAATTTAATTTCGTCTCTCGCTCCTTCTCCTATCCTCTCTATCTCTTTTCCCCCTTCCTCGCTATCACCACACACCTACGATAAATTTGGTCCAGTCGTGGATTTGGCCTTCTAGCAAAGACGACGGGAAGACGGATTATCCTTTAAGGTTACTAATTAATTGAAGTCGCGACTGGTGGTAATTTAATATACCAAGTTACTTCCGGCACCTCACGCGCGAACACGAGATAATCTCTGTATATCACGTGTCTATGTATACAGATACCTTAAATAGATGGAGGGGGAAAGTGAAGCATGAGAATTCGCGCGGACGAGTCTGCGCGCTTTGCGCAAATGACCCAGTTGGTAGACATGGTTCGGTTTCGCGCTAGGCGATAGAGCCGAATACCGGGGCTTGTAGAACAAGATTAATCATCCTATGGTCCGATCTCGGTATCAGGGTATACCGAGACAGCTAAGAGAAAGAGAGAGAGATTCTACTGATGGTCGCAGGCGGTTTACCCACCAACCGCTGCTCTCGTAGAAAATAATTAAATCGTTAAGGTCGAATTGGAATGCTATTTCTCTCTCTTTCTCTCTCTCTCTCTCTCTCGGGGTAGCTTGAACTACCCGCAGTGTCCGTGCTTTCTCGTCTTCTTATTGCTCGCTTTCGACGTATCCACGTAACTACTACCAGAGCCAAGATGGTTCTCCTGGCTTTCGAAATGACTTCACCCTATCTATATATCTATATAAAACGAGAAGAGCAAATGGAAATTCGATCGTTTCCGGATCTCATTCTCTTTCCTCACGATCTTCGTCCCGAAGGTGCAATATACGTTCTAATTCGGAATTATTTCAGCGTTAACGAATTTGCGCAATGTGAAATTACGAGAACGAACCGCCGGTGGAATATATGTCGAGCGTAACGTCTCGTTAAGGTACTTCTACACGAAGGCTCGTGGAAAGAGCATGTTCACGGAGGATCGAACGTAAGACATTTTCTACTCGAGGGGTAATCATCGTGACGGTGTACAGCGCGTGATATTATTATTCCCCGAGATATTATTATTCATGTCGTGCACACGCAACGTCCGTGTGACACTTCGATTACGTATAATACCCGACGGAGAAGTTGTGAACTGTAGAGTGGTGATGACGGGAAGAGAGAGGGAGAGAGACAGACAGGGTAAGGGATAGGGGGTTGAACGACGCAGCCGACGCTCTTTTAATTCCTGCTACGAGGAGATGGATGACGTGTCGCGGCGTATTCCGCATATATATCGGGCGAAAGCGCGAGAGATAGAGAGAGAAGTCTCGTTGGGAATAATAATGATGGAGAGCAGCGCAGCCGGGACGTTCGCGAGATACTCTAATTACCCTTACCACCGGGACGCTATTCAGAACCGATGGGGAATTGAGAGGGCGGCTGGCGCTGTACACGGTGTAGGGTGTGTTAATAGTTTTATGATACTCTTGCGCGAGCCTGAGAATATATACCTGTAACATTGTATATGCAATAGACTGCGTGTCGGTCAAAATCGAGTTGACGTCATCCTGGCTACCGTATCCCCTCGTGAATAGAGTTAATCACGTTATACACAGAAACGCGCACAGTCAAGCCTAGAGACACGTATGTAAGCTACTACAGCGGTTACACACATGGCGATCATTCGATACAACCGCGAAGTATAGGCGGCCGCCTCATCCCTAGTCGATACCTACAATAAGCGCGATGCTAATAAATTACGGGGATTCTTTATCACCTAGCGTCGCATTTTTTTCTTTCTTTCGTTTCCTCCCGTCACGATGTATTCTCGCTTGTCGGCCAAGGGTTGAGAATAATACGTATCGAGGGACCACAGGTGCAATAAAAATCCAAAATTTATAAGGGGATTAACTGGTGTCTAGGCCCGAAGATAATGTCTACGAGGATCGGTGTTTGTCGAAAACCGCGGGGTTCGAAGACGAATCGTGTCTTTTATATCGGGGTATAGTAGAGAGTGAGAAGGAAGCGAGAATTCAACGGAAAATTATGAATTCTTGCCGTTTCTTTTTTCTTTTTGTGGTCTAGTTGGAAAAATTGTCGTCATTGTTGAAAATTGTACGAACGTTTCGACAGTTTGGAGGAGATCGAGCGAAAGAGACAAATTCCTAGGATACAAACCAGTTTTACGGGCGAGGAAGCAAAACGGAAAAACGTTGCTTCGTCTCGTACGAGGGAAAAAAGAATGGCACCGTCGCGAACTTTTGGGGGGTCGTTCTTCGGTAGAAACGAGTTCCCTCCCTTCCAGCATCGCCATTGGTCGCGATCCCACTTTTACCGAATGACAATACTCAGGGACGAGCACACGACCGACGTTTTCAGTGGGATCCATGAAGATGAGGAATGACGGTCCTCATGATCCTTAAACCGGGGGCTCGTCCAAACGAGCGACACTCTCTCCGTTCCATCCATTTCTGTCTGTGACGTATACGGATATCGTCGATGTCCTTCTTGACCTTTGTCAAGGGGTCGAAGGAGAGAAAGGAAAAAAAATTATCTCGGAGTGACGATCCACGAGATAAGGGGGATTCCCCGTATCCTACTCTGCTTTCCGTCGTACTTGATGATCCTCTCGCTATTTTTCCCACCACACCCTACATATTTACCGGCTCTTGTCGTAGATCACGCGCATAGCTTCTCACATATACACATATATATGTATATACATTTATCTTGGACTACAACATGACAGACGTGGCGTGAAAGTCCCGCAGACGAAATATATCGTAACGGACGGTTGGAATCAGTTAGCACGTGTCATGTGAGACGCTAGATAACGAGAAGTATGTTACATTCGTCAACGTGTACCGGTTGACGTTCCTAGAGGGTAACTCGGAATGCGTATGTGCAAGGGTTTACCAGAATCTGCGCGGGTTTCTATGTACCGTAGAATCATCTCGATGTAGGGATAAGAGTGCCCGAAGGTTCGCGAGAGCACGAAATAAGAGAAAAGAAAATGGGACCAAAAAAAGTGGAACGAGGGAAAGAGGCTCTTTTATTTTTCCACAAACTCTCGTATACCCTGATAGTTTCTTACGTTCGTTTCGGTTTTTCATGTAGCGCACACACACCGCGACTCCCACAGCGCGGTGGAATCGTTGGTCTGTACACGGGTGAAAGAAGAACGATCGGAGGGTGGATCTTTCCCTCCATTAGGAATCGATGGCCCGAGGTATATACCCTCTTACTCTCTCGGTCGTCTTTTATTCCAACCGTAGAGACGGTCTTTCATCTCTATGAGAAATGGCAACTGACGACGACGATGGTAGCCGCGTAGCGCACAAACAGCGACCTCTATCGGATCCTCGCGGTTCTCGGTCACTCGATTCATCTTTCTCGCGCGGCTTTTCTTTCGAATCATTGATCCCTCTCGATACCAGACTTGTCATCGACCCATTTTTAGGCTTATCTCGTTCCTTTTTCACTCCCTTCAACTTTCGCATTCGTCAAGTTTTTACGCCGTCGATAAGTCCTCGACGGTTGTTCGAATTATGAAACCGACGAAAGTTAAACACGAATCTGGTTCTCTCTATCGAGATCGACTATCGGGGCACGTTGCCAAAACGGAGCAACAATATGTGCCTTTTCACTCAGACCTCGTGCCAAGCCTCACTTTCCCGAATAGGAATAACCAAGTGGTATAGCAATTTCTATTCCCTCCGCCCGCACACTCTTTTCAAATCCCGTGAGTTAGCGCAATCTCCAGTCTCGA
Organism: Netelia inedita; assembly: GCA_964017225.1. Taxonomy (NCBI): domain Eukaryota; kingdom Metazoa; phylum Arthropoda; class Insecta; order Hymenoptera; family Ichneumonidae; genus Netelia; species Netelia inedita. The sequence goes on from OZ024921.1 coordinate 7,461,253, forward strand.
GAGTATTTGAATTTAATCGTATTTTCATAAGCTCGGTTGTCTCGATCCAACGGCGCCGAGTGCGTCGAGTCGGGGTTTGCCACAAGCTTTCCATCCCCCACGACAGAAATATAACCGGGCGATTCGGCCATTCCTGCGCTTTTCCTAGTCACGGTCCAACGTCGAGAGTATTTTCCACGTCGCAAAAGCGTCGAGTGTCGTACACTTCGCTCGTTTCAAACTTCAACCCTGTCTCCGTCCGTTACTCGTTGACAAGCGCCTAATCGTATTAACCGTGACGCGATTCGCACTCTCGCACAGTCTACGTGATATTTTCCACGCTGTGAACGCACGACCGAGGCGCCCGACCTCGGGCCAAATTCGCGCGGTAATGAGAGTTCGCTCACGCACTGTCGAGACCGTTTAGCGTTTGAAGACGAAAAAAATATAAATGCGTATAATTGCGATACACCGAATCGTTTCGTTCTACGATGAAATAACGATATCGATGTTTATCGACGAATGTAAGTTGTGACGAGCGTGTGATAGTTCGTATCTGATGAATTTGATCGGCTCTAATTGTATCTGTTGAAAACTACACGATTCGTCTATTGTCATCGCGTAAAAGGCGACTATTCATTATCTGTTTATCTCCCTCCTCGGGAATATCGTTTTACAAAGGCACCACCGTACCATATCTCTCACTCTCTCTCTCACCCTCGTCTCTAACTACATTTCCATCGTTACATTTCAAAAGTTCTCTTACACCATCGGATATCTCTCGTCCGGCGTCTTTCTCCCTCTCTCGTTTCTCGCAATCGAGCAAACTACGTTTGTATCGAGCACGCTATATTACGCTTTAACATGGTTAAAACACGATGCATAGATTTTGCGATAGGAAGTCCACGATTGTCTCGTCGTCCATCGACCAAAATAGTAAATATATATATATCCGTCAGTTGCAACGGCAACGGTCGCTACATAACGAAATGATTTGTACGCCGTACACGAGTTTCTAGAGTATGCGAGAATCGCAGTGACACACATTTGCCCGTACACGTACCTTCCGTACGGTACCCCATCGCCGTTAACGTACGAGACGCTAGTTCCCAGATCGAAATCGGTAGATTGCTCGTACAATTAACGTGGGAAACCTGGTTTTGCGAATGTAGAGAGTCTATTCTCTAGCGTCGTGGTAACGCCGCGATCGGCTGTATATGTGTGCGGTGTTCGGTAGGATTTCATATCGCGTATGGGATGAGAATGATGAGAGGGTGTGGAGGGGTGGGGTAGGGATGAGCTAGCGCTAGTTCACGCTTACTGGATACACGCGTATCTACGGATCTCGATTCTCATCCAGGATTGAGAGATCTATCCCGTGTGTATCTCGTCGATGTATAATACACACGAGAGTAAATACGTTCGCGATCGCCTGGTCATACAGGAAAATGGAGAAGGGGGGGTGGGGGGTTGGGAGGAGAAGGAGGAACAGGGCGGATGACGTTAGCGCCACGCCGTTGGCACGGAATAATCCCGAAGCTTGTGTATATACTCCCAGGGTAAACTCCATGAATTTCATAACACCCGGACCGGAATACCAGACTATCTCCTTTCCTTCGCCCCGTCTACGTCATTGATTCTTGCTCGTGTTTCTCGTAACTGTTATACCCCAAAGCATATACGATCGTCTAACCCGGTACGGCTGTGCCATTTGTGCGAAACAGTGGGTAAGTCCCGCGCGCCTAAATCCCGCATTGACAGTGAAACACGCGCTCGGTCACGTTCGCGAGTCCCTTTATATCGTACAAACTGCTTTCACGTGCGCGAGCCATTATATCCGGATGATAGTTCGGGGCAAAATCGATGTTTGTCCGTGTGCAAACCACCCTTCCATTCCTCTTAAACTACTCCTCTACCAATCCTGTGGTGTTTACGTCCGTGTCCCTCGATGCTTAGAAGCTTATAAGCTTCACTTCGTACCATCTGGTTTCGACTGTTACGTGTACAAAGCCGACATCACCAATTTCCTATTATCGTGTGTATCGTTATCTGTATACGCGATTGCGCAACGATAGCGCACAATTTCTAGCTTTAGAATAGTCCTATAGGTAAGTTAATCGATTAATTCTACCACGTTCGATTGGATTTGATTGATTTGAGTAATCCGTGGGTGGGGGATGAAATCAACTCGAGAATACGGAGAATTTCGTAAGGTTGAGAATCGACGTACGATCGAACAAAAATTAATCGCGTTTCTAATAAATCGATGCTTAAGTCGAGCTATCGGGTTAAAAGAGACACGCGATAATGCCCATAGTGAGAATGCATAGGGATTCGTGAAGAGGGAAAAGAGTTCGAGATTGTCGTACAGGGGGTGGAAAAAATCGGGTGTGGTTACGCGCGATCGATGTTTTAACGGACAAACGTCGGGCTATAACGGGACTAACGAACGTACGAGGCACGAAAGCTTTTGCATTTCAACGGTTCCCTTTCGTCATACGAAACTCGATATAAATCACTTTGTACCCGTAACGCTTTATCGAATTCTACTCTACCCCCTTTATCGCGTTTCCTCTACGTGTTTGCGAAACGGTGCCCGAAATCGGTTGTTCATACGCGTCTCGAAATGGAGATTCGGCACAGTCATCGTGATATTACGCTTTTCGATGTATAATCGATGGGATTGTGGGACGTGGAAGGGGAGGCGTTACCGCATAATGCTTTCGATCGTACGGTGGGCGGATGGGGTAGAATTGTAAGAGAGTGCATTAGTCACCGGCCCCGTTTATTTCCGTGTGGCAAAAGTGAAGGGAAACGAGCGACTGTTCATAACTCTCGGGCGCGGCTCTCGGTCTATACCTACACCATTTCGATTATATCACGAACGATATGGACGGTTGGTTAAAGCTAGAAGGTCGACGGAAAATCGTCTTCGTGAAAAAGTAATCACGTGTTCGGATTAAAAGCGTGGCTCTTTGCCAACCCGAGGGATTTTTAATAAACCTTGAAATTATTTTCACATTTTCCACGCTGGATACGAGAGTTAAGCGTTTTTTTTTTAAATTTATTTTTCTACATTCAATTAATAAGAGGATTTGTCTAGCGGCAACAAAAAAAAGATCCCGAACCGGAAATATATTCCGAGTGTTTGGCGGTTTTCATCACGGTACGAAAATACGATTGGAATTCGTACCCTCTCGTCCTCTTAATAATTTCATTCAATTGCACTTTGATGAAGCATCTGGTAGTTGGAATGGTATTCGAAACCTTCTGAAGTTGACGGTGGTGGATGGGGGAAGATGGAAACGTAGAAAGAGCTTCGGGAATTCGAGCTGGAATGAACCTTCTCAACGGGGACGTACTATGGTCTCGCCTTTTTTCTTCCTTCTCCTTTTCTATCCCCCTCTTACTCTCTCTCGCCTTTTCTGTTTCAACGTAACTCCATCTTCGTCTTTCTCCTACTCCCAAGCTGTTTCTCTTCCGTTCCTTAATTAAGCGGCAAAGCTCTTAAGAGGCTTAAGTACTAAGATTTCTGCACTTCTTATCGCTCAGACACCTCCGCAATTGTCCGCGATTCCACGTGAAAATCGTGCCAGAGCCCTCTTTACCGTTACACCCAACGTTCTTTTTCTCCTCTCTTTCTCTCCCTTACTTTCTACTTCACTTTTTCCTCCCCCTTTTTTTCCCTCAGCCATCTCGGCAACTTCTTCACTCGCAAAAACCTCACCCGAGCGCATTCACCCGCGTGTTCGCGTTCCAACTCGCCTAAGGTAAGGTATTATTATAAGTTTCGTCGTTGGTTCGAGAGCGTTTTTTCGACGCCAGACTCGAGGTTACGAAGCTTCGCGATATTTGCGTTCTACGATTTGAATAATTCACCGAAACAATATCCCCGACGTCTTTTGCGAGTCACTGCCAATATCGTCAAATACCGACGAGAGAGATCGTATTTGTAAAAAAGTGACGAAAGATTTATATATTTTTGTATTATTATTGTAAAATGAAATCGCGAGATAGTGCAACAACAAAAAGAAACACAATTTTCGTCGTATAAAAACTCGAATACCTTAGAGAAATCACGTCACCGTGATGCTGTACAATCTTCAGCGTTAGAACTCGATTATATCTGATAAAATACACGAATGTATAGACGTCGGGTAGCCCCCGAGGCCTCTCCCCTGAAAGCCATTCGTTCACGGCTCATTTTCGCGATTAATTGCATTAAACTAATTAAAATCTACCGGTGAAAAATGTCGGCGAGGTAACAAACGAACGAACTCGGTCCCTTTTATCTCGTTCCCTCGACTACCTGTTTTCACGATTTTCTTCGAAAGTGGGATCGCCCGAGTTTCTACCGTGATAAAAGTCGATGGGTGTAGAGGGAAAAAGAGAGACGGCGGAGAAAGAAGAATCGTGGATCGCGTGCTAAAGCTATTGCTTCGCTCGAAAGCAACGGCGAGGAGAGAAGGGAGTGTAATCCCTCGAGAGAAAATACAAGAGAGACTCTGTGGTTACATGAGCCTATTTATATATATAGCTTAGCATTTCGTGACACGGAAGAAGCAAATAATAGTCGCAAAAGTACATCTCCGTACATATTTCCGAGAATGGTTAACCTCGATTGCACGGGACTACCTTGAGACAAATTGGTCGAATAAAAAAGAAACACAAATTTTACTACGAGATCATTTTCTTAATTATATGCAACGATTATTCTTGCATAGAATTTCTTCGTCTCTGGTTCAAATTTAAACCCTCGAGTGCTACATTTCGTCCCAATAAAAACCCAGCTTCCTCGGTGGACCGCAAAAAATTGCGAATAAAATGAAAACTGACACAAATAAAATGATACGAAATATGCAAGAAAGAGTGAAATTAACTAGGCGTATACGGACAGCGATTCATTATTTCCCGTGTATATACGCGAGGATGAAAAAAAAATCACGACGTATTCTTGAGAGCAATCGTGGAAGATGAAACAGTGAAGTATCCTTTCTCTCTCGGTTGGCTCGCGTAGCGTCGTCGAGAGGACGAGACTTATCGCGAACGATATCGGTCATCCGGAAACGAAAATTCTCTTTTGTCGAGTGGAACAAAGGTCGAAGGTGAGTAAGAGAGGGGCGAAAGGACGAGAGGAATAGAAGTTGAAGTATAGGAAAGGAAAGAGGGAGAATGGAGAGAATGATCCGAGACCTCATCTTATTATGTCTCTCGAGGATAATATGGCCGATGGTTGGGCAAGCTCTCGCTTGCAGATACGACCGAGAAGGCCGCAGGAGTCCACCGAGAAGTGATGGAAAAAGGTCAGGTGCTTTCATCGGCTATCCCATTCTATATATATGAGTATCCCTCTTTCTCTCTCTCTCTCTCTCTCTCTCGTTCTTCCTGTGTTCCAAGCGCTCGTCTCATATATCCCTTATTATGAGAAAAGAAAATGAATTTTCGTGCTTCGCTGGAGGATCGAGAGAGCGTCGATAGGTTTTGGCTCGAGTAAATTGTTTCGCCGGTATAATATCGAATGTTGGGAACAAATGGGAAGTGCCACATAACGATCATTGCCAGTTTTTGTTATATATCTCATGAATCACGCGTTTCTCAATGAAAAAAAGAAATAGCATTCACTGGCATTCACGTCAGGTCCTTCGTGATAAAGCTGAGGAAATATAATATTTATTTTTCCTCATCGAGAAAATTGGTTCAATTTTTCTTGTTTTCTTTTTCTCATAGAATCCCGTTCTATTGTCATTTACGAAATCACGAACACACCAATATTACGCAGTATCGCCGAATAATCACGATGGAACTTGAAACAAGAGAAAGAACGTGACCAAACGCAAAGCAGCCGAGGACTAATAATAAACTGAAAACTCATCTCGGTTCTCATCCGGGAAGCTTCTAATAATCGCGCCGGTTTATCCCTGTTAGAGATCCGACGACTTTCGTTAATACACTGTGTCACGAGAGATTTTCCGTGCGAGGATGAAACTGTCGTCTCGATGAAGCACCTTCTAGCAAAGACAGCTCGGTGCAAGGGAAACGAGCTTAACGAGAAAGCGCGGACGATGAGAGATTTGCTCGTGGTTCCTTTGTGAAGTTCTCGGATATATCCCTTTAAAGATAACACGAGGGGGCGGAGAGGGGGCGGAGAGTTGAAGAACGCGGGATGGGAGAATAAGAAGAGAGAAGGAAGGAAAGAGAGAGATAGAGAGAGAGCTGATGGTGACCACAGAGAACCGCATACCTCACCGCGAAAAGCACTGCGTCTACAAAAAGAGAGAGAGAGAGAGAGAGATAGAGAGAGGGAGAGTGAGAGAGAGCGAGAGGCTGGGAGGGCAAGAGATATGAGTAGTACAGAGAGGATCAACGTGGTACTGCAGAAGCAAGCAGACAGGAAAGATGAGTGGTTGGAGAAGGTAAAACCAACGGTTGCAGCGGCTGTTTCTGCTCTCGGTATCCATACCTCTTTACTCCGTCTCTCTCTTGCTCTCTCTATCTAGCTCTCTCTCTCTCTCTCTCTCTCTCTCTCTCTCTCTCCGTCATATTCCGGTGCACTTAGCTTTCTTTCCCGTTTATACGTACTTCCGATTTCACGCTAACATTTCCAGTCCCATGCGAGAACGTTCGTAAAATGTAGCGAACTGAAGGAGAGAAAGCGAGGATCCTGGGACGATTACGTTCCACCTCGTAAACATTACGCTTCCCCATCCCGGATGCACAATTTTTTATTTTTATTTTCTCTTAACGATTTTTTATCAATTTTCGTACTTCAATTTCCGGAAGTAAAGCTCTCGATACAAGATGGATCACGGAATGAAAATTATTATCGTGGGAATTGATGACGTCATTGGCCCGCGTGGGGTGGATCATCGTTTGTTTAATAATTGTTTTCGACGAGCGTCAATACATCGAAGTTTGCCCTATACCCATCATTCTCATTATCCCGCTCGCACCAAATTAGTGATCGACTAGCCAACCAACGTTTTAGCACTCTCGATGAGGGCCAAATGTATTTTAGTTTATGCACGATCATCAATCTCGTTAAGTCGGGGCATACTCAAAATAATCATTCGAGAAACGAGGAGTGCCTTGTTATATATATATCGATCTATATTTATACATAGAGTTTCCGTTAGTAAGCGATAAAATTTGATTCATCGAGATACGTCGCGAGCGTTAAGTGCTTTTTCATAAAGCTCGATATACGAATGTCAAAATCGCATTGTTACACGAATTTCTCATTGTCGATCGTTCGATTCTGGATACGTTAATGGATACGCAAATCGTACGTATCGAGATTATCGATATACATAGATACGTTTGATTATATTCGCAATATGTCTCTTTCTCCCGTTCACTCAAAACGCTCGTACAGATAAATATATCTATAGGAACGTATGTTTACGGTTACCACGACGAGATTGCATCGAGCACGATCAAATCGCTTGACAACGTCGCATTAATTTATCCCCCTGATTCATCGCCATTATCGCGCCACGACGATGAGCACGCTGTAATAACGCGGCCATCGGGTACGAAAGGGTGAGGGAGAGAGTGAGAGAGAGAATGGGAGAACGCAGTATGAAAGCAAAATGCAATTGCAAAATTTAACGGTGGGGAGGAATCAGTGCGTTCAGGACGTACAATTTATGCGCTCTTGCGGGAACGGATAAAAGCTTTTCCATTCCCCACTGGACTACCCCTCGCGGATACTAAAGGGTTGACGCTACTGGTTTAACGCAAAAACCTCAAATCTAGCCGCAGCGTTTAAGGCAGAGCGAAGGGTGAACCGCGGGCCAACATTTTCAGACGAGAGCGAAGCATTAAACACGAGTTTATTCCGTAGCCCTCAATTTCTTGATATTGTTCTCAATTTTAATTATCTTTGAGAAAGACATGGACGAAAACCTGGAGGGTTGCATCGATCGCGTGTTTCATTTTTAACGAGAGCAATTGAAAATTGTGATCTCGTTACATTTTATTATGAGATTTAAGACGAGATAACGAACGAATTAACTTTTCACTTCACTAATTACATGTTACTTCGATATTTTCCGGGTTTATATTACATTATTATAATGTTATTATTATCTTCGGTCGAATAGTTGATCGATCGTAAAAGAATTCATCGAAGAGAGAATTTTTTGTATCAGAGGTTTAGGGTGAAAAATCCTACGTTCACTATATCGTTCGAGCATGCGATGTTTCTATACTTTTAGACATCGCGTTTTGTCGAGTTCGCCACCTTTCGCGACCGACGACTATTTTTCTTTTTTTTTTTCTTTAAATCCTTACACTAACGAGTCCGACTGCGCAAAGTTGTGCGGAAAATTTCATCGTCGGCGAACCTTTTCACGCTGTACAGCGGTACAAAAAACTATACATGTGTGTATATATACATATATAAATTCAACCTCGTAACAGTAATAATAACGATAATGACGAAAAAGTGGTTGAACGAAAGTTTCGCGAGTTTGAAGACTAACACACACGTACCTATATATATACGGAAAAAGTGGAGTTTTGCTACGGACTCCGTCGGTCCGCTTTGCCGATGGTTGCGCACAAAGAGTCGACCCTCTGGAGGTTTGAACGACGACCACCGGGTTCAGCGTGAGTAAAAGAGATTTTCCCTAGGGATAACGCGCACACCCTTTCGTCAGCTAGCGGCGTTATTTCTCTCGTTTCTACGGTCAGCGGCCTTTTTTACGGTCTCGAGAAGTGCAGAGGTCAGTTCTCGTCCGACTACCCCGGTATCAAGCGAAAAGTGCACGTGCAGATACACACATAAAGAGAGAGAGAGAGAGAGAGAGAGAGAGAAGGAAAGAAATAAGATGGAAAAGGACAGATGGGAAGTCGTGTCTTGTACTTTTGCTCTTTGCTTCGACACTTTTTCGCTCGTAGGGGGTGCGAAAGTTGGTCGACGTCTTTACACATACACATACACACACAAACATGCACACATATACAATAAGTATATTTATGTCCATGTAGAATGTATATAGCTTGTCTTGAGATTGTACCGAGACTTTGCTTTGCCTCTCTTTTTTTCTGCGCATAACACCCTCGGACTTTCGCAAAGTTTTGCCCAGTTCTTCTATTCTTTAGTCTTGCCTGTTTCTTTTTTCGTCGTCGCGAGCGTCTCGCCTCATCTTTTTTCGTGTCGACAAACAAGAAGCTCAACGTTCCATCACGAAAAACATATTCTAGCTTTGCTTCACCTACTGCCAGCTGACCTCCGCAGGGGGTGTCAAATTTGGTCATGGGGCATCGACCTCCCGCGTATTTCGGTTCCATCAGCGAATCACGAAAAGTAACTCGAGAATCTTTGCTAAAACACGAATTTCCTAGTAAATTTTTCAAACTATAGCATAATTACTAATTATTCAAGTAAATTAGAAGGGAATCTCCCGCAATCCACTCCTTCTCGGCAAATTAATTGTAATTTTATTAGTTTTTAATCGATCGAAGTAATTATAATTTTTTATTTAATTTTTCTTATTTATTTGTTTATTTGTTTGTTTTGAATAAATTTATTCTTTTTCCCGGGTGTAATAATAAGAAGAAAGAAATGGCTAAGCGCCGAGACGTGTGACTACGACGTGCTCTCGACCTACAACCGTCGTCGGCAAATATTTGCTCTAGCTATCTCGCCGGGCTTTGCGCCGCGTGAATTCTCGCTACACACTCTCGCGTAATATGAAATAATGCCTTTCGGACGTTTTTTTTCTCGCCGTGTCGCACCCCCTTCCCCCACCCCCGCCGCGAGTTCTCATGCGTAGAACTCAACGAGGCTCTCCCTCGGCACGCTTCTCTCACCATTCTCACCCTCTCTGTCTCTCACACACCCACTTGAAGCAGAGGAGGGAGAGAGAGACACACACAGAAATAATACTCACAGAAGTCAGCCGAGTGTCCTATTTCATAATTCAAAATTAGATCCCTTCCAGCCAACGTCGGCTTGACGACGTGGTTCTCTACTCCTATATTTTTGTTTCGTAACTCCTGGCGTCTGAAGGATATATAGCAAGACGAAGAGGAAAAGCGAGTGAGGAAGAGAGCGGAAGGGTGAGGGGGAGAGAGGGTGTATGAGATAGGCAGGAGGGCATAAACGACTTTGAGCTTTGAGCACGGCCGGTAAAATTGAGGTTGGACCGTGCCGGTACACTGATGAGAAGGGATGAAAAATAAAACCAGCTTGAAATATTCATCGCGTATCATTCGACCTGAGATAGAAAAAATAAAATATACGTGAACCAAAAAAAAAATCGCAAGAGGGATGAAATCAAGGCGAGGCATTAAAATTTCAAAATATTTACTTCCCCGAGCTCCGGGTGATCTCTACGTAAATACGTAAAAAAGAATCCGATGGGAAATATTTATTTCGGTCGAATAAATTTGTTACGAAATTGTATGTACGGTAGGAAAAATTAAGTTGGCCAACACAAAATGTGTTTTTATTTGGAAAAATGAAAAAAAAATTAAAACATGACCATAAAACAAATTTTAGGCCGGAAATTACGCGTTACGCAAACGTGTGGTTTCCCTTGCACGGCTTTCGGAACAACGGAAAGGTGGTCATTATACAAGGGAGGGGTCGAACAATGCTTCGCGTCTTTGCAGCATGTAAAATGCTTGCTGCCTCTCCCCCTCACTCGTTCTCTTTCTCTCTTTCTCTCTTCCCCTTTTTCTCTCATCCCTCCGACTATCTAGTGTATTTATCGTTTAGTAGACTCGTCTACGCGCCCGACCGTAAGCCGAGAGAAAAGCCAGGAAGTAACTTGGATGAAAACAGTGCGCGCGCTACGAGAAAACGTATAGAACGCGGCAGAAGCGCGCGGAAAGCTCGTCCGGGTAACATAAGCCAACGCTTCTTTTCATATAAAACAGAAAGAAAGAAGCTGAAGCTTCCCGCTGTCTGCTATTTTATTTTTCCATCCCATTTATCAGTTTCCGTCTTGCCTCGTACTTTTATCATCCCTCATAGAGCGCAACGAATTACAGGCATTTTATACGAAATAAACTCGCAATTTCATTCTCGGATGATAAGTCATTTGGTTTTTTCCCCATTAAACGGTTATATGTGGATAAAAAATATATTAAACTTTCGATACAGTCGCTACGATCCGTTTCATTTCGGGATCTATTAAATTTTCATCGTTGTTCTCACGGGGCTTTTCTACTTAAAACACTCGATTATTTCGCATGCCGGCAGAATACTCGAAATTTTGAATTCATCCCCTCGTTCATCCCCCGTTAGTGTAGTTCTCAATTATAGCTTTATATATCACCCGATAATAACGAGAGATATATTGCACGCGATAGCAAAAATTCAGGAAATCTGTACAAAAAATAATTAACAGAACCGAAAAAACTAGTTGTAGCTGAAAGCCTCCAATTTTCGAGCAAGTTAAACATATTTTTTATTTTTATCCGAAATTATAGACCCGTGGCTACAATTAGTTTTATATGCTTGGAAATTTTTGTTTACAGTTTTTCTAAATTTGTATCCAATTTACATCTTTTTATTCGAACGCAGACAATTTTTAACGTAAGAATGCATTTTTCTGTTGATTCTATTAATAATTCTTATTTGCGACCAACAAGAATTGATGAACAGCGGAGCGAGGACCGTACAAAAAATATTTAAAAAAATAGCCGTATGCCTCGATATACGTAACTGAACTTTGCTATTACAAGGAAATTTGCGACCACGAGGTCCAAACTCCTGCTATTATTCCGAATAATATCTCATATATATAGTCCAAGAACTTTCACAAAGTGACAGAATGAGAAATTGTCGAGTGGTAACGACGTCGAGTGCAACGTCATCAGTTCGAGCACGGAGACCGATTTTCTTGTCGTCCTCCGCTCGAACCGCGCCAAGGACTCGAAAGCTCGACAATACGATGATTGCGCGGGACGGTTCATCGCGAAAATAAAAGCGGAATATGAAAATCGTCGGTTGAAAGAACAAGAGAATTGAAAAGATGAGATAATCGACTGAAGGCCGGTTGTCTCCTCAGTGCCAAAGGGACTCGAGTATTTCGGATTTACACCTTCGCGTGTATTAACTTATTGTTAGTCGAGTTAGTTTCTCCCTTTTCGCGTGGAACACTATCGGGTGTCGCTTGTCCTTCGTCGTCGCTACTCGAAATCTCCGTCAAGAGTCTCGTACACGTGCTCGTTCTCGCTCACGAGCGTTTTCCGTCGACGGTGGAGGAGATCCGGGAATGTACGAGATCCAAATGGTCGTACGGGATAAAGGAGAACACGTTAAAGTGGAAGATGCGAACGTGAAAGAGGAAAACGAGCAAAATCCTGTGTGGTTTTCTGAAACGGAGACGAGCACGTGAAGCACTAAGGGCCAAGGAGGGTGGGAGGAGTGAGAGAAGCCTCAGAGCAAAGCTCGTTTCTAATTAGGCACCCGCATAATTAGTAGAACGAGAAAGAGAGAGAGAGAGCGCTGAAGGCAGGAGGGTGGGGGGGGGGGGGGGGTGAAAACCGTGACGTTTGCTGCCGTGCCTACATTTCTGCATAGCACACCAACACACACGGGGCTTGCGCAAAATGCACGCGATGTTCCAACCGGCTTGTGCAACCCTTATTTCGCGTGCCTTGACTATAACTGTATCGTGGATTTTAATGGGCCTTTGGGCGCTTTTTCCCTCCTCTTTCTTCCACGGTGAATGTCGTTTAATGGTCTTTCCCCGGATGCAAGTTCATGAGGTCGGGTGCGCGAATTGCCGGGATATAAACAAGTTGGGTTAGTGCCCACCGCGAACCCTGAACCGCGAGAGATGGACGCTGGTGAAATAACCGGACTTAATAACGCACATCGGTATAATTGTGCTCGCCGGCTTTAACGTACCGTGAATTTCATGTACGGGATGTTTATTTTAAAAGGAAAAACAGTAATAAGAAACGTTACGTCTGAGAATACTCATGAGGTTTTGTATTTTTCGAGGAAAAAAACATTTATTTTTTCTTTATTAATATTTTATTTTTCTATTGTTTTACTGTAATAATTTCAAACTTCGAGCTGGTATTTTATCAACGGGTTTGAATTTTCATTCGTCGTGATATGAATCGTCGAAAAATGTCTCGTATGTGAGGTGCGCGAGGGATGTTTTGAAAATCTGAATAAACGTTGGTAGTGTTAGAGGAAAATGCCTTCAACGGGACCATCCACCGCGGTATGGTCTCATTGAGGGCATATTCAGAATTCCATGAATTCATTCCGAATGTCTCTCTCTCTCTCTCCCCCCGTTTCTCTTTGTTCTCGTATATAAAACACACACGCGCGAGATCTACCCTCTCGCTGCCACTTGACTTCCAATTTTCATCTCTCTGTATATTACTCACCTCTCTACATTACGCCTGTATGCATCTGCTTAAACTCGGTCTCACTTATTCATCGTTCACTTCTCACACCGGACTCGCTCGTGTTTTTCATTCATTCGTGCACGTTCTCAGGCGTCACTTGCAAAGTCTTCTGAATTACAAAAGGCAAACGGGTGGCGTGTACTTAGCGGTTAATAAAATTATAATAAAGGAAAAACTAAGAAACGAATAAAACAAATAAATTAAATTAAATGAATGAAAATAAATGTAATACCTGAAATCAATGAAATAACTAAATAATAATAATAATAATAACTCAACAATGAATTAGTAAATCTTGTTTCCCGTTCGAACCAACGACTATAATTGTTCCCGGAAGTTAAAATCGACCGAGTGCAATCTACGAAAATCATTATAGTTTAAAGTACTAGATGCGGTTCCCCAAGTGCATTCGCGTACTCATCGAGAGTTTTGTATATCAAGTTCGAAACTTCATCGTCCATGCATCCGAGAATACTCGTAAAAGGGCTTGTCGTCTCGCTGTTAGGTAGGGTCGTTGGTCGCTCCACTCTCTTCCGACAATTCCGACTGTTTCGACTTTCGCGTAACACACTCGTGACACATGTATACGTGAAAATACATACACGTACTCGCGCGAATACGATTCTACCACCGGGGATATACACGAAAAGCCGCGGAAACGTGAAACGATCTCTATCGCAAATGGCACCGGAGAGAGCCGCTTCCTGTTTGTCACCGCGAGAAATTTTACCACCACTTTGTATATACGTATACAGATACCGTAAAAATACTAGCTCGTATATATATATATATAAACGTATAAACGGTATGGTATCTATCCTTACGCTTTTGACGACGTACACGTTTTTCTTGGCGCTCTCCTTCAGTTCTATAACCAGAGAAAACGCGTACCGGTTTCAGAGTCACGTCTCCAGCCTCCTGCACACCGTCAACCTTTTCGCCCGAGTGCAGCAGTTACCCCATTCTGCCTTCCAACTACACCCCCTTTCGTGCACCTCGTAGATACGTCTGGTCTTTCTCGTTTCGTTTTCTCTCTATTCGCTCTCTTACAAGTCCTTGCGAGCATTTCCTATTTCTCTCTATCTCTCATCCTCTTCTTCTGTTCTTTTCCTCGCTCTCGCATTCTTTCATGAAAAGCGGTGGTTCCGTTTGCACTTCTTCGTCTCCCAGTAGAGATCACCTCTTTTCCTTCCTTCTCGTCGTTTTTGGTTTATCTCTTTCTCTCTCTCTCTCTCTCTTATTGCCATTTGCCGGATCTCGACGCTCTCATCCATGGCAGCAGAAACAGCTCGTACTGTTCAGTCTCTGTCCCTGCGTCATCAACTCTTTTCCTCTCCTCTCGTCTCAACGTTACGGCTGTTTGAACAATGAGGCGAATATCATTCTGTCGGCGCGACTTACTCGCTCTTACTCGCAGATTTTGTTGGATGCGAGGAAAAGGTCCACGAGACTTTACCTACGCCCTCGTCAGACTCCTTCGAGTACTTTGCACCAAATTGACGCGAAGCTCTTTGGCTTCTCGCCGAATAACTCGAGAGAGAGAGAGAAAGAGATAAAGAGAGATAGAACGAGAAGTATCGTAAATACACTTCGCACGCTCGACGTGTATATTTTATCGACTCGACCCGGGAACACAGATTTTGTCGAAAGCAAATAAACAACGAGCTTCCCTCGCCGTTGGATAGGTAAATTTTTTCGATTCACGTGGAATCCCGAGTAGAAATTTGGTCGGGCAAGCCTTATGAGCATCAGTACCTTATGAGTTGGAGGCTGGGGGTCCCTGATCAGTTTCTACTGACGGGTACCTCGTCATTTGACGGTCAGGCGTCACAAGGAATGCCTGACAGGTTGGTACTGATCAGTTCCCTATAATTTTATCACCAGGTAGCCCCTGCGAGAAAAATTATCGATAGGTTCGTAATCGGTACGTTTTGAGGGGCACCTTACGAGTTCGTACCGACGAGTTGTTCATTATTTGACGACTGGGTACTACCTGCGATGTATTTTTTTTGGGGATAGGTGTATGTTATCGGTTATCGGAGAAACTATTAATTTTATTTTCATTTAATAATCATCCCGGGTAGAAATTGCCTAAGGTTTGCCTTATTTCCTACTCGGCCGTGATCAGGTAGCGCTACGGCTTGCCATAACACGGCAAGCCTGAGAAGGTCCTGCAAAGGCCTGCCGTAAGACGGCCGTACTCACGCTTGCCTTTCACAGCGGCCTGCTATATTAGTTCACACATTGCCACACAGATGGACGCCGGTTCTCACAAGTGGAAAGGCGCGAGAGTAAGGATAAGTAGACGAGAGGAAATTGTTTTTTTCATAAGCATAAGACCGAAACATCATGAATAATAACATGAATGTTAATCGTAATTTGTCGATTTTTTAGCACTTTTCAATAGAGCTATCTTATTATTTTTTAATAGGTATTGGAAATTTGTTTACGATTTCGAAATGATCGTTTTTTCCATCGCTTTAAGTCGTATGTTCCACACTCATACACTTTGCAAAATCAATGGAGACCATTATATATTTTAATTTTTACGGGAAATCATTGCATCGTATCACCCGTATCACGCGATGACGAAAATGTATCTTTTGACAAGTTTTTATAGATTGTGTACAGATTTAGGTTATGTTACCCCGGAAAGAAATTCTAGTAGGGCACTATTATGGCATCCGTAAGGCAATCATTAGCGCCCTGATCAGGCAGCCTGATCAAGACCGTATCCGATTAAGCGTTAACACTTTCTAACGGGGCGCTGTCCGTCTGCCGTGCGAGGACCGTAATACGGCAGTCAGGCAGCCGGACAGCGCCCGAAGCGGAGCCGTACTACAATTTCTACCCGGGATGTTATCACGTAAACATTGAAAAACCATATAAAAAAATCCTATAAAAATGACTATTTCCCACCATTTGATAAAAATGAAATTTGTAGATTCAATAAATACTCCAATATATTTTTAAATATATTTATTGAAAAATCATCAAATTTGTTTGAACCTTCTTCAGGTTCGTCCACCCCTATGTCGCTCTCGCTTTTGCTATCGTCCGAATAGCTGTAGTCCGATGATTCAGCCTCTTCGCGTACGTAATCAATTTCTCCTTCGCTTTCTTCGTCCAAATAATTCACATTTTCATAATGTGAACGAAGAACTCTACTTAATTCACGGGATTCGCGATGAGACATACTATAAAAGATGAAAAATCTTTTGGAAATGTTTATAAATTTTATAAAAAAATATAAAACTTACCTTGGCAGTTAAAATGGTTTCGTACAACGTTACGTTTATCGTGGGTCGCTCTGTCCCCGCCGCGCACTTTATTTACTCACGCAGAGTTCACCAAGGCCCTTCAGGGTGTACTCCATAATACCAAATATTGGAAAGTTGCCGAAAGACATCCAAATAGACACGATGATCAACACGAGAACGAGGAAATGGAATAAGAAGTTGCTGAATATTACGGAGTCGTTTTTAATCAAATAAATAATTGACCAATATAATAAAGAATAACAAAAAAAATATTAAGAACATTTGTATTTAAAAGAAAATTTAATAAATCTAAAAAATATTTAATTGTTTTTACATTTTAATTGTATTTACACAATAAAAAAAAACAGTAACATGGGGCTAAACTATGTTCGATATTTAAATGATTATTTTTCATATTTTTTCTTCCCGTGTCATCGTTCAACGAAACGTTATATTAAAGTTGATTCTCGAGTGGGGCCGAAATTCCATTTTTAGAATGAGAAAAGTTTGCCACTCTCGACGATTTAAATAATTCTCGGCATTCCCGGGTACAAAACCACAGCTGCACTTTCTCAATTCACGTAATATACATATATACGTATACGTAGTACACGAGCATTCGAATAAGAATTTAAACCGTAAAACGCCGGGTAGATACCGGTACACGTAATTTCGTGCAAAAATTCATATATAAACGAACTGCATGCGGAGGATATGACGGGCGTGTACGAGATCTGGCGAAGGTTGTACACGTGGGCCCTCTCGTCCACGGAGTAAACTGGAAACGCCACGAGAGTTCACTTCGGGGTTGAAATTCTCGGGGCGAAACACGTCGATGTATTGTACAGTATTGCGGGCGCGTGTATAATACAAACTCGGGCGATACACTCGGGCTCGGATGAATATAAATATACGTATAATACGTGGAGTCGCAAACGCGGGCAGTGATAACCCCCGTACGGGACTCTACGATTGTATTTGCCGCACTGCACCAGGCTTACACGGTACGTCGGGTGTACACTTCTGTCGCTCTCTAAATCATTGTTATAAAATCTATATGCATGCGGTGCGCAGATACGTTTGATATAGTACATCGGTATGAAAATCTGGGCTCTCGGGCCTACGCCTACTATGTACTTTCGACCTACCCCCGATATCATAATGGTACCACGTAGCCCGTAGTTCTCCAAATTTGCCACTCGTTCTATCCGATCATTGTCGTTCATTTATGCATATTTGCGAATGCTCGCACGATGCCACGTACAGAGATTTATATATATATATATATATATATATATATATATATATATATATATATATATATATATATATATATATATATGTGTGAATGGATGTGTGTGTGTGTGTGTGTGTGTGTGTGCGTATGTATTGAACGTATTTTATTGTACGTTGAGGAATATCTACGTAAATATCGGTACGTTGGCGTAATCAAATTTGCGATTGAATTTTGATGCTTTGGGAAATTACAGTTTATACCCAGGAGAATCGAGACACCGTTGATAAACCGTTCGAGTATTTTCGATGCAACGTGTGCGTCGACACGTGATAACGAGAGAACGTGACACCGATGTGTCCGGTATTTTAGGTTTTCGTCGATCAAAATAGCGCAAGGGGTGGTTTTGAAAATAACTTTTCCGTAGGTCGTTTATTGGGGAGGGGAGTTAATCGCGTTAGTGGATCGAAAGGGGATTATGAAAATTTTGTCGAAACAATGATATTCGCGAGATACGAAAAATTCTTGTTTCTCGATGTTGTCGATCGGTGTTCTTTTAATTATCGTTGGAAAATTGCAACGATCGCGAATTTAATGGGCTAACAATCGTCAACGTGTCGTTTTATTTTGCAGAAGGCACGGCTCACGAACCGAGGAGCTTCATTAGCGATTTTCTTCAGGATCGACCGACACCGGAAACCGGACCTTACTTCGATACTACGGTAGAGTCGAACACTACCGGATTGGTCGGAAAAACGGTTCATCTTGTTTGCAGGGTGAAAAATCTCGGTAATCTTACGGTGAGTCGCTGGATTTTTTATTATACAAAATTTGTAAGTTTTTTATAGAATTGTAATTAACTAAATCGTAATTTGCAAATTACACAATTACTTTTGTTTAATAACGTCTTGTCAGTATTCAATAATATTAAATCGCAATATCATGTCATTATGAAAAATTATTTAATACGTACAATTTTCCAAAATTCCTATTTAATAAAAGTAGTTTTATAAATCGTTTTTCATCGACAATGTATTCAATTGCAATAAACATATTTTCTACCTCACCACAGCTGATTTGCATCGAGGATATTCAATGATCGAATGATTGAATAATTATTTAATTAATGATTAGGCTACTGCTGAACCAAAAGTAAAATAATTATTTAATTTATTATAGAAGAATATACGTGCCAATAGTTCTCACATATGGGGATAATTTATTTATTCTATCCTTTTCGCCATCCCTTAATTCTCCGCTGACCTACTTTACGAATATAAACGGGGTGGAGGGTACCGTACAAAAGACCATGTCGTTGGAGACGTACAGCTGTTCGCGAAAAAAATCGATAATGCCTCTCATCCCCGCCCGGGCGCTCTTACAATACTCGACATGCCTCAATACTCGCACGCTGTCACGCACTGTGACGAGGCGTGCGAATTCTTCGTTCATACACACATACCTACTTCTCTATCAACAAGGGATAAAGGCCAAGGCCTCCGACTATATAGGAAAAAAATGATGATATTAGTTGTAGCAAAAAGAAATCCATTATTTTTGCAATAGATGGCTTTAGTAATCGGTATCTCGCGTTGTATAATTAATCGACCCCTTAATGTCGATAAATCCTGAAAATTCGAAATTGCAACTGTGATTTTCGTGTTGTGTGAGAAATTTGCGATCGATATAGGCCCTTAGAGCTTCAGAACCGATTAAAATTCACCCGAATTCAATATATTATCGATTTTAATGGGTATCGCGAAACCTCGAAAAATCGACTTTTCACGATGGTGTATCTCCGTTCGCGTTCGTCCGACAGAAAATCACACGAATAACTTTTGAAAGGCCTGCGGAGACGAGAAGAATGAGCCCAGGAACATCCGGATTGGTCAATTTTTGTAGCCGAGCGAAAGTTCGAAAATCGCGATTTTTGCAACCAAACAGCCCCGCAGAAAGGAAAAATTTTTGTTCTTCAAAATGATTCTAAAATAGTCCCATTCGATCGGAAATTTCTCGCACATTACGAAAATAATGGTTATTCTTACGATAGCTCGAAATTAATAGGCGAAATATCGAAAAAACCGCGAAAAATCACGTTTTTTCGTTTTTTCTCCTATCATTTTCCGTGCTAGCGTAAAACTGCCCACGAATTCGTGATCAGCGAGCAATTTGCGATCGATATAAGCTCTAAGAATGTGTAAAATAAAGCAATTTAGAAACGTCGATTATTTTGGCCTAATTTCATACCTTGCGAAACTACACTCTATATCATTTCGCGGCATATTTATATTTTATTGTGTCCGTCGTTCACTTTACACCCAAGATAACCTCGTATATAGTTCAAGAGTCGGCACGATTCATTGTTTACGACATAGATTTGCGCACGAAGCAATATGCGCGTCGGAAAGAAAGCAGAAGACAAAGAAAGTAGGTAGAATAAAAACAGAAAAAAGTGGGGGGAAAAACGTATCGCGCGATAGTCAAAATAGTATCGGATAGCGGAAAGAGGTGCTGTTGTGCAACATTCAAGTTTTTTTTCAGTATAAAAATGCGAAGTAATAGTGCCACAATGGATCCTTTATACGGTAGTAAAGTTTGTGGATAAGACAGCGAGCGTAAAGTTTTATCGTTCAATCATATGAGCGACGGGACGTGTGCGCAGTGATAGGACACGTAAACATAGACACACACACACACACATACACGGACAAATCGCGCCACAGTGATTCGAGTACTCGGGCCGTTGTTGATGTATGCTGTGTATAGCATAATGTACAGTTCGCAGATTGGCCAAAAAGCATAATATTTAATGGGTAAAAATTGCCCGGATGCATGTTTCGTGCATAAACTTTTATTACGCCCGGTAAAAAGGCAGCAAGGGTAAAACTGGACCTAAAACATTCCCAATGGAAAACATACCCCGTTATATTTTTTCGTAATAATTAATATTTTGGCGTTGCGACAATTTTTTGTTTAAAAAAATTATTGTTTTATGATTTTTCAGGTATCCTGGGTGAGGCATCGCGATATTCACTTGCTGACGGTAGGACGTTACACGTACACGAGCGATCAGCGTTTCGAGGCGATGCACGCACCCCTGACGGAGGAATGGACGTTGAGGATACGTTATCCACAGCGCAAGGACTCTGGACTATACGAGTGTCAGATATCGACTACACCACCGATTGGACATATGGTTTTCCTCACGATAGTCGGTGAGTTGCGATAAATTACGACTTTCATCGTCTCGATCAAAAAATTAATTTTCCGATTGAAAAACAAAAAAAATGAAACAAAACAAATAGAATTTTCACATAAATTATCAAAAAATTCATTCGTATCTGATTAATCATATTTAATCAAGTACGCTACCTCACGCGTAATTCATCTCGTCGAGAGCCAATTCTCGTATCTCGTTGAAATATCGGATAATTACAACCTCAAATGAAGTACACGTTCCCTTGAGTAGAAAATATACGCGTATATATAATAGTATATATAAAGTCGAGGCAGTTATCGAAAAGTCGAGCAGATCAAATAGAGGAGGTGCCTTGAAAGCTTGTCGACGATGCACGCTTCAATCGAAGAGAGCGTTACGAACATGAGGGTTGTATACGATCGGACCGATTCAGACGCGACTTTATACTACGAACCCCCTACCTTTGGCATTAAACCATCGGATGAGATTCTTCGTTCTGCAGCACATTGGATCAATTTCTTGAGGGTTGTAGCGAAGTTAATACCAGTGACCGGTCAGGTACGAGACCAAAGTCAGAAATCCAACGCATACGTTTCTGCACTCTGTTCTACAAGCTCGCGTTCGAACGCGCGGTGCGGCTTTCATCAATTTTCTCTCGAGCGAAGCGAACGAAGAGAACTGCGACTGTGTGCGAGTGCCGGGCAAAAAGCTCTCGTCGCGTTCGCTCACTCGCACTCACACGGACGTATATATACGCGTTATAAGAACGGCGAGGCGATGATTGAGCGGGAGACATCAAAGATCGTGAACGGTAGGCGAGAACCCGAACAAAATTTTGTTAACGCTAGTCACGAGAATGGTGTATATAGGACGCCAATTATCGGACGGCTAATGAACCTGCCGGGGAGAGAAAGAAAGCGTTGCGCTCGCGCTGCTTCTCCTTTTGTCATTTTCTCAACTCCTTTCATCTTTTTCGCGCTCGACCTTCTTTTTTCTCCGTTCTCTCTTTTTCTCATCCGCCTCTAAACCAGTCGTTTCGACGTACCGGGCGATTTAAAAACAACCACTCGAGTAGAAACAAAAATATGGAATCGGATCATCGATGAATTGTCGCGATTCGTTCGGAATAATAATAATAGTGGAATTATGAAAACACAGAATTTCAAATTTGTCGTCTATCGAGTTCTTCAAGGACATTTGCATTTCGTACATATTTTTGAAGTCACATAATTCGTTGTTCATTTTTTAAATACCAATTAGG
The DNA here is from genome assembly GCA_964017225.1 of Netelia inedita. Lineage (NCBI taxonomy): Eukaryota > Metazoa > Arthropoda > Insecta > Hymenoptera > Ichneumonidae > Netelia > Netelia inedita. Next base: position 7,483,569 of record OZ024921.1, read on the forward strand.
AATCGATTAAAAATAAATTTAGATGATTATTTAAAGTAAAAATGATTTTTTTTATCAATAAAAAAAAAGATGAAATTATTCTGAATCGCCCTGTATGATTGTGTGTACGGTCGAGTTTCATTCTTGTCGTTTTCACACTCACTTTTCTCACCAGCCACATCGCCAATGCGGCCTCAGTTTTCACAAGAGCCTGGCCGTTTCTCTCTCTGGCGTTCTCTACTCTTTTTACACTTTCAGCTCTTCTCACCCTGGGCGTACCTTGGAGTATCAAAGTGTGGACGACATCTCGCGAATTAAAAAAATTTCGTAATAGAGAAAGGCCTCTCTATGGTCATTCCGCGTGCTCACAAATTTTCTTATCTCGCGATAAAATCTGATCGTTTCTTCGTTCATTCTCTGCTTGGAAAAGTCGTTTTTTTCCCGCGCCGAAACACGCGGATTTACCGCGAGATGGGAAAAGACAAATCGTCCGTTCATTTTGAATCGGCATTGTGAGCGAAAGTATATTTCTTTCTTTCTTTCGAGAAAAACGTCGATCTCTAATGAGAGTGCCGAATCGAGGGATGGACAGAGAGAGAGAGAGAGAGAGAGAGGGTCGGCGAAAAAAAATTTATTACAACCCCTCGCGATGAGAGACGCACCTGCGAAAAGAATGAAAGTCATCAGTCTATCGAGACACTCTCGAAGGGTGAAAATTTTAGAACGCGACATGGCAATTCGTTCGACAGAAAAAAGAACATTTTTGTTCATTATTGACTCGTGTTACGTCGATCGACTTTTTTTAGAACATAGAAATAAAGAAATCGGGTAAAACAAAATTTTTGCCCCGTTAAACCAACGAAAAACGATTCGTTGTTTGTACGTAGAAAGCGAGGGGAAAAAAACGAAACTCGCGGTACCAGAAATCGCCCGAAGTGTTTTCGCGGAAACGACAGTTAACCGAGGGGATCAACGAGTAAACGAGAGCCGTTCATCTACGCCATTCTCTCCTAACGTCGTTCACCCCCACGGGCTGGAATGGAAATACGTTGGGCGTTTTTCATCTTTTTTTTGTTGGTTTTATTCTTTATCGCTCTTGCCTTTTTACTGTCATCCCGATGGCAGAGAGGAGAGTAAAGGTCGCGAATGTAAAGCGGCTCTCCCGCTCTCTTTCCCTCTTTCTCTCTCTCGCGCTCTCTCTCTATCTCTGTCTATCTCTCTACCGTGGATGTATAACGTTGGTGAAATAAAGTTTTTTCGTCTTTATTTTTTTTTCTTCATACTTTACTGCGAACGATAAAGCGCCCTCGCAATATGAATAAAGTTGAACCGTACGAGCATGCGACAGTTTCACCTTCATTGGGTACTACGTCAAGTGCCCTCGGGACAACACTCCATCGATAATTGTCTTTCGTTTCGCAGTAACGTCTTTCTCTCGTAAAGGACCTCGTTTCTCTTTAAAATACGTCGATCATAACCGTGGAGCAGTAAGCCGCGTTATCGATTCTAATCATGCGTAGATCGTAACGAAGAAATATAACGCCTTGCGTCATACGCGAAAAGGTCAGCCTAAGCTAATCAAGAGTCTTGCGCGTCACAGTTAAAAGAATTCTGAATAAATTACTTTTGAGACACAAGAAGAATAATAATTTTTTTTTTTTTTTTTGAGGGGGGAAATGCCTTTACGCACAGCCGGGGGTCAACTGATCCCCCGAATGTCGGACTCGCCTTGCGGCCCTACCGACTAAAACCCCCCTTCTTGGCACCCGCGCCACCCCGGAACCGCTGTCGCATTACTTCAGGGTGGCGCCTAGGTCTTTACGCTCCTCGGGCGTCCATCGAATCTATCGCCGCCTTTTTTTCGGCGCCCAGGCCTCCGCACTCAGGAGCATAACACCGACGATGGTCTCCTGTGTTATGCCCCCGAACTTGGCCTCCAGTGGGGCCCTCCACACGTTCCACACCTCGCAGTGGAAGAACGTGTGGACGGCATCGTCTCTGGGGGACCCGCAGGATGCACAGCACGGGTACCGGGAATAATAATAATAATAATAACAATAATAATAATAATAATAAACATAAGAAAATTTGAGATTGCATATAATTACGCGACATGATCTTTTTCGCACTGATCATATAATTGTATGGTAAATTATCGGGACAAAGTTGGAAGAAGCACGTCAAAAGGATCACTCAAGCTTGGTAGCGATTCGCACGTTGGCACTAACTAATATCACCGAGTGACATTGTTCGCTCGTGTGTAGCCCTGCCGTCGTGAGCAATTTTGTTTGATCGCGTCTATGTACCGTCGACAATTTGATTTTCCACCTTGCAATTCTAGGCAACGTATTTGCACCAAACCGTGAACAATCTATGTACGGTTCTCCGTTGTTTTCTTTTGTCCTAAGTGAAAATTGCTCGCAGCGCAAATGTTAATGAATTTTTTTCTTCCCTTCAGTGCCACGGTTTTTCTCGGTGAAAAACTTCTAGACTGGCACGTGAACGAGATTAAAAATGTTGAAAGCGATGAAAAATGTATTTTTTATCGGGACAAAAATTGCGAAAAATATTCTGAATAAAGCGTAGCTCGCTGGAACGCCGCGACCGTTATTTAAAACATTCATCGATTAAATACAAAACGCCGTTGAGAAAACACACACGCGCGCCCTCTTCCCTTTTTCTATATCCGGTAATAATAGCTTACGAGGTGGGCGTTTTGACGAGCAATTTTTCATTTAATACGTAATATTAACGAATATAATTCCATTATAAAAATCACCACGTGTCGGGGAGAAGAGAGAGAAGAAAATGAAGAAGGGAGGAGGGGGAGAGGGGGAGGGGAAGAGCGAGAGAACGTGCTCGGTACTTTGTCGGACGAGGGTACCCTCGACTGTTCTGTCACGCGAACGTTTATAAACGTTTTTTTTTCTTCTTTCTTTATTTCCCGCGAGCATTACACGACGTCGTTGAGTACAACGTGTGGAGGGGCGGTGATTTGGCCTGGCACATAATTATTCGCGCGAGAAAGAGAGTGGGCGATCGTGCAATCTTCGAAATTTAGCATGACAAAATTTTTTAACCCCCGTAGGCGGTTGAAGGGCGATTAAGTGGCTGCGATTAGGCTGATACTCTTCTCGCTCACTGCGAATAACCCCCCCCCCCCCCTTCCGCGCCACCGATACGTTTTTAGACAGTCTGGTTCAACTGGCGCGAAAGTTAAACGCACGGTGAGGGCGAAATCTACCCACATTGAGCGCTCTTAAAAATAAAAATCCCCCACGAACGACCCTCCTCCTTCTGTTCGTCGAGCATACGACGTAGGTAGTAGACTAGGGAGTGGTTGGGTTAGATGCGAGCCCTCGTCGTTCGGGGTTGGAAATTCGCTCGGCCGCTACGCGGTAATTATACGGCCGTGTGTCGTAACGGCTCGAGGGTCGAAGTATATCGTTATCGCGATGATCCGCAAAAGCTCTCCGGGGCAGAGCTTTTCTGAAAGTGTGTAATTATCGAACGACACGAAAAAAAAAAAATGCGAAAGGGAAGGGAAAAACGAACGAAGGAAAAAGGTCATTCTTCGCACGTAGGGTAGGGTACGTAACGAACACTAGGGTTTGTATTATTTTATTTAACAAAAGAAGAAAAAGCGTATCTGTCGTCCTCTACACACTCGACTCTTTACTCTACTCTTCGATCATGAATTATTACACTCGAGAAACACGTGTGTGCTCGTGTGTCTGTGCGTGTGTGTGTGTGTTTTTTTTTCTTTCATTCTCTTCGTTACGTAGTTAAAAGTGCAAACAGAAACGAGAGAAGTGAGGCTATTTACGGATGAGGCTTATATACTAGCGATCGTAATGCCCGGGTTGAGCAGTCGTTTGAACTTTGAACTTTCGTGACGCGACTTCTTCGATTAATCAGTCGAATCGATAAAAACGTGTACATTCCGAGGCAGACGGAAGAGGAGGAGGAGGAAGAGGAGGAGGAAGAGGAGGAGAAGGAGGAGGAGAAGGAGAAGGAGGAGGAGGAGGAAAAAAGAAAGAGTTCGCAGACCCGTTGAAAAAATTCGAAAACGAAAATACACTTCGCTATGATTTGGACGTTCTCGTCGATGTGAAAAGATTCGATGAAAATGGCACGTACGAAGATTGCGAGAATTCGTGTTCGCGCGTTGATATAAAAAAAAAGAAGAAGAAAAAGAAGAAAAAGAAAAACAAATCTTCCGGATATTAAAATGACGAACTCGATCGAGCACGGTCGATTTTACGAATTTTCGTGATTTTCAACCGCCCTCGAAGACCACCTCGAGCGCGAAGGAGAAATATCGTAATTACATAGTTCAGTCGCGTCCAATTGCAGTTACATCTACCTCTACCTATACGTCGTTCGATCGATCGAACCGCAAACTTTTCGAGTCTCAAACCCAACCCCCGATACTCGAACTAACCCTCTCCTCCTTTCCCACACACACACCCCTCCCTCTACCCTCGGAGCACCATCTTTCCTCGTCTCCACTACGTATGACGCGGTTTTTCTTTCGACGAGCTGCGAGAGTCTCTGTCCGAGGCGGAAACGCGAACGTGAACGACGCGAGGTCGAAGGGCCAAGAATTTCCGATATCCGCACGATTTGCCGATGTTCCGTGAGTTCTCGGTCCTGTTTTCCGCGCCTTGCCCCCGTACGAACGGAAAATAAAACGAAGCAAAAAAAAAGCGATATAATAGGAAAAACGACAGGAGCAAGCAATCGAGGATCTCACGGGCAGGATCCAGGTGTTACGAAAAATTGTTATCGCATATCGCGCGTCCCGTTGGCATTCGCCCATCCTACACACATTCGACTGTGCTGCCCGCGCGCGCGCGTGTGCATGTGTGTGCATATGTGTGTGAGTGTCGTATCTGTTGGATATCGGTACAATTTTCACGCGGCTATATATTACCGTAAATTTATCGGGAAAACCTCGAGTTCACTCTCGGTTCTCGTCTCCTCCTACTCTCTCTTTCACTCTCTCTCTCTCCACCCCCCCCCCCCTCTTCCCACCAAGCTGCCGCCATCCGATTCTCGTTGTCGTCGTCGTTATTACTTATAGGTACCGGTGCAGAAATCACCCTCGCACCGTGGTCGTACGAGAGAAAGAGAGAGAGCGAGAGAGAGAGAGAGAGAAAAGGGTAGAAACCACCCCTACCTAACACACGTACACACACACGCCCGCGCATACATCTTCGAAGCAGTTTTGAAGGATTAATGCCATTGGGTTTGCACGAACCTATAGAAATCACACCGCCATTCGGCGACCGCACGGCGCAAGATGAAATAAAGTTTCGTTAGCTCAATATGGCGCTCTCACTACCTCTCTCTCTCTCTCTCTCTCTCTCCTCTCTCTCTCTCTCTCTCTCTCTCTCTCTCTCTCTCTCTCTCTCTCTCTCTCTCTCTCTCTCTCTCTCTCTCGGTATGATTTCCAATGTTGGCCAAAGGCCAAACTCCTTTCCACTCGGTTTAACTGAAATAAAGGATTCTCTACCATATTGAGAATTTCCTTCCTTTCCTAACTCCCACTCTCTCCCTCTCTCTCTCTCTTCCTCTATGTCGGGATGGAACAATCAGGTCCCTTGTACGGTTTGTCTCGTTGAATTTCGGACCCTGTCACCGAGCTCTCTCTTTACCTCGCTCTCTCTCTCTCTCCCTCTCTCGTGCCAAGTTGCAAATCGTGTTCCACGACGTAAATATGTACGATTGCGAAATCGAACGAGAGAAAAAGAAATAGGAGAAATAACGATAAAACCGAAAGAACGAAGAGAGAACGTGAAAACGTTTTAGTACGTAAACTCGTGACGGGGAAAAGAACGTTCGATCTTACTAAAAATTCACCCTCCACCCTCCACGGCGTCGCGACTACGCGCACTTTTTGACCGAACTCGATATAAATTCGACCAGATTTTTCACATCGGTACGATTATTATCCTCGATAAAGTTTTCTCGCTCGATTGGATACGGACAAATTTTCGATCGACCGGCTGCTCTCTCGGTTCGCGCGGTAGAAATCGGATTCCTGCGATATTTCACCGCACGGTACGAAAGCGAGGAAACAGCTCGACGGGTCGTTCCCTCATTTTTCCATGCTTTCCCGAAATTTTAAAGTCTTGACTTTCTAAATTTTGCAAAAAAAAGTAAAAAAGAAACATTAAATTAATAAAAACATCGCATAATTCAATGCTTCTTGTTAAAATATGCGGAAGACCCGCGCACGAGCAAAACTCACTAGCGTTGAAAATCACACTCTACTACGGGGAAAACATTCCGCGGCAATATAGTTTCCGCTGTTACAGCAATGCGAAATCGCCTCGGGGGCAAAACAGAGAATAAGCGCCAACAGCGTGTTTGACCCACGTTGAAATGTACAAGTTGGAGTTGCGCCGGTGGAAGGGCTGTCGGGGGTTAACGTCAGTACGGCATAGTGCACGTCGCATCAGTCGACTATGCAACGTCGCATAAAGCAGAAATGGTATAGCCGCCGACTACAAATTTACTTTATTTAATTGACGTATAACGTTTCTCGAGTGGTAGCACGAAAGGAACGAAGGCGAGGGAGGGAGGTAGAGGGTTATGGCGCTTGTTTTGGCGTTGCATGCGAGAGGATTCCTCGAATCCCGCTAGAGGTAATGGAGCGTGGAAAAATTCCAAGCAAGGGTTAAATCAGTTCTCATGCATAACCGAGCTGACGCGTAACGCGACGTGAATTTCCGAGCGAATAATATCCGTCCGTATTTTCCACGACGTCGGTGGTGCAAATGTAATTGATCGGAACGCGGCGTGGGTAATTAACATTCGGGGTAGCACTGTATTATTCAAAGGGTAAGCTTATACACAAGTACATCTTCTTGCCGGGTCCAAAGTCTCGCGTCTCGGTGAGAATCTATGGAACTTCTTGCCGTGCCACAATCCGGATAGTAAAATGAAGATACGGGTGGTGAGAGGGGGGGGGGGGGGGGTTAAGGTCTCGAAAGCAAAGCGTCGGGCTCTTATGATTCTCACTCTCCGAGCAACCAACGTCCCGCGTGTATAGGTAGCTCCTTTTGTGTTAACGGCTCTTGTTCAGCAGTTTCCGAGGAGGAGACAGGAACGAGGGGTATGAGTTCCGTTATGGAAGTGAAGGAGGACCATTTGCCAGGAATGAAGTCCCTGGCGATATCTCGCTTGCTCTCTTGCTCTCTCTCTCTCTCTCTCTCGCTCTCGGTAGCTAGTTAGCTAACCAGCCAACCGCAGACTACCGGAGACTGACCGAGATAACACATCTATAGAGATGGGGTGCTATAGTTAGCCAGGTATCCCTCTGGATGGGGCACTACACTCGAGAGCACGCATTCGGATCTCATTAATTTCCATTGACCATAGCCAGGGCTTGGTAAACGTAGCCGGACAGTACCATACGGTGGGTTCTGGGATCAGAAGCCGAGCCAGATACGATCCAGAATCCTGAGGTTCTCTCTCTGTCTCTATGTCTCCCTCTGTCTCTCTCTCTCCCTCTGACTGGCTGCAGCCCTATTACATGGCCAATTCCACCGACCACAGAGCGAACCGTAGGTCATGAAGGACCGAGTCAAGCTTATGTGCATTCGCAGAAGATTCTCGTCATTGGGTGGCCAACCACGGACGAAAGGACGATAGTTCAATCGTGAGAAAGATCTTTGAATAACGTTCGAAGCTCGATACAAGTATCAATCAATCACTTTTGGATTGTCCCTTAGCGTCGTAAGGTAACCTAAAGCACGTTGACGATATTTGATTCGACGAAGTAATCATTTACGTATGCAGAGTCGGTAATTATTGATGATGTAGGAATGGATCTCCATTCGCTCCCTTGATTGCTTCTCACGAGCTCTGTATTATACGACCAATCTAATGCCTGATGCTGATAGCGCACCAAGCGAACAATAGACCCCAGTAGATATTTACCCCGCGTTCCGCCATCTTTGTAATATGTCATAGCTGACAGAACGAAGGTCTTTCGTACCTGAGTTTCGCGTCCCGAAGCGACGTGTACTAAACTCTGTCGCTGGGGTTCTTCGCCGTCCAAGAATGAAAAGTATCTCCTCGTCAACGAGGGGACGTTGGAAGTAAAGAAAAAGAAGAAAAAACGTATATTTATGAAAAATAAAAATGACTCAATGTCACCAGAGCGGTTGTCGTAAAAGTGGAGTATGTGGAGAGGGTAGGTTGTACGAAGAAATGATCGACGAGGCTGTCATACTCCAGCAATATGAAGTAGCATTTCACGTTCCATCGGACCACGCTGGTTTTTATCCACGCGTTTCTGGAAAAGCTTCGATGCCTCGGAGCATCAACCAGGCCATCTCGACTACCTCAAACGTTCCTACGTTTAATCGACCTACCCCCTACCCTACTTACTCGAGGGTTAAATATACGACCTCGGAATATACACATGTCTTATGCAACAGTGCGATGTGTGTCACTTTCAGATATCGAAACATTCGCGAATATATATCGGAATGGTCTGGAATATCGGATGCGAAAGCCTCTCCCCTAGACCATCCCCTTGCTTCGACGTCGACCTCTGCCTTTTTGCTCTCATAGTCTGATATCCGGGGCCTGTGTCGTCTGCCAACCCCTTGAAAAGGCTCTCGTTTCGTTGCCTTCGGGATTTTGCGTATTCCCCGAGCGAGTACGACATCACTATGAGCCGGAACGACGACGAAACTCGTTCTCCCGCCTGACGTATATCGGAGGAAGAGCAAGACGATGCATTGACGATGAATAATTTGCGATATGTGGGGTCGATTCGAGATATCGAAGATATTGTTCGTGTATCGCATAGGTTCGCCTTTGCATGATAATTAGCTCGTGCGCTAGACATCAAGACGCGCTACGTTCGAAAATTGATGGCGACGGTGTCAGACCGCGTTTCATGACGTTACACAAAGTGTACTATTCCCCGGCGGCAAGCGTATACATATTTCGTAGCTCGTTGGAGTCGCCCGTTGCTGTTTCCTCAAGGTGCCACTTAACACCACGGGATATCGGTCCTTCCAGCATCGTTACATCCCATCCCGTCCCACGCATGCGCAGCACCGCGACCTGTCGACCCTCCTGGAAATGTATTCCCGCACCTGATACCAGCACATTTCCTGTTGGCAGAGCGTTCGTCCGTTACACACCAGGTGTAAGCGAGCGTGACAAGCATCGAGCTTGCGACCAGAGGACCGAGCCTTCGAAAGGGAGGATTGCACATGCATGCGATATATCCCGTTACAGATATGCGAGTTTCTGGGTACGAGATACGACGTTAACACACGGTTGTTACGTGCACATACTCGATTTCGAAGGCAATGAATTTCCATCGGTCTCTGTGGCAAGGGTGCCGGAACGACGGAAGATCGTTATCGCCAGAAATTCCATCCGTTCTATTCGCCTGGCACTGCTCCGAGGTTTCGCGAATCGACCTCCTCTCAATTCCGCAAACCAGTTCGATAAATCGCACACAACTGTAGTTCGGCCGCGAATTTCGATCGGACGATTATCGTCCAGCGGATATCTTTCTTTTTTCACCATTATGTTTTTGGTTCTTTTGTTTTTACAGAACCGATAACGGAAATCGTCGGAGGCTCGGATCTCTTCATAAACAAAGGAAGCACGATAAATATAACGTGCTTGGTCAAACACGCGCCTGAGCCACCTACGACGATAACCTGGAGTCACGATCGTCAGGTAATCGCTATTTTATTTTCGGCGCGATTCTTTTTTTCATAATCGATGTTTCTTCGCGATACGCACCATTCTCGACTCGAACGAGCATATAAAGGGTTAGCGTTCAATTTTTCATGGGATAATGAAGCTCGCGCGTTGTAACGAACGATGATGCGAGATGGTCGGTGGGTTAACCACATTGCCGATTCTTAGTGCTCGGTAGAATTTAAGAATTTATAGCTCGTATGTCCTGTTTAACGAGCAATCGTACGGTAACCGCAATATGCGCGCCACACGACTCACCGCTCGAACACATATTTTGATATTAAACGGAAAGCCCGAGTTATCACGGAAAATTGATCGTTCGCAGTTTAATACCTCGCTGTGTACACTCATATATATACATATTATTGCCTATTTAAAATGGTAGAGTCGTAAATGAAACCATAAAATGTCTCGTATCGGGAATAAGCGTCGACCGTTTCGACTCTTTTAAGAAGTCTAGTTTCAGAACTGTATTTTCACGTGAACGTACTCTCCTGAGAGTGAAAAGATGAATGGGGAGTTCTTTGCTATGTTTTTTTTTCAAATAACATTCAGCGTTATCGACTCGCGGATAATTACCAGTGTCCGTTTCACCACACATACTACGTCTTCACCATTATTATTTTGTTTTCACTCGCAGGCGATTAACTTCGATTCTCCCAGAGGTGGAATTAGCCTCGTTACGGAAAAAGGACGCGTCACCTCGAGCCGGTTGCTCATACAGAAGGCCATACAAGCGGATTCGGGATTGTACACTTGCAGTCCGAGCAACGCGAGTGCGAGCAGCGTACGTGTTCACATTCTCAATGGTACGGAAATGGACGAGTCTACTAACATTTTTTTTCCTCTTTCTTTTCAACTTTTGTTTCAAATCTCATCGTACTAATAATGAACAAATAAAATATACATATATATTATCAAACGAATGAATCGAGGAGCAAACAAAAAAATTGTTCGAACGAAAATACGTAGGTTCGCGGAAGATCGCGATGGTTTGGTTTGTCGCGACGGGGTGACCGACACGAAATTTGTTTCAGAAGAACACCCAGCTGCGATGCATCACGGTACCGGCGACAGAACGTCTGCGAGCTTACTTCCGGTCGTCCTACTTCTTCGGATGATATTCTAGCTCGTGAACGCGTGTGCCGCGAACGACGCGAGTAGACGAGTTCGTCGTTTATCCCGAGGTCCAAGCTCTGCATGCACCGGACGTGTGTGCGCGGGGCAACAAGAGAAAAAGAGAAAAGTAGATCGACAAACAAGATTGTGAATTACCACGAGGAACAAAGTGTGTCGGTGAAACGTTTTCATCCCCTCGTCCCCAGCCCAACCCCCGCCCCCCCCCCCTCCTTTCACTCACCGTTACGAACTCGAACGAAGAGCACTTCGTCGGTACAACGAGCAATTTCGCGAACGTTGCTTGTTTTTTTCTTCTTCTGTTTCTCTCTCTCTCTCTCTCTCTCTCTCTTTATTTCTTTCTTTCTTTTTACTCCTTTTTTATTGTGAAATCGCGTTGAGCATCGACGAAAAACGTGGTGAGAAAAGAGAAAAACTCTTCGAACACTTCCGCCTCTAAGCGCACGTAAAAAAGTTCAATCCCGTAACATCCTCGCGACTCGAACGTCCGGCACTCGATCGCAACCACTTGATTCCTTTTTTTTCTACGTACAAAGTAATAATAATAATAATAATAATAATAATAATAATATAAAAAAAAGAGAGAAAGATTGAAGTGCGGTGAAGTAAAATTGATCGAACGATATAGTAATATTATATATATATATATAAATATATCCGGCGATAATATTCGGGATATTTTATTATTATATCGCATGAGAGAATACGAGAGTTACGAATGACGAATAATTGTTAAAATAAAAAATAAAAATAAAAATGTATCGATTAATGTGAATACCGATATGTCGCAATCATGCGAATTCGAGAAAAAGAAAATGAAAAAAAGATATTCGAGATTCGAACTATTCTCGCGACGATTAGGGTTCCTTCGACCCTCAATTTACCTTCTTTTTTTCTTTTGTAAATAAATCCTTCGAACGTTTTTTGTACATATCACTCGATATAATTAGTAGAAAGCCCCAACACATACACACGAACATAAATTAACGTATATCGGGAATAATCGAGGATTCTATATATCGTCCGTGTACAAACGTGAAAATGTTTATTATTTTCCTTTGCCTCGGGGACAATTTTCATACTCGTTCGTCGAAGAATTTTACGAGCGCTCGAGGGGTTTACCGGAGGAGGCGAAGGGTCGCGAGGGCTGAAAATTGTTGTTCGAGTACCGGTAGTGCTCGTTACTTCCGCGTTAGTGAGTACATCTTCGAGTGCATTCCACGGTGCGGAGCTTTTATCATCCCCCTCTTGCCATACCCGCGAGTACTCTCGAAAATGATGCCCCTGCTCCCACGCTTCCCTCTCGCAGTTACAATAATGGTTCAAGTTTCAAGACGAACTTTATTATAATATTCGTTACGGGCGTTGTTCAACCAGCACGTGACCGTGTCCCGCGAGGGCCAACCGATGGAAGGACGACGTAACCGCTCGCGGTTCGAAGGACCAAGTGAACACGTACGACAACGTCGATTAATTTTTACGCGAAATTTTATCGGACGATATTAAATCAACGATTTATCCCGACGCGAACGAGAGCAAACGATTCTTTCTTTTGCGCGAAAGGACGAGGGACCATCTCGGCAATATTTTGTTTATTATTTTTCTTTATTTTCATTCTTTCCCAAACTTCCCGCACGTTTTGTTATATTGTTTTTTTTTCTTCCCAATTTCCGAATTTCGAAGCTGTACGAATTTTCTCAGTGTTTGATCAATGATGATTGTGATAAATAGATCGTAGGACTACGAGACGTTGAATGTTGGTGACGAAATATTCTCGAGTCTTTGTTTCGCGTCGTAATTTCGTTATTCTATTTTTGTCCTGGCGAATGGTGCATTTTAAGGCATAAGGAAAGAAGAGGTAGTGAATAAACGAAAAAGTAGGAACGATACGGAGACTTTTCTAACGGCCTGCGATAAGTTGCGGTGGCGAAGTGCGAGAGATAATTCGTCAAATAAATTGAAGCAACGATTATCGAGGAACGCGATAAGAATTGTAATACGAAACGTTCTCCGAGCAAGACGATGGATTTGACATTGTAAGAATAAGCGAAAGGAATAACGAAAGACAAAAAGAAAGAATAAAAAAAACTTAAAGAAGAGAGGAATATCTAGATTGTTAATTTCTACAGGTGTATCAATAAAGACATTTGAAGAGAAGGAAGAAATTCGTTCGCCCTTTGACCCACGCGGAGTCCTCGACGAGACACGTCGCGTCGGTCGTCTCGATGCTCCGTTTTTTTTCTTCATCCCCGCGTTTTCTTTTTTTTTCGTGCTTCATCCACCTTCCTTTTTTTACCCTCCTTGCCAACCTCATAATTATGTGTGCTCGCTATTCCTCGGGGCAATTCGTCGCCTCGACACAGAGAGAAGAGAGAGAGGGAGAGAGAGAGAGGGAAAGACGCCCCCAGGAGAAATACCGTCAGACATGCACAGACGCTCGCTCTCTGTCTGGTAAGGACACGGGGTGGGGTGCAAAAGGGCGCGCGCTGAAGCTTCCAACGCGAAAAAAAGAGAGAGACGGACCAATCTGCGCGAGAATTCAGTCTGCGGAACGAATCGCCGGGGGGTGAAGTAACGAAAAAGGACGGAGAATGTGAAGAAGAAGGGCACGAAAGAGATGCTATATTTATGTATATAGATATATATGTGTGTGTCTGTACGACGGTCTTCGTGGTCTCGTCTCTCGAATGAGCCGCGTTTTTTCATTAAGCAAAACGCCCACGGGTACTGAAAGCTACTCTAATTGTTTTATGAAAGCACCGTGGGCTAAGTGGAACATGGCTTCTTGGCTGTTGGTTTCAACGGACTCGCTGAATTCTCCTTGTAATGTGGCTTCTCACATATACATAAATATATATATAGCAGTTCCGGTGGTGAGTATATCGTCCCTAACTCCTCCGTTCCTCGCGAGTCTCAAGGGTGAAGGACGTTTTTTTGGTCCATTCTGGCACCACTTCGCAATACATTCCGGCGAATGTCGCTCAGCGGAAATATATACACGAAAGAGAGAGGTGTAAAGCAAAAAAAAGCAAACAAAATTTTCCGACCCTTTTGCATTGACCCGAATCCCGAGGGCTTTTTCGCAAAAGTCACGAGAGGCTGGCACTTATATTTTCAAGATTTCTACGACCATCGATTTTACAGAATCTTCGAAAGTAACGAAGTTTAGTTGAAATTTACAAAATATCACCAGAAGCCCCTCGACGTCTTTTCCAACCCCTTTGACGAATTAAGAGAGGCCTCGAACCAGCAGGGTTTCGTTACGAATAATTTTCTTCCGAAAATCACAAATTCAAGAATACGTTTCCGCAAACTTTGACACCGAATAATGAAATATATTCTCCAACTAGTTAAAGTGCATTCGGGCAAATAACGGGATAAAGTGAGGAACGCAACGTCAGCGAAAAACAATAATTTCATCGGGTCACCGGTTAAACTACCGGTGTAGGTATATACGTAGCAACATAGCGTCTCGGTTAGTTGCTTCGGAGAAGAAGGGGAAAGGGTAAAAGGGGAGGGGTGTACCGCCATGCTGCTGTCGACGATAAAGGAAATTTGTCGTCGTCCTTCTCGGCAAACGGAAGTACGTAGGTACGTAGCTATATACATACTTACATATATACTTGCAAGCTCTAGAATATATATATATATATATATATATATATAGCAATATTTGTTATCGTATATATATACAGGTTTGTAGTAAAAGTATCAAGTATACGTGTACAGTAGATGCATAATAGTCCGAGACGATGTAGAACGTAGGAAAGAAGAGCCAAGCGAAGAAGGTATCCTGCACACCGATCCTGAGAGCATTTTCCGGTTTCAACGAGGTAGGGGGCGCGCGTCTGGCGACACGAAGCTCTACTAATTTTAAGCACTCAAGAACCGCGAGCCGCATATAAAGTCTTTTCTCCAGTCTTTCTCTCTCTCCCCCTCTCTCTCTCTCTCTCTCTCTCTCTCTGTCTGTCTCGCGTACAACCCTCTGCTTCTCGAATATCCTCTCGGCAAACCTTTTTCTGGTTGTACACAAGAGGTGTGCACAGTTCCGCAAAACGTCCCGAAAGAAACTCATCTTCGTCGCTCTAAATGTCGCGGAGACGCTCTTTCAGGTATTTTTGCCAGGACTGTTCCGGAGATTTTATGATATCGCCACGAAGAGGTGGAGGGGGATGGGAGGACGAAGCTGACGACCGGAGGAGGAAAAAACGGCAAATACTTGCTTCGTACTCGCTCCCGTGTTTGTTCCCTCATAAAACCTTGTCACCGACAGATTTTGAAAAAAATAACGATGCAACGGACGGGGAATGAATCTCGTTCTTTTTTTTTGTTTACCCTCGCTAACAACGTTTTTCACTTTTTTTTAAGACCGATGCACGCTGCACCGACACATTCCCCATTGCGTACGTCGAGTTTTCTGTGTGTGTGTGAGCACGCGTTCTCTCTCTCTCTCTCTCTCTCTCTCTCTCTCGAGTTTCGAGCGACCCGCCGATACCGGGAACGCGAACCCCACTGTACGAGGGTAGGCTTAATTAATCCTCTTGTCGTTTGACGTTACCCATTACCGTTTGAACGGTACGGGGAACGGACAAAAATTGTTGAGAGGCCATTGACTTTTTCGACCCGGAACCTGATTTTTTTTTGTTTTAATTTTACGCCGAACTCCCGTGCCGATATTTTTCTTTACTTTTTAATATCAAATAACAGAAGCAGCGCTATAACGAGATACTGGCGTTTCAGTAGTTTCGCATCAAAGAGACTTTTGTCCTTTTGCTCCCTCTCTCTCGCTTGGTATTCTGTACTTGTTGCGACATATAATGCACGAGGGTGGAAAAAACGGGAGGCAACCGTGTTAACCAGGCAGTTCCCTCTCGAGGAAGAACGAGGCAAACAAGTGGAAAAAAGAGCAGCGGGCGCATAACTGATGAGACATCGTGCTATCGTAATCTGGAAGACCCTGACATTCTTGTCCATTTACATCACCAAACCTTATAAGGGCGAACAAATTTTTTCTAAAAAAAAAACTTCTAAAGGCTATATTGTCATCGCAAATTTCCCGCACAACACGAAAATCATAATTGTGGCTTCGATAATTGAAAATAAATAGGCAAAAACCTAAAAAATCTCCGAAATTTAACGTTTTTTTACTTTTGGCTCATAAACTATCATACGAGAGTAAAACGACTATGATATTCGTGATGTACTGAAAATTTGCCATACGATACAAAATATTACCATTATTTCTCCAGTACTTGATAACTAACAGGCGAAAAAATCGAGAAAACTGGTAAATTTCGTGTTTTCTTGTATTTTAACATGTAAATTGCTACGGGTCAGAAAAATTAATTAAGGTGTACCATTACGAGTAGCGTGAAACTGAAAGAGATTTCGACGTAACCCGAACACCCTATCATTATCACCAACATCACGATCCACTCTCCCTATCTATCTTCCAGTTTTGATATTCGAACGGACGTTTCATCCCCTTGATCATCCTACTACGTTCTAGCGTAATGGCGAGCGGGCTTCTCGATTGATTACGAAAGCGAATCGTCACTTAAGGGCGATTGGTTCGAACAATACGGGTACGAACGCGTTGCTCCGATCAAACGGTAATGTCGATGGTTGACGGGAGGAGCTATATTGCCAGAATCGCACCGGGCCAATGTACGATAGCGGTCGCTATCGTAAACCTCAATTTATGACTCATGAATTCCGATTACTTCAATATTAAGGAGATTCGTAACGCCGAGGTTCTCGTCCCGATGCTGTTTGATCGATCGTTCAATTTAACCGTCGCAATTCCATTTTACGAAAATCGAGGAAATTGAATTTCGGTTAATATTTTATTACATATTTCATTGAGTCAGCACGAGTTATGTCGTTGAATCAAGATGTAATGAAATTATTGTGTCAAAGCGACGAGAATCGTGTGTTCGCAATCGCGAAAGGGAGATGACGGATAAATTTTCATGGACTAAATTTTCTTCCACGAACGACAATTTCCAAACGTTGGAAGGTTTAAAATACTCGTCCAACTTTGTTCCCTGCTCGGCTTCGCCGTGAGATAGCGCCAATAATAGAAGTAATTAACAAAGAGAGCTTTCAGTTTTTAATTAGATTCGAAAATTAGACGCACGATTCGTTCTTCAAATGTAATTACGCGAGGCGCGTCGAGGGGAAAAGCGAAGAGTACAGGGTAGCGAGAGGAGAGAAAGGGTGAGTTTCGACTAGGAGGAATTTTCCACGCCGGAGGGTGAGAGAGGGTGAAAGAGAATGAGAGAGCGAAAGAGCGAGAGAGAGAGAGAAATGTAGCTGGGCTTCCTTATCAGAAAACCGGTGAGAGGACAATTTTACGTTGCCAAGGTATCTGCTGCACGTCCAACGACGCATACGACGCAACGAAGACGACGACGACGACGACGACGACGAGAGCGAGACTTTCGGTCACATTTGTATTTTCCAGACACTCAAATGGTCGCTAACGAGTCGACGCTCGAGCGTTACGTGACTTTGTATTACACTCTACCGGGTTCGGCTAATTGTCGGATATGCAATGGCGCGCGAGTGCAAAAATTTATCTCCCATTTAAATATCAATGCTCGAGGAGGTGTGGGGGTAAAAGAATAGAAAAAAATTGAAGCCAGTAAGCCAACATATATAACGCGAACTCATCGTGGAAAGCGACATTGTGAAAAGCAGAACATTTTTTTAATAAAACGAAAAATCATCGTTGCTCTATAAACGATATAAATTTGTATCCAGTTACAATATTGGCATAATAATTGATTTCAAAAATTTTAAGGAACCGTCGGTGTATTTTGAAAATAATAATAATCAATGACAATTTGGAGATTATGGGAGAAGTGACAATGATATGACTAATCTCACGATGCTGGCGAGGCTTTCATAGTTCAAGTAGGAATCTCCTCAGCATCCGGGACGAGAGCAAGAACTGTGAGCAGGATGGTCGAGGGCGAACCTCTTCCGAAGAAAGATAGAGAGAGCGAGAGAGGATCGTATACGAGCGACTAATTTTCTCCTACGGGAACACTTCAAAGTAACGACCAACTATATATACAGATATATATGTATATCCTCATTCTACTCTTCGTTCGCTATTATCAACGACACACGTGGTGGTAGAAGGGGGTAGATATTATTATCGTGAATTCAAATTAAGATCCTTGGCTCTCGTTCCATGGTTATACTCTAACTCAAACGAAGACGACCTCTATACCTTCCTACCGCTCGTAAGAACAGATTAAATTGAGGAAGTTGGTCCAAGTGCCAGGGAGCTTTGGAAGAGCACTCGTTAGCCCTGAAGATTTGCATTTAAACCTCGTGCGAGCACTACGTTTCATAACCCATTCGGATCAATTATTTCCTCGAATTATTTCCGAACAATAACTTTTGCTTTTTCGTTCGATCGATCGATCGATCCGTTCGTGAACGAACGACTTTTCGTAAATTATTACAAGAAAACTGGGAACCGAATCATCGCAGATGATAGTCCTAACAGCGGTCGAGATATCGTTTGCACAGACTCGCTACTATTTGCTTGGCTTATTGGACCAGACTGGTAACAGGGAGAAAAATTCTCAACGCGAAATCCTAGATCAACCCTCTCGCGACGGAATAACCTTCTGGCTATTTTATCGATTCGATCGTAACAATTCCATCGTCGTACAATAGCTTTGAATTTTTTCGTGATTTAATGTCAACGCGCCAATTGTAAGGTTCTGTAAATTGAATTTCTTTCACGGGTCTACTGTCGTTTCGATGGAGGAAAAATAAATTTCGCCGGAATGATTTAACGAAGAATGAAGGAAGGCAATTGAGAGAAACGAGCGTGAAAACAATGGCGCATTTCGTTATTAATAATGAAACCGCAACGGACGTCGACTCTCCTAAAGTTTCAGTCGTGCACACGGATGCCCGCGTACCTTTACCTACCGACCACCGCGAATACTTGAGTTGGAAAACAAATTTGAAAAATGTTTCTGTCGACGACACGGACATCGTTTTCCTGCGCTCGCATCGGGCTGCTCGGTTTTTATGTGTCATTTAACAGTGTACGAGTTACACACACACACACACACAAACACACACACACACACGTATATGCTCATGTACACCATTCGCCTTTACGCACTCGTAAATCACAGACTAGTTTTATATAATGGTTTCAAATATTCCATTCCCCTCTCTCTATCTCGCTCGGGTCAAGTGCGCGGAGATTAAAGTTTCCCCCGAAATGTAACAAAAGCACCAAAGGGAGAAATGTTTGGATTCGCAATTCGAATTCTTTATCGAATTTTTCAAATCGCATTCTTTATTTAATGAAAACAATGAAATATTGTTCATCCTCGATCGTGCGAAACAAAACAAAAAAATACTCTTCGATCATTTTATTTTCTGTTCTATCAGGGTCGTACCGGAAACCAAGGGGAAAAAGTCAATTTCGTAAATTCGTCGATAATACGTTGAAAAAAAAATGTGAAAAAATACCGGATGGTATTTTCTCCTACGTTGAGAATTTTCTCTCGGGAAGGTCGAATCCGTTCGCGGAAGAAGAAGAAGAAGAAGAAATGAAAGAACAAATAAGGGTCGACTCCTTATCTCAGGGACCTCGGATTTAAGTGGTATCCGCCATTCTGCGATTTTCCTATGTATACATAGGTACGTACATATCGAGGTATAAGGGAGAGAGAGAGAGAGCTGGACCCTCGAACCTATTTCAAGTTCTCTATCACCCTATCGTACCCTCGCTCGCGCGTTTTCCGTACAGTTTTTCGACCTCTTTTCGCCTCGACGCTCCCGGAAGCATCGATCGCTCGATTTTTCATCCCTTAGCGAGCCGAAGCCTTTCTCTCTTCCATTCGGGACCATTTTAGCCGCGTGTTTTCCGCGAATACTTCTCGTTTGACCAGATGGCTTTCCATTAGTTCGAATTTCCGGGGAGCACCCCCTTGCAGCTTCCATCTCTTTCTACCAACATACCTATCCCTCTTACCCATCCCTAGCTTCGACCAAGTCCTCTATCACCAATTCTTGTCTACCCCGAAAGCGTAGATTTCACTGGTACAATCGCATTTCGAGAAGGATTTGGCCCAAAGTATATCCTATCAATCCCCGGGTCCCGAATCGGACAGCGACTCGGCTGGACAACGGACATTTTAAGCTTGGCTCTTCGAACAACGTTTCTCCTGTGGCTAGCTGTATTTCGAGATGAGAATTGGGTCGACCTGTTTCTCTGGTATATAAAGCGATAACGTCGATCAATCATCGATTATGAATGATTGGCAAGTTTTTTTATAATCGACTGGGATAATCGTAATTCCACATGTACGTATCGATTTTTTACTCTCCCGTCGTTCGGTCTCCGAAACGATTATATTTTCGGAACGTTGCACATTTCGGATTGGCGAATATCAATAAATATACCGGGAAATATTCAATTTTTAAATAAGTCTCCACCAGCCGCAATGTTTTACGCTATTATGCAGTAAACTGTCATGCGACTGTTTCATTGGAATCCAACACTTTCAGCGAACCACCCGGTATAGGGCTAGGGAGGGGACATGGGTCCGCTGTGGTCAATGGAGTGGGTGAAACGGATCTCTCCGAGAATATAAGAGGTGTCCAGTGTTGACTCGACCAGATCGTTGTATTCAGCTAGTCGTTGAATAAAGAGCTATCTGTTATAATTAATAAAATAATTAATAATTTATTCTTTTTTTTTTGGTCGACGAACAACTGAAACGCTTGTCGGATAATTTAATTCCGAATGCCATGCTGTTGAAAAATTACGATCAAATCAGTTTCGAAGACGTACAATGTTCTCGGAGGAGACGTATTTCATTCCGTGCGTACGGACTTCCGGCCCGTGGGAGTAATAATTTTACATTCGGGGGCTCGTATACCGTATGATCGTATTAGGCCGGTGAAAGCGGATGTGATTCATCGCTCTCGAGGCCTCCGACCACGACAATTTATATACTCGGGCCCTTTGCTCTCTCGCTAACTTATGAACTTTAGCAGGTGGCTAAGGGCGAATTTATGACTCTCTTAATCCGCGGTTTCCGCGCGCGCGCGCTTCCACGCGCGTGTGTACCACACACGAGATGTATAAATCATGCGAGCATGTGCGCTAAAGTGCGAGCGAACGAACACAATCAAACCTAAAATCAGCAACAAAATCTCGCCTGCGATATTTACCGTATGTGATTGATCGTGGCAATGGGAAAATCTGTTGATACGATACGCGAATTGCACCGTCGAAAAATTATCGTTAAGTTCTCGTTGACATTACGATTTTCATACGAATCAAGAAACAATTATTATCATCATTAATACTAATATTAATAATTAATAATCTGCGTGAAAATTAATTACCCTCGTTCATAATTATTACTGACGATAAGAATTATTAACGAGAACATTAATCTATTACTCTGCTACACGTTTATTCACAATCTATTATAAAATATAACGAAGAGGAAAAGAACAATTTATTATCGCCTTTTTTTCTGTATGTCACCCTTCTCCGAAATTCACTCACGTCCGATCGTCTTATTCTCGAGCTATTGTTAAGAGGGTGCATATATTTCGTAAATATATTTCTCGTGTTTCACGAACGGAGCTTTTCTCTCTCGGTATAGTGAAAAATGTTTTCGTCCGTTCGCAGGAAACCACTAATCTTTGGCTCTATCTCTCTCTCTCTCGCCCTCTCTGTCTTTCCCCCTCTATCTCTCTCGTATCTTTCTATTCGTTCGAGTCTTCCGAATTCATAAATTTTACTTTCTTGCCACCTTACTATTCGTGCCGCAAGAGTATTCCCCGAGCTCCTTTTCTCTCTGTCTCTCACGCTCTCGTGATCCCGTTTTCTCGCATCGGGAGAGTTGCTGGAAGAAGCTATACTATCTGACAAATGGGAGTGGTAGAGCAGCAGTAACGGCAGCAGCAGCAGCAGCAGCTGGCCAGCTTGCATACGGCCATATAATCCCGAAACCGAACTCGCAATTTCGAATTTTCGAGGATTTATCGTGACGCGTCCGGATGAGAGGGAGGGGGCGGAAAGGCGGGGGGGGGGGTGAGCCGCGCGTTGAGCGTATCCAACGTGTCCTGCAACGAACAGCATCGAATATAGCTCGTGAGAAATTTCATACGTATATATATATATATATATATATATATCTGTGTGTATATGTGTAGATTTTCAGGAAATCGTACACAAAGTGCAATTCAACGAAACGTGACTAGGGATTTAGATGAGATTTTTTCGTGATCCCTCCAAGTGGTTTTTCCTGCTCCGGATCGAGAGGTGATTAAGACACCTACTGTACAGCGCTCCGAAAAAAATACATGAATGCAAAGATATTACGTGGAATAAATTTTCTATTTTTTTTTAGGTTCGATTAAACGAATTAATTGTGTAGTTTGTAGGTTGGGACAAATTCGATTTGAATTAAGTATGGAAATGGAACTAACGCAGAAATTATCTTGATTTTCGTGATGAGCGGCTATTTCCGATGAGAATAAAACTTTTTCAAATTATCTTTGAGAAAAGAAATTTATACCCCCCACAAGGGCCTTTTTTGTGGCCAATTTTGCGAATAAACAAATCGCGATTTTCGAGTTTTCGCCATGGTCACAAAAAATTGAACAATCCGGATGATCTTGCGCTTATTCTTTAGATCTTAGCGACCTCTTCAAAAAGTTACTCGTGACAAATAAATTCGGACCTAGACGGATAGGCAGGCAGACAGGAAGATTAAATTTTTTGATCGAAAAGAAGAAAAGATTTTGTCCCATTTTTAGAGTACTTTAGTTAACAAACTTTCGGGGTAATTCGCGTTACGTTGTTGTGATGAAAAGAGGACAAAGGGGGGAATAAAAAGGGAAATCAAGAATTCGGAATCGCGACGAAGACGTTATCTTCTGCCCTGTTTCACGCTCATCCGTCTCGACCCGAAGCCCTCTCGTGCGCGCATCCGGAGAGGTATCTGGAACACGTCGATATAAAAGAGTAAAAGGATACCGCTCTACGATGAATCAAGAAACTGGCCCGGAAACCGTCGGGAACGAGACGGGAATTCACCCGGTGGAAAAGCTCAAATTTAAGTGACACGCGACGTGTGTCCCCAACGACTCGCTACCCTAGGCGAAGGGTTGAGATGCAACCGTATTGCGGAGAAAGAAGACGGAGTAGATGACGAATCTGTCACTGGAACGAACGACGAGACATCTCGGTGTCCTAAATATCTCCATTTTTCATCGTCCCTATTACTTTTTTTTTCCTTCGATCACTCGAACTTTTTCGTCCAATTTTCCGATCTCGCGACTTTGACGAATGAATTCGAGCGAATTTTGCAATAGATCTTTATAATTGAATAAATAAATAATTCTTGTAATTAACGATACGTTCGGTCACGAATAATTTGATTTCTATCGAGTCGAGTCGAGTCAATCTTTGCTACGTTCAAAATCCTCTCTTCTAGTTTCGTGAATAATTACGCTAATGGATTTTCGAGAGACGAGTTTGAATTAGAAATGGCGACACGAAGTGTTTCAAACAGCTACGATCGTCCGTACAAATGTACGTGCGACGTATTGTCTCGGGCAAATACGAAATACAAACCGATGCTTCGAGCTGTTGCTCTAAAAATGCAATTAAACTAAGCGACAAGTTCCTCACCGTCGAAATGGGATAACGCTCATATAATATTCGCATCGTATCTATGTATATTCCAATATCGAGGATCATCGTCGTACGTTTCAATCTCTCAAACACGCACCCCTAAATCCACTAAATTAATTAATTACCCAAGAATAATTAACCGTGACTAATTATAATGTCGCTCGTTAATATTTGGCTGTAAAGATTAAAGAATATTCTACGAAAAAAATCCCCGAATTAAAAAATATAATTAATTTAAAAAGAATTATGAATCAGGAATCAGAAGTGTGAATTTATTAATTTCATTAATTATTAAAAAGTCGCGAATATGTGATTTTGCGGTTCGAATGAAAACTCGTCGACCCCTGTCGCGAAATCACGTGATGGAGGGAGAAGTAAAAGGCGCGATAACGAAGCGAGTCGTATCGTGGAAAATGTTTCAGCCACCAATGAAATATGAATCCTCCTTAACTCTTCAAAACGTTTCGTATCCGATTCGCTGGAGTATTGTAATTATTCTTCGGGCGTTACTATCGTAGACACGTCGGCTCGGTCGTGCATGCAACTGTGCCCATGGTACAATGGATATATATTACGCAGTACGTAAGTACGGGTTGCCGCGTGTCGGAGATAAGCCGAACCGAGAGCGAAGCTTGCACCGAGAGGACGATAGAGAGCTCTCATTAACGTTTTCCCTTACGCGATGAGAATCAACCCCGTGCGAGTTTCGAGCCCTCATGGAAGACGGGTTAAGATTGATGGGGTAATCAAACGTCATCGATCGTATTAAGAGGCAGTGTAACAGCCGACGGGCGCTTCGAAAACGGCATCCCTATTTGTACGAGCACTGAGCAAATGATCGGGTTAAAATTTGGCCAGTACATAGATAATTATGGCACACGGTACATGAGAGTCGCGTTTTTTCGAAATTTTGAAAAAAATTTTGCAGATTCGACTTATCATTGGAGAAATGAGACAATTCTTCATAGTGCACCGATTCGATCGAAATTTCCCGACTCTCACGCACTAGAGCATTAACAAACGCACATTTTGAGCTTTGTTTCGTTAAATTTGATGCAAAATTGGCTTCAAAAATAGGGATGCCGTTTCATGAAAGAAAAAAGCGAGATTTTTGTCAGCGCTACGAGAAAATAGTGTGACGAAATTCCGCGCGAAGCGCTGACGCAACATTCTCACGAGGTCGGTAAGTGCTGTGGCCCGCGCGACGGAAGGGGCTGCCGCGAGAGAGCAAGGCATAGCCGCGCCACGTGTACCCGTTGGACTTTGCCCTGCACGGAGACCTAATATAATGCGTCGCGCGTTAGGCGTGAGGTATAGGCGCGAGTCGCGCCTATACCTCGTAGCTACCCCTCCCAGCCCCCTCGCCCACCGGCGCTCTCATGAAATGAGTACAGTGTGAATCGTAGGTAAGGGCCTCGCTACGCACTGTAGAGCGTTCGCTCCATGCTCGCCGAGACCGAAAAACTCGGCGGCAACTCGAAAACGAAATCCCTAAATTCTCCGGCACTAATCATCCGATCGGGTTGAAATTTGGAGGTGAGCTCCAGAATGATGGTGCGGGGTACCTGAGACTCAGTTTTTTTTTAATGTCGAAAGCGCAACCGCTTTTTTTTTTATAAAAATGATCCAATTTTCATGGTAGCACGATGTTTCTCGTCGCGTTGATGCTACATGGAAATATGCACATTTTGGACTTTGTTTTATATCATTTGATAAAAAAATGACCGAAATATAGCAATTTAAGTTTTTATGCAACGCGGGTCTAGCGACGGCAAGTTCCGTGGCCCGGGCGGCGGGAGGGGTAGCCATGAGAGTCCAAGGCATAGGCAGTCCTCGTGTACATGATGGTCTCTGCACCGAAACCTAACTCGTCGCGTGTATATATATAGATCAGTCACCTCTAAGAAATCAAATTTTCCATATCGTTAGTTCCTGACGAGATAACGTACGTGTCGCATATTTTTTTTAAATGCAAAATTTTTCGAGATATGAATATTCGAGTATTTTCCGACTTTTTAATCAATAAATTATTACATACCTTCTTTCCTTTAATTTTTTTTTTTAATTAAAGTTGTGACAAAAGTACTATAATTTATTATAAAAATATTTAAAACGTAAATAAAAATTACTTGGTACTATTTACTTAACAAATGATTTTTCAATGATTTTTTTAACTGTTAGGGATACGATGGACAATTTAAAAAAAAACCTGTGTGTGTGTTCTTCACACATGCAAGAAGTGAATACTTCTGGTATCCGGCTTTTCGTCGGAATGAAAAATTAAAAATATAATCATTACAATAATCGTTAAGATGATTAAAAACAATCATTTAAAAATCTTTAAAAAACTGTGTTGCGGAGCCTGATGAGGCTAACTCAGAGACCTGCGGAGCCTATAGAAGGCGCTCGGACAGAATACAGACTCTTTCAGAAACCCTGCGGAGACCTATATAAGAACAGCAAAAATAATTTTCATGAAAATGATTACAATTACAAAGATTTATTAAAATAACAATTTATAACAATTATCTAAATAATAATCTATTATATCCGAAGGCCCCGCAGCGCTTTCGAAAGACTGCGCAGGGTTGTAGAAGGCCTGCGGGAGCTGTTGGAGGCCTTCTAAAGCCCAGCGCAGTCCTTCGAAAGTGCTGCGCAGAGTTGCAGAAGGCCTGCGGAGGCTGTAGGAGGGCCCGCAGCACTTTCGAAAGACTGCGCAGGGCTTTAGAAGGCCTCCTACAGCCTCCGCAGGCCTTCTGCGACTCTGCGCAGCATTTTCGAAGGACTGCGCAGGGCTTTAGAAGGCCTCCTACAGCTTCCGCAGGCCTTCTGCAACTCTGCGCAGCACTTTCGAAGGACTGCGCTGGGCTTTAGAAGGCCTCCTACAGCTTCTGCAGGCCTTCTACAACCCTGCGCAGTCCTTCGAAAGCGCTGCGGGGCCTTCGGATATAATAGATTATTATTTAGATGATTCTTTTAAATTGTTATTTTAATGAATCTTTGTAATTGTAATCATTTTCATGAAAATTATTTTTGCTGTTCTTATATAGGTCCCCGCAGGGTTTCTGAAAGAGTCTGTATTCTGTCCGAGCGCCTTTTATAGGCTCCGCAGGTCTCTGAGTTAGCCTCATCAGGCTCCGCAACACAGTTTTTTAAAGTTTTTTAAATGATTGTTTTTAATCATCTTAACGATTATTGTAATGATTATAATTGTAATTTTTCATTCCGGCGAAAAGCCGGATACCAGAAGTATTCACTTCTTGCATGTGTGAAGAACACACACACAGGTTTTTTTTTAAATTGTCCATCGTATCCCTAACAGTTCAAAAAATCATTGAAAAATCATTTGTTAAATAAATAGTACCAAGTAATTTTTATTTACGTTTTAAATATTTTTATAATAAATTATAGTACTTTTGTCACAACTTTAATTAAAAAAAAAAATTAAAGGAAAGAAGGTATGTAATAACTTATTGATTAAAAAGTTGGAAAATACTCGAATATTCATATCTCGAAAAATTTTGCAATTAAAAAAAATATGCGACACGTACGTTATCTCGTCAGGAACTAACGATATGGAAAATTTGATTTCTTAGAGGTGACTGATCTATATATATACACGCGACGAGTTAGGTTTCGGTGCAGAGGCCATCATGTACACGAGGACTGCCTATGCCTTGGACTCTCGCGGCTACCCCTCCCGCCGCGCGGGCCTCGGAACTTGCCGTCGCTAGACCCGCGTTGCATAAAAACTTAAATTGCTATATTTCGGTCATTTTTTTATCAAATGATATAAAACAAAGTCCAAAATGTGCATATTTCCATGTAGCATCAACGCGACGAGAAACATCGTGCTACCATGAAAATTGTATCATTTTTATAAAAAAAAAAGCGGTTCCGCTTTCGACATTAAAAAAAAATGAGTCTCAGGTACTCCGCACCATCATTCTGGAGCTCACCTCCAAATTTCAACCCGATCGGATGATTAGTGCCGGAGGATTTAGGGATTTCGTTTTCGAGTTGCCGCCGAGTTTTTCGGTCTCGGCGAGCAAGGAGCGAACGCTCTGCAGTGCGCAGCGAGGGCCTTACCTACGATTCGCACTGTACTTATTTCAATAGAATGACGGCGGTTGAGAGGGCTAAGGCGTCGTAAGCTTGTCCGGTCATCAGCGGAATCGATGGATCGATTCATCCCTACGACAATTTTTTTTTTTTCGTGTTAACAATTTCATATATTTTTGCTACGAAAATGGCACAATAACGTCTCATAAAACTATAATATTTACCGATTACTCTCGAAGTAACACGACCAACAATAAGACCCACATCATTCACGTCGATGATACAATTAAAAATAAATTCAAACAATACTGTCTTCCATTTGAATGCATTAAAAACAATTAAGACGGTGCTATTTATTCCGATTTTGAGAAAATTAAATTCGATTTCTATACGCGTAACGTCGGGTGCGACGAAGTAATACCCGAGGCTGCCACACCGAGTACCCATTCTTCACGCGTACTGAAATTGAACAATTATTTTCTCCATAACGAAACAAAATACATTGATGAAAATTTTTAGTAGCATATTGGAGGGTTCAAAGTTTCTCAAAAAATAAAAAACAAAATTCTTCAGAAACTTTGAACCCTCCAATATGCTATAAACAATTTTCATGGATGTTTTGTTTCGTTATGGAGAAAATAATTTTTCAATTTCTGTGCGCGTGAAGAATCGGTACTCGGCGTGGCAGCCACTGGTATTACTTCGTCGCACCCGACGTTACGCGTATAGAAATCGAATTTAATTTTCTCAAAATAGGAATAAATAGCACCGTTCTTAATTGTTTTTAATGCATTCAAATGGAAGACAGTATTGTTTGAATTTATTTTTAATTGTATCATCGACGTGAATGATGTGGGTCTTATTGTTGGTCGTGTTACTTCGAGAGTAATCGGTAAATATTATAGTTTTATGAGACATTATTGTGCCATTTTCGTGGCAAAAATATATGAAATTGTTAACACGAAAAAAAAAATTGACGTAGGGATGAATCGATCCATCGATTCCGCTGATGACCGGACAAGCTTACAACGCCTTAGCCCTCTCAGCCGCCGCCATTCTATTGAAATAAGTACAGTGCGAATCGTAGGTAAGGCCCTCGCTGCGCACTGCAGAGCGTTCGCTCCTTGCTCGCCGAGACCGAAAAACTCGGCGGCAACTCGAAAACGAAATCCCTAAATTCTCCGGCACTAATCATCCGATCGGGTTGAAATTTCGAGGTGAGCTCCAGAATGATGGTGCGGAGTACCTGAGACTCAGTTTTTTTTAATGTCGAAAGCGGAACCGCTTTTTTTTTTATAAAAATGATACAATTTTCATGGTAGCACGATGTTTCTCGTCGCGTTGATGCTCCATGGAAATATGCACATTTTGGACTTTGTTTTATATCATTTGATAAAAAAATGACCGAAATATAGCAATTTAAGTTTTTATGCAACGCGGGTCTAGCGACGGCAAGTTCGATGGCCCGTGCGGCGGGAGGGGTAGCCACGAGAGTCCAAGGCATAGGCAGTCCTCGTGTACATGATGGCCTCTGCACGGAATCCTAACTCGTCGCGCGTATATATATAGATCAATCACCTCTAAGAAATCAAATTTTCCATATCGTTAGTTCCTGACGAGATAACGTACGTGTCGCATATTTTTTTTAATTGCAAAATTTTTCGAGATATAAATATTCGAGTATTTTCCGACTTTTTAATCAATAAGTTATTACATACCTTCTTTCCTTTAATTTTTTTTAAAATTAAAGTTGTGACAAAAGTACTATATTTTATGATAAAAATATTTAAAACGTAAATAAAAATTACTTGGTACTATTTATTTAACAAATAATTTTTCAATGATTTTTTTAACTGTTAGGGATACAATGGACAATTTAAAAAAAAACCTGTGTGTGTGTTCTTCACACATGCAAGAAGTGAATACTTCTGGTATCCGGCTTTTCGTCGGAATGAAAAATTAAAAATATAATCATTACAATAATCGTTAAGATGATTAAAAATAATCATTTAAAAATCTTTAAAAAACTGTGTTGCGGAGCCTGATGAGGCTAACTCAGAGACCTGCGGAGCCTATAGAAGGCGCTCGGACAGAATACAGACTCTTTCAGAAACCCTGCGGAGACCTATATAAGAACAGCAAAAATAATTTTCATGAAAATGATTACAATTACAAAGATTTATTAAAATAACAATTTATAACAATTATCTAAATAATAATCTATTATATCCGAAGGCCCCGCAGCGCTTTCGAAAGACTGCGCAGGGTTGCAGAAGGCCTGCGGGAGCTGTAGGAGGCCTTCTAAAGCCCAGCGCAGTCCTTCGAAAGTGCTGCGCAGAGTTGCAGAAGGCCTGCGGAAGCTGTAGGAGGCCTTCTAAAGCCCTGCACAGTCCTTCGAAAGTGCTGCGCAGAGTCGCAGAAGGCCTGCGGAAGCTGTAGGAGGCCTTCTAAAGCCCTGCGCAGTCCTTTGAAAGTGCTGAGCAGAGTTGCAGAAGGCCTGCGGAGGCTGTAGGAGGGCCCGTAGCACTTTCGAAAGACTGCGCAGGGCTTTAGAAGGCCTCCTACAGCTTCCGCAGGCCTTCTGCGACTCTGCGCAGCACTTTCGAAGGACTGCGCAGGGCTTTAGAAGGCCTCCTACAGCTTCCGCAGGCCTTCTGCAATTCTGCGCAGCACTTTCGAAGGACTGCGCTGGGCTTTAGAAGGCCTCCTACAGCTCCCGCAGGCCTTCTACAACCTTGCACAGTCCTTCGAAAGCGCTGCGGGGCCTTCGGATATAATAGATTATTATTTAGATGATTGTTTTAAATTGTTATTTTAATGAATCTTTGTAATTGTAATTATTTGCATGAAAATTATTTTTGCTGTTCTTATATAGGTCTCCGCAGGGTTTCTGAAAAGTCTGTATTCTGTCCGAGCGCCTTCAATAGGCTCCGCAAGTCTCTGAGTTAGCCTCATCAGGCTCCGCAACACAGTTTTTTAAAGATTTTAAAATGATTGTTTTTAATCATCTTAACGATTATTGTAATGATTATATTTTTAATTTTTCATTCCGGCGAAAAGCCGGATACCAGAAGTATTCACTTCTTGCATGTGTGAAGAACACACACACAGGTTTTTTTTTAAATTGTCCATCGTATCCCTAACAGTTAAAAAAATCATTGAAAAATCATTTGTTAAATAAATAGTACCAAGTAATTTTTATTTACGTTTTAAATATTTTTATCATAAAATATAGTACTTTTGTCACAACTTTAATTAAAAAAAAATTAAAGGAAAGAAGTTATGTAATTACTTATTGATTAAAAAGTCGGAAAATATACCAATATTCATGACGCGAAAAATTTTGCAATTAAAAAAAAAATATTTGACACGATATGTTATCTCGCCAGGAACTAATAATATGCAAAATTTGACTAATCTCTGCGAGGCGACTGATCCGAATTTCTAATTCATCACCTATAGTGATGAATTAGAAAATGATATAAATCACTTACTTCTCGTCTTTCCAACCATATTCTCAGAAGATCGTACACTTATGTTATTCTTCTTCGACACTTTTTCTATAACTGATGAGAAAAATGATGGGACAGTACACCGCAAAATGCACGGTTGCCGATGTGTCGGCACACGGGCAAAGGAGGGGATAAAGAACAAAAACGTAGTTATCAAGCTGTATAGCTATAGCGGTAGGGGTGCAAGGGATTTTCGGAAAAATCTACGTGCACGAAATAAGTCTTATATTGCGCATAATCCTTTACAGGTGTCTGAAGGTCCCTTATACACGCGCATTATTTCTTTAGAGACATTTCGTGTGCGATACCCATACATACACACACACACACACACACATATATATAGTGCGTCCTCCCAATAAGAAACTGAAAGCACCACTGTCTCTCTCACTCTTTTGCGCACGAAATTCTCGAGCACGGAGTTTACGTCGGAGTAGGAGAGCGCTCGAGTGGCAAACTGGGGAAAGTTTCTTATTGCCGGGTTTTTTATTGGGAGGTTGAACTGCATATACATGTATCCTACTTCCACTTGTGTCCTCCTTCCATCGATTCTCTTACAATCAGAGAGAGATGAAGGGAAAATACCAGCCGATCCGTGAACTGACCCAATGAGACGGTACGCCACGAAAAGCGTGGTTGTCAATTTTCCGGCAAACGGGTGAAGAAGGGGAAGAAGAAAATAGAAAGACAAAAAAGAGTGTGACGAAGAAAGAAAACATCAGTTCACCACGCTTCATCGCACTAGGGGTGTAAGCCGTACCCCGTTTAAATCGCGGGGTGATTAATATTTTACTGGAGCAACGAAAATAAAATTGTATTGCTAGCAATATATTGTGTCTTTGGAATGTGTCATCTATGTCACTTTATAACGTCGTCTCAAATGGCGGGATACGGGCGAGGTTCGTCATAAAAATTCTCGGTTCGCTACAATCCGCAAAAAGAATATCAGTTCGTAAGAATTGTTTATTGAAAAATCTCTTCAAGAAATGGACCTAGTATTATGCATATTTCTTTAAAGACATATATATGGCCGAAGCATCGGGGTCGGTTCACGGGACTCGCCGATTTTTCGTTCTCAGACTCTCGGAGGCGCCTTCGCTAATCCTTTGGAGACGCCGGTGCTCGGGATTTTCCCGACTGCCGGCGGTGGGAGAGAGCGCGAGCGTATCGCGCGCGTGGCACAAAGCTCAGGCCATCCATGAGCCCCGAAATATATGGCGAGACAATTGATTTCTTTACCCGAATTTTTAACGTTCTATAACCAAATTTGGACTAATATTTTATTTTCAGTTTTGTTTTCATGATTGCCATCAGTTTAACTGTATAAACACTTTTTTTAAATGTATTTTAGTATATTTGTATGAGTATTTTTTCAGTATCCTTCTCTCTCCCTATCGCTACAATGAACTATTCATTTCATTCAATAAATATATTCATTTTAGTTTATAAAAATGATTAATTAACAAACTCGTTAATTAATAAACGCCGCCCTGGTCGCTATTCTGCTCCGTCCGCTAAAACATACGAGGAGAGTATCAGTTTATAATAACCGATTCTCATATAATACGATGACAAGAAATACACTTGGGTATAATATGTATTTCTGCACAGGTTACTGGGTGTATATTACCCAGCGCACATATATGCGCGACCCGAAGAATATGACGACTTGCCATAAACTAATTTTTATTGATATTTTCGTTTCAGCATATCTTTGTATAATTAGTAAAAGCTAAATTATTAAATACGTTAGTTAATAAAGTCGCTCTGCCGAAGAGCGTGATGCCAACGACGTTTGTCGCTGTTCGCCTCCGTTCACTCGAATGGACGGAGAACATTTTTATTGTTTAAAAATGTTTATTGATAAATTCGTTAATTAACGAAAATTGCTCTTTTGAAGAGCGAGAAGCTAACGCCGTGTGTCGTTTATTATCCCCGTCCGCTCAAATGGGCGGAGAGAATTTTTATTGTTCAATTAATAAAAATATGTTAATTAATAAAAGTCACTCTGTGAGACTGGGCGATGTCGATGTTTGGCATTATTCCTCTCCGTTTGCTAAAATCGACGGAGAAATGTGTTGAACATTTTCGGCCTGTGACGTATTAGCAACGCGTCGTAACACGTCGACAATAAGGAGCGTCAAAAATGTAAACATTGGGCGCTCACGATGCCATTGTATTGCGCTCCAAGGCGATGCTCGCGGGGCGCTATATATATATAGTCTGCCAACGTGCTCGAGGGTCGCTTCATTTCAGTCGAGGTTAGTCGCTCAACGCTGCTGGCACGTGCGGGCCTATACGCATGTCAGATCGCGACGGCAATTTTCTTTTACCCGAATTCGTTAATTCGTTTATCATATTTGTGCACATAGTGAAAATGTTGGATATCAGTGATAGTACAGTGAGGATATCAGTGATAGTACAGTGAGGATATCAGTGATAGTACAGTGAGGATATCAGTGATAGTGCAGTGAGGATATCAGTGATAGTGCAGTGAGGATATCAGAGATTATTCAGAAAATATCAGTGAGTGTGCCTATATGTGAAAAAGGTGAAAAAGTAAAACACTTAAAAAAACTACATGTGGCATCCGGCTATACGAAACCCGAGTCTGCAGTTTATTTTTTATTTTTTCCAATTTGCATTCATCGCCATTCTGCTTTCATCTACCGTTTTGATCTCAACTATACCTTACAACAAAATTAAGAGATAATTTTTTTGTACCTAATAAAATACAAAGTTTTGACCGGCATTTGTCGTACGGAGATTTAAAAGAATGCCCGTACGAGAAAGAAAACCAAAGATGTACATGTTACATAGTATTCGTTTATTAGGTATACAAAAATTATCCCTTATTTTTGTGAAAACTATAATTGAGGAGACAAAAACGACGAGCAGAATGGCGGCGAATGAGAATTATTTCGTGAGAATAAAAAGTAAATTCAGTGAACGCGTGTGAAAATAAAATGATGGAACGAAAAAATAAAAGAAATCGAGCGAGTGGTGCCGTCTTCGATTCTTGGAGCCTAGCTCGCGAAAAGCGCGGTTGCCGGTGTTCTGGTCGACGGCGGAGGAAGGCAATGGAAAGCATGAGCGAGCAAGAGAAGGACGGCTGGATAACAGAAGCGACGTCGTACCGTGCGTTTTCGCGCTCGGGGTACAAGCGATCCCGTTTCAATGCAGTTTGGAAACTGAGGTAAGTAATAATTTTTTCGAGCGAGTCAATTTCAGATTTATATCTAGTAATAATTTAATTTAAACTTGTAAATTTGGAAAAATTTCTTTTAATTAACCATTTTTAAACGCCGGTAACTTTTAAAAAAATTAATTAATGGGGACCATTTTTTCTTCAAATTTTTCGTTTTTAAACGCGTTTTATCAGAGAAAAATAAATTCATGTCATACTCTATGAATTTTTTTTTTTAGTGAAAAATCGCAAAATCGTTTAAAGACCAATTTTCGATTTTTACGTTTCTATTTTTATTTAACTTTGATTTACTCTGAGTTTAATACCGCAACATTCATAATCAGCAGATGTTTTTTTTATTAAAAAAAAAAACGTTTTCACTGGCGGTCTTTTCTTTTCCTTTCATACCCCCCCCCCCCCCCCCCCCCCCCCATCCTTTCGAGACGTCGGTACTCGGGATTTTCTCGATTGCTAGCGATGGGGGACAACGCGCTTGAATTCTTTACCGAATCGGTCTTGCTGCAAAATGTAACTAATATTTTATTTGCATGAGTAGAATAAGGTTAGTTTTTCAATTTACTATAATAGTTCATAAACTCCCTGCTAAAGAGCATGGTCACAGCGACCGCGTCCGCTATAATGGACAGGGAGAATTTTAGTAGATAAGAACTGTTAGTTGATAAATATGGTGATTTTAGTTTGTGTTAGATATGTTACGTTTAGTTCGTAAGAATTATTAATTAACACGCATGTTAATTAATAATTGCCTCGCTGAATAGCGAAGTCACAGCGACGCCTGTCGCTGTTCTCCTCCGTCCGCTAAAACGAACGGAGAGAGTATCAGTTTACAAGAACTGATTATCATATTATAATATGATCGCGAGAAATACATTTTCCTGTAATACATATTTCTTCACAGATGACTGGAGGTATTACCCAGACGCATATATATATATATATATATATATATATATATATATATATATAGCCGGAGCATTGTGCTCGACTCACGGCACGGCTTGTGTTTACTCTTCGCTTCTCTCTACAGAGAGCGGCGGAGGGGGAATACGAGTAGCCGCATATCGTGCGCGCGTCACGAGGCCCGGATCATCCGCGGGACCCGAGGGATATGGCAACTTGCCATAAACTAATTTTTACAAACATTTTATTTTCAGAAAATATTTGTATAATTATTATAAGATTAATTATACGATATATTAGTTAATAAACTCGCTCTGTCAAAGAGCGAGGTGCCAGCGACGCCTGTCGCTGTGAGTCTGTCCGCACAATGGACAGAGATATTTTTAATTGCTAAAAATAACGAATTAACAAATATGTTAATTAATCAACTCGCTCTGCTAAAGAGCGAGATACCAGCGACGTCTGTCGCTGTCCTCCTCCGTCCGCTAAAACGGACGGAGAGAGTATCAGTTTATAAGAACTGATTATCATGTAATATGATTGCATGATATATATGTTTGCATAATATACTATATTTCTTTTCAGAACACTGGGTGTATATTACCCAGAAGCACATATATATATATATATATATATATATATATATATATATATATATATATATGCATAGCCGAAGCTTTGCGATCGGCTCTTGGGACTGCTTGTGTTCACTCGCTGCCTCTCTTTGCGAGGAGCGGTGGAGGGGGAACACGAGGTTATGTCCAGCGTGCGCGTGGCACGAGGCCCGGGTCGTTCCTACGACCCGAAATATATGGCATCTTGCCATATACTAATTCTTGATAATTTTTATTTTCAGAATTACAATAAGTTTAATTAATAAGTACGTTAATTTATAAACACCGCGCTGATAAAAAGCGAGTGTCAGCGATGTCTGTCGCTGTTCTCCTCCGTCCGCTAACACGGGCGGAGAGAGTATCAGTTCATAAGAACTGTTAGTCATATGCATAATATGATTGCAAGAATTTAATTCTTGAATAATAAATTTCTTTTTTCAGATGAAATTTTTTTATTTTACCTATAAGACTTATTAATTAACAGAGATGTTAATTAATAAGTACCTTGCTAATGGCAAGGGTACAGCAACACTTGTCGCTATTCTCCTCCGTCCGCTACAATGGACGGGGAGAATTATAGTTTATAAGAATTATTAATTAACAGAAATGTTAATTAATAACTACCTTGCTAAAGAGCGAGGTCACAGCGACGTACGTCGCTGTTCTCCTCCGTCCGCTAAAACGAACGGGGAGAATATCAGTTTACAAGAACTGATTGTCATATTATAATATGATTGCATGATATATATGTTTGCATAATATACTATATTTCTTTTCAGAACACTGGGTGTATATTACCCAGAAGCACATATATATATATATATATATATATATATATATATATATATATATATATATATATATATATATGCATAGCCGAAGCTTTGCGATCGGCTCTTGGGACTGCTTGTGTTCACTCGCTGCCTCTCTTTGCGAGGAGCGGTGGAGGGGGAACACGAGGTTATGTCCAGCGTGCGCGTGGCACGAGGCCCGGGTCGTCCCTACGACCCGAAATATATGGCATCTTGCCATATACTAATTCTTGATAATTTTTATTTTCAGTGTTATAATAAGTTTAGTTAATAAGTACGTTAATTTATAAACACCGCTCTGCTAAAGAGCGAGTGTTAGCGATGTCTGTCGCTGTGCTCCTCCGTCCGCTAATACGGGCGGAGAGAGTATCAGTTCATAAGAACTGTTAGTCATATACATAATATGATTGCAAGAATTTAATTCTTGAATAATAAATATTTCTTTTCAGATGAAATTTTTTCATTTTACCTATAAGAATTATTAATTAACAGACGTGTTAATTAATACGTACCTTGCTAAAGAGCGAGGGTACAGCGACATCCGTCGCTGTCCTCCGTCCGCTAAAACGGACGTAGAGAGTATCAACATAATATAATATGATGGCAAGAAATACATTTTTGAATAATATATATTTCTTTACAGCTGACTGGGTGTATATTACCCCGACGCATATATATATATATATATATATATATATATATATATATATATATATATAGCCGGAGCATTGTGCTCGGCTCTCGGCACGCCTTGTGTTTACTCTTTGCTTCTCTCTACAGAGAGCGGCGGAGGGGGAATACGAGTAGCCGCATATCGTGCGCGCGTCACGAGGCCCGGATCATCCGCGGGACCCGAGGGATATGGCAACTTGCCATAAACTAATTTTTACAAACATTTTATTTTCAGAAAATATTTGTATAATTATTATAAGATTAATTATAAGATATATTAGTTAATAAACTCGCTCTGTCAAAGAGCGAGGTGCCAGCGACGCCTGTCGCTGTGAGTCTGTCCGCACAATGGACAGAGATATTTTTAATTGCTAAAAATAACGAATTAACAAATATGTTAATTAATCAACTCGCTCTGCTAAAGAGCGAGATACCAGCGACGTCTGTCGCTGTCCTCCTCCGTCCGCTAAAACGGACGGAGAGAGTATCAGTTTATAAGAACTGATTATCATATAATATGATGGCATGAAATTTATTTATGCATAATATACTATATTTCTTTTCAGATAACTGGGTGTATATTACCCAGAAGCATATATATATGCATAGCCGAAGCTTTGCGATCGGCTGTTGGGACTGCTTGTGTTCACTCGCTGCCTCTCTCTGCGGGGAGCGGCGAAGGGGGAACACGAGATTCCGTCCAGCGTGCACGCGGCACGAGGCCCGGGTCGTCCTCACGACCCGAAATATATGGCATCTTGCCATATATTAATTTTTAATAATGTTTTATTTTCAGTGTTATAATAAGTTTAGTTAATAAGTACGTTAATTTATAAACACCGCTCTGCTAAAGAGCGAGTGTTAGCGATGTCTGTCGCTGTGCTCCTCCGTCCGCTAATACGGGCGGAGAGAGTATCAGTTCATAAGAACTGTTAGTCATATACATAATATGATTGCAAGAATTTAATTCTTGAATAACAAATATTTTTTTTCAGGTGAACATTTTTTATTTAACCTAAAAGAATTATTAATTAACAAACATGTTAATTGATACATACCTTGCTAAAGAGCAAGGGTACAGCGACGTCCGTCGCTGTCCTCCCCCGTCCGCCAAAACGGGCGGAGAGAGTATCAGTTCAGAATAACTGATTATCATGTAATAATGATTGCAAGAAGTACATTCTTGTACAATAAATTTTTCATTACAGATCACTGGGCTTGAATATATATATATATATATGCCCGGCTGGAGCTTTGAGATCGGGTCTTGGCACTACCTGTGTCAAGACTTTGTCTCTCTGCGGGGAGCGGTGGAGGGGGAACACGAGGTTCCGTCCAGCGTGCGCGCGGCACGTAGCCCGGGTCGTCCCTATGACCCGAAATATATGGCATCTTGCTATATATTAATTTTTAATAATTTTTTATTTTCAGATTTATAATAAGTTTAGTTAATAAGTACGTTAATTTATAAACACCGCTCTGCTAAAGAGCGAGTGTTAGCGATGTCTGTCGCTGTGCTCCTCCGTCCGCTACAATGGACGGGGAGAATTATAGTTTATAAGAATTATTAATTAACAGAACTGTTAATTAATAACTACCTTGCTAAAGAGCGAGGTTACAGTGACGTCTGTCGCTGTCCTCCTCCGTCCGCTAAAACGGACGGAGAGAGTATCAGTTTATAAGAACTGATTATCATATAATATGATTGCATGAAACATATTTTAGCATAATATACTATATTTCTTTTCAGATGATTGGGTGTATATTACCCAGAAGCATATGTATATGCATAGCCGAAGCTTTGCGATCGGCTCTTGGGACTGCTTGTGTTCACTCGCTGCCTCTCTGTGCGGTGAGGGGCGGAGGGGGAACACGAGGTTCGGTCGAGCGTGCGCGCGGTACGAGGCCCGGGTCGTCCGCACGACCCGAAATATATGGCATCTTGCCATATATTTATTTTTAATAATGTTTTATTTTCAGAATTACAATAAGTTTAATTAATAAGTTCGTTAATTTATAAACACCGCTCTGATAAAGAGCGAGTGTTAGCGATGTCTGTCGCTGTCCTCCTCCGTCCGCTACAATGGACGGGGAGAATTATAGTTTATAAGAATTATTAATTAACAGAAATGTTAATTCATAACTACCTTGCTAAAGAGCGAGGTCACAGTGACGTATGTCGCTGTTTTCCTCCGTCCGCTAAAACGAACGGAGAGAGTATCAGTTTACAAGAACTGATTGTCATATTATAATATGATTGCGAGAAATACATTTTTCTATAATACATATTTCTTCACAGATGACTCGGTGTATATTACCCAGACGCATATATGTATATATATAGCCGGAGCATTGTGCTCGGCTCTCGGCACCGCTTGTGTTTACTCTTTGCTTCTCTCTACAGAGAGCGGCAGAGGGCGAATACGAGTAGCCGCATATCGTGCGCGCGTCACGAGGCCCGGATCATCCACGGGACTCGAGGGATATGGCAACTTGCCATAAATTAATTTTTACAAACATTTTATTTTCAGCACATATTTGTATAATTATTATAAGTGTAATTATAAGACACATTAGTTAATAAACTCGCTCTGTAAAAGAGCGAGATGCCACGACGTTTGTCGTGTATTATCTCCGTTCGCGAAAATGAACGGAGATAATTTTAATTGTTAATAAATATTAATTAACAAATATGTTAATTAATAAACTCGCTCTGCCAAAGAGCGAGATACCACGACGTTTGTCGTATATTATTTCCGTTCGCGAATATGAACGGAGATAATTTTAATTGTTAACAAATGTTAATTAACAAATATGTTAATTAATAAACTCGCTCTGCCAAAGAGCGAGATGCCACGACGTTTGTCGTATATTATCTCCGTTCGCGAAAATGAACGGAGATAATTTTAATTGTTAATAAATGTTAATTAACAAATGTATTAATTTATTAACTCGCTCTGCCAAAGAGCGAGATGCCACGACGTTTGTCGTATATTATCTCCGTTCGCGAAAATGAACGGAGATAATTTTAATTGTTAACAAATGTTAATTAACAAATATGTTAATTAATAAACTCGCTCTGCCAAAGAGCGAGATGCCACGACGTTTGTCGTATATTATCTCCGTTCGCGAAAATGAACGGAGATAATTTTAATTGTTAATAAATGTTAATTAACAAATGTATTAATTTATTAACTCGCTCTGCCAAAGAGCGAGATGCCACGACGTTTGTCGTATATTATCTCCGTTCGCGAAAATGAACGGAGATAATTTTAATTGTTAACAAATGTTAATTAACAAATATGTTAATTAATAAACTCGCTCTGCCAAAGAGCGAGATGCCACGACGTTTGTCGTATATTATCTCCGTTCGCGAAAATGAACGGAGATAATTTTAATTGTTAATAAATGTTAATTAACAAATGTATTAATTTATTAACTCGCTCTGCCAAAGAGCGAGATGCCACGACGTTTGTCGTATATTATCTCCGTTCGCGAAAATGAACGGAGATAATTTTAATTGTTAATAAATGTTAATTAACAAATGTATTAATTTATTAACTCGCTCTGCCAAAGAGCGAGATGCCACGACGCTTGTCGTACATTATCTCCGTTCGCGAAAATGAACGGAGATAATTTTAATTGTTAATAAATATTAATTAACAAATATGTTAATTAATAAACTCGCTCTGCCAAAGAGCGAGATGCCACGACGTTTGTCGTATATTATCTCCGTTCGCGAAAATGAACGGAGATAATTTTAATTGTTAACAAATGTTAATTAAGAAATATGTTAATTAATAAACTCGCTCTGCAAAAGAGCGAGATGCCAACGACGTTTGTCGTATATTATCTCCGTTCGCGAAAATGAACGGAGATAATTTTAATTGTTAACAAATGTTAATTAACAAATATGTTAATTAATAAACTCGCTCTGCAAAAGAGCGAGATGCCAACGACGTTTGTCGTTGCATACTCAGAATTATTATAATTCTGTTGCTCGTATTGTAGCAAAACCAAACTTGAATGTTTGGCATGCTCGGCTGTATAAGTGCTCGCAGTGCACGTACACTCGTGCACGTCACATATACATGGCCGAGCGTTAGTATAAGATTTTCGAGAGGGGTGGGTCACGGCTGGCCCTGCTACGACGCCTCGGCCTTCGGCCCGCGTCGATGTGCCGGCGCTTCGTAGCAGACGCGCGCCGTGACATCTAGCGGTAGTCCGCAGCGGCTCGTAGCGAGCTCTGCACTACCGCGGAGAGAGCGAAGCCGTCGAAATTTTCCTGCGTGTTACACTGCCTCTTAAACACGAAACGGGCAGCGTTAAACTGTAGGTATGTGAGGATTGCTTAAAAAAAATTTAAATAAAAAAATCTTCTTATCTACAGCACTTAAAAACGTTGGCGATAACTCGCTCCATTAAAAAAACCAAAGAAAGCTCTATCGGAATATTCACGAAGATTTGTCGAGTCTGTTCGACGCGTGGTATTTTCGACCACATTTTTTTATAGTCCTCTGGCCTACTTGGTAAAAAAAATGATTTTTGACTTTTATAGATATTTCGATGATTCGA
This sequence comes from Netelia inedita, assembly GCA_964017225.1. Classification (NCBI taxonomy): domain Eukaryota; kingdom Metazoa; phylum Arthropoda; class Insecta; order Hymenoptera; family Ichneumonidae; genus Netelia; species Netelia inedita. Next base: position 7,525,487 of record OZ024921.1, read on the forward strand.
GAATTCCTCGGGACTGAATAAATCTGGTATTGGGGAAGATAATTTATAGTTTTTTTCTTTTTTTGCGGAAGATATTATTTTTATCGCGGTCTTTCATTAAGGTGGTTGCGTTTACGAGTTTTTGGTTCACCCTTCTTCGACTTTTGGTTTCTAATACGAAAGCGTGTGTCGGTAGACGAAAAAAAAACAGGTGTGAAAAAAGTCGTCACGCTCACGGTCATTTTCTCACCAGCGAAGCGTTATTTTCCCACCGGTCGACGCCAAGATTTCTTACGGATGGTGTAAAAGTGACTGTAACAAAGAGACGCGGGTTTCTTTTTTTCGTTTTGTTTTTCGTGTCACAAAAAGGAAAAGTCTCGTTTCTTTCGTCGTGCCTGGGCTCTTTCTCGCTCATCTCGCCAGGGCGCGCGAAGGTCGCGGTAAGCCCGAGGCGGCCAAAGGAGAACCTTAGAAAATTCGGATAATGATAGCGCGGAAAGCACGAGGAAAAAAGAACGAGGGCTTTCGTTTAGAAATGAAAGAAAGAGCGACCGAGGGAGAGAGAGAGAGAGAGAGAGAATGAGGGAACAACTTAAATGATATGGAAAAGCGAAAAGCCGAGAGAAAAACGAGAACAAAAAAAAAGCACTCGTCTCGTTAACACGCCCGGTAGTCGCTGATCCACTCTCCGAATGGAATTGTTCCAGCTGGCAAGAAACCCGAGAAGATGAAAGAATGCATCCAAAATCTACAAGGAAAGGCGACGTATAATCTCAAAAAAGAAAGAAATCATACAATATTTATTCATCCGATTAAATTTTTTACGCTTTATCGTAGGTATTTGTTAATAAAATAATTTCAAAGTTGAAAAAGTTTAAAGAAAAACATTAATGTATGTCCGTGTTTCGTTCTTAATACTCGAGATAATGAAAATGTTAAACGTTTTTTTTAAAGAACGTTAATTTTTTTACGTCCCTTGGAAAAATGTTCTTACGCTTGGCGTTTCAACCCTTCGACCCTTTTTAGGGTGGTTTGTATACCGTTGACTCCAGCCCGGTACGGAATTCTGGCCGAAACTCGACAAAGCGACCTCAGCGTGCACAGGGAAAGCATAGAATACGGGAATATAGCGAACGAAAGACGCGAGGGGCTATGATGAGAAGCGAGGGGGAGGTAACGGTGAGGGAAGACGAGATAAATTGCGTGGAATAATCACGGGCGATCCGTCATCATCAGGGTGACCCAGCAGCGAGCTACTAACGCTCTCGTCTCCCTCTTCCCTCCTTCTCGCCCTACCACCAACCCCTCGCCATCGGCCTTTCACCTTTACATCCCTCCTTGCAGTTGGGACCGAGTGTGCGCGCTTTACTCCCTTTGCTTATCTCGACCTACATGTATGTAACGCGAGATAGCCTAACCAGGGAGGTCCAGCCCTTTCGTAAAGTTAGAAACTCACCCTCGTCCCTCGACCCTCGTGCGTTGGTCCTCTTTTGCTTTCATTTCTCTTATCTCTTTCCGCAGTAAAGTTAAAATTACAAATTGATCGAATTTTATCGAATTTACGAGAAGAAATTGAATATTGATTCAAATTGAATGGATCGATAATCATCATTTTTTTGGTCTATTTAGCTTTTCATTTTTTTTTTCATTGTCGCTTATTTACGATAATTCGCCATTTTTCACGAGGAATTTCATTTCACGCTTCACAATTTTCAACTCGTAATTGAACACGCTATATTACAGGATATGGATGCATATAAGTAAGTAAAGTCTAACTATATGTCGGCCATTAACTGGTATATCGTGGCGTGTGTATTAGTGGCTTGCCATTCCGGTCACGAGCTCGGCTTACGTGTACGACTCGATTGAAGGCTCGGCTCGGCCGCTCCTCGAGCGTGCTGGCATCCCATACCAGAAGCTGGAAGTTTCTCCCTTGCCTCCGATAAACGCTCCCCTCCTGTACTTGCTCCACTTACGCCAATGAAGATACTCAGCGTGAGCTTCGCACCGTCCAAGAGAGTGAGCGAGTGAAAGAGAGAAAGAGAGTGAGAGAGAGGGAGAGAGAGAGATGGGAAGTTCTAAGCCATGAATGATGTATCCCCGATAGCACTTACTCGGGATATGATGTTCACCGTAGGGGTCGTATCAGCTGATTGATTTCGGTAATGAGTCGTTCGGGGATAATATAAAACGTATTAATTCGTCGTATTTCGTAGGTTAGCGCAATCTCGCAACGATTAATACAAATTGAATTTAACAAGGATGAGAGGGCAGTCCGATACATCCCTGAGATAAAAATAAGTTTATAACGAAAAACAGGCTTCAAAAACTTGCCCTTCAAGAACAAGAAATAACCTCTGTTCCTAAGCAACTCAATCAATAAAAACAAATATAATCATCGAAATACGAAGTTTTACGAAAATTCTTGTATTTTCCCTGCGAGAAAAATATTCACGAATTTTGTTTTTTCGTTTTTTTGTTGTTGTTGTCATTGCATAAAATGGTAAAAAGCGTTTTCCTAACCGAAGCATGACTCGTTCTCCCCCTACGTACGGGAGTGGAGACGCTACGGGGTGGAAGTATATTGGCTCACGATATGCAACGGGGTGGATCACATCCCTCGTCCAAAGACTCTCGCGGGACCGGAAACGCGCTCCGTTGGTGGTTCACGTCGGTTCCTCGCCACGAGAAAAAGAGAGTGGAGAATGATGTATATATCGTGTGTATACGTATACGCGGTTGCCGTACGAGTGTGTGTGTGTGTGCGCGCGTACCACGTTGCGGATAAATATTTGCAAGCTTTTACCTTCTTCTGGGGGTCTCGGGTCGTCGAGCTCGGCTCGATATATATACGAGAGAGCTTGCTACTGCGGGATTAGAGCAAGAGTGGAATAGTGGCAATTTATGTATGGAGAGCTTTGTGGTGTCGGATATATATACACACACAAATATATGTCTATATAGAAAAAGCAGAGACAGCGCGTTCGGAAAAACGAGGGAACAAGGGAACAAAGAGTCTGCGGTAGAGAGCGCCAGTATCAGCGACACCGAGATTGCGTCGTCGAGGATCGTATATAGCTCCGGGATATTTCTCGAGCTTGCGGTTCGCGCAAGTTTCAAGAGAGCGTGAGAATACGAGCGAAACACGGTACGGACGAGTCTTGAAAATTGCTAAGATAAAAGATCGGGGTGGTAGGTACGCAACTACAGGGGTGGCGTAGGGTACGAGTAAGAAAAACTATCGTATTCGTGGATCGAATTACTTTCGAGAGGAAAGCACAGGCAGGTGGAGGAGTCGCCGATCGTTTATCGATCATTTCGTTTTTCTCGACGATAAACGATGTTACATTCGTCGTAAATCGAAAGATGCATGATGCTTTAAATAATAACGCGAGGTACGATGCAAGCGCAAAAATTGGATTTTTTATTTTTATTTTTTGTTAACTTTTTTTACGACTCGTCAATGTCGCCATCGAACCGATTTTTTCATGTTTTATCGAACGCTACGGCATTCGCGAGCGAGGGAAAAGACGTATCTGTCCGTGTCGCGGCGTGTGCTGACGACGAATTCAGATTCGGCTTTCCGCAAGGGAGGTATCGAGTGGCAGCGAACGGATGGAATAAACCTCGTTATGACGCGGGGAACAAGTTTTACGGCTCGCGAGATACGTGAGATGATTTTCGGTCCTCGATGTCGTACGATACTTTGCAAATGCCGGGATCGATAACGACGACAATGTACCCATACGACGGTGTAAAAAATTTTTGTCGAATGCGAAATCGCGTCGAATCGATGCCGGAAGAGAAAAATCGAGATTTGATTTTTCGTACACGGAGATATTTGAATTTTTGCAAGATCTTAATAAAATGTTATGCCCAGCTACACGACCAACTCGACGACGTGATATCGAGAACCGGACGTTTGATTTAAAAACCAAATTTATTCGACGGACTATTTTATATGAAAAATATTTTTGTTTTTGTTTTTGTGCTCTTTTTTGGGAAGGGGGCGTTTCTTCCCGAAGTAAAATTCAGCCAAGTAAATCGAATGGCAGCGTAACATGGAACGTCACTCCGGGCGACAGACCGTGAAGCCCTGATAGGATATCGTTCGTTCGCTTGCGAAAAATTCACCTCTGAATAGAACGTACCCCGGGTCATATAGTAAAGCTATATATACGCCCCCTAGCAATATATATATATATATATATAGATATTGCTAGGGGGCTTTTCACGATATATCACCCGTCGTTCAAGAATCGAAGCGTTGGAAGCGATTGGAACGCTCTATTCGTAACTTCAATGATGCAAATTATCGAGGAAAAAAAAGTGCCGAGAGAAAAGGATCAGCGCGAAAGCCTCGTGCCAGCCGCGACCCCAAGTACAGCGGGAAGTGTCTTATCGACTGTCAAATTCACGATTTTTTTTTCATTCAACCGCCGATTTGAGAATCTTTGGAAAAGGAAGAAAAATGAACCGACGCAGCTTCCGCGATATTTGAGAAGAGCAAACAGCGAGAATATTTTACTCTTTGGGGATTAAAAATAGGGGCGGAAAAACGAATCTGGTCTCGATAGTTGGTTGCAACGGACGATGAGAGAGTGATGTCTATGCGTGTAGAGATAGGTGGGGAGGGGCATGGGTGTGTCGGATGAATGGACGCTTTGCCGATGCTCGTTCCACCGGAAATCGTTTCTATGCTCTCGCGTTCACACAAAACCGAGCCCTGGCACACAGTTCACGAGCGACGTGCGAAAGACAATGCCATATAAATTCGCGATGGAAGCCTGATGCTCGGGCCGGAAACTGAGCTTGCAACAGAGTATTTTGCGGCAATCGCTGTTCTCGCGCCGGTCGACGTCGATGGCGCAAAAAAAAAATTTTTAAACCTTCAAAATTCTCATAAAATATACTCTTTCTTCGTTATTCCAAAATCCCATAAGCCACGCGATGATTTTCTCAGCTTTTATCCAAGGGTAGTGATTTAAAACCGCATTCAGCAATCGCGTATTAAAGAAAGAAAAAAAAACGATACGTGTATTTTTTTTTACAAATTAACCGTAATTTAGCGAAAATCGATTGTCGATACCGAGAAAAAATTCCGAAGAAAACAAAAGTGAAAATTCCGCGTTGTATTTTTATCCCACGATTATCACTCAGAGTCTCAAAAATAAAAATTAGTGAACTACTGGACTCTTGAATAAGACAAGTCACGCCATCTACCGGAATTTCGAGGAACTTCGCTTAATTTCTTAAATTCAAGCGCATCAACGCAATTTTACGGCCACATTGTCACTCGAATCGTCGAATCAAGGTTGAGAAAGTATATCGTCATGTTTTCGCGTCCCATATTTTACGCGACGACTTTGTTGACTTTTGCGACGTAAAATTTCTTTTTTCCTCACACCAATAGCGAGCAAACTGAATGTAGTCGTTATAACCCCCCCCCCCCTCCCCACCCACTCACCCTCCTCCTCCCGACGGTAATAAAGACGCAAACGACGCGAGAATTTAATTATATTCTTCCATCGGGTGTGCGCGCGCGCGCCCTCATCCCCAAACATACGCGCGTAGCGGCGATAGGGTGTGCAAAATATCACGAAAGAGTATATACCGCCTTGTTTGCGAGACTATATTATATGAATACTGTATGCTATAACGCAGGATGATACGGCACTATGGAGATAAAACCCCAGGTCGAAGTCGGGTGGGGGATGAAAGAAAATTTTCACTCGAGCGCCCTTTTCTCTCTCGTTCGTCGTCAGGTGTGTGAGCTTTCTTGCTACGAAGTTCGCTACTATCCACCCTCGTTATCTACCCTGTAATACTACATCGCTAATACAACGCTGAGACACTCCACGATATCATCAGAATTTCCATGACGAGTCTCCTTTTTACAATAAATAAATAAATAAATAAATAAATATATATATGAATAAATCGAAACTATAAAAAGGTATATATTCGGTTGAAGGTCACGAGCTTGAAACGTTCGATCGCGCGACAATTAATGAATGCAAAAATAAAATTCTTGATTAATCAAAAATAACGACAATTTTTTAAAATATTATTTCTCCTCGTGTAAAATTTTATATTCCTTCGCAATCTCTCGTGCTTTCTATATCGAAAAACTATGGTGAAACTTGGGATAACTTGGGTATAATTAATATTCGCGCATATTCGTTGTTATTCCCGCGGGATCTCCCATCTGGAATAAACAGCTTCATTATAACGCGGAGTGAATTTTAACGGGAGCGTATAAGAATCTCTAAAGGCACAAGCCGAATACCTCTCTTACGTATATACGTAGACACGTATAATCCATGCGGGGGCTGAAACTTCTCGTTAGTTTGAAACAGCTGAGAAAAGCATAGGGCGATTCGATGGAGTGGAACGCGTGGAAAACACACTAAAGATATATTGACCCACCTTCGGGGTCACTATCTACGTTAATACTATCTTTACCCACCTATATATATATATATATATATATAACATTGGAGGAATGTATGTATATATATATATGGAGCTAATAAAGAGAAGGAGCCGTAGTCTCATGGGAAGTGGCGCGAGATTCGTGAGCTAGTCTGCAGGATATTCTTCCCCAAGGAACTGGGGTAATAGTTCTCATGGGTAACTATTTAAGCTTCGTTGTTAGCGGAGTTTCGCGATGGTAAATTCCCGAAAAGGGAAGGTTTCATTCCAACCCCTCTTGCACTCTCTCTCTTTCTCTTTCTGTCTCTAGTTGTTTGGTCGCACGCGCCACGGGGTATCTACCCTCGCTTATTCCCTTGATAAAAACACATCGAGAACCTCGAAAATCCACACTCGTATTTTTATGTCTATATATATATATATATATATATATATATATATATATATATATATATATTTCTCATTCGTCTCACTCGTGATCCGTCGGTACGAGAAATTTCTCGCAATTTCGCGTTCATCGATAATTAACGGCCGACCTGGGAAAACTTTGATCCTCGCCTGATTGAAAATTTATTCAATAATCCCAATCACCGTCAGTTTTAAAAGATCGATTGATAAAGCGTTCGGTAATTTTGTTGAATTTGTTGGAATTGATAAATTAAACGTAGTTCTTCGAAATTCCGGTAGATGGCAACTCGAGTACCAACGGCCCGGAATTTTGCAATCAGTGACTATGTTAACATGTCACACAAACATTTTTTTTAACACAAACTTAAATTCTTAGATCGTCGATAAGATAATTTTTTTTTATATTATTTATAAAATAACAGAGAAATAAAAAGTCTCGTCGTAGTTTAATCTCGAATAATCGAGTATCGACGACAAAAATTCTCGCTTATCGAGATAAAAACGAAGAGAGTTAAACGCGATCGACGCGAAACAAACTTTTATTCGTCGTTTTCTTTTTCTTTATAATATCGCGAACGATAAAAGTATTAAAATATTTTCGTTCCAACGATATTATCATAATTCTCCCCCCCCCCCCCCCCCCCCCGCCTTACCATCCAACCGGTTAACTCGTTCGTTCGAAGATAACGCCAGATCGCACATAGTCATTTGTCAAAACGATAAGATCATCGCGGGAATAACAAAAATACGACCAAGGACGAGAGCGACGACAGGTCGTATAAATCCTACATATTGCGTAATAATCCGATGGGCCTTGGAGGGTGGTGGTGCGACGTAGGTAGCCATTGTGAAGTACGAGGGAATTTCCTGTATGGTAGATGTGGTCAATCTGGTTGCCCTCTACCCGGTAGAAACGGACATAATACATCAGTCGCGATATGCCCACCCTCGTATGCCTATAGGAGCTTTCACAATTCGATTTCTCGCTATATATATAAATATTTGTGTATCGCGGCTTTCTACTAATGACATACATATATGTATATATAAATCCAACCGATGGTTAGACCAGTCAACGTGATCGTTTCTAGACGCATCCGAACGCCATTAATCACCTATCGCGAACGCTTCGACGAGCACGCTAATTAAATGAATCCATACGTTTGTTCAACCTCTATCCAGGAAAACACATGGGTGCCCAGACCCATGCGTGTATATGTGTACGTGTGCCTGCGTGTCCATGTGTGTGTGTGGGTATGCTTAGTTCGAACAGTGCGCCGGAGACTTTACCAGAGTATTGCGCGTGTGGGAGAAGTTCGTAATTCGCTCGCCCTCCCTGCCTGTCCGTCTGTCTATCTGTCTGTCCAACTCTCTCTCTCCCTACCTCATCTCCTAACACCCTGTGCGTCAAATGTGCAGCAAATTTCGAGTAGATCGAAAAACGTTTTACATCGTTCGACGCAAACGTTAATAATCTATCGAAAACCTTAGCAAAAATTTATTAAAACTCTTCGCAGACGGTTTTCTTTTCCATGGTTTGTTTCACCGATCGCTTCGCTACGAAAATAATATTTGCGTTGAACGAAATAACGCTTATCGGACAATTGCCATTTATCACACTCTAGTTTCTATGAATTTTAATTAACGCGTATAAATTTTAATTAACGATCTACCGACGAGTAATAATATTGAAGAAATCTCGAATGCGAGAGTATCACGAGGGTCTCGTTGCTTTATCGAGAATATCGTCTCGAGCTTTAATGTGTAAAAGTAAGCGTTTCGGCGTATCAGAAAAATTGTTACGGCGCGTATAACGAAACGTCATAAGGGGCACGTGACGTGCGAGGGATGATGAGATAAGGCAAAGGAATAACGTGGCTTTCGTTTCCTTCTCGAAAGGGGTTGCCCGAGAGTACTCGCGTTGTTGTAACTCCGGTGGAAAATACGATTGGTCGAGGCAAAAACTACCCTTCGCCCTGCCCCCACCCCTCCACGTTCCTCTCGTAGCGCGAAGCAACTCCGGTGTTTACACAGCATTTACCGGGTCCGGGGTGCACGGATAATTACCACGAAGCCGCGAAAAGCTCACGTGCCACGAAACGCCTCGAACATCAATCACTTTGCCGTTGCGGGGGCGATAGGCGATTCCACACGGGAGTTTGCCGGAGGGAGGGAAAAAAATGAGAACGAGAGTGAAAAAAGGCGAGAGTGCATACGAGAACGAGGCGCGAGACGAGGCGAGATGAAGTTTGAGGCATGGACGACCACCACGCGAAAAGCTCTCGCGCACAAAAAAAACGAAACGACAACAATGAGAAGAAAAAAGAACAAGAAAGCTCGACCCAAGGGGTGTGCTTTGCATTTTTTTTGCAAATGCTCTCTGCGTTTGTGTGCGTGTGTGTGTGTGCGAACGGTACGTTTCGCAATCCGCGTACACGATAGAAGCATTAAAACCACGTGAGTGAGACTCACGGGTGGCCGTTATAAAGTTACTCACGAAGTTATGAAAATGTTCAACCCCGGTGAGAAAATTGCAAAATTATTCGTACATAACGTAGGTAATAAAAATTTGAACGTATTTAAATATAAGAAGAAAAAAAACTAACAATATCTTTGTTTTTCGTGGGTTGATTATTTCGATAAAAATCGTGTCTGGGGATATTTTTATTCAAAGGTCGTGTCAAGGTCGAACCCTTAACGCGGGGAAAATCGTGAAACGTGCGTGAATACGTATTTTCATGGGGAAAGGACGTTTACTGTCCCAAGATCGGATGGGTCATCATCCCTAGGCAAGAGACAATGAGACCCTCGTTGGACGCAACCCTCGGGACTCTAATGAGGGATCCGATTTCTGAGGGTAGGTACGCACCAAAGCGCTCGTGGGCAAAGCTAGAACGGAGCAACGACGTGGCATTTCATCTCGGATTTCGTACAGGCTCGATTATTCTCGGTGTCGTCGACTCTCGGGTCTCTAACGATAATGCTCCATTGTGCACGAGCGAAACAACGCAAGGTGAAGCTGACTTCGAGAAGAGTTTACGCTTCGGAGTCTGTGCAGACATCCCGAAAGAGGATTAAGCTCGCATTGCGCATCCGATATAATTCTGTGCTTGTGCAGCGTAACGTACGTGCTACGTACTGGGTGTCCTATTGTAGCTCCACCCTTCAACCCCCTGATCTGAATATTTTTAAACAATAGCTATTTGGCAAAATAACATACAGTTTCCTGTTAAAAAAGAAGTTAACCTTGGAATGACCTTGAATGACCTCAAGCTGTAATGACATATTTTACTTCCGTCTTTAAACCTTGAGACTTTTATATACGAAAGGTTTTTTTTACATGCTATTGTTTAAATATATTCGACTAGGGGTCTTAAAATGGGACACCCTGTATATCCGAGATAGTGGATCATATCACCGCCAGGTATCGCCTTTTGTCCCTTGTATAATCGTACTGCGGGTCTCTCATTAGTTACTCTTTACCATATCGATCTGTTGAACCTCTTACGTTTATCCCAAACTCGTGTAATGAACGTTGCCTATTTAAACCCTTGGACCAGAGGCTCGCCGATCATTAGCCCAAATCGATCTCGACGAGCGTATAGCGATGGTTCGAGGAGAAATTGGACGCGATCCAGATTTATCAGACGATACGAATTGAAAATTTATTCAATATTCCGGAGTCTCGTGATTATCAAATTGGCCCCACGAGCCGCTAAGTTAAAATAATCCTTCCAATCGTTATGAAAAATTTATGGGACACGCTTCAAACATCGTCGAATATATCTTCTCGATCGATCGAACGACAACAAGGTCTAATTTTTCTTCATAGTTATTCAATTTTATAAATTTAATGTAGTTCCTCGAAATTCTGGTAGATGGCGCCACAAGGCCCTTTTCGACCCTAAGAGCTCTGAATTTTGTACTCGAGTGCTTTTACGTTTCAGAACTTACAGCTTTTTTTAATTCAATTCTCTCGCTTTATTTTTCACACGACACATTGAAAAAATGTTTCGCGACGATCTCGTAGCTTTGCGACACCCTCAACGAAATTCCTCGTTTTTGCTCGAGGGTAGAAAAATAATTGTAACAAGAGACGTTTATTCGGAACGATAATGGCGAAGGTGAAAACCGCAAAGGTAACGAACGATGACTATTTGGAGGATTTGCTGAAATATTAAAGTAGAACGTTTGCAACAGTCGTAATTTAAATGAGCGAAGCACACACTCGAGGTCTCTTGTTATTTTCCTCCCCTTATCGTTAACTCGACTTTTCTTACCCCCTTATTCCACGTCATACGCCCGACTATGTATTACACATCTCTCGTCGGGGTATCCCGTGGCCCTTCTTCCTTTCAACCACCCCGGAAAAGAAAGAATCACGCGACGTATACACAAGAAGGCTCGTGATAGGAAGAAAAAGGGAATGAGAGTTTCAGAAAATTACTGCATAAAGTTCTTATACGAGGTCGACGCGGCAAGCCCTCGGTAGCCGTTGCTTGCCCTGAGCAACTTTAATGACCTTACAAATCTCGGCGAAATGGGGCTATTTCCTCTTGAATCGCGTCTCCAACGGGTGGAGCATTCTCACTCTCTCTATCTTTCTCTCTCTCCCTCTCTCCTTCTATTCCTCCCTTCATCCCTCACACTTTCTTCCAGTCACCCTCTCCAACTCTCACTCCGCGCATACCGTCATTTTCATCGCCGCACCCAATGGTACTCGAGACTTACGTTTTGCCTGTAGATACCACGTAGAATGCATGAAAAACCGCGAACAAAGGACGAACCCGTCCTGTCGACTCGTTCGCTCGTGGAAATATTTCAACGACAGAAATGAAATAAAATTCTAAATGAAATAACTAATTTTCCCTCTCTCTCTCTCTCTCTCGCTGTTTTATAATTTATAATCGAAACAATCGCGACAGAATAAAACAAAATATGTTTAAATTAAAACATTTAAAAAATTCATTCGTTTCGAATCGAATTATTTACGATTATTTGTGAATAAAGTGCGTCAACGACGTGCGATTAATCAACGGGATTGCGAGGAAATAGACAAGACCCTACTGTTACTTTACTTATAAAGGCAGCGAGCATCGCCTATATGAAGTTAGCCCCCCATTTTTCGATTTTCTTGATTCTTTTTTTGTTCCAGGTTGTTCTACATTTGTTCTAAATTGTTCCAGAGTTTTAAGTCGATCAACAAAAAAACATAGCGGAAAAATTAAAAAAACTGTTTTTTGAGTAGCCCCCCATTTTTCAAAAAATCAACTTTTCTTTGTTGTTCTGGATTGTTCTAGTTGTTCTAAACATTGTTCCAAAGTATTAAAACTCTCCGAACAAAATTTAACGAGATACAAAGGGCACTTTGTTCTTATGGGTACATAAATGTTTTTCCCTCATTCAACCGATAACGTTGAATGTTGAATTCTACAAAGAATTGGCCAGAGTGACCAGAATGATAACGTTGAATTCTACAAAGAATTGGCCAGAGTTGAAGTTTGCTCGATGCAAATATGGGTAAGCGTCGACATTGAATTGTAAGTCGATCGTTCTCTCTGGATGAAGTGTACGATTCACACATTTCTGCAATCCGTTTGCAATGCCAAAATACACATATTTACCAGTAGGTACACGTGCCATCATTCTTCTGGATTTCTAAAATATCATACGGCATCGACTCGGTTCGCAAGAATGTTTTCGAGCTTCTCGGTAACTCGGGCATCAGACGATTTCGCAAGATTCTCAATAATTTATCGAGATGAGACTGACGAATATCGCATTCTATAGCCCCTGTGCGTAATTCCCCAATCTCTCTCAGACCATTCGGGGATCTCACTACAGCGAGTGACTCGTCTCGTCATCTATCATATCGCGATTCTCATTATCCATAGCCACATTCGCGTCCTGTTCTTCCTGCCCGTCTAGCTCTTCCTGCTCATTATCGTTTTGAAAGACAAACTCTGGCTCACAAATATTTCGATTAAGCGATTCCGATCTACTGGAGGAAGATGTTGATTCGATGTGTTGATGATCTCCTGCAAAAAAATGCTGATAATTTTTTTTGCGAAATCTATACAATTTAATTTAAATTATTCGAGTACAACTTCTTTAGGCACGTTGAGTATACAATTTCAAAGTCGTCATTTTAAAAAATTGCAGTTCAATTTAATCCTGTCATATTTTTATGGAATGTATGATCACCAAAGAAATTTCACTTCCCTCGCGTCCACTAAGTCCACTAATAGATAATATCAATCAACTTTGTAAAAATTATATAAATTATTGGGGATTTTTTATTATTACTTACTAGAAGTTGAAGCGTTTGCCTCAGCATAACTTTGCAACGCATCCCGAATTTCCTTCTGTACTTGTAGTCCAAGCGAGGGAGTTCGCGCATACTAGGTCTTGGATCCTGGCTGGATTCCAGCTTGATACTGGCTGGATTCCAGCTGGATCCTGGCTGGATTCCAGCTGCATCCTGGCTGGATCCTGACTAAATCCTGACTGGATCCTAGCTGGATCCTGACTGGATTCCAGCTGGGTCCTGAGTGGATACTGACTGGATTCCACCTGGATCCTGACTGGATTCGAGCCGGATTCTGACTGGATTCCAGCTGGATCCTGACTGGATTCCAGCTGGATTCTGACTGGATTCCAGCTGGATTCTGGTTGGATCCTGACTGGATTCCAGCTGGATCCTGGCTGGATCCTGACTGGATTCCAGCTGGATCCTGGCTGGATCCTGACTGGATTCCAGCTGGATTCTGGTTGGATTCTGACTGGATTCCAGCTGGATCCTGACTGGATTCCAGCTAGATCCTGGATGGATTCCAGCTGGATCCTGACTGGATTCCAGCTGGATTCTGACTGGATTCCAGCTGGATTCTAGCTGGATCCTGGCTGGATCCTGACTGGATTCCAGCTGGATCCTGGCTGGATTCCAGCTGGATCCTGACTGGATTCCAGCTGGATCCTGACTGGATACTGACTGGATTCCAGCTGGATTCTGACTGGATTCCAGCTAGATCCTGACTGGATTCCAGCTGGATTCTGACTGGATTCCAGCCGGATTCTGGTTGGATCCTGACTGGATTCCAGCTGGATCCCGACTGGATACCAGCTGGATTCCGACTGGATTCCAGCTGGATGCTGGCTGGATTCCAGCTGGATCCTGGCTGGATCCTGACTGGATTCCAGCTGGATTCTGGTTGGATCCTGACTGGATTCCAGCTGGATCCTGACTGGATACTGACTGGATTCCAGCTGGATCCTGACTGGATTCCAGCTGGATCCTGACTGGATTCAAGCTGGATTCTGACTGGATTCCAGCTGGATTCTAGCTGGATCCTGGCTGGATCCTGACTGGATTCCAGCTGGATCCTGGCTGGATTCCAGCTGGATCCTGGCTGGATCCTGACTGGATTCCAGCTGGATCCTGGCTAGATTCCAGCTGGATCCTGACTGGATTCCAGCTGGATCCTGGCTGGATTCTGACTGGATTCCAGCTGGATTCTGACTGGATTCCAGCTGGATTCTGACTGGATTCCAGCTGGATTCCAGCTGGATCCTGGCTGGAATCCAGCCGGATCCTGACTGGATTCCAGCTAGATCCTGGCTGGATTCCAGCTGGATTCTAGCTGGATCCTGGCTGGATCCTGACTGGATTCCAGCTGGATCCTGGCTGGATTCCAGCTGGATCCTGGCTGAATTCCAGCTGGATCCTGACTGGATTCCAGCTGGATCCTGGCTGGATCCTGACTGGATTCCAGCTGGATCCTGACTGGATTCCAGCTGGATCCTGACTGGATTCCAGCTGGATCCTGGCTGGATCCTGACTGGATTCTAGCTGGATCCTGGCAGGATCCTGACCGGATTCCAGCTGGATCCTGGCTGGATTCCAGCTGGATCCTGGCTGGATTCTGACTGGATTCCAGCTGGATTCTGACTGGATTCCAGCTGGATTCCAGCTGGATCCTGGCTGGATTCCAGCTGGATCCTGACTGGAATCCAGTCGGATCCTGACTGGATTCCAGCTAGATCCTGGCTGGATTCCAGCTGGATTCCAGCTGGATCCTGGCTGGATTCCAGCTGGATCCTGACTGGAATCCAGTCGGATCCTGACTGGATTCCAGCTAGATCCTGGCTGGATTCCAGCTGGATTCTAGCTGGATCCTGGCTGGATCCTGACTGGATTCCAGCTGGATCCTGGCTGGATTCCAGCTGGATCCTGGCTGGATTCCAGCTGGATCCTGACTGGATTCCAGCTGGATCCTGGCTGGATCCTGACTGGATTCCAGCTGGATCCTGACTGGATTCCAGCTGGATTCTAGCCGGATCCTGGCAGGATCCTGACTGGATTCCAGCTGGATCCTGGCTGGATTCCAGCTGGATCCTGACTGGATACTGACTGGATTCCAGCTGGATTCTGACTGGATTCCAGCTAGATCCTGACTGGATTCCAGCTGGATTCTGACTGGATTCCAGCTGGATTCTGGTTGGATCCTGACTGGATTCCAGCTGGATTCTAGCTGGATTCTAGCTGGATCCTGGCTGGATTCCAGCTGGATCCTGGCTGGATCCTGACTGGATTCCAGCTGGATTCTGGTTGGATCCTGACTGGATTCCAGCTGGATTCTGACTGGATTCCAGCTGGATTCTAGCTGGATTCTAGCTGGATCCTGGCTGGATCCTGACTGGATTCCAGCTGGATCCTGGCTGGATTCCAGCTGGATCCTGGCTGGATTCCAGCTGGATCCTGACTGGATTCCAGCTGGATCCTGGCTGGATCCTGACTGGATTCCAGCTGGATCCTGACTGGATTCCAGCTGGATCCTGGCTGGATCCTGACTGGATTCCAGCTGGATCCTGACTGGATTCCAGCTGGATTCTAGCCGGATCCTGGCAGGATCCTGACTGGATTCCAGCTGGATCCTGGCTGGATTCCAGCTGGATCCTGACTGGATACTGACTGGATTCCAGCTGGATTCTGACTGGATTCCAGCTAGATCCTGACTGGATTCCAGCTGGATTCTGACTGGATTCCAGCTGGATTCTGGTTGGATCCTGACTGGATTCCAGCTGGATTCTAGCTGGATTCTAGCTGGATCCTGGCTGGATCCTGGCTGGATCCTGACTGGATTCCAGCTGGATCCTGGCTGGATCCTGACTGGATTCCAGCTGGATCCTGACTGGATTCCAGCTGGATTCTAGCTGGATCCTGGCAGGATCCTGACCGGATTCCAGCTGGATCCTGGCTGGATTCCAGCTGGATCCTGGCTGGATTCTGACTGGATTCCAGCTGGATTCTGACTGGATTCCAGCTGGATTCCAGCTGGATCCTGGCTGGATTCCAGCTGGATCCTGACTGGAATCCAGTCGGATCCTGACTGGATTCCAGCTAGATCCTGGCTGGATTCCAGCTGGATTCCAGCTGGATCCTGGCTGGATTCCAGCTGGATCCTGACTGGAATCCAGTCGGATCCTGACTGGATTCCAGCTAGATCCTGGCTGGATTCCAGCTGGATTCTAGCTGGATCCTGGCTGGATCCTGACTGGATTCCAGCTGGATCCTGGCTGGATTCCAGCTGGATCCTGGCTGGATTCCAGCTGGATCCTGACTGGATTCCAGCTGGATCCTGGCTGGATCCTGACTGGATTCCAGCTGGATCCTGACTGGATTCCAGCTGGATCCTGACTGGATTCCAGCTGGATCCTGGCTGGATTCCAGCTGGATCCTGACTGGATACTGACTGGATTCCAGCTGGATTCTGACTGGATTCCAGCTAGATCCTGACTGGATTCCAGCTGGATTCTGACTGGATTCCAGCTGGATTCTGGTTGGATCCTGACTGGATTCCAGCTGGATTCTAGCTGGATTCTAGCTGGATCCTGGCTGGATTCCAGCTGGATCCTGGCTGGATCCTGGCTGGATTCCAGCTGGATCCTGACTGGATTCCAGCTGGATCCTGGCTGGATCCTGACTGGATTCCAGCTGGATCCTGACTGGATTCCAGCTGGATCCTGGCTGGATCCTGACTGGATTCCAGCTGGATCCTGACTGGATTCCAGCTGGATTCTAGCCGGATCCTGGCAGGATCCTGACTGGATTCCAGCTGGATCCTGGCTGGATTCCAGCTGGATCCTGACTGGATACTGACTGGATTCCAGCTGGATTCTGACTGGATTCCAGCTAGATCCTGACTGGATTCCAGCTGGATTCTGACTGGATTCCAGCTGGATTCTGGTTGGATCCTGACTGGATTCCAGCTGGATTCTAGCTGGATTCTAGCTGGATCCTGGCTGGATCCTGGCTGGATCCTGACTGGATTCCAGCTGGATTCTGGTTGGATCCTGACTGGATTCCAGCTGGATTCTGACTGGATTCCAGCTGGATTCTAGCTGGATTCTAGCTGGATCCTGGCTGGATCCTGACTGGATTCCAGCTGGATCCTGACTGGATTCCAGCTGGATTCTGACTGGATTCCAGCTGGATTCCAGCTGGATCCTGGCTGGATCCTGACTGGATTCCAGCTGGATCCTGGCTGGATTCCAGCTGGATCCTGACTGGATACTGACTGGATTCCAGCTGGATTCTGACTGGATTCCAGCTAGATCCTGACTGGATTCCAGCTGGATTCTGACTGGATTCCAGCTGGATTCTGGTTGGATCCTGACTGGATTCCAGCTGGATTCTGACTGGATTCCAGCTGGATTCTAGCTGGATTCCAGCTGGATCCTGGCTGGATCCTGACTGGATTCCAGCTGGATCCTGACTGGATTCCAGCTGGATTCTAGCCGGATCCTGGCAGGATCCTGACTGGATTCCAGCTGGATCCTGGCTGGATTCCAGCTGGATCCTGACTGGATACTGACTGGATTCCAGCTGGATTCTGACTGGATTCCAGCTAGATCCTGACTGGATTCCAGCTGGATTCTGACTGGATTCCAGCTGGATTCTGGTTGGATCCTGACTGGATTCCAGCTGGATTCTAGCTGGATTCTAGCTGGATCCTGGCTGGATTCCAGCTGGATCCTGGCTGGATCCTGACTGGATTCCAGCTGGATTCTGGTTGGATCCTGACTGGATTCCAGCTGGATTCTGACTGGATTCCAGCTGGATTCTAGCTGGATTCTAGCTGGATCCTGGCTGGATCCTGACTGGATTCCAGCTGGATCCTGGCTGGATTCCAGCTGGATCCTGGCTGGATTCCAGCTGGATCCTGACTGGATTCCAGCTGGATCCTGGCTGGATCCTGACTGGATTCCAGCTGGATCCTGACTGGATTCCAGCTGGATCCTGGCTGGATCCTGACTGGATTCCAGCTGGATCCTGACTGGATTCCAGCTGGATTCTAGCCGGATCCTGGCAGGATCCTGACTGGATTCCAGCTGGATCCTGGCTGGATTCCAGCTGGATCCTGACTGGATACTGACTGGATTCCAGCTGGATTCTGACTGGATTCCAGCTAGATCCTGACTGGATTCCAGCTGGATTCTGACTGGATTCCAGCTGGATTCTGGTTGGATCCTGACTGGATTCCAGCTGGATTCTAGCTGGATTCTAGCTGGATCCTGGCTGGATCCTGGCTGGATCCTGACTGGATTCCAGCTGGATCCTGGCTGGATCCTGACTGGATTCCAGCTGGATCCTGACTGGATTCCAGCTGGATTCTAGCTGGATCCTGGCAGGATCCTGACCGGATTCCAGCTGGATCCTGGCTGGATTCCAGCTGGATCCTGGCTGGATTCTGACTGGATTCCAGCTGGATTCTGACTGGATTCCAGCTGGATTCCAGCTGGATCCTGGCTGGATTCCAGCTGGATCCTGACTGGAATCCAGCTGGATCCTGACTGGATTCCAGCTGGATCCTGGCTGGATCCTGACTGGATTCCAGCTGGATCCTGACTGGATTCCAGCTGGATTCTAGCCGGATCCTGGCAGGATCCTGACTGGATTCCAGCTGGATCCTGGCTGGATTCCAGCTGGATCCTGACTGGATACTGACTGGATTCCAGCTGGATTCTGACTGGATTCCAGCTAGATCCTGACTGGATTCCAGCTGGATTCTGACTGGATTCCAGCTGGATTCTGGTTGGATCCTGACTGGATTCCAGCTGGATTCTAGCTGGATTCTAGCTGGATCCTGGCTGGATCCTGGCTGGATCCTGACTGGATTCCAGCTGGATTCTGGTTGGATTCCAGCTGGATTCTGGTTGGATCCTGACTGGATTCCAGCTGGATTCTGACTGGATTCCAGCTGGATTCTAGCTGGATTCTAGCTGGATCCTGGCTGGATCCTGACTGGATTCCAGCTGGATCCTGACTGGATTCCAGCTGGATTCTGACTGGATTCCAGCTGGATTCCAGCTGGATCCTGGCTGGATCCTGACTGGATTCCAGCTGGATCCTGACTGGATACTGACTGGATTCCAGCTGGATTCTGACTGGATTCCAGCTAGATCCTGACTGGATTCCAGCTGGATTCTGACTGGATTCCAGCTGGATTCTGGTTGGATCCTGACTGGATTCCAGCTGGATTCTGACTGGATTCCAGCTGGATTCTAGCTGGATTCTAGCTGGATCCTGGCTGGATCCTGACTGGATTCCAGCTGGATCCTGGCTGGATTCCAGCTGGATCCTGGCTGGATTCCAGCTGGATCCTGACTGGATTCCAGCTGGATCCTGGCTGGATCCTGACTGGATTCCAGCTGGATCCTGACTGGATTCCAGCTGGATCCTGGCTGGATCCTGACTGGATTCCAGCTGGATCCTGACTGGATTCCAGCTGGATTCTAGCCGGATCCTGGCAGGATCCTGACTGGATTCCAGCTGGATCCTGGCTGGATTCCAGCTGGATCCTGACTGGATACTGACTGGATTCCAGCTGGATTCTGACTGGATTCCAGCTAGATCCTGACTGGATTCCAGCTGGATTCTGACTGGATTCCAGCTGGATTCTGGTTGGATCCTGACTGGATTCCAGCTGGATTCTAGCTGGATTCTAGCTGGATCCTGGCTGGATCCTGTCTGGATCCTGACTGGATTCCAGCTGGATTCTGGTTGGATCCTGACTGGATTCCAGCTGGATTCTGACTGGATTCCAGCTGGATTCTAGCTGGATTCTAGCTGGATCCTGGCTGGATCCTGACTGGATTCCAGCTGGATCCTGACTGGATTCCAGCTGGATTCTGACTGGATTCCAGCTGGATTCCAGCTGGATCCTGGCTGGATTCCAGCTGGATCCTGACTGGATTCCAGCTGGATTCTGACTGGATTCCAGCTAGATCCTGACTGGATTCCAGCTGGATTCTGACTGGATTCCAGCTGGATTCTGGTTGGATCCTGACTGGATTCCAGCTGGATTCTAGCTGGATTCTAGCTGGATCCTGGCTGGATTCCAGCTGGATCCTGGCTGGATCCTGACTGGATTCCAGCTGGATTCTGGTTGGATCCTGACTGGATTCCAGCTGGATTCTGACTGGATTCCAGCTGGATTCTAGCTGGATTCTAGCTGGATCCTGGCTGGATCCTGACTGGATTCCAGCTGGATCCTGACTGGATTCCAGCTGGATTCTGACTGGATTCCAGCTGGATTCCAGCTGGATCCTGGCTGGATTCCAGCTGGATCCTGACTGGAATCCAGTCGGATCCTGACTGGATTCCAGCTAGATCCTGGCTGGATTCCAGCTGGATTCTAGCTGGATCCTGGCTGGATCCTGACTGGATTCCAGCTGGATCCTGGCTGGATCCTGACTGGATTCCAGCTGGATCCTGACTGGATTCCAGCTGGATTCTAGCCGGATCCTGGCAGGATCCTGACTGGATTCCAGCTGGATCCTGGCTGGATTCCAGCTGGATCCTGACTGGATACTGACTGGATTCCAGCTGGATTCTGACTGGATTCCAGCTAGATCCTGACTGGATTCCAGCTGGATTCTGACTGGATTCCAGCTGGATTCTGGTTGGATCCTGACTGGATTCCAGCTGGATTCTAGCTGGATTCTAGCTGGATCCTGGCTGGATTCCAGCTGGATCCTGGCTGGATTCCAGCTGGATTCTGGTTGGATCCTGACTGGATTCCAGCTGGATTCTGACTGGATTCCAGCTGGATTCTAGCTGGATTCTAGCTGGATCCTGGCTGGATCCTGACTGGATTCCAGCTGGATCCTGGCTGGATTCCAGCTGGATCCTGACTGGATTCCAGCTGGATCCTGGCTGGATCCTGACTGGATTCCAGCTGGATTCTGGTTGGATCCTGACTGGATTCCAGCTGGATCCTGACTGGATTCCAGCTAGATCCCGGCTGGATTCCAGCTGGATCCTGACTGGATTCCAGCTGGATTCTAGCTGGATCCTGGCAGGATCCTGACTGGATTCCAGCTGGATCCTGGCTGGATTCCAGCTGGATCCTGACTGGAATCCAGCCGGATCCTGACTGGATTCCAGCTAGATCCTGGCTGGATTCCAGCTGGATTCTAGCTGGATCCTGGCTGGATCCTGACTGGATTCCAGCTGGATCCTGGCTGGATTCCAGCTGGATCCTGGCTGGATTCCAGCTGGATCCTGACTGGAATCCAGCCGGATCCTGACTGGATTCCAGCTGGATTCTAGCTGGATCCTGGCTGGATCCTGACTGGATTCCAGCTGGATTCTGGTTGGATCCTGACTGGATTCCAGCTAGATCCTGGCTGGATTCCAGCTGGATTCTAGCTGGATCCTGGCTGGATCCTGACTGGATTCCAGCTGGATCCTGGCTGGATTCCAGCTGGATCCTGGCTGGATTCCAGCTGGATCCTGACTGGATTCCAGCTGGATCCTGGCTGGATCCTGACTGGATCCCAGCTGGATCCTGACTGGATTCCAGCTGGATGCTGACTGGATTCCAGCTGGATCCTGACTGGATTCCAGCTGGATCCTGACTGGATTCCAGCTGGATTCTAGCTGGATCCTGGCAGGATCCTGACTGGATTCCAGCTGGATCCTGGCTGGATTCCAGCTGGATTCTGGTTGGATCCTGGCTGGATTCCAGCTGGATTCTGACTGGATTCCAGCTAGATCCTGGCTGGATTCCAGCTGGATCCTGACTGGATTCCAGCTGGATCCTGACTGGATACTGAATGGATTCCAGCTGGATTCTGACTGGATTCCAGCTAGATCCTGACTGGATTCCAGCTGGATTCTGACTGGATTCCAGCTGGATTCTGGTTGGATCCTGACTGGATTCCAGCTGGATCCTGGCTGGATTCCAGCTGGATCCTGACTGGATTCCAGCTGGATCCTGGCTGGATTCCAGCTGGATTCTGGTTGGATCCTGACTGGATTCCATCTGGACCCTGACTGGATTCCAGCTAGATCCCGGCTGGATTCCAGCTGGATCCTGACTGGATTCCAGCTGGATTCTGACTGGATTCCAGCTGGATTCTAGCTGGATCCTGGCTGGATCCTGACTGGATTCCAGCTGGATCCTGGCTGGATTCCAGCTGGATCCTGACTGGATACTGACTGGATTCCAGCTGGATTCTGACTGGATTCCAGCTAGATCCTGACTGGATTCCAGCTGGATTCTGACTGGACTCCAGCTGGATTCTGGTTGGATCCTGACTGGATTCCAGCTGGATCCTGGCTGGATCCTGACTGGATTCCAGCTGGATTCTGGTTGGATCCTGACTGGATTCCAGCTGGATCCTGACTGGATACTGACTGGATTCCAGCTGGATCCTGACTGGATTCCAGCTGGATTCTGACTGGATTCCAGCTGGATTCTAGCTGGATCCTGGCTGGATCCTGAATGGATTCCAGCTGGATCCTGGCTGGATTCCAGCTGGATCCTGACTGGATTCCAGCTGGATCCTGACTGGATTCCAGCTGGATCCTGACTGGATTCCAGCTGGATTCTAGCTGGATCCTGGCTGGATCCTGACTGGATTCCAGCTGGATCCTGACTGGATTCCAGCTGGATCCTGACTGGATTCCAGCTGGATCCTGACTGGATTCCAGCTGGATCCTGGCTGGATCCTGACTGGATTCCAGCTGGATCCTGACTGGATTCCAGCTGGATCCTGACTGGATTCCAGCTGGATCCTGGCTGGATTCCAGCTGGATCCTGACTGGATACTGACTGGATTCCAGCTGGATTCTGACTGGATTCCAGCTAGATCCTGACTGGATTCCAGCTGGATTCTGACTGGATTCCAGCTGGATTCTGGTTGGATCCTGACTGGATTCCAGCTAGATCCTGGCTGGATTCCAGCTGGATCCTGACTGGATTCCAGCTGGATTCTGACTGGATTCTAGCTAGATCCTGACTGGATTCCAGCTGGATCCTGACTGGATTCCAGCTGGATTCTGACTGGATTCCAGCTAGATCCTGGCTGGATTCCAGCTGGATCCTGACTGGATCCTGACTGGATTCCTGCTGGATCCTGGCTGGATTCCAGCTAAATCCTGGCTGGATTCCAGCTGGATTCTGACTGGATCCTGGCTGGATCCTGACTGGATTCCAGCTGGATCCTGGCAGGATCCTGACTAGATACCAGCTGGATTCTGGTTGGATCCTTACTGGATTCCAGCAGGATCCTGACTGGAACCTGGCTTGGTTCCAGCTGGAAAGCGTTGGTCAGTTGATCAATTAGCAATAATCAATATATCAATAAATTAGCAATAATTTGTACTTTGGCGGGCCCCCTTCGTACTTTGGCCACCCTTTGTACTTTGTTCTGGGCAAATTCCGAGTTGTTCTGAGTTGTTCTATATCTAAATAATATTGTTCCATATTTTGGTGGCCCTGGCTCAACGTTATCGGTCGAATAAGGGGAAAACATTTATGGCCCTACAAGAGTAAAGTGCCCTTTGTACTTTGTTCTGGGCAAATTCCGAGTTGTTCTGAGTTGTTCTATATCTGATTAATATTGTTCCATATTTTGGTGGCCCTGGCTCAACGTTATCGGTCGAATAAGGGGAAAACAATTTCGTACCTACAAGAGTAAAGTGCCCTTTGTACTTTGTTCTGGGCAAATTCCGAGTTGTTCTGAGTTGTTCTATATCTGAATAATATTGTTCCATGTTTTGGTGGCCCTGGCTCAACGCTATCGGTCGAATAAGGGGAAGATATTTATGGCCCTACAAGAGTAAAGTGCGCTTTGTACTTTGTTCTGGGCGAATTCCGAGTTGTTCTGAGTTGTTCTATATCTGAATAATATTGTTCCATATTTTTGTGGCCCTGGCTCATCGTTATCGGCCGAAACAAGCAAACAAAATTTCGTACCTTCAAGAGTAAAGTGCCCTTTGTACGTTTGTTCCGGATAAACTGAGAGTTGTTCCAGGTTGTTCTATGCCTACTTAACATTGTTCCATATTTTGGTGGCTATGGCTCATCGTTATCGGTCAAAACACGCAAAAATACGAATTTAAACAAATTACGCGCTTGATTTCTTTGTTTCGCTATAGCCCTTTAAATTTTTTTCGTAGGGTTCTAATACTTTGGAACAATGTTAAGAACAACTAGAACAACCCGGAACAACAACAAAAATTTGACTTTTTGAAAAATGGGGGGCTGCTCAAAAAATCGTTTTTTTTTAATTTTCCGCCATGTTTATTTGTTTATCGACTTAAAATTCTGGAACAATTTAGAACAAATGTAGAACAATCTGGAACAACAAAAAAAATTGCAAAATCGAAAAATGGAGGGCTAACTTCATAGAGGCGCGAGCATCGCTTATACGGAGGATTATCGTGGCCAAACTGTCCGTTTATCCGTCTCGGGTGTTTGCGAAATACGAAAAGCTTTGTTTTCTTTGTTTCGCACACGCGATGCATCTGGCCAACGCGGTGACCGACTATCTGTTTTAAATGTGGGTCTCTCGACGCGGGGTAGATCATCCCGAGACAGAATCCTTTATAATCCTGTCGTCACTTTCCCGAGAGAGCCGTCGGCAAAGCTCTCCGCGATGACGAGTTTTCCTTCTCTCTCTCTCGCTCTCCGTTGCTCGTTCTCGCTCCGGTTTCACGTCATTCATTTCCGCGGGAGGGCTTATTATTTCATTTCCGTCGACCCTAGAGGACGCATCCGCACGACGGATCTCTCCTCGTTCCTTTTGGCTCTCTCTCTCTCTCTCTCTCTCTCTCTATCGGTCGAGAGAATTAATTCACGGAAATTCCCTAACGTTTTTCTTTTTCATTCCTCTTCTTCTTCTTCTTCGTTTTTTAGCTCTCTAGTCGCGAGAGCATTCTATACAGGACTTTATCGGAAAAATCTTGCGGTGCACGGTAAGTCTCTCTTTAAGAGACCGCTTTTGAGAGAAACGGCTTTCGTTTTTCTTCTTCTCAGTTTCTTTTTATTTTTCTACACAAAGTTTATGTACAATGAAAAAAAAAATATTTTCAAAAACAACCGCACGCAACGCATGTTTTAAGAAAAACCGTCGAAAATATTTGTCGAACGAATAAGAGTTTTATCGAATATTTTTCATTCCTGAAAGATTCGAAGGAAGAAAAATACACGAGATAAAATCGAGAAATTAAATCATCGAGATGAAAATATTTTCACGAAGAATATAAATTTCGCGGAAAAGGATTCGCCATATCGGAGCTCTCGTCTACCGAGATCAAAATGTCTCCAAGGCTGAAGTTTATCGCGTTACCATCCCGACGTTTTGTCTTTTTTCTTTTTTTTTTAAGAAAAAATCCACCCTAGTCGTTCGATTTGGTCGCATCACGGGAAAACTGCGTTTAAAAGCTCTTTTTACTTTTTATCACTGCCGACACGGGAAAAGTACCGGCGGGAGGTGAAATCGATTTAAAAAAAAAGTAAAAAAAAGAAAAATCGACAGTGAAAAAAAATAGAAGAAATAGAAAGGAAGCGATGAAAACATATACGGCTATCTGGCATTGTTCACGATTTTAGTGAACACTTCGAGAGATCGCAGCGAGTGTAGAAGCTCGTTAAGTTTCGGATTCGGACGATGGGTCATGGACGTATATAGATAAAGGTTATATAAACCTCTGCCACGACGCTCGTTCCGCGCAGTACCTACCGTTCACCGTTCCAGCCGTTCGGTTTTTCCACTCATTCTTTCTTTTTCTCTCCTCTTTATCTCGTATCGTGCGTAACGAGAAGCTTTTCGATCAACGACCGACTTTACGAGCTTTTCCTGCACGACTTTAAGGGCAGCATCCCGACTAGCACCCTCGGATCTCATCTCTTTTGCAAAAGTGCTCGTCGATTGATTGAATCGTCGGATACTTTCCGTACGAAGAATTTTCCTTTATCACTCGCGCCAATACGCTAAAACGGCTGTAACGTTTTAACGCGAAATCCGTAACCTTTTTTCTCTCACGATTTCTTTTTGTTCGTGAAATCAAATTAATATTTGACGAAATGGTAATGAAATTGAGGATTTTTTTCACGAAATCCTCGAGAATCGTTATCGTTCGAGAGATCGGTCGTGACAAAAGTATAAAAATCGACGATTAATTGATTTTAGCTTGAAATATTATCGATAATTATTGCCGAGCCGATCGATCGAGACGATCGATCTTCGGTATGTTGTATAAAAAAACGTCTCGACGATCTTTCACTAGAAACGAAATATTTTTGGTTCTCGCAGTCATAAGTCAAAAATCGTAGAAGCGAGAATTTTGCGCACTTCTCGCTCCCATAAGGATAAAATATAACGCCAAAGAGAAAACTTTGGGACGCGAGCGGTAAATTTTCGAAACTTCCATACGACCTCGCTATTGCACATATACGCGCGAAGTCAGGAAGATCGAGAGGTACCAAACGATCCGAGAAAGGGAGAAAGAATCGTTCGGGAGTATGACCGATTCGCGAAAGAATAGTTTTCTTGAAATGAATTTATCGAAGTATCGCGCTTGGTAGAAAACAAATTGATGAAATCACGTGCTCGAACACAATATCAATTTTTTACCCTCGAGTTCACGACTTTGCATAATATACAAACAAAGTCGAGAACGGATAATCCGTTGATAGAAAGCAAGAAAAACTAAAGATATCGGACTCGTGAGGAACTTGGACAGAAAAAAATAAAAGAAATAAGAAAAAATAAGAAATAAAGAAATTGAATTAAAAAAAAAATAAGAAAATCCAGTAGAATTGAAAAGAGACGTTACGTTAGGCTTACGGGGGAGGAAACAAGCCTGTGGCTCTGAATATATTTTTAACGGCGAAGGAAAAATATGGAACGTTCGGTCGTGGAAAAGATTCGCGTTTTACAACGGAAGGGGCCGATGTCGCGTTTCGCTTGTATTATCTATCTATATATATAGTAAGTAAGGTTCGCGCAGAGAGTTCACCAGTCGCCAGGCGGAGACCAAACAATAGTTAGAATTGCTAAAATATCTTGGTGAATGGATCGGCTCACCGAGCTACCTGGTATATTATTATATTATTATTATTATTCCGAAAATATAATAAGTCCGTGAGTCTGAAGTGAGATACCCTCTCTCTCTCTCTCTCTTCTCGTATTCGTATATATCTCGAGGCTTTTCCGGTATTAAATATATATCTATATATATCGTTGTAACATTCGAGTCTAGCAGGACTATCTGTGCTTGCTCTCTCTCTCTCTCTCTCTCGCTCTCTTTCTCTCTTTCTACGTTCCCGCTTCTTGCACATTTTCCGCCCTTCGGAAAAGGATGAAGGGGTAAAGCTAGCAAGACTCTAAAAGTCGTCGCGAGAAAGACAGATAGATAGATAGAGAGAGAGAGAGAGAAAGAGAGAGAGAGAGAGAGAGATCCGAAACCTCCTTTCGACGCTTCGAGACTCGGCTTTCAATTTGCATCTGATCTAGTTTGGAAGAGTAACTTTTCCCACTTCTATCTACTTCCTTCGTCTTCCTTTCGTTCCTTCCTCGACGGAAACCCCCGATGTTCGAAACGCTCGTATCCCTCCTATATATATATATATATATATATATATATATATATATATATATATATATATATGAGAAACGCGTATCTTCGCACTCTACGAAGGAGCTCTTAGAAGCATTTGTATGCATTCGTCCCTCCCTCCTGCCCGTCTCTCAAGCGGCGAGAGATGGCAAAGGATGTGTGCGACACTTAATTCAACGAGACGTTTCACCGTCGAAATGTATCGGCTTCGCGTACGAGAACGAAAGATGAAGGATGCAAATTTTTTACGATACCAAAACATAATTTACTTTTATTCTGTGAATTTTTCAATACATTATCGCCATTTTCGTATATATTTTGTTCCTATTCGATCGCGATTATGTCAATTTTTTTTTTATCATTCGAGAGAATCGGATTACAAAAATAATTATCAGATTGAAACTTTTGATTTACGCAATATCTCTGTATTTTAATTCTGACTCTGCGTTTCGTACGATAACTCACTTTGCGCGGTATTATGTAGAAAAGAGGGAGTTAGAGAGAGATATAGAGAGGGTGAGACGCCCACTGACAAAGAAACGATGAAGAAGTATAATATACGGATTAAGAATCTAATATGTCGTTAGCTACCATTGTACGTTCGTCACGACGTTCTGTCAACAGAGCTATAACATAACTCAATGCCGTGTGCGTCGAGCGTAAATCCCAAACGAACGCTACGTTCGTACGCGAGGCGGACATTAAAATGAACTCTCGAGAAATACGATGAATCATCGATTTAACATACCCGTTGACAGATACGTGGAATGCATGTTTCTTCGTATTTAAATCGATTCTATGTATAGTCAGAGAAAGATAGATTTTCAATGGGATATAGTTATACGCGTAAGAATTGAAAGTGAAACGTCACTCGTCGATGATAAAGCGTTAAATAATAACTGCGCAGGTAGAGAGATCAACCGTAGAGATCTTTATCGATCGACGAACGTACCAGGAATCTGATAAGTTCGGTATACGCGCTGCGAGAAACGAGAACGAAAAGAGCCAATTTTATTTCTCGCTAGAAATTGTATCTTTTTTTTTTGTTTCTTCTTCTGGTTTTTTCTCGTACTTTTTTCGTTCTTTCACCCTCTGACTCTCCTTCTCTCCTTTCGCTATTACACATATCGCATAATTCTTTTTCTGCGGTCTTGCTTCTATCCTTTCTGCGGCACGAGCTTTTAACTGCTCTCGCGGATCTCTGTATTCCTTCTTTCTGCTCTTCGCGCGACGCCGAGTGGAAATTCCAGGGGAAAACGCGTTTTAAACGTACGAGCCTGGTGCTCAAAGCACGGGCGAGACTTTTCAAGGGGCTGAAGGGGGCAGGGCGAGGTTGGGGGTGGAGAGATAACACCTGGATTAAATGTTACTCGTAGCTTGCTCTCGTTTTTTTCTTTATGTTTTCCTCTCTCTCTCTCTCTCTGAATTGTTCATGGCATGGGTCGAATGTTTTATCATAGCAAAAAAGAACGAGCGTGAAAATGCGTTGGATAATTTTGACGATAAAACTTTCGACTTTCGATCGATTTGAGAAAATTGAACGATTGGAAGTGCGATTTGGTTCGCGCATTATTCCGTTTTTATTTTTCGTTTTTTATCACGAATATCGATAATCGATCGATTGGCGAATAAGTTCGGGTTTGTCATTTTTATCGGACGTCTCGACAGTCTCACGACGATATGGAACTGTCTTAAAAGCTTGACGTTCATTATCCTCTCGTTATCGTGATACAAATTATGAACAAATTAATATCTTCGTTAATTTTATTATCGATCAATATTATCGACGCGTCGCGTCTCCAATACGAACGTGAAAAATTCGAGGACAATGTGCGAAACACCCCCTATCGTGGTAAGTTATTTTGACATTGCGAAGGGGTTAAAATTAGCATAATTATAAAATTATTTCGTCTAGTTTTTAACGATAAAACGTAAAAATCCTCAATTTCGCTTATCGACGCTGTTACAAGACCAATTTATAAACACGCCTGTAATAACCAACGTGATAAAATCTTCGACGAGACTTGAGAATACGAAGTAAGAAATATAATAAAGAACACTCAACGTTACGACTTCATATCGGGTATAAAATATAAAAAAATATAAATATCTCAAAGTGCGAACGTGTACCGTTTCCTTATGGCTTTTTCCATTGGTTCGTTGAATCGGAGAACGGTGTACGTACACGTGGAATCGCATTCGTCGCTTTTCGCGATCGCAATCGATGTTATAGCGCCTCTCTATGTACCGTCTAGTGGCACTAGGGGGTGGGTAAAGTTCAAGAAAGTTCGCGCACTCGGGTCGAGTCTAAAAAGCATTATCCATGTCATTACGAAACCCCTTCACCCTGTCCTCGCTCCACGGTTTCCCGGACTCGACGGTGTCCCGTGTGCGCGCACGAACTTTAGCATCGTTTCTGCTTACGTATCCTTCGCGTATAGTCTACACTACTCTATACCGAAGGAGGATGGGGCAAAGGGGAAAACGACACAGTCGATATAACGTTCGCGTGCTCCACTTCGGCAACTGTCCTGAATACGGATCTTTCTGTATATATATATATATCTCTCTCTCTCTCTCTCTTTCTATCTCTCAGACACTCTCGTCAGCTCTCTCGCAGCGTATAACGTTAGCAAGTTTTCGCTGTGAGTGCACAAGCAAGGAGTTCGATGCATTCCTTTAGCTTCTATTGTCGCGTACGCGATAACGTGGGCGATCGATGTATACGTATATAGGGAGAGAGAGAGAGAGAGAGGGAGAGCGAGTGTGTGTGTGAGAGAGAGAGAGAGAGAGAGAGAGAGAGAGAGAGAGAGAGAGCGAGAGAGAGAGGGAGGGAGAGACGGACAGGAGTGATAAGCAAAAATATTTCTGATCAAGTCGCTATTTTTATCGATACAAAATATTATTTAAACAATAATATTTAATACCGAGAATTAATTAGTATGAACAATCAATTGATTCATTTAAAATATTTTGACGATAATATTTATTACGGGAAATCCATTATTAATCGCGATTAATTAATTTATTACAAATATTTGAACAATAATATTCATTACGAGGATTTAATTGTTTATCGTGATTAATTAATCCGCTAAGAATATAATTTGAGAAAACAATTTCTGAGCCTCGTTTTATTTTGAAATTTCGGATTAATTAAAAGGTCGATACACGAGAGAGGCGATAACGACGGAAAATGAAGAGATCGTGGTGCCGCGAAAGGTGAGATCGGACGGTGGTTTCATATCCCATCGGATACCTCATCATTACAAGAGATCTTACTACAAAGGAAGAAAGCGAGGCGAATTAACACCGGAAGACGCGATACACTACAGAGTGTCGATAGACGGCGAGGAGTATCACTTGGAACTTTACCCTAACCATCGACTCGTTGGTCCTGGCGCCGTGGTCGAACAACGTACGAACTCATCCTCGTCGAAGCATGAGAATTACGATTTTCTCAATGAGGCGAAACTTCGCAAGCTACGAGACACTCAGTGCCATTATCACGGGCGAGTTCGTGATAATGACGAAACGAGCGCCCTCTCCACCTGTTACGGCCTCGTTAGTAACGAATCACTCGATCGGCGTTAAATTAAACGACGATTAAAATTTTAATTTTTAATTTTTTTCATTAATTTGTTATTTTTATTATTTTCTTTCGATGCTTGTAAATTTTTATTCGAAGTAATCATTCGTCCAATTTTATAGGCGGGTTACATAAGAACGAAACGTTCGTTGTATATGATCGAGCCCGTGGCGAATCACGATTTCAATCTCGATACGGAGCATCCCCACATAGTTTATCATCGGGAACACGCAAATTTCGGTAGAAAAGCCTCGACAATGTGCAACACGACCGGCAATCTCGCCAAGAGAATTGTCGAGAATTCTCGCCAATTGACCAAGCGAAATCCACCAAAAGTCGATGATCGTGCGTACACGATAGAATTGCTCGTTGTACTGGACAAATCATTGCTGGATTATCACAGAAGCTTCGACGTAGAAAATTACATCCTGACACTTTTCAACATGGTCAATAATTAATATTACGCACGAATGAAAAATTAACGAATCACGAATCGATAATCGATCGATAATAATTTGAATTTTCCACTACAACTTTTTTAATCCTAAAGTTTAAATTGATTAATTCGTGGTTTTTTTTTCTCTTCGAAATATCGAAGGCCGCGGCTTTATTTCAAGACGTTAGCCTCGGGCTCGAGATGGAGCTAGTTATAGTTCGGATCATAAGGCTAGAAGTTGAGGAGGACGAGGTACGTGATATATATTATCAATATAAAATCGAGAGACGCGGCTTCGAAAGGGACTAAAAGAGCGAAGGTCGTGGTGGGAAAGGGGAGGGAGGTGGGGACATACATAAGCTCTCGGTAAATTAGCTCAGCGACAGGAAATTGCTCGTTCGAAACGGTATACATCCTCTCTTCTCAGGAGTCTCGTAACGTAGAGTCCCTAAGCCTCTTACGATGTTCGGTATCAACCACCGGATGAAACGATTTTTAAGATCAATGTCCGATAACGCTTCGACCCTTCTCTCGATATCGTCCATCGATCCGTTATATTTTACGTGTCCTCCGTACGGAAGATATTAATATATCTCTTTAATCACAGATGAATTTGTCAACGAACAAAGACGCGGAGGTTACCATGAAATATTTTCAAGAATGGCAGAAGAAAATGAATCCCGGTGACGATTCGCATCCGAATCATCACGATTGTGCTATTTTGATAGCAAAGTACGATTAAAATTCTTAATGATTAATTATAAATGACATTGTTCGTTCGGTCGAGTTTTGTAATTAAAATTTTGCCAGGGTAGATATGTGCGTGACGCAAAGTCTGTGCGCTTTTACCGGAATGTCGACGATCGGTGGAACGTGCGATCCTACGAAGGGTGCAACGGTCGTCAAGGACAACGGTCTACAGACGGGATATCAAATTGCTCATCATCTCGGACACACGTATTATTTACAGATTTTCACATCAATGTCGTTTTCTCCTCACTTTCAACGTTTTATTATACGTATTATTATTATTATCAAATTTTTCGTCTCTTTCGACCCTTGAATATAATTGTTAGAGTTGGAATGTCACACGACGCGGGAGATGAAAATGGTTGTCCGGGGATTATTTCTCATCGCAATGGCTACGTAGAAACTACGGTCATGTATCCCGGTTATCATTACGTCACGAAACGATGGTCCAAGTGTTCGCGAAATTACGTCAGACTCTACATCGAGTAAAGTATCTTCGATTAATCGCGTTATCATTAAAATCGGCGCTCTAGAAGAATCATATTTTTTTTCTTCAAACTTTCAACGATCGATTTTTTCAAACGAAACAGAGCTGGTTTAGGAAATTGTTTGCGGGACGAGGCGCAAGATCATCATTTCTCGTCGATCGAGATGTTGCCCGGTGTAATGTACAACGGTGACGATCAATGTCGCCTACGATATCGTCCGGACGCTCGAGAATGCGATTTGGGCATCGTGAGTACAAAATTTTACGTTTTTTAAATTACTTCTTACTTTCTAAAAAAAAAAAAAGAAAAAACGTTTTTGTTTACGTTCGTTAAAAAAAACGTTCAGTCATGTCTGCGTTAACAATTTTACGTAATTAACGTTACTTTTTTTTCTTTCGTTCACGTTCGTTAATCTCGCTCTTCGTTCGCTCGTGTCCTACGCGCGCTAATTGATTATGTAGCGAAATTAATTAATCACTCGAGATAACGATTGGCGTAATTGTCGTTACGGAAAATATCTCGTTATTATCGTTACGAATAAATTTTTACCGTGGGTCGCATTTTAGCTTTTTGTTTCAAAATTTATTTGTTCTTTCTTTTTTTTTTACCAAGAGACAAGGAGAGACAATTAAACGCAAATGACCCTTTTTCAACGCGTATCGCTCGTTTCGGCGTTTTCAATGGAATTTTACGCGCCCGAGTGATAACCGTAAGCTCGCACCATCTGTAGCTCGATTCTGCAAGCCTCTCGAGCCTCGCGCGAACCCCACGAATCTGCTTTACCCACTCGTCGCTGAGTAAGAGGCGATAAAATGCAGCGTCGCGATAATCCGGATCGTTCGAAATAACACAATTCGATCGAGTTCGATCTGCGATTTCGTAATATACATATATACTTGTATTCTGTTTATTTTTGCAGACGTGCGACACCCTAAAATGCGCAATACCGGGAAGGGGTTGCATTTCGGCGAAAAAGCCACCGGCCGAGGGAACAGCGTGCGGAGAAAAGAGAGTAAAAATTCATGTTTTATCAATATTTATCCTAAGAAATTAATGATATAATTTCCAATAAAAAGAATTGCTTGGGATAATCAAATTAACGATCGAAACAATAGAAATATTATGAAACAATGAAAATTAACAATTAAAAAGTAATCAATCGTTGATTGAAAAATTACATTAAAAATTCAGCAATTATTAATTACAATTTTCTTTTGATAATCATGACAAAATTAAGAACCTATTTTTGGTCCAACGTGGAGAAAAAAAAAGAAAATACGTAACGCGCGACGAGATAAAAAATCGAGTCGGAATTGCCCATACCCACGTTCGTGCGTTCGTACACATATCCAAATATGCACTCAGCATGTTCCCATCCCCATCGAACGATTATACCCGTCTATATTTCTTCGAGTTGTCCCCGCGTGTATCATTATAGCGAACGCGTAATTACGGACGAGTGCCGAGTGCTTACTCTACTCCCGCAATTGGCCGAGGCTCGCAGCGACAGGAGAGAGTATGCACCTACTGCAACGAGATTCACCATACACGTATAAGGATGGGAGGGGGGGGGGGGCGAGAGAAAGAGGGACAAGGATCGAGAGAGAGAGAGAGAGAGAGAGGAATGAGCGATCACTCGAGCCTAGCTTTCGTGTCTCGTCGACCACACACCCGAGTTATATTACATACGTACAGGGGAGCGGGGGGAGGGGGGAGGCTTTGCCTCCTCGAACGATTTGCATACTCAATCTTCAATCACAATCTTCGTCCCATCATTGAGACGAAAGAAACGTTTCAGCCTGATTGATGTTACTTTTTTTTAAATTTCTTTCCACGGCATAAAAATAGATCGGGTGAATTGAACGAATTAATCGAGTATCGATTCACGATAATTGATTTGATATTTGTAATTTTTTAATTTCTTGCGTTTTATTTTTATTTTTAATACAGTGGTGCTATCGAATGAAGTGTCTGATGATCGGCGAAAGACCAGGGACTGTCGACGGTGGATGGAGCTCGTGGTCACCCTGGAGCCATTGTTCGAGGACCTGCGGCTCCGGAGTTACATTTTCCGAAAGAAAATGCAATCATCCACCGCCTTCCAAGGGAGGAGAGTATTGCAGGGGCGAACGAAAACGACACAAGATATGTGCGACCAATGTTCGTAATTAGAAAAAAAAAGTTAATCGTTTTTATAACCGAGGGGTAATAATTTTAATTTTGTTTATATTTTATCAGCCGTGCGAAATCGGGGCGCCGTCTTTTCGTGACGCGCAATGCGCCGAATTCAACGAGTGGATCTTCCCGGAAGATGGAAAAGTTCATCAATGGATCGGTTATAATTTGCCAGAGAGTGAGAAAAAAAATTATTCTATTTTTTTGTTTATTTCCAGATTTATTTTTCAGTCGTTTATCGATTAACGTTGTTTTATTCTCTCGACAGATTTGAGGGCGTCGGAGAATCCTTGCGTGTTGTTTTGCCTCAGCGAGACGAAACTGTTGACGTCCCTCAAGCCCAAAGTCGTGGACGGCACGACTTGTTATCGTGGTATAAGGGATATTTGCGTCGGTGGAACTTGTCGCGAAATACCGTGCGATCTCGATATGGAGTCGGACGCGATCGAGGACATGTGCGGGGTTTGCAGGGGCGACAGTACCTCCTGCGTATTGAAAGAGGGTGTCGTAAGCGCCGTGGAGCAACAAAGTTCGTGACAAATTGAAATAAAATAGTTTAATTTAAACAATAAAAAAACAACAACGATATCGACAGAAAAGTATGATCGATAAACGTTCAGAATTGAAGAAAGTCCTGGACGTGCCCATCGGAGCGAAGAATATCAGGGTCGAGGAGTCCGAACCGACCAAATCGAGAATCGTCGTTCGAAGCAAGAAAACGAAGAACGTTCTCATCGATGGGTTGATCATTTATTAGATAACAAAAAAATAATCATATTTTTTAATGATTTAAAAACGAGTATATTTTTTTGTACGCCCTCAGAAATCGTTTGGGGATGTTCGACGTACCGGGTTCGAAGGCTTGGCTGGGAATGATTCGAGCCAACCAGGAAGCTCTCAACATACCAGGCCCGGTGACCGAAGATTTGGTCGTACTGGTATTTTTTTTATAAATCCATTTTTTGACGATTTTTAGCTAGTAGAATTTTTAAATAATTTTTTTAATCAAAATAACAATATATTGTTTTTTTATTTCGATTCTTCGAAGATTTATCCACGTGAGAATGTGACTTTAAAATATTCGCTGGGAGTAAAGCCGGAAGGGCCGAGAAAACCATCGTTCGAGTGGGGCTTCGTCGAGTGGTCGCGTTGCAGCGCTCCTTGCGGTCCGGGCGAGGAGATCGCCAAGCCACGCTGCGTCGAGAAGACAGGCGGTCGGGTGGACGACAACTTTTGCAAAAATATTACAAAACCGGAAGTGAAAGTTCGACCGTGCAATCAAGCACCTTGCGTCCCGAGGTATATACACTTTTATTATTGCCAATCGACTTCCCACACTCGCCTGTCCATATTCAATCGTACATAATAACAAAATAGCCGACGCCATAATGACTTTATCAATCGATCTCAAGCGCGCCAAGAATTAACTCGTCGCAACAATAGATTTCCATTGTACGAGGAACTGACGTCTCCATTTCGTGTCACCAAACAAGGCGTTTAGATTTCTTTTCATTCCTTCTCATTACCGATATCGATAAAGATGTAATTATTCAAAATCTCGTTTTATTTTTGACGCATTAATAATCATTAACATATATTAATTACGACTACAAATATTCGTTGTTTTTTGTGTGTCTAAAAAAAATCTAAAAAGTTAATAATACCACCTTGGCAAAAAAGGCAAACGAATTTTAACGAAACGATTAACGACGTACGTACGCAATTTTAACGAATCGTTTGCGTTGTTTCTTGGGAAGATGGATGATCGGTGATTGGCAAGGTTGCGTTCCGTGCACGGGTAAATGCAAGAAATTTCGCGCGGTGAAGTGCGTTCGGCCGGTCGGCCATGGGGAGCAGGAAGCGGACGTGATAGCCGACGGCTATTGCCAAGGCCCGAAGCCGAAGGAATCCGAGATCGAGGCTTGTCGCGAGAGACGCGAGACCGTATCCTCGTTAGCGTCTTACGGTTACGTTAAGAACGAGGTTGAGGTCGAAGAGGAGCCGGAACCGAGGAACGTGATATCGAGGCCCGTGTCGAAACGTTCGGACAACAATGAGGCGAGAACGAACGAAGAAAGAAACGACCGAATAATTCGGGATAAAAAAAGGATCGAGATTGAGGACAGTGGTTCAAAATTGGGTGGAAAAATGGAGAGAAGATGGAGTCGTGACGGCGATGAACTTGGTAACGTTGTCAAGCTCAAGAAAGGTCAAGTTGTGCTGGACAAGGAAGACATCAAGAACTTGACCTTGACGATTATCCTCGAGAGGGATGATGACAACGTCATTGTCAATTTTCCGAAGGACTTTCGACCACAACCACCCCAGAATGCTACGGAATTCACCCTTACGGGGATGGAGGCTGTCAAGTACATTCAGAGGATACAGGAGGAGGGTAAAACGACCTCGGAGATACCAATCCTTTGACCGAGGATCGAGCTTCGATTCTTATTTTTTCGATTATTTCCAAATATGTAACGCCGCCCAAGTTTAATAAAACATTCCCGAACTAAAATCCTATCGTGTCATATTTTATTCTCAAGGATGTCCTGAATGACGGAAGAACTGAATAAATTAATCATTACCAAGGATCCTCGGTACCGAAGAAAACCAGGTGTGTAAACAAAATTGTCTAAAATCTCAATAATTACATCGATCCTTTTTTTATTAAATATCTTAATTACAATCGATCGAATAATTCGTAATATCGAAGAAGATGAAAACAAACCTTTAATTCCACACGATATAATTATGGTGAGTATCCTTCGAGACTCGTCTCAAAACTTTCGAGTACTCGTTTCATCGTCATTAGTTCAACTTGTTATCCGGCCGACTTACACTTTCGTACGTCGATCCTTCAGGCTCGCTGACGGTTGTGGGCAATGTGATACCCGCCTCCTTGATCTTCTCGGCATTGCGACTGTCCATTGCGGCGAGCATATTCGCCGCATCGGCGCCATGATACACCTTCTCCCGTTTCGTGTCGATGCCAATACCGATTATATCACCGCCCTCCTGAAAGCCAATGTCCGACACATTAGCCTTGAGACCGTCGTCCTTAAGCGGTACCTCGTAGAGCACGATCTCGTTAGGCGGAACGACGTCCTTGATTATCGAGCCAGGCTTAGGAGTCACGAATCCCTTGCCGGCGGCCATTTGCCGCTCGACCTCTTGACTACTCGAAATGGCCGCCTGTTGCTCCCGTAGCTTTCCATCGTTCGTCGCTGATAGCTTCGTCATCTGATCCTTGTCGCAAGTTCTCTTGGACATCTCCTCGTTCCCGTTGTTTCCTAACATTGCCCAGTCCCGCAACAAACTTCTAAAGTCCTCGGAAACGTCGCGTTTCAACGATTTCTTTGCTATGTCGTCGAACGTAGGACCGCGTGTTCGCTCTAAATAACGCGCGAGACCAAGATCAACGAATTCATCGATCGTTCTACGTTGCTCGTCGAGCGAACGTTCCCGGTCTTTCGATTCCGATGGAACTTCGTTGGTGCCACAGTCGCGACTTCTCTTCGGGCACATCTTTCGACAGGGTCTCGTGCCCACGCACTTTTGCTTCTGCCTTGGCACGCGACCGCGACACGCGTTCAGATTCGCCTGCACGTCGTCACCACCGGGACGCGCGGCACGTTTTATACACTGAACCTTGCGATGTTTCGTACCGGTGTTTCCGTCGCAAGCGTTACACTTGCTCCACTGACTCACTCGCCATCTGTCGATACGAAAATACGTTGAATTATTCGAGATTCTCTCGTGGACACGTCACGAACTATACGATAGTTGATTTGTCGTTTTAAGAATAGAATTTATTTCGAGTACTTTGCCAAACACGGTTTTTCATTACACGTGCGACTCTTGGGTTCGGGTCGTGGTATATTCTGGCAAAAGGAGGGCGAGACTACTCCGCTCGATTCCTCGACACATGAAGGATCGGAGACCTGTCGGGTGAGGAAATCAAAGGGTTGAAAAATTGATTTTTTTTTCCTGAACCATCAATAATCACGGTCGGTCATACGAAGCCATATATGACTACTAAAGTTTACACACGGTAAAGGAGACGAATAAAACAAGTTTTCACTAAAACAAAAAAATGCTATTCCCATCCCCTTTATAATTCCTGCCATAATGGGTTAACCCTCGTAAATCCCTCTAACCATCGTGCCACCACCGCACTTCGCCGTACACTCGCCCCATTCGGTAAAGTCCCAGAGATATTTCGCCTTGTGATTCGGCGCGCCGGTAGATTTCACGTAGTACTTCCACTTGACGCCGGGATTTACTTTGGGGCTGAAGAACATGTACTGGGGAGGAAAAAAAAGAAACATTGGAGAGGAAGGACGTGTGACGGATTAGTATGACGAATGGACCATTTCTTGATCCATAACCGCTTACCTTTACGTATACCTAAATGTGTGTGTGTGTGTTTTGGGTACGTATTTACTTGTTTGTGTGTGTGTTTAGGATACGTATGTACTTGTCCGTGTGTTTGTGCGTATCTCGGCCATTGATCGTACGCGCCATTACGATCATTGTGCAAGTGGCGAATGTTATCTGGCTCGGACGGGCGTGTGCGTCCGCGAGAGAACACACCATACATCGATCGATTATTCCCACTCGCTCTGGGGATATACCGACCGGTCGGTATGTGATAAATTTAATCGCCAGGACGCAGTGCGTCGCACGCATTGCAAATTACAGTCTCTCACTCCGCTATTCTCCGACTCCGCGTCTATCTCACTTCGACGTTCGACTCTCGCGCTCGCGACCTGCCTATGGTCCTCTACACAGCCCGATGAAATTCTACATCAATTGTTAGCTCGACGGGTCCACCGGTGTGCAACGATGATACTTGAATCATTATTTTTTGTTCATTTTATTTTTCGAATTATTTTTTCTCCGATCCTCGAACACTCCTATCCTCTCGAACTTTTATTTATTATTAATCGTTCCAACGAGTGCGTTCCACCTTCAATTCTATCTGTCTTTTTTTCTTTGCGGGATGTTTAAACAAAAAAAAAGAACGAAGAATATTTCATCATCGAATGAAATGAATTTTGTTGAGATTCTAATCACGCGTCTCTTGATTGAATATTGATAAACGCGTATGGATAATTGTTTTTTTTCTATGTTTTTTTATATCTTCTTCTTCATCGCGCGATCGTTTATTCGCACGTCGTTAACGAGAGTACGATTACTTTCGATGCGAGAACGACGACGACAAGGCGACCGTAAGTTTGTCGCGAATGAGATAATACGATCGGTGGGCAGATGTGCAAATGTCATTGGAGAATTGTTGTATCGGCTCTAGTCGCGCGTGTCACGGATGAACGAATCCTATATTCACGCAACGTCGATTCGGGGAATTATCTGGGAAATCGTACGGGGATAAGCCGCGATCGAGCTCGTACCGATCCATCGACAATCATATCGTCCGAGATTTTCAACGTGATAAATATCGCGTTAATTAATTCCGACGTGTTGCGTATCGTATCGTTTGTGGCGGTCGTTTCGAGGTCTCGCGTTTACCTGGATCTGTATGGGTTCGGCGAGGGGACCCCGTATAGATATTTCTTCCCTCTGTGGCTCGGGATGAGAATAAATGAGAATCGCGCCGGCGCACTCGTAATCACCGTTTCTCATTTCGCGACTGGGTGACGAGAGGGCCAAGATGAGAGAGAGGTGGTTGAATAATTAAGAGATATGTTTATGTAAATAAATGAGAAATGATTTTTAGCAAATTTCTTACTGTTCATCGTTCAGACAATATTTATCGCCCTTCTCGGTCTTCACCGCCAGAGTATTCTCCGATTCTTTATTCTCCGTTACGAGAATGCTTCGCGC
The DNA here is from genome assembly GCA_964017225.1 of Netelia inedita. NCBI lineage: Eukaryota > Metazoa > Arthropoda > Insecta > Hymenoptera > Ichneumonidae > Netelia > Netelia inedita. Next base: position 7,566,505 of record OZ024921.1, read on the forward strand.
GCCTCTCGGTATCGTCACGACTTTCTGATAATCTGACGATAAAAAGTGCTACGATTATTTTTATCTTCACTTTTTTATATAAAAATTTCTTTTTTAATTTGAATTTTTTCTGTCACTGGGCAAATTTTCCATCACCTTGCAAATTTTTTTTCGTGAATTCACCCTCGACGGGCGAGCACTGAGTCCCGTCGCCTTTGCAAACCCCGCATTGATCGTCGATCGCGTCCGAATCGATCACCCAATCGCAGCCGACTTTCTGTAAAGTTTTTCGTAAGAATGGAAAATGAAAGAAAAAAAAAACGAGAAAAAAAACGGTCGACGTTTTTTCACGAGGCACTCGCGACTAGATCCTCTCCCCCCCCCTCACTCCCACCCCCATCCTCATTGTCGTTACGACTTCGAGCCCTCCACACTTTTATCGTACTCGACGCTATAACAGTTTTCTCTCTCGACCCTCTAGCGGCCGTTACGTCGACTCGTTTAACGCTAACGGAATGCCCGTGCGTGAAACTTACCCTGCAAAAACCGGAAATGCACATGTAGTTGGTACCCCCTTTGCAAGGTGTCGCGTCTTTCGTGGTCGGGGCGAGTTTCGTGAAAACGTTCTTGTCGCTCATGCAATAAAGCTCACAGGGATTGAGATCTTCGCGCAATAGAGGCGTCCACGTGTGCTTCTGACCATCGTTAAGGGGTGTTTTATTGTTGTATTCCGCACACTGCGTAACTCGATACGATGGTTTTGAGGGATCGCAGGGCTTCGAGAAAAAAAAAGAACATTTACTCAATTCAGGTCGCGACGATTAATTTCGTAAGAAAACGATCAAGAATAATTAATTGTTTTTTCGAAAAACGTGAAGAAAAATGTCTCTTCGATATTTTTAATTTTTACGATTTTTAACGATAATTTCGTCGAATTAATATTAAGAATAATTATTTTTTACGATTATTTCGTTGAGATTATTGTCCGACGAAATAATTGTTGGATAATCGTTCTTTATTTCTCTGTGTTTTTTTGATTTTTTTTTAATTGAAATTTTTCAAAACGAGTGAAATATCGCGAACGCGGTTGCGTATTTTTGAAATTCGCTCTTTGAAATTCTACCGTCGTGTTGCAGGTTGAGAATTTTTTTCGTTCGCCGAGGCAATATCTGCCACCGTTGGCGGGCGTCGGTTTGTTACATTCTCTCTCGGCGGACTTGATACCACCGCCGCATGTCCTCGAGCAATCGCTCATCGCGCCCCACTCGCCCCAGCTACCGTGAACAGCGGCCGGACGTGAGCCCATGTCGACGCATTTCTTTTGGATGCACCACTGTCGATCGCATTAAGTTTCAATTCGTAAGTTTTTTTTTCCTCGTACCTTTTGTTTTTTGCTATCGAATCCGTGGAATTTTCATCCGGCGATTGTTCGCGTATGAAAAATGTAAATTTATCAAAATAATGAAAAATATCGTAAAAACCTTCTTCTCGCCACATTTCGTACCGTCGGCCGGTGGAGCACCTTTCGAGAAACATTTGTTACCGGATTTGCACCACAAGCGTTCACAAATATCCGCCTATAGAACGCCAAGAAAAAAAAACAAAACAAAAATCGGACGATAAAGAGTAAAATTGAATTATGGGAATTTTAGTGTTGAATTATTGGAATTACAGGGTTAACTCGTTGAAATAATGGAGGATAGAATTTTTCACTGGGACAATGAGATTAATGAGCGAATATCCCACCTTGCTAATGTCGCAAAAAGTTGCACCGGGCTTGTCGAAACCGCATTGAAAATTCGCGTCGTACATCGCGCCTGGTAACATATTCGGATAACGAAATCTATCCGGTGGATTTCTTGGATCGTTGTTCAGACATTCGCCAAGACCGCTCCTGGAGTCAATATTCCATCAAAATCATTAAATTTATAGATTCATATAAGACACTAGTGTCACAGAAAAGTTTAAATAAATTCGTTACTCGAGAAACGCGGTCATGAATTTTCGACTGCAAGTGGACCATCTTACGGTGAAGATGAAGACGATGGGCGACATTAAAAAGTAACTTTCGTCCTTGTCCTGTGGTGGACAACCGCTGGAGTCAATCTCATCGTGAGAACAGCCCATTCTTCGTAACGAATAACAAATTTTCGTTCTTTTTATTTACGTTTACGTAAAATTAATTAAAAAAATTATTTGTTTTCTTTTTCGAATTTTTGTCACCAGTCGAGGATAGTTTCTGGTAATAAATGGCATACACGTGACCAACTTCGTGAGCGACGACGATACCAAGCAGGAGACCCGAGTCCTCGTTAATGGCAGCGGCTTTTGAAGGATCGCAAGCTGCCGCGAGATAAGCCAAGCCCATGAGGTCGCAACCCGTATCCGCCGCACAAATGTCGTATCTACGTATATTAGTGATACGTTTAACTATCAAAACGACGAATATACTTCGATCTCGCGAAAGTTTACCTGGTTATGAGAACGGCTATGTCGTAATGATTGGGATGTTTATGATCTTTCGGATTCATTTTTTGGGCCCAAGCAGCAAAACTTTCCAGGGTCTTCTCCGCTTTTGGGCTTATTACCAAATCGATCTACAATCAAGTTGCTATCAGGACTCGATATTTCATTAATTCAAAAGAGAATATTTGATTTTGGAAAATTTCTTTTTTTTCGATTTATCTTATCTCGTTGAATTTTTATTTTTGGTCACATCGCGTTTACCTCGTCCTTTTCCACTTCGAGATAAATGACTCGAACGACAACGACGTCGATCTGATTACCGTTGCTAGAATCGTGATAAAAGTCCGAGACCATGTTCATGATCGTCATGAGATATTTTTCGTAATCGGTGCCGTTGTAATAATCGAGAAATCTTCGATCGCAGACGATACCGATCTCGATGTAACGATGAATACTGTGAGTACCGGATAGTGATTTGGTATCGGCACGTTTCGAGGGCAACGGAGACGAATCGTTGTACGTCGATCGACCCTCGGTAGTTTCGAGAAGACGTTGCTGTCTCTTCGCCAATTGTTCGGCCCACGCAGCCTCCCAGTTATCTGTTCAACGCGAAGAGATTTACGTGCGAAGAAAACAACAAAACGCGGTTACGGGGACAAAAACGAAAGTTTTGGGTTTTTTTTGGTTTCTTTTTTGTTCCGGAACGAAGATTCGCGCATAGTCGGCTTCTTTCTCGTCACTTTAATTAAATCTTCCAATCAGCTAACCACCGGTTCCGCAGCGTCGTTTTGGACCCGAGCCAGACGCACTACCGGTCTCCTCTTTTTCGTGAGGTGCTTCACGCCTGTACGCCATATGGACGTGCTGCCCATCCGCAGCTGGTTCGGCCTCGTTCAACGGCTCGATAAAGTATCTTCCCTCGTTCGTTTGAACGTAGCCGGCCTGGCAAACGTAATTTCCGCAAATTTCAAGGCAACAAAAATTAACCTCGATCGAACCTCCCTCACCCCATCGCGAAATTACACGTTACAAGCTTCGGATCAAAGACGCCCACGAACAACGTGAATTTACGTGAACAATCCGTTTTTTTTCTTTTATCAAAATTATTATTTCGTACTATTCTCCAAAATAATATTTCATCGTACATTAATTTTTTATTTTCATCTTTTTACGATCATTACTCGTTTCAAATAAATCGAACGATATTTTATTTGAAAATTTACTGTTTTTTTTGTCATTCGGCCGATGTGCTTCGAGTCAAGAATGAGTGAGTGCGAGAGAGTTAGAGAAGGTTTTAGGGGTTGAATTATTGACCAACCACCCCATTGCAGAGTGACAAAGCCGCGCGGGAATTCGTATGACCCCTGACGTTTCCCCTATAGTGACATTGCTGATCCGGTGCTCGACCAAAGCGCAATCCCTCCGTCGGGCTTTTCCCGATACCGGGACCTCGCGTCTCGATCACCATTTCGGGAGAAATGAACTCGTGATAGGGACTTAGCTCGACGTGATGATCGATCCCATTGAAGGGTAACATCAGATGTAATTTATCGATCTCGTTGTCCGACGAGCGTTTTCTTCGTTCGTTAATCTCACGACGATCGTAGAACTTTGGCAATTCGTAACTGCCGAATTTTCCATCCTCGTTGACGTGACGCGGCACGAGAAGCTCGGGTTCGTGTACGTCCCGCGTAAATCTGCACGATTAACGTAACAAAAATTAAAAAAACGTCACCCATCGTCGATCAAAACAAAAATAACAAATTACAAGATTCTTTTTTCTTTCTATTTTTAACGTTAACAAATTATGGACATATTTTCATCCCTAAGAAAAACAATTTTTCCTAAATGTTGTCCAAAATTTAAAAAAAAATTAAATTAACGAATGCCCCGTGTAATTAAAGATTCGTAATTTACGCCGTGCGTTACGTCGAGTGGATGAACTTTGTCAGCGATAAATTTGCAAATTCGCGATCTTTCTACATATTTCTTACGACGTCGTGCACGACGATGAAGTACGAAGCGGTCTCTGTATAAATGTGCGTGTGTGTCTATGCGCATGTGTCGGTGTGTACACGCCTCTAACTTTTGCGGTAAATTGTTTAGAGCCGGCCGTGCCAAGTGCTCGATGCAAATTTAACGAATGCCCGCTTTGTACTTTAGAGCTCCTCGTGGACGCGTGGTAAAGATACAAGCCGGAAAGCGTGCGCAAGAATAAGGTTTATGTGTGTGTGTGTGAAGTGTCTACGAAAGTTCGAGGGTGTATTATCGTCGACGGGGTGTAAAACTCTCTTTAGGAAGATATAGCTAATTTCACCCTTTACCGAGGAAATGTTCGTGCTATCTTATCCAGATGTACCTTAACCCGTATTTTCTTTCTCTCTTATTCTCTCTCTCACGCACACACTCTCTCTCTCTCTATCTCCTTAATAAACACGAGCATGGACAACGTTTTGAGAATAACAAGAAATTTTAAGAAAAACTTCCAAAACGACCAAAGTTTTCTCGTTACATGCTCGATCAACGAGTTACACGGACGGCGTTAAATTAGAGTCGTACACGGAGAGAAAAAGTCTTAAAATTTTTGTTATGAAATTCTAGGAAAAATTACCATGCTATCCTATAATCTGCTGCTTTATACTAAAGAGTCCTAGATTCCAATAGAAATGTAAAGTGTAGAATGCTGCCTCCGAATTTTTATCGTACTCTCTGGGTAAAAATTCTAACGCTTCGGACCAATTTTTCAAAGATTTCGCAGAAAATCTCCTACACGGAGGGAAAAAGTCTTAGAATTTTTGTTATGAAATTCTAGGAAAATTACCATGCTGTCCTATAATCAAAACATCGTCAAAATTGCCCTGCTACAGATGAAATTCTATGAAACCGTCTCTGAAATTTTACCGGGGCAATATCAATTTTTCTGCTGCTTTACACTAAAGAGTCCTAGATTCCAATAGAAATGTAAAGTGTAGAATGCTCCCTCCGAATTTTTATCGTGCTCTCTGGGTAAAAATTCTAACGCTTTGGACCAATTTTTCAAAGATTTCGCAGAAAATCTCCTATACATGTCGATTGCACACGCTTTATAGGACAAGCATCGTAATTTTTGTAGGACTTTTCTCTCCGTGTATGATAAGGTACGAGTACATTGTCTCGGTCGACACAAGTAAATCTGGATTATCGTGATGAAAATATACGAATTTTTCATACCTAAGAAATATCAATTAGTCGACTTAATTACCGATCTAAGAACGTGAATATAAATAAAGTCGATGAAAATATGAACTTACCGACCGTGATAAACATTACCGGGTCGTCGAGTATATTTTTCTAATATACTCGTCGCTGAGGCGAACGACGTAATCCCACAGAGCAACAAATACACAAAATTATCGCGCATAACCTCGCGAAAAATGGACGAGAAACTTGACTCAAAGTTCATTAAGACGAAGTTAACGTCGTATTGACCACCTCATTTCCCACAATTCAAGAGACACATTTCGCATTTGTTTCATCGGAAAATCCGAATTTTCTTTTATCGTTTCTTTTTTTCAAATTCGTTTAAGTCGTTAATTCGGGTAATTTTGCTTTTTTAATTAAAAATTTTACATTCTCGAGCGATAATGTGGTAAATCAGTCGTTTGACTCTGCCATTCGGGCTTTCGGTTCGAACAGCGCAAATAGTAAATAATCCGTGCGTCGAATGTCGAACGTATCATTCCCTCCTCTCTCTCTCTCTCTCTCTCGCTCTGTTTGTCTCTTACTCACAGTGTGTACCTCGTGGGAACGAAATGTGTTCGACACACGTCGTGCATTTAATTCGACGGATCGAACGTTCTCGTATAATTATACCTAAACATACAGAAGTTACGTCGTATTTACAGAGGATAATACGAGCGTTGGTCATTGGGTCGTGGCGATGCTCTGTCCAATTGTCGACAACTCCGCAAGACATATTGATAGCGGATAACGAGGATGACAAATAATAATTCATGCGTTCAACGAAGCATCGCGTACGCGAAAAACATTTCGACAAGAGCGAATACGCGTATATATACGTAAATATATATATATTTATACGTATATAAGGGTCGTTTCATCGACGTAAAAATAAACAATTTCCAATAATTCAAACAAACTTTATATATTTATTTCGAATTTTTTTGTTTCTTTCATAATCAAACTAATCGATCAAATTTCAAAAGTTTTATTTCTTCCCCTTGTTATATTTTTATTTTATTTTATTCGATTAATTTATTTTTCATTGTAGATCAAATTTCGACTCGATCACCATTGACTCTCCGCGTTATTTGTTTTTTTTTTTGACGTTAAAGGAAGAAAACGAGAATGCACGGAGGGGCATAAAAATATTTAACGGTTCATGTCGGAACGACTCGTATCTATAATGGAGTATAGGGCATGTGGCAAAATACGGGATTCCTGAACACGTGTCAGTCATTTAATTTGGCGTGGTGCACGAGAACAGAGAGCTGGACGCAGGCAGAGATAAATCGAGGGAAAGAGAGAGAGAGAGAGAGAGAGAGAGTGAGTGGCACGTAAATGAAATCGTTGGTGCTGGACGATTCCATTTGCCTCTGGCATAGACATATGATTTAATTCTTGCACAGTGCATAGAACGAACCTCGCACGTATAGTAACCGTAATAGTCCAGTTAAAATGCTTTATACCGACTCTTTCTCTCTCTCTCTCTCTCTCTCTCTCTCGGTCCTGTGGGATAGCGAAGCAATTCTGGACGATCCGGTCCTTCGACGCGATAAAACGAGCGATAAAGCGCTAGATTGAAACGTCGAATACGTCATTTATATCAAACGTGAATTTTCATTCTTGTTTTTTATTTTTCATTTCTTTTTTTCGACATTTCCGATCCTTCGAATTATCGTTACGAGAGACATTGAAAACGGTAAATCTGACAAATTTCTCACGCTCGATATCCGTGTATAAAACGTTTTTTTGCTCTTATTCTTCTTCTTCTTCTTCTCCTTCCCTCTTCTTCTTTTTTTTGTCGATCTCTTCTTACCGCTCCTGTTCAAGAGAGCCGACACGTCTTGCGTCGAGTCCCGAGAGATCACGTGTCTCGTCGTCGGCGCGATTCTTTCGCGGTTTCCTCTCTGTCCCACTCTCGTACATAAATTCATATATATATATATATATATATATATATATATAATACATCCCGGTTCTCGATCCCAATATGGCCTCAATCAGGAGCGCGTCCGATAGGTCAATCCCTGCTCTCGCTCGCAAATTTTTTCTTCCTCGCTCCGTACCATTTATATACGAACCGAGTTGCATGCATGCGACGTAAAACTCGACGATCGAACAATCGCCGGCTTGTTCTCTCTTCACCAATCTCCCGCTACATTAAATACACATCCGTATATACCTCCGCGCGAGCACGACCACAGAATTTTATTCAAATTATAGATTTTGTTTTACCATTATTATATGAGAAACAAGAAAGAAAATAAAACCCAAAAAAAAACAATTTCCCGTAATAAGAACAAAGATAATTGTTATTATCGTGGAAAGAGGTGATCGAAGGTTGGCCGATCGTGGCTTGGATCGAAGAGTGCAACATCCTGACCGAGAATCCAATCATTCCAGAATACTAACGAGAGAAAGAGAGAGAAAGAGAAAAAAAAAGAAAAAAAAAAGAAAAAAGAAAGAAACAAGTGGATAATCTCGAGTTTTCCGTATTATACGGAGAGATCAGTGCACCGAGGCTGTACCGTGGATACACGGAGCATCGTCGGCACGATTGTAACAGAATGCACCGTCGCTCGGGTAATGATTAGACGAATACAAATATATATATATACATATATATATATAAATGTGTACGCGCGAGAATGCGAAGGCGCCGTGGCCGAGAAAGCCTTTAAGTAACGGCCAATTATATGCGTTTCGTAAGAGGTGCACCCCGAGGATACGAGCAATAAAGTAAATACCTGCTGATAATGTGCATACGCAGGGGAGGCGAACCCGTGGAACGAAAGAATAATAATAATAAGAATAATAAGAAGAAAAAGAAGAGAAAAAAAATGCTCTTTCCGTCTTGTCCCGCGAGGACAAACCGCGAGATGTTATAATACAAATGTGACAATAAGGCGCCGATACGTATGTACCTTTGTGTTTCTATATGTGTATGTGTCTCTGTGTGTATCCGCGTATATAAAATATCGTACTATATAATATAAGAACACGTTCTTCGTAATCCTCAAAGTTATATTTACGACCAGTAAATAACGGATTTAGCTACGAAGCGCCGGAGAGCAAAGCGAGTGCGGTTACGGAGATTTATTTTTTTAATTTTTTTTTTAATCTCCTTTTTTATGAAGTCTCGCGGCACGGTCAATGTATATTAGGGTAGGTACGTGAGAGTAGATAGATATATATATGTATATGTATATATATATTACATATACATATGTATAGTTATAGGTATTGAACGAGCCGATGAAAAAGAGCGCGAAATTTGCGACGCTAATCCCTCCATTATTATTTCCAACTCCAATTATTTTCGGATTTCGGAGAAGAGCCGTACGGGATAGATACGCGCGTGCGTATTAGCATTTGAGAAATTATGTACTCCCGCAGGTCGATCCAAAAAAGGATCAAACGAGTTTGTTGTTCTTTTTTTTTCTTTTTCTTTTTTCGTCTTTTTTCCCCTCCAAAACTATTAATTGTCCAAGGGGACCACGTGCCGATCGTTTCGAGAGACGAATTTTTTTGTTTTTTTACTCGGTTCGAAATCCTTTTTTTCCCCCGTGGTTTTTACGATCGCGGACAGACGAACTGACGGATCTCGCGGTGAAAAGGAACTCGCGGAAATGTCGTAAAAAAAAACAAAGATCGCGTCTAGCTATTCCTGGGTCAAGTTTATCGCTGCTGCGACTTTTAGTTTCTTTTTTTGTTGTTTTTCTTGTTGTTCTTTTTGTTCGTTTGTTTTTTTATTTCGGTGAACATTGCGACCGTGAAGTCCGTCGATTATCCGAAACGAAAGACACCCCCACCCCGTTGACCCCTCGACGAATTCTAAAAGCGCGACGAATTATCCGACAAGAAAGAGAGAGAGAGAGAGAGTCCTTGAAATATTTTAACGAAATAATTTTAATCAAAAGACGATAAAACTGAGAACGAAGATCGTCTGACCAACGCGTCGAGTACGACAACTATTTTCCTATAAAAACAATTGGAACCCGACTAATTTTCATCGATGGATCAAAATGATCAAAATGATAAGATCGTGTCGCTCGAACGAGAGCAAAAGTGAAAACGTAAAGAAGAAGAAGAAGAAGAAGATGAGGAGGAGGAAAAATAAGAGAAACGAGACGATCGAGAGGAAACGAGTCCTACTTCGGAGACACAATGCAGGGAGAACGGTGCAAGTATTGCCTATCTCTCTCTCTCTCTCTCTCTCTCTCTCTCTGTTGCTCTCTCGAACGGCACCGGTTCACCGATATTTTGGCCTGTGGACCAAGCTATCTTGTAGGGAGCGAGGAGAGACGAAGAACGAAGGATTCATGGACCTACGGAAGAGGGAACGACGAGACATAGATATATCTATATATTTTTCTCTTCTGTTGGAAACATACACTCACGTACTTCTATGTATATATATAACCCTATATATATAGAGAGAGAGAGAGGGTTATATACAGCAGCAAAAAAAAGGCAAGGAAACACGAGGAGTGAAGCGAGGGAGAGCAGGCTAAAGCCGGCTATATAGATATATCGAACGAGGAACTGGCCACACGAGAGAAGAGGCGGCCCGGCAAGAAACTACTAGTGTTGTGACGGCGATCGTGCCCACGACTTCGGGTTACCTCCTCCGCGGGCAGTCCACCGCCGCCGCCGCCGCCGCCGCCACCGCCGCCACCGCCGCCGCCGCCGTCGCGCGCGCGAGCCACGGACGCCGTCACACTTCTCGATCGTAACCGAGCACGCGCGTCAGATCGAAAACCTTCCTTCGCGAGATCACTTCTGGATCAAAACTACTAGCCTTGTACCGCGAACCGGACATTTGTTAACATACGTCTTATATATCTATAGAAGGACCGAAAACGCGCGCGCGCGAGAGAGAGAGAGAGAGAGAGGGGGAGATGCGGATCTACGAAAATCTTATCGAACGATAATTCTTTCGTCGATTATTTAACGAAATTTCTTCATCTCTCGAAACAAATCTGTGCGGGTCGCGTCCATTTTTATCTCGTAATCTTGTTTCTTTTTTTATTATTATTGTTTTTGTTTATTTGTTTTTTTTTTTTTTTTCATTCACGTACGAAACCTCGTCGCGAGACGAAGGTTTCGTTGTGCCGAACGCCGACGGAAGTGAAACGATCGTTTCGTTCGTTATCTCGATGCGCGAGATCTTTACGAACACGGAGATGTTCCTCCGAGCAGTGGACGTGAATTTTCAAATTGGTGTGTGAATTTATCATTTTTCAAGAAAAACAAAAAAAACGATCTATCTTTTTTTTTTTTTTTTTTAATAGCGTTACGAAATTTTGATTTGTTTCATTTTCTTTTTAACGGGAATTTTAGTGCTCGTCGTCTCGCGATTTATCATAACGAAGCAAAATACGAAAAATTAGTATCGGTGTTATTGTTCTTATTGTTGTTGTTGTTGTTTTTTTTTTAAAATTTTTTTTATCGAATCGTCTGACCGACGCGTCAGGTGAGTTTGCTCAATGAATGTGTATGTGTGACTTGCGTCGTTGCACACGGGAAGCGTGTAGCCGAATCTCAAATAGCTTGAATTTCTCTCACCGGGACATTATCATTCACGCCGCTCTCTCGCGACGAGAAAGAGAGAGAGAGGGGAGAGAGAGAGAGAGAGAGAGAGAGAGAGAGAGAGAGAGAGAGAGAGAGAGAGAGAGAAAGATCGATTCTCGATCCGCACCGTCTGTCACGCTGACGTTTCATTACGTGCTTCGGCGCTCGTATTACACTCGTATCAATCGTCTTATCCTATCTCCCCGCGACAATTCCAAATGATTCGTTCCTGTTTTCTTAATTTTTCGTTGTTTTTTTTTTTTCTTTATCGTCTCTTAATTGTCCACTCGTCGGGAATGATTTTTTTTTCAGGAATTATCGCGTCGTATCGCTCGACGTAGAGAAAAAAAATTAAGAAAATACGTTTTATATAAAAAAGAAAATAGATAAAAATAACGAATTTTCATCGGGTCGAATTAAAACCGATCGATCGATTCGATCAAAATCTTATAATTGCAATTATATTCGTTGCGATCGAAAGTGTAAACATTATTCCCGTCGATCGTTCCTTTCGTCGAGGATTATTAATCATTTGCCATTACGTTTCTTTTTTTTGTTTTCTCTTCTTTTTCCTAATTATTACGTTAATTGATTTACGTCTATCCTCTCGCGCATTTCGAGACTCAACCCTAAGCGACTCGTATTCTTAATTTTTTTGTTTTGCTCGTCCCAATCATTTCTTTTACGTTCAATTCGAGATCCGAGACGTGTAATCGAGCTCGGACGACATTCCAGCATCTCTAATGCACCCTTTAGCATGTACCCCCCTCCCCTTCTTCTCCTCCACTCCCAGCCCTCCCCCAACCCCACCCCTCTGCTCCTCCCTTTCCCCCTCTCTCTCTTTCTCTTTCTCTCTCTCTCTCTCCGTTCTCTTCGTAGATTGTGATTAATTTGAAAGGCATAAATAACCATTCTGGTTCGATCGATCACGCCTAGAGGGCACACCGTCGAGAGAGAGAACAATGCGCTGCGATCTTCGAGGGTCGACCCGGGCACCGTTCTACTACCATCGTATATATGCAACCGCACGTTTTGCCCTGGCGCTTAGCCGCCAATATTCTCTCTCTCTCTCTCTCTCTCTCTCTGTGTCTCCCCCTATCTCTTTCTCTTTATCACTCTCTCTCTCTCTCTCTCTCTCTCTCTCTCTCTTTCTCTTGTGCCTTTTCGCGACCCATTATGTGCCAAAGTATTCCGACATAAATCATGCACAAATATTTACCTGACGACCGAGCTAGTGCCCCTTCAACCCCCTGTCCCGTCCCCCCCGCCGCACCGCACCATCCTCTCTCTTCTCACCACACCACCGAACGGTATTCTCTCGTACGAAACGAGGCGGTACGATTGACGCATTATTTATGAAATTTTTTTGTATTAACGATTCGACGACCGTCATCCCGTTGCCGCGAGTTTAAAATCGACAGACGAAAAGAAAGAAAAAACAGCCTCGATCCATCTCGCGCATTAATAACATCGTAATTTCCCAACGTACCTACGTGTTTCGTTGCGCGAAATTCTATCGTCGTACGATCACGAAGGATGCGTCTTCTTATTATTGATGTTAAAATTGTCGCGTTGTAAAAAATTATTCCCGAATAATGGCAATTTAACACGTGTTTTTTTTTTGCTTTTCGTTTCGACAAAGTCTCTCTTTTTGTTGTTTATTTGTTAATTCTTTTTTTGTTCATATATTTCTCGTTCTCACGTCTATGTATATTTCACAACGAGGGGGTAGCTTCGTTATAAATTAGCCCGTTTGCAGGTGCAATTAGTCTCTTATTCTTCGTGTTACCGAGGTCCGCGGAGGAGTAAATAAAGAGAGAGAGAGAGAGAGAGAGAGAAGAGAGAGAGAGAGGGGACGTTCTACAACGCCCAACGCGTCCTACGAACGTTCTTCCTCACTCTCTTTTTCTTTCCCTCTCACTCCCTCTATCTCTCTCTCTCTCTCTCTCTCTCTCTCTCTCTCTCTCTCTTTATCATTTCGCGTACAAGCGAAAGAACTCGATGGAACGAGTGCGAGAGTGAGAGACGTAGGGGAGAGGGCTAACATTAGTATAATATGTCGCAGAGTCTCTTGAAACGCGAAACCGAACGCATAAATACATCAGCGTTACTTCGTCGCGGTTTGCACTCCCAGACATCCAGTTGTACGTTATCCCGCACCTTATATATACATAGACAGACACATACATGTGCATATATATAAATATATAATTCTTGTAATACGAACTATACAATCATAAGCGTACGATACACATGACATTCCCCCGAACCGGTATGAATTAACGTTTGATTTCCAGCTGACAGACATATATATTTCTCTCGCGGAGATCTTAATTAGAAATTATACACGAGGAATATTATCGCGGCTGTGACGAAACGAACGTGGGCACAACGCGTGCATCGACAAATATCCATCCTACATAGAGAATTTTTTCTTTTTCTTTTTCATTTTCTTTTTCTTTTTCGTCCGGACCTCGAGACTCGAGTCGTGAAAAGAATAAGAGACGTTCGAAATCAAGAAAAAAAATACAATTTTCATGCGTAAAATGCGAGAAATTATAATTATGTTTTGTATCTAAAAAATATATTTTTTTCTTCTAATTATAATTATTATTTTATTATTAATAATTAATTATTATTTTCCGGAAAATTAAAGTCATCGTCGCGATTCAGGAAGTAAGATTAATATCGCGAATGGAGAAAGCGACAAATAATTTATCCTCTCGGATACGCGATAGATGAAAATATTTCAAAAAAATCAAAATAATCAATAATAAAAATGATCCAAAGCGAGGTAAAGAGAGAAAGAGCGAGAGAGACCCGAGACTAAAAGATCCGTAACCAATATCGATAACTGGCCGCGTGCGTGCCGACCACGCCCGCCAATCTACGTCTCGATTTTAATTGTATTTACCGTATACAGTTATAATATCGCCTTTACCAAGAAACAAAAAAGAAAAAAAAAAAACAATTTTTTTTCAACAACAACAAAAAAAACCATCCAACTCGAGTCGATACGCGTATCTCGATTCCACGAATTTCGTGACCGGTCAATTACCGTCTCGCGAGTAGCGGGGGCGTCGATGCGTAACTATTATACGTATGTCGTTGATTTTTATTCTTCTTTCTTCTTTTCTTCTTTTCTTACGTTCGCAGGAGAAACGAGAAAACGCGGATAGCGGAAAAAAAGGTGGTTTGTCGCGGACACCGGGAGAACCCGCCGCAACGTCGTACTACGAGGCAACCCGTCGAGGGAAAAGTTTTGCCACCGTCGAGAGATCACCGTGGGGGAGGAGAAGGGGGTGTGTGTGCGCGGGGGGTTGGGAAGGGGGAGGGGGCGGAGATATTATACTCGGCGAGATCGGCGTACCTCGGTCACCGCTCGGTCTCGCTCCGGCAACGGTCTACCAGTGTCTTTAGTCACGTGCGCGTCTATATATATATACATATATGCATTTTATGTATATACATGTATATATGTATATATATGTGTGTGTTGTGGGTGTGCGTGTGTTTAAATACGAAAGCTCAACGAAGGGTGGCGAAAAAGTGGAGATTACGCGTATCGAGAAGAAATAAACTCGTCGAGAGTGCGCGCGATAGTGCGCGATCGGAGATTTAATTCTTGGTTGGTTGTTTTCTTTTTTTTTCTTTTTTCTTGTTATTTATTTATTATTATTATTTCTTTTTGTCGTCGTTGGGTTATTTTTGTTTTTGGTACTTTTTTTTGTTTTGTTTTTTTTTTTTTTGTTCAATCGTTTATAGTTCGTCGCGAACGGTGTGCAACGTCGTCAATTATGCGGTGGTCGGTGGTGCTACGAGTCGCGATTTTCGCCGTTCTACGATCGTGCGCGGAGACTCGCGAGGAACGAGCCCACAACGGAGGTGAGTCCATAGGAAACGAATTTTTTCATTTTTTTTTCTTTTTTTTTCGTCGAATCATCTTTATTCTCGTTGTGTCACATCGATTTTTATCGATCGTGGATAAATTGTTTTTTTCTTTTGGGGGAGGGGGTGGGGCGTCTGTTCGTTTGAGGATTATTGTTTTTTTTTCTTGTTGTTTTCATCGATTTTAATTCACCGCACGTTCGTTATTCGTGCGGGGATATCGCGTCGATAAATCGATCGATTTACGAATGGACGATCGCGTCGAAAAAAAAATTGTCCCTGTTGACTCGAGTCGACGACGCTCGGAGGTATTTTTCTACGCTTTTTTCTTCTATTTTATCGTAGAAAAAAAAAAATTTTTTGCGCAATGTCGCTCGTCTTCGATCCAACGAGGGAAAATTTCGGATCGAATGTGTTCAGCGAAACGTGTAATAGCGAAATTCACCGTTAATTACGACTAATCAGCTATCCAAGTCGACTTTCCACGAGAAATACGGTAAAGGAACCGAGGGGTATCGATAATCAGTTTGGCACGATCTTCTAATCAAACGGCTTCTCTCTTTCTCTCTCTTTCTCTCGCTACGACGCGGTTCGACGGCTTTCCAATCGATAAGTTCGATCTTCGAAAGGGGCTCTTTGTGCCAACGATGGTAGCCAACCTCGTACGTAAACTTTAACCTTCGAGCGCATAATTGCTTCCTCATTATGGAAGATTAGCGACTGTCCGGTAGTCGCGAATAAAAGTAAAATAAAAAATAAAAAAAAAGCAATTCATTCGATACCGATCGATTCGAGGTATAGAGACGACGATGGGACACGAGTTAATAACAATAATAAAAAGAAAGTAATGCGACAAACGAGAGAATATACAAAACGAGCCCCGAGCAAACATTTAATTTTATCGAAGCTCGATCGAAGAATTAAAAATTAAATTAAATACCGCAATTAATGATGTTTTGTTTCTTTGATTTCTCTCTAAAGAATATTTGTTTTGTTCTCGTTGTACCTACTTAATTATAGCAAATTAATCATTCTTCTTAAAGAACAATGCAGTCCTCGTTGCTAGTTTTGCATTTCGCAGTCGTAGCAATTTTTTTTTCTTCTCTTTTCTCTTCTTTTCTTTTGAGACCGGTGTTTATTACCTGAGCCGTTGCGGTACTCGCAATTACTCTCGTAAATATGTATTCGCCCGTTGGGTACGGAGGAAATAACAAAACGAATAAGCCGTGGAAGACCGAAGGAACGTGCCGCGAAGAGAGGCGGAAAAGGAGAGCGTTGAAATATTTTTCTCGACGATTATAAAAAACGTATCATCGTTTACGTTTCGAATACTTGGAAATATTTTTGTTTTCTTTCTATCGTAAGAAAGAAGAAGAAGAAGAAAATAAAAAGCCCTCTATAACGACAACAATAAATATCAATCAAGTAATGATACTTTTAATTAAACTTCGTTAACCCGTGTAAACATCGTTTTATATTTTATTTATATTAAAATTTTATTATATCGTGTAAATAAGAATTTTTCATCGTTTCGATAATATCGTGTTCTCTTCCGTTGTGAAAATGAAGGATAAACGCTTTTACGAAAACTAACTTCTCACTGTACGTGGAGAGAGGAAGAAATATTTGTAATATTTATCGTGCGTTAAAAATCGATATCGCATAAACTATTTAAATTGTGGCGGAATTTGTATATAAGGAAGTGAGAACGCGCGGAGGCCGAGTCGCTATATTTTCTCAACCATGTATATATTTTTTTTTCGTATAAATAGATATAGCTAACGAAGAAGAGACGGTCGGGACGCGATAATAATTTGATCGGGTTGTCCCTCGAGTCTCGACGCGGACGGTGTTCCTTGGAAAAAATAAAAAATAAAAAAAAATATATATAAAGCGTACTTTTTCCCAGCGCCAGTCCGTTTGTTGTTGTGATAATCATCAAATTTCTATCTCGGTCGGTACGTGCACCTCCGCTCGCTCGGTGCACGCCGACGATTCTAAAAATGCGCGCAACGAACACTTTTTGCACATTGCTGATGGGCAAAAATTGCGCGCGAATGAACACGCGAAGGAAGTTCCATTCATGGGACTCTCGGGGACTCGTTGAAAAACGACGAACGACGAAAAAAAAGGAAACAGAGAAAAAAAGATCGAACGAAAAAAAAGAAAAACAAAAAAAGGAAACGCTCTTTGCCGTATCCCGTATATAACTGGGCGACGATGCGTGGGTGCGAGGCAATAAATAATGCATATATACGCACGAGCTCTTTCTGTCTTTCTCCTTCGTGTTCTTTTTTTTTTGTTTTTTTCGTTTTAATTTTTTTTTGTTGTTGTTCTTTTTATCCTTCTCCCGCACTCAGTTTCTCTCGCGAAGCGAACGCGCGATATGCAGGGAGATGGAAGTCGAGGGCTTAAAAAATCGCGTGGGCTTTCCATATACCTCGTCAATGGACGAGGCGAACGCACGTAATATTATATATTCGCGCGAAACGTGTACGAGACGCCGTGCGGCGTGCACGAGGTGCCAAAGTCGACCAGTGTGTCGCGTACGCACGAGTTTTCGATATGTAACTAAAATTCTTCGCGATTTTTAAAGCTAAATTACGTTTATTCTTGTTTTATTGGTATTATCGTTAGAAATTCTTAATGCTGTCGACTTACCGTTTGCGATGCGTCGAGATGTCTCTTTCGGTTGGTTTACGTCCTTTCGTTGTCCTCTCGCGAATGAGTTATACATCGGGACGTATTTACGGTTGATTCCGCGGCGTGTTCAATCCTGTCCTGTGTTGGCTTCGTCACTTCACTTGTTCGAAACACATCACTTTGCACGACGAAAGAACGACAAAAGTACACGCAAAGGGAAGAATAAAAAAGACGCGACGTAACCTCACTTTTCACGAGATTTTAATGCCGTGGAATGATTGATCAGTAGGGAAAATATTCACGGATTATTATTCTCAAAATATTTGGACTAACGCCTCGTATCGCTTTTCGGTGTGTTATTAATCGATGTCACTCCACAATTTGCGATGAATTGTTAATTAGACGGATAAATGTTTGAGGGCACTTATGCTACAAGACGCCGGGACGCGAACGAACACGGGTGGGCGGGACACCGAGAGCACGGAGCCCTTCCCCCACTCCGCGACACAACTGTAGTGTCAAGATGGCAACTGCCACTTTAAGCTACGCGCGGACTGTTTTTCGCGCGAAGGAATATGTGGAGCGGTCGGTCGCGGAACTAAAAACGTAACTCGATCCGTCGCGTCACGTGACAACACCACTTACGAATAAACCGGTGGAGGAGAAACTCCTGGAGACGGAAATGTCCCATAAATGAATATTCCCAAACTGATGAATCCACGAATTGTCTCTTTTACAAATCTATGAATAGATATCCGCGAAATGAGAGTATCGACTTTTCGTAATGTGATTATTCACTAACCGAGCATACCCGAGGAAACAAAAAATCAAGCACACAACCTCAATTCTTTCGAGATTATAACAATGTGAAATAGTTGATCGAGGTGGAAAATATTTATGGATTATCGATCTGACAACATAGTCTTACCGATTTATTGTATATTATTGTTGGATTAAATCCGATGTTCTTCAATTGATTATTATTTAAACGCATGAATATGTCAGAGTACGTACCCACACCAGAAGACACCGAGAAGTCAGCGAGGAGTGGATGGGCGGGGCAACGGGAGTATGAAGCCCTTCTCCCTCTCCACGACACCTCCGCGGTGTATCGAAGTAGCAACTGCCATCTCTATCCATGCATATTGTCTTATTGTAAGAACGATAATTGATCAGAATTTTTCGCGTCACGGGATTTCCTATTCAACGGTCAATTCCTATGCCGTGTTGTCACGTGACTCAACGGGGCGGGGCGAGTTTTTAGTCGCGCGATGGGTCGCTGCGAGTTTTCCGTCGCGCGACAAAACAGTACGCGTGGCTTAAGGTGCGTGAATCGCTACTTCGTTACACTGCCAAGGTGCCGCGGAGAGGGGATAGGGCTCCCGCTACCCTACCCACCCGCGCCGCGCTCGCTGCACGGTGTCTTCTGGTACTCTTCAACATTCATCCGTGCATGTAATAATTTATCGATGAACATCGGGCGTTATCTATCAATAATGTACGATACATGGGTTACCTACGACAGCTCGGTGCTGTGGCGTTAATAATAAGTAAATATTTCTGACCTCGGCCGATTATTTCATATGTTTAGAACGTCGTTAAAAGTTTGGGTTGGCATACGTCTTTTGTTTCCTCGCATATCCTCGATTAGTAAATAATTACACGACGAAAAGTCGATTATCTCGTTCCGTGGATATTTATACATAAATTTATGATAGAAATAGACAATTCGAGGGTTTACCAATGTGTGAATGATAAGTCATTAGAAATTTTCGTCTCCAAGGATTTCTCCTCCACCGATGCATTCGTATGTGCCGTTGTCACGTGACGCGACAGCTCGGCGCAAGATTTTCAGTCGCGCGACGATTCGCTGCGAACTTCCTGTCGCACGACAAAACGAAAATTGTAGATCAAGGTGGCGGTAGTTGCTTCGATACACCGTAGAGCTGTCGTAAAGTGGGGGAAAGGGCTCCGTGCTCTCGTTGGCCCGCCCGCCCCCACTCCTCGACCATTGTCAGTCTCGCGACGTTACGTAGTGTAGGTTAGTTCTCTCGAGAACTACACTAGCGATATCGGGACTTATTCATCGATAATTTCTGATAAATCTGTAACAATCCGTGAGCTCTGGTGCTATAAGTGCTTTAGATATCCAAATATCGGTAAATATTCACGTCTATATTCTCGCAAAACAGCCGCAAAAAATCGCCTTTGTTCGAAGAATTCCTAGACAGCCAAGAGCACGAACATTATTCACCCAATCTACGGCAAATTACGACGTCGCGAAGATATTCATACGGTCGTATATTATCAATGACATCCTTACGCACATTATTTACGTGAAAAAAAATAAAATAAAATAATTTCCGAATGGACCACCGCGGTCGTTACGTTCTCACGTCCCTCTCGAGATTCGATCTGCCTCTCCCACATTATGACGCTATGTATACCATACGCCATACTTGAATACGTACATGCAAATATGAGCGTGCACAAACTTACGTCCTTCCATATATTTCTACGTGTGTTGGACGTACTATAAAGCATACACGATCTGTAATTAGCAAGTGACATTTGCTTCACGGTTACTATGCGATAGAAACGCACGTACACGCGGAATAGGAGAGATATAGGAACATAAATACAGAGACGGAGAGAGGCGCAACGTATAATGCGATTGGACTTTGAGATTAGATTCATAGCTCGTGTATACACACACCGGAGAATGATCTCACTCGGAGAGAGCCAGCGCTTTGCAACTTTAGCCAACTTGCCACTCTGACGTTCTATACACGTGTTTGTGTACATAAATATATGGATTTATATGCGTATATTTATGTATGGAATGGCGAGGGAGCGGGGTCGGTGTGATCGATCGATTGGTCGTGTCAGAAACGCTCTCGGGGATTTTGCCACAGCGTGAAAACAACTCTTCGTGTGTAACGAGAGAAGAGGTTGGTACGTGTTTAAACCACGTACGTACCTCCCTCGGTGATGGCGAAAATACACTACTCTCGCGTCGTCTCGCGTACACCGGGGCTTATATCCATGTCAGCTCTCTCGATCTCCTTCTAAATCCTCATCGACGCTACGGGAGGTGTGAAAATCACGACTTAATCAATTTTCAACGGGAGAAAGGCTTTTAAGGTCTCGACAAAGTTAAATGGATTCTCAATGGATTCTAATAGAGAAAATATA
Source organism: Netelia inedita (assembly GCA_964017225.1). Lineage (NCBI taxonomy): Eukaryota > Metazoa > Arthropoda > Insecta > Hymenoptera > Ichneumonidae > Netelia > Netelia inedita. The sequence goes on from OZ024921.1 coordinate 7,587,472, forward strand.
TTCATAGAAAATTTACGAGATTGAGAATCACGTACGAAGTATGTTTCGCGAATCCAAGTATCCCCAAGCTCGTATAATAATTCTCAAACGCGTGATACAAATTTTTTTCTTTACGCCCGAGTATTAAAAAAATTGTTACGAATATTTTTGTAATCTTTGGAAAAATCTTGGAAAATATTTCTAATAAGGTCGGGGAAAAAATATACGTGTCTCGTGGGAATGAGAGAATTTGTTTTTTTGGATATACTTCCGAAAACCCCCCACCTCCGATTGAGTTGTAATTTCGCACACTTATGTTTTTTGGCCTTCTGAGCACGAATATGAAAATGAAAGTTGGCGCAAAGTTGATCTTCATATTAAAAATTCAAAAAAATCGATTTTGAAGGGGGTTTTCTATGTTATTTCAAGAACTACTGATTGGAGACTAAAATGTTTCGAACAAAAGTTGTAGATTATGTAAAAATACACATTTTATGTTTAAGACATTTTTTTGTACAACCAATTTTAGGATGTTTTGTGGTTTCGAGTTGGGTTCGCATAGATATACCGCGCATGCTAAAATCCAATTTTCAAAATTTAATTTCTTGGAAACTATTGGCAGGCGCCAAAAATTCCTTTAGAGGTCGTCTTAGAACATCAAAAGGAAGGTCTGTGCAAATTTTCAAATCGATCGGAGGTGGGGTGATTTCGGAAGTGCACCCAAATTCTCTTAAGGCCCCCCACTGTACCAATCATAAAAATAACCTTCGTTTCATGAATTTTTTAAATTCATTCAATGATTTATTTTGAGCTCAATTAAAAATGAGATATTATTCCACATAAATTACATATCCGACTACTAATGCTCGAATTATCGTCCGGACATCCCATTCGAAAAACGTCGTTTCGCGAAAGAATTTTTATACTTCCAACTATTGTTTTCTTTTCACTAAAAATTAATGATACAGTAGAACCTAGATTATCCGAACCAATTGGGACCGAGGCTAGTTCGGATAATCAAAAGTTCGGATAATCGAAATGTGGGCTTTTTTGGGACGAGATCATAAACAACACCTTATCACATAAAAACAGTACATAGATAGTTATTAAAATTCGACATACATATTAACGTTCTCGCGTTAATATGTATGCCGCGGCAATGTATCTTTCGGGCCAACGTTCGGATAAACCAAGTCATTCTTCGGATAATTGAGGGTTCGAATAATCGAGGTTCGGATAACCAAGGTTCTACTGTATTTGAAATATGTGTGTTTAATCGCGAATCTGTTGAGAAAAAAATCAATCAAAATTAATTTAAAATTCGTCTAATGAAAGAAAAAGCTCTCTTCGCTCTAATTTAATTCGAATGGCGAAGGAATACGAGTTATTTATTTGGAAGGCGTTCTTTCGCGCCAGGCCCGTCGGCTCCCGTCGGACGGCGATCCGACGGAAGAGGACGCGCGCGGTACCTACTCGGCGCAATCTCGAGAGGCGATCCATGTTCGAACGTATCTCCGTACCCCAGAGAGTTTTGTTTCTCTCCGCGTGGGCCCACGGTTATAATACGGTACTCTTGCTTTCTCTCCTTCCTTCTCTCGTTCTTTCGACATTTTTTTTCTTCTTTATTTTTTATTTTTATTTTTATTTTTTTATATTTTTTTTCTCGTTTTTGTTCCTCTTTCTCCCTCCTCGATTTTTCTCTCTCGGTTCGTTATTACCGATCGTCGAGAACCCACGCGAGAGAGCTTCGTGCCGTCGAGAACTCGACGCACCGAGATGAGTTTGCTTATTTCTTTCTCTCCCTCTCTCTCTCTCTCGTATCCCGCACGATCTTCCTCGACTTTACTCTCACGCTGAAAATTTTTCTCCCCCTCCCTCCTTCTCCATCTTGTTCCATTGAACGTCGTAGCTGGTGCGGCTGAAGCCGCCTTCGCGAAAGCAAATCATTCAGCTCTCCGTTCATTCTCGTCTCGTCGTGTCGCGCGATTCCAGGAGAGGGGGAGTTTATTTTTTTTCCACCCCCGCTAAGTGGAAAATAATAGCGGATATGCAAAGAGAGAGAGAGAGAAATGGTTCGGGTGTACTTGAGAAAAAAAATACTAGAGTGGTTTTAATTTTACCTTACATGGCAGTCGGGCAACTCTGACCTTATTTATATTAATTTTATTTCATTATTTGATTATTTATTTTTTATTTACAATGTGCAGATAAATTTATATACACGGTGAGAAAAGTCCTACAAAAATTAGCATGCTTGCCCTATAAAGCTTGTGCAATCGACATGTGTAGAAGATTTTCTGCGAAATCTTTGAAAAATTGGTCTGAAGCGTTAGAATTTTTACCCAGAGAGCACGATAAAAATTCGGTGGCAGCATTCTACACCTTACATTTCTATTGGAATCTAGGACTCTTTAGTGTAATGCAGACAGATTATGGCATGGTAATTTTTCCTAGAATTTCGTAACAAAAATTCTAAGACTTTTTCTCTCCGTGTATAAATGTATTTATATTTTATTTGGCTATATATGGCCAATAATGTAATAAGATTGCTTTCTCTCACTGTCACTCGGCCCATAAAACGCGGAGTGTTTTCTCAGCTCGGGCGCGATTTTATTGGCGAGAAACGAGTTATCGATCGGCACGAAACGCGCGTGAACACGTCGACGCGTGTCAATCCGTGATAAAAAAAAATCGACTCGAAAACGACGGTAAAACAGCAAACGTAACGAAGTTACGAATTGAATTGAAAATTGAAATATATATATATACCTTTATATAATAATAAAATTTCACATATCCTTTCGATAATTTTAATGATCGTCCATTAATTTCGCCTCCACGCCATAAATTTTCATCGTTTCAATCGAGAAAACGATTTATGCCCTACGAATAATCAATTATTTCTTTACAAGCTTTTCAATTATCTTCGAAAATTCAAACGACCGATAACAAAAAAAAGGAAAAACAAAAGAGAGAAAGAGACAAAAAAAAGAAACAATGAATAACGATGAATAAAACAGTGAATTGCGAAAATTGAATAAATCATTCTGAATTATAGTTTCGCGATTTAACTGCAATCTTCGTACACCGTGTTATACCTAAGATCGTTAATTTAGCCACGGAACATGTGTTTCAAGATGCATCGGGCGTCGTATAAACTTATCGCATGTATGACGAGAGCAGAGTCCCGCTCATTCATCTCTCCGCGCGTTTCACCGCTCTTATGTACCATTCGAGTACATATATACATATATATGAGTATATATACTTGTATATATATATATATTTAATACGTTTCATTCATTCCTCGAGGCGGGAATGGGCGCCCCAGAAGCATATCCAGGGAGATATAAACCTCGGCTGTTTCTCGAGGCCTCGTGGCCTCGACACGGGTCCCTCCGTAATCTTTCGTTCGTATATATAACCGTGGCGCCAACGAAAACTCGTCTTATACCTCGGTCGTCCGACGAGCGTCGAGGATCGAGGCGTTTTTTGGCCCGTCTGGTCTCTCTTCGAGCCGATTATGATTTTTAATGGACACTTCGACCGACCAAATTTTACGAACGTATATATAACGTCTATACAAATGTTATACCGTTCGTTAACGAGAGTGCTTCTTCAGGTTGAAAAAAATGCTTTTTTAGTTTTGGCTTTTTTTTCTTTTTCCGTTTTTTTTTGTTGATACATTGAATTATCGTATTTGTATTCTTTTTTTTATTGATTCGTTCCTCTTTTTTCTGTAGTTTCGAGCATCTCGGTAAATTTATTATTTTTTAATCCCTTTTTAATCCTTTTTTTTACAATTATTTTTTCAAATAACATTATTTTTTTAAAGGCTTTGTACAGCGTTCGAAACGAAAAATTAAATCCTGCTTCGATGAATGATGCTTTTTGCATTTTTATGTATCTTCTTTTTTCCCTTCCTGAATTATCGTATATCTATTATTTTTTGTTATTTCATAGCTTTTTTTGTAGCTCGCCATGCGATTTTCAGCCAAACGTGAAATTTTATTTATTTATATCGTACATATATGCATATATTTATACGGATTCCTTTCCGTACGATTATTTTTCCGTTGATGCTTTGGTGCAGGATTTAAAAGGAAATACGAGAAAAAACCGTTTAAAAAAAAGAAAAGAAAAAAAAAGAAAAAATCAAAGTATCAATTAACAAAACACATCGAATCCTGAAATAAAATGTAGCGCGCTCGAATGAAAAAGTGGCTCGTATAATACGCGCATTTCCATCTTTCCACAGCCTCGTATGTTTTTCATTTTTCCATCGTATTCAACATTAATAACACGTTACGGGCAGTAAGAACATAATTTCAACGAAGAAGAAATAATCTGATCTCGTTCATCTCCCTCTCTCTCTCTCGGCGATATCCTCGTTTTTCACGTTATTATTATCTCCGTTATTATAATCCTTGATATACGGAGTATTAACGGGACACGCCAGTTCCGATTAAGGGTATGCCCCGAGAGACTCGCTCGATTGTGAAGGCAACGTGACGATTATTTAAGAGGGCGTAAGGGTGACAGAGAAAGAGAGAGAGAATATACAAGGTAGAAGAGAAAAGAGGACAGAGTGTGTGTGTGTGTGTGTGAGATAAAAAGAGATAAAAAAAAGAAACAAGAAGAAGAGTCCTACCTACGAGGAATCATGTATACCTTTTATATATCCAGAGACACGTTAATTTTTTTTATTTTCTCTTTTAAACTATGTAGTATAAAAAGGCGTCGCGTCGTCCCACTCGTGTCGTCGGATTAGCCGATACGTCGTCGTCTTTCTTGTGGCCTCTTCGTTCCGTTGCTGCTGCTGCTGCTGCTGCTCGCTGCTGCTGGTTTGCTCCCGCTCCTGGCTCCTGGTGGCCGATAAAACAACTCGTGTTGGCGAGGTACGGGCTTTAATTATCGGTCCGCCGGGTGCTAATCTCGATGGCTAACATAATTTAATGTCATCCGATGCAAATTTTCACGAATCGTAGGTGTGCATAGCCAACCGACGATTACCACGAGAACACTGCAGGGCATCGGAAGTGGTTTTTACACACATACGTTCCTGTTACTTTATACACATATACACATACAAACACACATATATATATATATGTATATGATCTTATAGATACACAGACATAGGGCAAAATATTCACAGTCTCTAAGGTCTCGTATGTCCGTACATATTTTATATATATACACAGGTCTTCAAGTGGTTACGTGTAAATTAACATCGTATACGCTGATTAATAGCACAGATTCATCATTATTAAGGTTGGAGCTGATGTATGCGACGAACCTTGGCTCGCAAAATCCTCGACGTATATGCAAAAGTGTCCTCCTTTCGTTCCCTCCTGGTATCATCAACCTGGCTCTCGTTATACCTGTATACCCGATCTGTCCTCTTGCCCCCAACATTGATATATCGATCGCGTTTCAACGAGAAACGTTTTTTTATTTCAATTTTTTTTTTCATTTTTTTTTCTCTTTTCACGACATTGAAACGACATTTAATAAGAATAATCCTCATTATCGTAACTTCGACGTTACGTTCGAAAGGTTGATTCGTTTTTATCATGATTGTAGATACGAGAAGAAAATTATCGGTTCGGTAAAGGAAAAAAGAAAATAAAATTAAAAATAGTCAAATTAATTCGATTAATTATCGATTATTTCACAATTCTTTCTCATAAGTTAAAAGATTGAATTAGTAACGAGGAGTACGAGAAAGCCGGCGATTGGACAAATCACGGAGTATCGAAATCGTTATTATCGGGAAATCTTGATAGCATCGATGGTTAATTGATGAAAACGTGATCGAAGAAATGGTCAAACGAGATATTGGCGAGTTACAGGCTGCTATTCTCGAGCGAGCCGAGTTCGTGGACTTCGTTGTGGTACGAGCGCATTAAACGGAGGCGCGGACGATAATTAAGTTGTACGAGATGATTAATCATACCGTCGTTTGTCTCGAGCCACGCTCTATATGTACGTAACTCCCTCCCTCTCTCTCTCTCTCTCATACACACACACACCTCCCCCCATTCTCCCTCACGCGGCTGGCTCGAGGCTTTCAACACTGCTATTCTCCCTCGGGATAGAAATCGGAGAGTTTACGAGCGTGTGCGAAACGCATACAGGTGCTGACCTACCGCTACGTTCGAGCTTACCCTAGCTTAATCATATATGCATTCGTATCATTAGACACATATACATATCTATATATAGAGGGAGAGAGAGATTTAACGATATTCTCGTACGTCGAGGCCGAAAACTCGCGAACAAAGATTTAGCGACCCTCCCTTCTCTCCACTCCTCATGACCGACACTATAGGTACCTGTATAGCAAGAAGTCCAAGCCGTGTAATTATATAGACATACACGGGTTAGCCATGTCGGTTAGCAGCAGGAGCAGCAGTAGCGAGGACCGGTAGTGATTTATGGTCTCGGTTTTAAGACTGTGTCAACCAGGAACTCCCCTGTTGAAGCCACCGAGGCCATTGGTGGTAGCAGGGGTTGGAAAGAGAGAGAGGGTGTGAGAGCGAGGGTAGGAGGATCCTCCGGTCGTTTCCAAAGTACAGGGGCTAACTTCTATCGAAAACCCCGGGCGTAAACTGTTAACCAAGTTCACGGTGATTGCTGGAAGCTTTTGCTTTTCAACCAACCCCTTAACCCCCTCGCTCCTTCGAGATTATCGATCGAAAAGCTCTCGTTTGTTCTCTATTCACGTGACCATCCGTAGCTCAGTCGTCGAGCGGAAAATTGTGTGTTTACGAGGAATCGGAGATGTTCCCGAGATGAAAAATACAAGAGGTTGAAATATTTGAAATAAATCAAAATCTAAAATTTCTTTACTTCACTCCGTCGAGGCTTGATTCGCGTTGAATAATTTCAAGAATTTTCATATTTTTCGATTATCTAATATCTTATTCTTTTTTCTTTCTTTCATTATTTTTATTTCGTTACGTCGTTTATCTAGAAATTAATCGTTAACTTTTGTTAACAACGATATCGAGCGACAATAATTTTTACATTCGTTCCTTGAAATTTAATATTTATTTAAATCTTTATTTCGACCTAGTTCATTTACAAATTGTTCGTTAACGTTATTTCATACGTATCGAGAAAGATCGAAGCGAGAGGACAAAAAACAGATTTCGTGGTTACGGTCCACCGGTCTCGCCACGTAGTTTGTTCGCGTCCGGTGATTCTGCGAATGCTGGACCACGGAAGATCGTCCGATCGTTTTGTATATATATATATATATATATATATATATATATATATATATATATATACGTATACGTTCACCTTTGTGACTCATCCGGAGTCCGCCCGGGTGCTCCGGTGGTTTGGAATAACTGGTTTTCTTCTCTGCCGTAATATCCAATCTGGTCGACGTATGTATGTGTGTGTGTGTACATATATGTGCGAACATATATATACATACGTTTATATACGTGCCATCGAGTATATACGGATTCGATATAAATGATCGGATCGAGACGTTTAAAGTTTCTTAATAGCTCGCCTCCGTGCCGGTAGCCTAATATACCGACCATCGACCGATCACTTAGATTCGTATCTCGCACGTCCCGATCTATTTTTGTCCCTCTACGTCGCCTGTTGCTTTCCTTTTCCAATTTCCTCGTAACGCGTTATTATAAAAAATCGAACACGTCGATACCAATTTATCATGCGGTTTGGCGATTTTATTTTCTTCTTTTTTTTTCATTCATATTTTATGGAGAAAATCTTTTTGGAAAGTTATTTCGCCGATTCGAGGAAATGTTGAAAATGGCTCGAGGCGAATTATCGCAAACGTTTGGATCGAATTAATTTTTGTTTTTGGATTCAAATGTGAACGCTTGAAATATTTTATTCTTATACGTAGTCTAAAGTTAACAATTGTAACGATTTTCCTAGTTTAGTTTCGAGATCTTACGGGGTAATTGTAACGCGATATTTCGAGGGTTTAGGGGACGAGTTGGTTGATCAAATTTTCGTGAAAAATTAGTTTTGTGAGGGACGGTTTTGACTTTTAATCAAATATTGATGTTAAAAGAAGACGGTCGAGATTGCGCCGTATACGTAATCACAATTGACACTGTCGGTGACTGCTACGAACGAAATTGAAATACGCAATCATCTGTTATCTGGGAACACGCTTTTCGAACATTCAATTCGATTTGCAGACTCGACGAAGAGACAGACAAAGAGAGAGAGAGAGAGAGAGAGAGAGAGAAAAGAGGGAACACATTGCGTCAGTAGGTAACAGATGTGCAAAGTCGATGAAAATTTATTGACATATCGTCCGCCGTGTCCTTTCGATGATTTATGTGAGAAATATCGAGGCGTCGTGTTATCCCACGTACGTGTCACACTCTCGATCTCGGCTGAAACAGAAAAGTCGAGGAGGTACGACCAAATCCCAGATGTACGAACATTTTCATTGTTTTCTTTCTCGAAACACGTAAGATTATCAAAAATTTTCAATCAACTTTCGATCGAAAAAAAATCCTCAATTTTTTTGTTCACCCTTACATCGTTCGATATCTCACAAAAAAATTACACAATTTTCGTCCATCCAGCGTTAAAAACAATTTATCGACGAATTTATCTTCGAACGATTTTCAAATCCTTCCAAGAATGATCATTTTCTCTCCCTCTCCTCGACGTTACTCGAACTATCGTGACGAAGGACGAACAAAAATTTAAAAAAAAACTCTTTCGACTATATCTCGTTTGCGTTATAATCATAAAATCGCGTAATCATTGAGAACCGTGCGTGGTCGACCGTAGGTACGAACGTGGGGCACCGAAGTAAGGATGCGTGCACGGATGTCACGCAGTAGCGACGACAGGGCACATCATCGATTTCACGCGATCTTAAGATCGTGGCGTTCGATATATACGCTTACATATTTATATATATATATATACTCACACATACACATACCTATATCCATGTATATTTATACCCGTATGTACTTTAACTGGTATATATGCGAATGTAGCTCGTAAAGTCGTCGTCTTTACCGGTCGCAGACGTATCGACTGCACGAAGGGTACGTATATCTCTGCGTTGACTCTATATACTTACATGTATATGTATGTATTTTTGTATATATATATATATATATATATATATATATATATATATATATATATATATATACGTTACATAGTCGGTATAGTATACGATCGCATGGGAGGTCCTGCAGTGGTCACTTCGCCTGCAGATCGTTCGCTCGTTGGCACGAGAGATTCATATGTATATATATATATACATATATACATCCTAGATATAAAAATTGCAACAAGACACATATATCGTGACTTTCTAGCGTGAAAAGGCTTAACGCGTTCAGTTCAGCCTACCGCGTGGTTAACCCTGACTATCTCCTTCGGTTTGCTGGTATAGAATAACGTCGCTCATTGGTCGATCCGCCATTTTTCACCGTTTAATGATAATGGGATAATGATGATTATACGTTGCTATACCAACAGTATACTTTATAATATAGATATATATCGTCGGGTGGTTCTCTATCTCTTCCATAGATACGTACCAACACTGTTGAACGAAAGTATTCGTGCACACCGAGTTACATGACATCGTTGTTACTTGTTGCATTTACCAGATTGGAACGATGCAATTTTCATTTTGCATCTCATGCTGCCTGGTCTACCGGTCTCACGATTTATGTACGATCTCACGAATACGAGAATGAAACAAAAAAATGTGTTTGTCACTATATTTGTCATCCGAGATGGAGGTGAATGTTATTATTATTTAAAAAATATAGACAGTATTTTTGTAGTTAGAGAGAAATATGTGGAAGATAATTTAGAATTGATTGAAATACGATATGTAAAAATTTATTAGTTTTACAAGATCGGAAAATAGTTGAGTTTTTTAGTGGTTTTAGCGCGGATTTTGTTGATAATGTCGCTACTCACTTAAATTCTTTATAAAGCACGCACATAGATCTAGACGAGTGCGAAGGAATCGTTCGAACATCTGATTTCTTGTGAACGCGGCGAAGGTTTTAAAATTCATGATTTCTCGAGCAGTGATTCGGGAGGGGCTAAATATTGTTTTCTCGAGTATCATTCAAAAATCGTATATTTTCATTGAAAATTTCGCGTATAATCCGACCGACAAAATGTTCCTTAACGTATCGTGACAATAATATCACTTTCCCATCGTCTCGAACTCGTGGAAGATTTTCATTTTATTGAATTTTTATTCGTGCCATTTTCTTTTACAATTACGTCGAATATTCATATGTTCGATTAAAATACGATTGGAAATCGCAGGCAATGAGATTCTTCGTGGAAATTACGATCGACCAATCGAGTGAGCACTATGTTCCATATGAGATACATCTCGGGCTTTTACAGTGTCCAGATCTCTCGCGGAGATCTCGCGACGATGCGCCGCGATGCTTCGTGCGATAGTCCAGACGCCTTTTGCGTCGCGTTCCCGCGGCGCCTGTCGTGTCTCTCGTACTTCACGGAAGTCGATATTCTTTATAGCAACCATCAAATCGTACGAGCATCTTCGAACGTCGTTGTACATCTTGCGGTTGAGTCCAAGAAAGAATCGACACGTATAGTAACGTATCTCATACATAAATATATCTATACATTCGTGTAGAGGCCGTGGCGCAGTGGTAACGTTCGCGACTCGCACGCGGTGGGCCTGGGTTCGATTCCCGCCGGTAGCAATGAAATTTTTTTCTGTTCTTTTCTGTATTCTCGTCGATTTGGAACTCACCTAAGAAGAAATTGCGATGTCCACAAGAAAAACAGATGCATTGGGTGTTGACCAAAAAACTGTTACGAGGTGTTCTCAAGTTGGATTTCCGGTACCAAATAGTCATCGCAGATGAAAGCGAAATGGCGTTAGGATCTGCTCCAGATGTAGGACGTGCGAACCACGACTATATCTGTGCCAGTACTGTCACAGGGTGGCGCGACCAGCTGCAGTGCAGGGGGAGGGGGATTCCCAAGATGAGACAGACGAATAGGAAGGACCGAAATATGTAGGAAACTGCGAGCCCGCGTAACCCTGTGAGGCGATCGGGTACACAAATACATACCTCTAATATAGACGTCTATATCGTCGGTCAAGAGCGTTTATTACGAGTAATAATATAAACGTAAACTGCCCGATGGCACGATAGACAGACGCACCTTTTAGGGCGGCAGGATTTTGCGACTGCGCACAAAGGCGCGCGTATACAAACGTGTATACCCGCCACCGTCCCTATCGTACCAAGAAAATAAAACGCCACATATTGTGAATATATCTATATGTATAATATCTATGTACAAGTATATCGTACAATCGTTTCGCTGCGATAGAACAGAGCGTAACTCAAACGTCCTGGACACGACGGTGGATAACTCGATCGAACACGATCAAAGATCGATATCTGGCGCGAGGCTCGCGCTCACCACCATACGATCTAACGTATTATATGTATATAGAAGAAGAGAGAGAAAGAACAAGCACGCTGTTCGTAGCTCTCACGATCGCACGCCGAGAGCACATCACCGATATGTATATATATGTATATATACATATCGATATACACATATGTATGTGTATGGGTGTGTATATATGTATGTATGATACACTTTATGTCCCTCTATGCTATCGCCATAGATCAGACGTGCTCTGCGAGGACACTCGACGACGATTTATAGCCGGAGATCCAGCTCTCTGGATGGGACACACACGCACCGGCGCAAAAAACTAAAAAAATAGAATATAACCTACGATACGCCGTTTCGAAGCGAACGTGTGGAATACTAGAAAGTAGCCTCGGCCATAGACGCGATATACTCGTATAAATCGCGGAGTCACGGGGAAGTAATCCAATCTTTTTTTTTCTTTTTTTTTCGTTCTCGTTACAGTTTTCGGTCTTTTTGCTTCCCGCTGGAGAGAGAAGCTTCGTATCCGTGAGAAGCGTTTCTTTTTTTTTATTTTCGTTAACTATATCGAGTTTCGAAATTTTTGATCGACTCCCGGAATCGACGCGGTATCAAAATTTCCATTTTTTTTTTAATATAAAATTGTTTTCGTTTTATCGATAAAATGATATATATAAAAAAATGTTAGATTTATGAATCGCGATTTTTCACGATGAATCCTACGACGTCAGGAAGGTGTTAGCGTCCGGTATAACAAACGTGGGAAGCTTTCGTGTTCTTTACAGTCTATCGCTCCGCAAAATGTACCGCATTACGCGCACCTAGTCCGGATACATACGCAATAATAATGTAAATCATCAGTCGTAAATTAATCGTTGGATTTTACTCTCGATATATTTGTCAATGAAAAATAGATTAATCGACGATCCAACGGGACCGTTACACGTATCTACAATATTGGTATTTTTGTACGATAGCGTTTATGCACGCGCCAAAATCCATTAAATCTTGGCGAAACTGGTACGAGTTTGTAGGAGTCCGGCCTATGAGAGAGCAACGGTATAGATATATCGGAACTCGTTGTTTCGTTATAAAACTCGGTGTTGTATTAATTGCCACATCGATAGGTATCGATCGATTATAAATTAATCGAGCGTTTTATAATCCACGGTGTGTCAAACCCTCGTACGTGTACGTGATAAAACCCACACGTATGTTATCCCCGTACGGTTTAGCAGATCTTTCATTTGGAGCGAGAGCGAAGAAAAGTCATAAGGTAGAAACGATAAACTCGACTGCCGAACCTCGACGAGAGAAAGACGCGATAGTATTTCGCGATCAAATTTTTCCAATCCCGTTGCACACACCTTAATTTATTTAACACGTATCCTCCCACTCTCGTGACCCGTTCCTTTTCTCGTTTGTCTATCTTTTCTCTCGCTTTCTCCCTCTCTCTCTCTCTCGCTCTCTTCACTCTCGGTAATAGCACGTAAATTAGTAATCTCTCTGTAACGAGATAGGTCGATTGGATCAGGCTACTAATATAGCGGAGAAACCGCTAGTAGAAACGAACGACGATGGAGGGAATTTACTACTTAACATTTAGCTCACGTAGAGGACACTGCACGTGCTCTACGAAGCTGTGGGTATCGATTCCTTCTAGTCAGAAGGGCTTATCGAACGGTGAGCAGCCCGGTGATTCGATACGGGTTACGTCCTATCGACTTGCGACGTTCGATACGGACTGAATTACATATACGCCTATAAGAGCACCGTATATAAGGCATTCTCTGTAAAATCGATTATTTCATTTTCAAATTATCTTTCTCAAAAGCTGCCGATATTTCGTTAATTTCTTGCGACTTACCAAAAGACATTACGCAAATTTTTCTAAAAAACAGTTTCCAACTTCCCATCTTCACATTATCCTTCGTTCTATCGCGCAACAATTTAGCAGAAAAAATAATATTTCATATTTTCATAAATCTACGAAACATTTTTTCTCCCGGACTTGCAAAGTGACGACTGCCGAGAGAGAAATAATTGGGTCGAAAAATATGTCTGATTTCCGGTAGAAAGACTCATACATATATATTACACGGGCGAACGCCCGAAAGGCACGGTGCACTGTACGCAAGCATTAACCGGGTCCAGTATTTGTGTTTTACGACCCTATGGAAATTCGAATTGGAAACCAGTCGTAATTGCTGGTCCGTCGTTCCTCGTGCGGTCCTTGGGGCCCCTTATGGTACCAACTACTTGTGGCCGTGTACAGTCGCTCCTCGTGTTGAATCTACTTGCCGCAAGTGAGTTCATTCCAGGATACATATATATATATATATATATATACATACCCATTATATAGCCCTTTCGTACACTATTTACTACCAGAATCCAGGGTTCGAATAGAGAGTGGTGCGTGGATAAACGAGACACTCGATAAATTTCGTACGATATAAGCCGTATAAAATGTATGTATGTACATTACACAACATATATGACGGGACGAATCCCCGTTGACCCCCCGGCGCTTAAGATATAAAAAACAATTTTAAGGAACGTTCTATCGCGAACGAAACGATAAGGAAAACATTTTTTTCTATAATTTTGTGTTCCTTAATTCTCAAACGATCTTCAACAAGATTAATTTGTCGCGAAAAATCATCGGGGTTGCAATGTTCTTAAATATTATGGGAACGACATTTACGACGATAAAGACATAACGTAAACAGATATTCGCCAGCAATCGAGATTTTTATTTTCAACAAATATCTCTTTCCTTTTTTTTCTTCCATTTTCCACGTTTATCGACCATTCGTTTTATTTTCGGTCCAGTACAAAACGAGACAACGTCACGAAAGTTTCAATATCTGACAGAAGCAAATATTCATTTCGTCAAAATGGAGTATCGAGAGTCGCAGCGTTACGCCACCAATATCGTGTACACAAGTTGGCCCCAATTTTCGAAAAAAAAAAAATTTTTTTTTGTTTTTTTTTTTTCAACTTCGCTCACGAAAACGTCCGGAATTTATCATTTGACCAGTTTGACGTACACGTAGCGGTAGCTATGTCGTTGTTATATATATTTTTTCGTTTGACAAACGATCGGAAAGTCTGTGACCATGGCTCGTTCGTCATCGTCATCGAACGGATAGGCCTCATTGACCTCTCTCACTCTCTCTCTCGTTCACTCGGCGATATATTATTTCATACCCGAGTTGATAACCCCGCTGATATATAGAATCGTGCCGAATGAAGCTGAAAGAGGAAAATAAAAAATTGATCGAGTCGATCCTGTACGATATATTTTAATCCCCCGCGTCTATATGTACCCTATCGATATATGTATATAAGGGACTCTACGGCAAGGACAACATATTGAAAAATCATGACTCCCCAGGCTATTCTCGGTTGCTTTTTTACTTTTACCTATTCTCATAAATATACATACTAGTATATATATGTATTGTACATACACCGTTTTATACCTTGCACATATACACACAAAAACATTTACACCCATATATATATATATATATATATATATATATATATATATATATGTATATATTTTGTTTGAAATATCCAGCTTTTCCTCTGTAACACGACGAGGGGGTGTCAGATTGTGCCGTGATTGATGAAACCCCTCGTCCATTCCGCGGGTCAGCCGCAAGCCGATCTTTCTCACCCTTTCCCCGAATCTTCCACGTAACGCGTTCAAATTTTTCCACAATTTTTTATTTCATTTTGTTTATCTTCCCGATTTTTTTCATCAAGCAAAACTGTGATAGTAATTGTCTTCGGGATCAAATATTTGCTCGATCGATGAAAACAGAATTTCGTGATTACGAATTAGTTCCTCAAATTTTATACGTATATGTGCGAATTGGGAACGAGATTCAAAGTGTTTACGATCCAGAGAGAGAGAGAGAGAGAAGGGTATTCATCGATGATCGATAAATCAATGAACAGCACATACGATAGATCGCGACATTCATTCGCAAATGCCATTTAGAATCGTCAATGCGCTTTATTATCGCATTTGCTATCTACATTATTATATATTATTCGAGACTTTCGTTCGATCTATGTACGAGGCTCGAAGCTATTCTTGCACGTATTAAATTTGCAAATGTAATACACTCATCTTGGTTTTATTGCGCGAAATCCCGACGATTGTCTACTCCCGATAGGAGAGATACATCAAATATTTACATATATATTTATTTATTTGTGCTATAACCGTCGGTATATTTATATATCATACGCAAATCTCTTACTTCCAATTAATGACGCATTGTCTCGAATGGTGCAAACCGGTGTTTACATCGTGATAAATCATCGTCTAATCGCATCGCGTCCTTTTTAATGGGCTATAATAACTTATCGTCGTGTAATACGGTACGTGAGTTTTACCGGGGCGTACCACTCGTGTGCACCGAGTACGCGAACGAGATGTATATCTCTGTCTCTATCGAAAACCTTCGCCATAAAACAATTAAATGAAAGAGACGGAAAGAGAGAGAGAGAGAGAGAGAGGTGGAAAGAGGAGAAGTTTAGCTTCGTGGGAGTTTGCGAATAATGGCGATAGGACGAATGGGGCAAAATGAGACAGCGAGGAACATTCATAAAAAACGATAGGAAATATTTTTAACTTCGATAATTTTTTACACCTTTAATCGTCGCTCGTAGATTCTTATTTTTATATTAATTTTGTATATAGAAACTTGTATTTTGAGATTTTTGTATAAAAGCGTATTCGTTGTATTTTAATTTCAGGAATTTACGGGAGACAGGAGGATCGAGGAAGATCGAATCACGCTATAGTGATACCTCGAAAAGTGAACGAAAATGGTGACCCGATCGGTCATGACGTGACCCATCGACATTCCGGCAACAACGAAGAATTGCATTACAGACTCGTGCTCGATGGTAGAGATTATCATCTACAGCTGACGGGGACGAGCGATTTCATAGGGCCGGGTATGATCGTCGAGAGACACAGACGGGGTGTTCACGTGCGAGCACCGGCAAGGGATGTTTCTACCAAATGTCATTATCGTGGATTCATTCGAGGACACAAAAATTCCTTGGTAGCACTCTCGGCATGCGACGGCCTGGTGAGTCTATCTCGTATTAATATTCAAGCCTATCGTTACACAGAAAATTTTGATTAAAATTAATCGAATAAAAATTCGTATAATTTTTGTATTTCATTAAAATTTTCATGTTACTTCGTGCTAATTTTTGTTCAAATTTAATTTTGACATCACAACGTCAGTTTGGCTCTCATGCAGTCGCAAAGAATTTAATCGTTTCAAAGAATTCACGTCAGTCTCCATCACACAGAACGAATGGTTCTTCTTTTCGTTTCAAGAGATTTATACCCCCTTTGATTTCGCGTACTGTCGCCCGAGGGTGGCTGTACCTTCGACTCGACGAGTCGGTTCGTTTTCGTTTTTCCTTCCTTCGTACATTTAAAACTCACCGGAATGCAATTATCCCATTGAGAAATCCGTTGTAAACGGTGAAAACGACGAGTCGACGGAAATGAGGGGTGAAGCAAACCCTCTTATCTCGTCTCACGTCGCGTAACGTATTATAGGAAAACGTCAGTTTCACAAAGTACTCATTTTTTTTTATTCTCATTTATTTCTCGACCCACAATCACCGAAAAAGAATCTCTAGAAAAATCCTCGACTTTTAATGAATATTATTTTTCTGACGAAGACAAACGTTGCCCCTTCCCCACGTCTCCTTCTTCGTCCTATCGTTTTTTTTCTCCGTTCGTTCCATTTCTTTATCTCCCTGCCCCGATTGCTCGCGGTTGCGAACTCCTCGACGACGAGCTGATGCCATGGCACTCGTGTCGTTCTCGTCGTCGTCTCTAGGAGAGATCGTCGAGCTTAACCTTTAACTCGTATCTGGTAATGTGTCTCTGAAACGGGGATATATTACCCGGAGGTGCGCGGAATTCAAGGCTCGCGTGTACTGTACTGCCTTATACGAATGCATATAGATATATTTATAAGCGAGATGTCCGCAGGGGAGCTTGGGAGACACGACAGGCAGGCGCGTATATTATTATACGCCATGAATCTCGTAGCTCGTTCTTTCTATCTATATATATATATACATGTGTGTGTGTGTGTGTGTGTGTGTGTGTGTGTGTGTGTGTGTGTGTGTGTGTGTGTGTGTGTGTGTGTGTGTGTGTGTATATAGATAGAAAGAACAAGACCATTGCTATGCCCAGTACATATAGCTCCTTAGCAGCTAATTACCCGATTAAAGTGTCGTTAAAGAGTGTCCAGTGAGAAAAGTGTTGGAGACGAGAGAGGAAAGAGCGTATAATTTAACTTAAGCGATACGAATATATCGCCTCGAACGAGCTCCAACGCCGAGGTAATCGTAAGGTCTTGATCCTCCGAACATTTTCTCAAAGGTGGAATCATCGTTGAAATAACATTATGAAAATAAGGTCTCGCTGCGTCTCGTTAATAACGAGACACGTTGGATATTTTACGACTTGTCGCTATTAAAATAAGCTCCTGATGGGGAAAAAAACGAGTGGTTCTCTGTCTTTCCCATCGATCGTGGCTTGTGGAAATATTGCAGTGTTCGAACGTCTTCGAGACAATATGGTGGGCCTCGTTAACGATTACAAGATACTTATCCGTGGATGAGAAGAAACACTTGTCCACCAACGTACTCGGCGAACGATGATGATGCATATTAAAGAATAAAACGACACACGCGAGGCATGTATCAGCGCAATTTGCTCGCAGCTTCTAGATAATGATTTAATTTGCCACCGACTGGCAGATTTATGGCGGCACACCTAGCCTCCTGCGTTCCAAAGCGATACATGCACACGCACGTTAGTACGAATTTATAGATATGTACGTAAAGACCAATTTACGTATGTAAAAAAAAATTAAAAGTTGCGCTAGTTGTAAGAATATATACGCATGAGACATGCGCACAACGCATGAGACATTTGGATCAAAATTAACACGTACGTAACCATCGGCATATAAAATTTAATTACGAAATTTGTATAAGATTTGGCGAATTGTTTTCATTGAAAATATACCCTTCGGAAATACTGTTTGAAAACACACAGCAAGTGTGTTTTTAACGCTTCTGCTTTACATACCCTTGAACTATTATACTTATATAAATTATTTATGAAAATTTGTCTACCCCAACCGATCAAAAATTTACTGTAAATTTCAAATTTATTTTTACCGTCTTGAATTTTGTCAGGTTCCAAAATTATCTCAGACGTACTCGAGATAGAGCGCCCCATACGTAATAATATTTCTAAGAAGTTAAACAGTACGTATGCGATAAATATATGTACCTAACATGCTTACCTAGCAAGAGGTTTATCTTGGGACGTATCGCAATGGGGGGAATGGCAAACCCCTACCAGTAACCCAACAGCAGTCTAGAGATTCCCCCTTGCACCCAAAGCTACCGATGCTACCCGTATTTATTGCACGATAGTGGTTGGACGATGTGCTGGGTGTCCCATCGTGCAAGAGCCATGGGTCGAGAGGGGATGTCGTGGTGGAGAGCAGACTTGGGAACGTTTGCATTACAGACGCCCGGCTCTCACGCAACGTTAGCGGATGATTGCTCAATTTTCTTCCTGAAACCTCGGGAGCACAGCAGTATCGAAGAGTTACTAGAAGCTCCACACTTACCAGAAGTCTACCTTTATATTCTTACCCCTTAGAAAATATCGTATTTAAATTTATAGCGATGTGGAATAAGAGAAGACATTAAAGTTTCACGAACGAAAAGATCAAAGACGAAATTATTGCACAATTTTGTATCTCGACGTGAACGAGAACGCAAAAAAAACAAATATTTAATCGAATAATTGGAGTAAAATTAATTATGTTCGAATGAAACTTTAATTCGAGATGAAACGAATTTTTTTATATCTTTTATTCGCTTTAATTATTCGTCGATATTTCTTTCGGAATTTCTCGCGAGATGATATTTTCGATATAATTGTAGATCAGTCAGGGGATAAAGTGGTTGGATTCTTGTGAACCCTAGCGTATATCCGATAGGATTATCCTGTTGACATTGAAATCCTTGCCGGAATAAGATAACCGAATCTAAACTTTGCCGAGGGCGATCGCCAATTACCCACGGATAAGATTTTCCTCGCGTTTTTGTTCTTCCGCCGTTTTTTTTTGTTCTTTCTTTCTTTTTCAAACGCGCGAGAGACTTCCGTTTTCTTCTCGCATCGTCCATTCGCGCCCGCCAAAGCAGAGCAGAGTAAAGTTCGCGAGCTTTCCCACTCGAATAAGAAGCGAGGGAGTTAAGAACGATTGAAATGCTGAGACAGTTTTAATTGAATTTTCGCGTGGGCTCTCGATGGATAATTCGATCGGCGTGAGTCGAGAGAGAGAGAGAGAGAGAGAGAGAAAGAGAGATCAGGCAAGCGACTCGTACGTCGAGACAGGCTCACGAAACGGCCAGAGGGAGGAATCATCTCGTAAAACACGACGAGAGAGAAAACGGGGGTGAATTTTCCTCGTGGCAGAAGAAAATGAACGAACCCAAATAAAACGATTGCAAAATCGTTTTTTCCATTTTTTTCCAACATTAATTTTTCATTCGTATATTTAAATCTATCAAAATTTAATCGGAATCGATTAAATTCGACTTATCGATCGTTTCGTTCCCAACGAGCAATCTCTTCTTCCTTTTTTTTTGCTAAATCAAACATTTGGTCGAAATAAAATCATAAATGCCAGTTTTGGTCACGTCGTCCATCTCTCACCGGTATCTTCGATCGGAAACATCGGAGCTACGGGGAGTAGGTATATAGCTATTCGTAATTTCTCCTCGGTTATTCGAGTAGCTTCGTTCCCAACGGTGCGCTTATATCGTTTGGGAGAATCGCTCGGTGATGCGCCCGCCGTCATAGTCACGACGTGTCTATTAATTCAACGCGAACGATCGCCCCGCTGATACCCCCACGACGGCATATCGCCGTACGTTGTACTCGGTAGAAGAATAAGAGTCTCGCGTCTCCCGTAGGGCCACAAAATGCACTTTGGTCATGCATCTTGTCGCGTGACTCGCCTTTATCAACGTACACTCTTATACGTACATAGGAGTAACTAGGGAGAGAGGAGGAGGAGAGAGAGAGAGAGAGAGAGTAAATAACTCACTGAACGTAATTGCACCCTTGATTTTTATTCGCCGATAGCCTATCGTAAAATATTTTTCGAATTAAAAGATTTCCCCTATTTTTCAATATAAAACCCTTTTTTTAAATTTCTCTTTCCTATCTTCAAATACGTTTTTTATGGAATTCGGCAACAAAATTCTACCCCGCTTCGCCTCGTATATGTTCGCAAACGAGTGGGATGTTTTTTCAGTTATAAATCAACAATGAATTTCTCCATCGTATAATGAACGGAGCTAATGAAAAAAAAATGTTTATATTAGATAACGTTCATCGAACGTAAATTTATCCGATGTTGAAGCAGTCCGGGAGGTACCATCGCCCAAGGTTCGTCGGGTAGAAATCCGAACGGGGGATGGAAAAATGTTTCCGCCAAATTGGAGCTTTCGTCGTCGGGACGAGAGAAAGAGAGTTTTATACAACGAATTAATTTCGTTTAACGAGCTTTCGTAACGTTCGGTCCTTCGCGTGAGCGTTCTGATAACGAGATATATACATTTCTCACTATCAACCCGATGAGACACAAAGAGACAGAGAGAGACGAAGCTCTTCGTTTATTTCACGATTTGAAATTGTTCACATTTTACCGTATACATTTCCAACAATAATCCCATCAATTCCCTCATTAGCGTTTATTCAATTTAACAAATTATCATTCCCATAATTAATTTCATCTCTATCATTGATTCAATCTAACGTAGGAATTTCCTCCTCTATCTCTCTCTCTCTCCCTCTTTTGTATCTCGTTACGTCCCACCCCAAATGGACGACTGTCGCAATGAACGTTGGCGAAGAAAATAATCTCCGTCCTTCGTTGCATACGCTCACGATCGATAATATTTCGTGATCCGAGTCGTAGACAGTTACGATACGATTAAGATTGACGAATGCCAAGAATTAAAAGTCACCGATAAAACGTATTTTTCTTTTATTTTCTTCGTTCCTTCGCTTCTTATTTTCATACGTGCGCTATAGGTATCTGTATAAAGAATCTGGATATTTACAGAAGTACGAGAGGTTCTTGCGAGACTCTCGCTGTGTCGTCTCGTATGATCCGGCCCTTTTATCGTAAATCATATCATAATAGGATCATTTTTCAATGCGTCGAGACACGAGAGAGACGTACATGTCATCTGTATCCACGCTGTAAATACAAAGCTCGTTCACGCTCACGTGTCTACGCGCATATGTATGTGTGTATACAACATATAAATATAAGAAAACACGCAAGGGGTAAATCGCCTCCATACGTCCTCATAAATGTACCGTAACAAGACAGAGAGAATCACAATGTAATAAGAAGTCTTGTAAAACGTTTGCTCTCCCATCCAACCCCCCCCCCCTTCCCCCATCTACCACCACGTGCACTTTTATCCGGCATTTACGATCGTGCAGTTTCCCGTCAAGGGTAATTGGTCAATTACCAACGAAGACACGTCG
Organism: Netelia inedita; assembly: GCA_964017225.1. Classification (NCBI taxonomy): domain Eukaryota; kingdom Metazoa; phylum Arthropoda; class Insecta; order Hymenoptera; family Ichneumonidae; genus Netelia; species Netelia inedita. The sequence continues at coordinate 7,609,550 of OZ024921.1, forward strand.
TCGCGTTCGAGAAATGTCTTTCCGCTTCCTGCATAGTACGCGCCATAATACGAACGTTTTCTCGCTTTACGACACACAAATGGTCCGATAAAAAGATACAAAAATTCAGAAAACGAGATAAAATTTAATAACTCGCGTAAAACGAGGCTGTCGGTCGCTCGCGCGCGCGCGCGCACACACAGGGGTGTTGTATGTCGGCGGTCATTGAAAAAAGATTTTGATTCGGGCGATAACACGAGTATATAATACGTAACGCGTTTTTCAATCGTCGTGGGTATTTAGTGATTTAATTTATACGCGATAAAATCAAGATGAAAAAGGAAAATAAGAGAAAAAATAGAATTCTAATTACGAGTGCGACTTTCGACGTCGAGTTTTACGAAGGTGACGAGCTCTCTGTCTTCTACTTCTGCTCGATCGAACGTCGTTACCCTTTTTTTTCACTTTTTTTCTCCTTTTTTTTCGTTATCGTTGTATTTTTATCTGTTTTTTTTTGTTTTTTTCTTCCTTTTATTCGCGCGGAAAACATCGAGAGGTGATGTAGCAACGGGCGAAGCAGCAGTAGCCTCTCGATCGTTATGCACCGCCCACGCGGGAGGTCCCGCAGACCGTTCTAATGACGGCATAAATCACCGCGAGTGGAGAGAGTAAGGGGGGTGAGAAAGAGGGGAATGGGTGGGAGGGTGCGCGCGAGTAGTTATCATCATCGAGATCCCGGGAACTTCGACCGGAGCTCGGTGGCGTAAACGATCATCGTCGGAGCTCACCGGTAACGGTACCAACCCCCAAAAAAATTCGTTCCAAAAAGGGAGGACCGGCGAGGGACATGCTGAAAAACAAACAAACAAAAAAGTCTTGAAAATTTCATACGATAATATTTTTCATTGATTTTATTTTACTCCTTGTTTATATTCATTTAACTTTTTTATTTTCTTCTCAATCGCACTTTTTTATGATTTTAATCCTGGCCTCGCGACTCGAGTTACCGGGGGAAGTTTGAAACAGGGAGAAGAAGAGAAAAGGAGGAAACGAAGCTTATTCGATATCTCAATTTGCGTGTGGCGTAGCTCGGGCAAAAAAATAACAGCCGCGGGGCAAGATGCGAGAGGAAAGAGGAGCAAAAAAGCATCGAAAGAGAGAGGGAGAGAGAGAGCCCTTCACGAGAGCACCGCGGGTGGCTAATCGTCTTCGAACGAGCTCTCATCCCGTCTCTCGTGTCTTTTCCTCGTGTATTTTGATATATCGTGTTATGCATACGTCGATTTCTACCGTGCACGATTCAACTCCACGATGCACGACGTCGCGTTGTTTAAGGGGGTGGCTTGTAACGTAATCGTAGGTACGCGAAACTCGTTATAGGAAAAATAATAATAATAATGATAAACCGACGCATCTACCCCGTAAACTTGCATATATTTGCATTGCGAGAAAACGAGTTACATGTCCCGATACGTCATTAGTCGTATCGATTGATAATTGAGACGTTAATTAAAAATACGATAATTGCTGATAAACCGCAAGGCTCGTTCTTTCACCCTCCCCGCGTATATTGAATTTGATATATGCAATTAATATTCCAATTATTATACGCACAGGTTCTGTTTTTTCTCTCTCTCCCTCTTTTTTTATTTGATTTTTGCGTATCATCGCGACTGGAATAATATCAAATAATTGTGAAATAACGTTGGTGGAGGTCACGATAATTTTGACGAGAGACTTGTAATAAAAAGCAAATATTTCTCGTCGATGAAACGAGAATTAACGTTTCTCAAATTATTACGTAAATACTCGCGATCTGGATAACTTATCGATATCTACGGGATAAACGATCGGATCGAACGTGGAATACGGTCGAGATACCGATTACGTCGATCGGGGTAACGTCGTACGGAAATATTAATCAATCGACGATCCATCCCGCGAGTTATTAAAATTGTAATAAGAAAAATTTGAAAAACATTACGGTTTATCGTCGACGATCGAGATCGTGACGAAGAGCCAGACCCGCCGAGTTCCATGATCGAGCATCGTGTTTTTAGTGCCGAGATGTTTTCTTTTTCGTGGATAATTTTTTTTTCTTCCGTCGATAATTTGTGAATCGTGTAACTATATATATAATATATATGACCCACTATGCATAAACATAGCGTGGTATATACGCGACGAATCTCCCTGCGTCGGATTTAACGCAAAAACCATATACTCGTTGTCTGTAATTAAGGCGCGGTGCTCGATCAATCACTCGTTATCCGCGAGCACATAGAAGAGTAGAAAGGAGATAGAGAGAGAAAGAGAAAATCCCTCCGCGTCCTACACAGCGTTGTCGCTCCTGTTGCACGATTTTGTTCCGCTCGTTTCATTCCCTGATCACCGAGAGCGAATAATTTCCAAATCTCCTTTGAACGTCCTGGAGGTTTCGCGTCAGCCAACTTCCCCTTCGCCTCGAGCCCGTCTGACTATAACGGACCTCGATCACTGAATTCACTAAATTCGTTCAAACAAACTCGAGATAATTCGTTTTCAATCTAAAACCTCACCAAAAGGACGCGTTCTTCTTTTTTCCCCCATCATCGACGAATAATCGATCATACTTAATTATCAACGGGGGATTAAATAATTACGTCGTTTCAATCGGAAATGATAAAATCATACGATTCAAAAAAATGATATTCCGGGTGGTATCTTCGCGTGGTTCTCCCTTGCGCGAGATACGAGAGAATTGAGCCTGGAGGTACAGAGGAGAGATAAAAGAAGAGAAAAGTCGGTAAGAAAAATAAAGAAAAATAAAGGAATAAAACGAGTTCGGAACGTGCGCCCGCGAACGACAACAAAGTACGAGTCGACAGGAAGTTGCATAATTCGTGCATAATAATCAATGCGAGGAGAGTAGATTATCATTACGAGATGACTCTAATCGTCAGCGTCGATCGCATAAACTATACACATCGTCGCACATCCGGCAATCTCGACTTTTATCTCTTCTTCTTCCTCCCCACCTCTCAATATATATATATATTTATATTTTTATTTTATTCTCCCTTCGTTCGCGGCGTATCCCCGTAATTTATGTTCTCCCGATAAGAAACGATGATTACGACATTGATTATATTTGCCAATTAACCGTGTATGTATTCCAATCGATCTTCGAGACGAACCGCTCGAGCGTTTAATCGCTGGTGACATACATTGCTATCTCTCACTCGGTTCCTCGCATTTCGCATTGCGTACCGATCGAAAAAGAAATACAACGGAAAATCAATCGCGAAAAAGGATTTCGCGATTTCGCCGTATCGCAAATTATTTAATAACAAAAGTTCTTTATAATAGAACCAATTTACTTTCATTCTAACGATCATGGAGTTATAACGATCGCAAACTTGAGAAATATCTCGATCGAACACGATATTATCTTACGTTATCTCGTTTCTTCTTTCTCCCTCTCCCTCTCTCATTCTACATCGTTTCGTGGGCAATGAATTCCCTATCGGGTTTCGCGCACGAGGCGAGTGGAGAGAGGAAAACGATGATCGAATCGTCGTCACGGACGCGTATATAAAATGGAGAGAGAGAGAGAGAGAAAGAGAGAAAGAGAGACACGAGATGTATATAAGCACGAGAGCGATCCTTATCACGTCGTTCTCATCTTCGCGTAATCGGCCAAGAGTCGTATTAGTCTTCGCGGTTGGTGGTAGGTATGCATATGTATTGCAATCTCGCGGTTGCTCAAAAGATCTATGCAAGAGAGAGAGAGAGAGAGAGAGAGAGAGAGAGAAGGAGAGAAGGAGAGAGCCTGTGGGGAGAGCAAATCATAAACTATAAAGCATGGGCGTTAACTAGTACCAGCCTACGAGAGACCGCCCATCGTATTGCTCGTTGGTGGCACAATAATCATTCTCTCATTCTCCGTCTCTATCTCCTGGTACCGCAATAATAATTTACACACAGTGATTGTGCACCATTTTCTCTCTATACCACGATATATAACGATATGAGCATTTTAACGCAAAAAGAAACAAAACAAAATTAAAAAATTTATGTTGCTTGCTCATGCTCGTAACAATGTTTCTCTTGGATAACAAAAATTCAAGATTATCGATCGATATCGATCAAAATCCATAATTAAAGCGAAAAATCCTTTTCCTTCTAATCAACGAACAATTTTCATTTCGAACCTTTTTCGCCTTGGTTCAAAAAATTTCCGATAACGAGAAAAAAATCATAAAAATATTCGCGACCGGAGGATTCTTTGAATATCCGTGGAAAAGCGACTAATGGATTATCGTGGTTCGGAGCTTCCGTTGTTCATCATACGGGGTGGAAAGGGATGATGCACAGACACACTCGGACATTGAATCCATAGACACAGGTGGATCACGAACGACCGGGAACAGGGCCACCAGTGGAGAAATACGCCCGTATCCATCAGACGCGAGTTTGAGAGTGAGAGAGGGGTTGTCCGCTCGTGTGCATTTCGGGGGTGTATTTATGTATACGTTCGGGCGAATGTGTTACGTATACCGGAACTTGGCGTCCGCGGGCTCTAATTGAAGATACATATACTCGGATCGCGTTTGCCTAATGCTCCATCTCGCTCTCTTTCTCTCTCCCTCTCTCCCTCTCTCTTATTCGCGAGAGCCCTAGAATATACGTAGATTTATGTATACCTAACTACCTACGTAGCTCATCGCACATTTTGGACTACGATATGCCTGTGTTGGCAACCGTACGAGCCCCCGAGTCCGTAATTGCACGTAGAGCCGAATTCTAACTCTCGTACACGCATTATCACGACAAACAAACGTGCGTTCCGCGTGTTACCTATGATATTATATAGTCAGCATGAAACATGTATATATATCACCTATAATATACGTAGAGAATAATCCTAGCGAATGAAACTGGTGTAAGAGAGAGAGAGGACCGAGATGGATAACGAGAAATTTGTAGTTACGAGTATCAAGCGCGCAAGCACGTACGCGAGGTCCTTCCAGCTTCCATTAGCAGCTTCGCGCAATACCACTTTCATCATAGCTACGAGAGAGCTTTAGTTTTCCTACTCTCCTCCGTTTCTCTCGTATCTCGTCCGCCAATGGCGCATCGACACCAGGTAAACCACGAAACGCGATGCTTCGTGAAACTACATTACTACACAACAACCTACAAGATAAACATTTCGTCAAAGCTTTCGACTATTAAGTAACGAAAAAAAATAGTCGGATATTGTTTATCCCCTTACTACTGTAATGAATTTAAATAAAAAAATTAATTCACCTTCTGGCAAACGAGCTTACTAGGAATATTTGAAAATTTTGCTCTCGAGTCTTGAAAAGTCGATGGTACAAATTTTCTGAATTTTCCGATTTTAGGCACGAACTATTAGACCGGGCTTCTCGTATGCATAAGCTAAGCAGACCCGGAGGGTTTTTGCCACGTGTAACTTTTTTTCACCCCCTCGAGAACCGAAGTAGCAGGCCAAAGTTTGGGATTGGGTCGAGTCAGGAAGAGCAAAACGCGAGAGAAACGACTATAACTACGAGTTCGAGTCGTAAGGCACCCTGGTTGATTCAGCGGAGAGACTCTTCAACGAACCGCGTTCTTTTTTCTCTCGTTTCTTTTTTTATTCGCGTTCTTCACGAACGAATCCATCGTATGCGTGTGCCTCGGGTCACTTTCCAACACGGACAGACGCGACTCGTTCGTCGATCGCTTCAGGGGCTTCGCATCTCGCGTCTACCCGGTTGTTCTTGGCGCCGGTAATTTTCACGGTCGATCCAATCGAGAGGCGCCTCCGTTCTGGTCGGTCGCCCTCGGCTCCCCATCATTTTCGACCTTAAGAAAATCTCTGTCGAAAAATACTCAAATTATTTAAATCTATAAAACAAAACAAACAAACAAAATGAAATTAAACAAAACAATATCGTGGAAACGAATTTAACTGTCGTAGGGAACGAAACTTACGAATCGTTTTCTACCCTCTCTACCCCCCCCCCCCTTCCACGCCCCTCGACCATCACCATCTTTTCTCTCCTCGAATATCTACTAAAACTAGAAACTTCTCAAACGTTCGCAGAGTCGCAACTTTTACGACGAAACAACTTTACCGTAAGACTTTTTGTCCTGTGAATCTTAGCCGTTGGTACCGCAGTGGATGAAACGTTGAAACGAGAATACAGAACACTATGAAAGGAATAATACGGAAATGAAGAGGCAACTCTGAAAGATCTTTTCTTAACTTTACTCCCTACGAGATCTCCATCCGAGTATTTTTCAAAGCATGGAAGGATCACACTTTCCGGCATAATGTAATTTTAAGATCGCAAAGGGATAAGTTTAGCGGATGGTGTTTGAAACTGTTGAAACAGCGCGTTTTTATTCGTTTTTATTTCTTTATTTTTTATTTATTTTTTTCATTTTTTTTTCTCGTCGACTAAACGGCGAAGTTTACGGGTTCATGAAAGACACGAGAGTTTATCGCCTCTTTCGGTCGAGGAGGTGTGTTTAAAGTATGGACCGTTGGCCATTATACCATCGTTCGCGGGCAATGGCGATGAACCCCGCGATCGAGAGATCGCGTAAAACCAAGACGAGGGTAAGAAGTACACGTCTGACTTCGAAGTGAGTACTCCTTGACCTATATAGAATGATTCGAGATACCTTTCGCCCCGATCGTTATCCGTTTAGTCTGTAACTAAAGTCAACCGTGAACTTCCTTCGAACCTCATTCAAACCATACCAGAACCAAATTTCAAACCGCAACCTTTTAAACCTGTTTTCGACCTACTTTCATGCCTCAATTCCTACAGGATTTTTCTATTCCGAATCAGACCGTTTGCATTTCTTGCTCCTCCGCGTACGTTTTTTTGTGTGTGTCCACGCTAATCGTTATCATTTCAGTCCGTTACTAAAATCAACCGCGAACTTCCTTCGACCTTCCTTCGACCTCGAGTTTCAAACCACAATCTTTTAAACCTGTTTTCGACCGACTTTCATTCCTCAATTCCTACACGATTTTTCTATTCCAAATCAGACCGTTTGCATTTCTTGCTCCTCCGCGTACGTTTTTTTGTGTGTGTCCACGCTAATCGTTATCATTTCAGTCCGTTACTAAAATCAACCGCGAACTTCCTTCGACCTTCTTTCGACCTCGAGTTTCAAACCACAAGCTTTTAAACCTGTTTTCGACCGACTTTCATTCCTCAATTCCTACAGGATTTTTCTATTCCAAATCAGACCGTTTGCGTTCCTCGCTCCTCCGTGTGCAACCCCGAGGTGCAACGATTATCACGTACCTAGTCATAAGTTTATAACCCCATTTTCTCGACGATTTTTTGTACGGGTGGTGTGTGTTCAAGGCGGGAGTACTGAGGGGCGATCACGGTGAATTCTGGCTCGAACCAGTCATCGACTACGAGACAACGCCAGAGAATGACATTACGTCGAGGATCGCGGGAGGTCCGAGAACAAGAGGGAAACGGGCCGATCGTAGCGAGACGAAGAAAGACGAGGCGGTGGCGACCGGTGGCGCCGGGACGCGTTACCCTTACGCGGGTAACACGACGAACCTGGCGACCGACGGTAGGCCTCACCTCGTCTTCAGGCGATCCGCGACCTCGGCCGCCGTCGAGTTTGGCGCCGGTCGCAAGCGCCGGCGTAAAAAGAAAAGGAAACACGAGAGAAATTGCGGCACACGCGGTGAGTCAAACGCGATTATCGTACCTTTTCCTCGATCCTTATACCTCCATCTGAAATCAAATTTTAGAATTAAATTAACGTAAACATTACTTTGACAAATTCTGGACCGAACATTCTAGCTTCTCGTCGATCCTTCGATAATCGAAAAAAATTGAAATTCTCGTTGTTTTCGTGATAAAATAATGGAAACGTGCGAGACGACGTTTAATTAAATTTTTCAAAAATTACACTTTATAGATCTTCGTGGTAATTACGATTATTCTTCCTCTCGAGAGTATCCTTTGTAGCAATTGCTCCAACGTATATCCCGGGATGACTTAGTTATCGAGTGATAATGAAAAGTTACCTACTCCCTCGTGCTACATAATTGCTTACCGAAACCGCACGAAGATGCTTCTTAATTGCTTCGAACACTTATATACAGCATACACGAACGAACACACGGAGGTACGAAAGCCGGTACGAGCATCAGGTAGTCCTCGTACGAAGGGGCCCGCGCGATGAATAAAATGATCGGGAATTCGAGACGACGGTTTGTAGTTAGGGCGGAGAGGGGCAGGGGGTGAAGAGGTATTTTACACGGTCAGTCCCGCGGCTACCTTTCGGTGTAAACTCATAAAGGTGCTCGCTCCGAAAACAAAAAGAAACAACCCCGAGGACGAAGAGAAGAAAAAAAGAAATACGCTCGCGATAAAAAAAAAAGAAGAAATCTCATCTCTTCGGGCACGGCCCTTCTCTCTCACCTCTGTTATTAAGGACAATGAATATCGCTCGGTAAGGAACGCGCTCGATAGCCTGCCAGGCCGATTCATCAGCCCGTGGTAAATGAAATATTAATTACAGACTCGGAAATCGTTGCTGCAATCTGCATAAATCATCGACCTCTTCTTTACTTCCCCTCCGGTTAAACGACATCTACCCAGAACCGATACTACAGCTCGTTCGTTTAAACGCTATTTTTCCTACCCTCGAATTTTTAAATCGACACCACTCGTGGTAGAGAAGTTGCAAAAAACTTAACGAAAATTCGCGTCTGATGATGAAAAAAGAAATAATACGAGACAGAGACTTTCAATTTGTAATACAAAAATCGGTAGATCCGCTTGGAGACGATCGAAGTTGTTGGCAACGATACGTTTCAACTGTTGAACGAGCCGCGAAAGTGATGGAACAGTCGCGATCGATTATTCGCGACGATCAATGAGAGACGAAAATAGAAAACAAGAATGATCGTCGATCGATGCGATTTTTTTTTTACGCAGAACCACGACGATTGACCGAGACGCGTCTCGAATGGCAGACACAGCCCGGTCTCGTGCAGGTTCAAGGCCGTGGCCGTAGAAAACACCAGACGAGACAGCAACGCTCGTGGCAACGTTCCAGACGCTCGATAAGTCGCGCCCGACACGTCGAGGCTCTCGTGGTAGCAGACACGACCATGATGGCTTTTCATCAAGACGGCGACGTCGAGACTTATCTACTGACCATTATGAATATGGTATCCTCCCTTTATCACGATCCCACCATTGGAAATTTCATCAATGTCGTAGTTGTCAGAATTATTCTCATGGAGGAGGACGAGGCTGAGGTGAGATACCATTTTCTCTTTATTTATCTTCTGTTTTTTATATTTTTATTCGTTACAACGATTGATCGGATATGGGAATAGTAAATCGAAGATCTATAATCGTTTTCGTTCCATCGTACAGCAAGGACTCAACATCACGATAAACGCAGACAAGACTCTCTACAATTTTTGCAAATGGCAGCAGAAAATGAATCCTGGCGATGATTCCCATCCGAATCATCACGACGTTGCGATACTCGTGACGAGGGAAGACATATGCTCGAGGGCTAATACACCCTGTAGCACCCTTGGTGTTGCTCACGTCGCTGGTATGTGCCAGCCTGATCGTAGTTGCAGTGTCAATGAGGACAATGGTATCACTCTCGCTCACACGATCACTCACGAGCTGGGCCACAAGTTAGTCGATCTTCTTTTTCGACTTTATAATTTTTAAGCCAGAACGAATGTTTTCTCTTCATTCTAATTTTTGAAATAATATTTATCTTACGATTAATCACGGTGTGTATTAATTTCGATCGTCGTCAAGTTTCGGCATGTATCACGACACCGACAAAATCGGATGCAGCAAACGAGACGGTGATACTCTTCACGTTATGACCCCGACCTTCGAGGTCGACACCGTAGGGGTTGCATGGTCCAGATGTTCGAGAAGGGACATCACCAATTTCCTCGAGTAAGTCGTACCGGTCACTATCGATTTATCAATTTTCTTTGAGAAATTATTACAGTACATTTAACAAATTTTATATCATTACCGATTTAATCGTTCTTCTGCGATAAACAATCAAATGAAATTTTTATTCAAGACGCAATCGTACCGTAAAATCGTTTACCCCATACTGGCAGGAAAATATTGAAACGAAGATTTTTAAAAATTTCTAACGAAGATCGTTCATTAAATTATAAAACAAAAATTGGCTTTAGCCAAGGCAAAGGAGAGTGTCTCGAGGACGAGCCGGCTGATAACGACTACGCGTATCCCGATCTACCGCCCGGTGCGATGTACAACGCCGAGCATCAGTGTCGACTACAATTTGGCGTCAGAGAAGCATCGGTGTGTTCACCGCTTCACGAGGTAAATGAAAGTTGGGCTAATGCCTGATGAAAAGTTTATAAAGACTCGTGTACGTCCATTTCCCCGTACCGCACGTTAGCTAATTACTACTTTGATAATCTTTCTCTTTATACTTGCTTGGAAAATTCTCTTTATCCTTCCTTGTAGATATGCTCGAAGCTTTGGTGCATCGTCGATGGTTCGTGCACCACGATGCTTCATCCTGCTGCGCCGGGGACTCATTGCGGCAAACACATGGTACGTTGTTCGAATAAATAATTTCTTAACGTACGTAAAAGAATATCGAGAGAGAGAAATACCTGAGAATTGCGAAGAATTATAGATAAAGTTATTAAGACGAAATTTTACAATTATACTTTGATGTTTGATGTCTCTTTGTGAATTATGTTTTCATTGAACCTCCGAGAAAATTTTCAGTGGTGCCAAAATCAGGAATGCGTGCCCATCGTCGATCGTCCGTTGCAAATAGACGGTGGATGGGGCGAATGGGGAAGCTGGAGCGAATGTTCGAGAACGTGCGGTGCGGGCGTATCGATAGTCGAGAGAAAATGCGATCATCCGGAACCCGCGCACGGTGGAAAATTTTGTATAGGCGAGAGAAGAAGATACAAGATCTGCAACACACTGCCGTGTCCCGAGGGGATGCCGAGTTTTAGAAGCGTCCAGTGTGGCGATTACGACGATAAGGAGTACAAGGGAAAAAATTATACGTGGTTACCTTACTTCGATCAAAGTAATTATCTCGTATTTCCAAACTCTTTCCTAAAAAATCTTAAATGTCTTCTTCGCGCTTCGATCGTCGTTTCTTCTTTCAAAATGCTTTTGCCTTTTTTGTCTTTTTCTTTTTTTTTTTTTTAGTAAATAACTAAAATAATTTTATTAAATTCCGGACAAAAAAAAATTCTCTAGCCGAGCCTTGCGAACTTTACTGCACCGACACGGACGAGAGCGTAATAGTTCCATGGGGCGAGGCAGCTCTCGACGGCACCCCTTGCAACGTGGGCACGCGCGACATGTGTATCGCCGGAATATGTCGAGTGAGTTATTGCCAAAGCGCCGATGAGTATAAAACATTTAAAGCGAAAAAAATAAAAATTGTCGGGTTAAAAGTTTACACGAAAAAACGAGAAAAACGGATGTTTGGAATTCGCAGAAAGTTGGCTGTGACTGGACCGTCGATTCGGACGCGACCGAGGATCGTTGCGGCATTTGTCACGGCGATGGTACCCAGTGCGAGACAACGAGTGGAATATACGATAAAAACGAAGGACCGGGTTATCAGGAAGTGGTCGTGATACCAGCAGGCTCGAGAAATATCAAAATCGAGGAAGTTGGAAACAGCAAGAATTACATCGGTATCGGTGTGCCAAATTCCAACAAGTATTTTCTAAATGGAAAACGGTGCGTCAACGATCGCAACGTTAATTGCGTCGATGTTACGACGTGGTAAATAAATATAAAAAAAAACGGTGATAAATCGAATGTACGATAACACTGACGTTTCAATTTAATTGGACAGGCAGATCACCTTAGCGGGCGAGTACGAGGTTGCTGGCACACCGGCACTCTACGAGCGTGATCACGACAAGGAAAAGATAAGAATACCCGGACCGATCAAAGAAGCGGTCGTTGTTTACGTAAGTTCGATTAATCGATTATTTCGATCCATCGGTCATTCAAACGTCGAGAGGAAAATCGTTCTTGGCATTACAGGATGTGTATAATAATTTCTGGCTTTCCTTTTCTAAAGAAAACGTGTTTTCCAATGAAATAATTCTTCATCTTCAATAATTTGTACAATGAGAAAAGATGTTTTTGTTTTTTATATGCGACGAGTGTTGATAAAGTTTCTTCAACAGTTGATATACAGAGGTCACTATCGAAACTTTGGTCTTCGTTACGAGTACACGGTACCGAAGGAAGAACCGGACCGTGCACCGGAATATTCTTGGGTACTGTCCGACTGGTCACTTTGCACCGTAACTTGCGGTGGTGGCAGTCAGACTTCTCACGCTCTGTGCCACGAGCTAAAAAGCGGCGTTGTCGAGGATACCTTCTGCGACAAGAAGGACAAACCAGAATTTCGATTACGAGAGTGCAACAAGAATCCCTGTCCCGCGAGGTAAAAAGCTCGATTATAATTTACCGCTATTTTTTTTATTTTTTTTAACGTTATGAACGATTAAACCGACGCTGCTTACGAAAAGTAGCACGATTCAAATTTCTTACGAAAACTAACACGTTTCTAATTTCACCGCGAAAACTAACACGTTTCGATATTCGACGCGAAAACTAGCATGTTTCGGCTCTCACCGCGAAAACTAGCACGATTCGGCTTCTGCCGCGATAACTGGCATGCACGAAATATGCTAGTGTTCGTGGCAAAAGCCGAAACATGCTAGTTTTCGCGGCAAATATCGAAACGTGCTAGTTTTCGTGTCAAAAGTCGAAACATGCTAGTTTTCGCGCTGATATCAAACGTGCTTCTCTTCGTAAGAAATCTGAAACATGCTAGTTTTTGTAAGCAGCGTCGAAACGTTGTTTATTTTTCTGACGAATATTTTTAGATGGTGGGTAGGTCCATGGCAAATGTGTCCTGTGACCTGTGGGGAGGACGCACTTCGTAAAAGATCCGTAATGTGCGTTTCCTCGAGCAAAGACTCGGATGGTTCGGATCTGGCTTTGCCAGATCGTGACTGCGACAAGAATTCGAGACCCGAGGAAGTTGGTCCTTGTCCAAATCTACCATCTTGCGGTCCAGCCTCTGAGATTCCTATGATCTTTTACGCCGACAACAAAGACGCTTCCTTCTACAATATAAGCTCGAACGACGGTCTACCGATGGTCGACGGTAATGTTACGGAAGAGCCGGAGATTCTCGAATTCGATAATGTCGTCGACGAGAATCCCGACAATTCTATGTACAATACAAAATCAAAGTGGATCGTGTCGAGATGGAGTCACTGTGTGTATGGAAAGAGAAGCAGAAAGGTCTCGTGCTCGATACCTAGCGATTGCAATCTCGATGACAGACCGCCGTCTATCGAGGATTGTCGTGGTGAAAAATGGGTCACGGGTAAAGTATCGAATATTTCGTGGTATTCTCAGTGAAACTACGACAACTGTGATACTTTTACATACCTTTTAAACACCTTTTCTACTATTTTTCTTCAGGCAAATGGGGTCCTTGCAATGCAACTTGCGCTACAAAGATCGGTGTTAAACATCGAGAAGTCGTTTGTCGCGACAGAACAACTTTGTCACCATCCGAGGATTGTCTTCCGGACAGAAGACCTCTCGTCACGAGACGATGTCATTACAAAGGACCGTGTGGCGATGAAAAACCCGGTAAGATCTTATCCCGAGGATCATCTTTCAATGAATCACGAAGAAATCAAAAATTACATTAATCGTCTAATCAGTATGTTGACGTATGTTCCGCGGTTATAATTTATAAATTCCTGTTTATCTTTCATTTCGGTTCTTCGTTCGTCTCTCGAAAGGTTGCAAGGACAGTATCGTACCGATCAGTATGTGCGGAGCTTATAGACGAATGTGCGATTTGTCGTCGATCGTACGAGAAAAGTGTTGCGCCACTTGTTTCAAGAGACGACGTCACGTGCGTCGAAATCGACGCCACGACTTTGGCGATTAATCCAACGTAACCGTGAACGAGACGATGATGAAACGCCCTCCAATGATTCTCGTTCGCGAAAATCATCAAGATTTCTTTACCACACCGAGAGACAATTTGCCAAACTTCGAGGTAACGCGAAGCATATGGCCCTCTCATCGAGAGCGAGCAAAGTCCGCGGGTAAAACACCCGCGGATCTACCCCGATGGCGACTGGAGCATTCTGGGCGACGATAGATCCCACGTAACGACAAAAACAACCGAGAGGAGAATCGTGCGGGTGTACTAACGAGAAAGACGATACTACGAGATTCTATTTTTTTTTCTTCTTTCTTCTCACCTTCCGTCCTTTAGCAGTAGCAATAAGTCATCGGATACTCGGGTGTCGGCATCCGCGACGACCCAGCAAGGCGAGCTGGAAATGTGACGAAAAAAATAACAGACGCTGGACCATATGAACAATGACTACATTCTGTCTCAACGTCGAACAACAAGTATGACAATATGATGGAAAACTGATCTTTAGTTTCCAACGATTACGATATCGAGCGGAATTTGATGATCGTGTATGTAAAATCGAGATAAAAATTTGATTACGTCTCGTGATCAGTAATTTGCCATTTTTCGACCTTGTTTGAAAGCGACGGTCACTTCGCATCGCCTACTATGACATCCGACTCCCCTTTGAGCTTTATCCGTCCGATCTATAGCAATCGAGTTGTACGAAGGAAGAGCGCGTTGTTGAAGTTTCTCGATTTATTCAAATACGGCAATTAACAAGCTCCAATGACTCGACACAGACTCTCGTCTTATTTCTCGGTTATTCTAGATGTTTTGTTATTATATTTTCTTTTTAAACTGTACATACGAGAAAAATCGTACGAAAATTCATAATTCATATTTATTATGTGTATCACGGTTTGACCATTGCGACTAATCTTTCAACGAAGAGTCAATGCACGTACAATTTTCCACTGCATTCCAAATATATAGGCATTTATTTACAGTGAATAAAAATTCTAATTATTTTTTTTACATTCGATACAATCAACCATTAATTCAGATTTTCACAAACTTTACTGATCAACTTTTGTACGATGATTTTATCCGAATATTTTCAAAAGTTAACAAATCTTTTTTGTATCGCCCAAGAATAATCGAGACATAGGGAAGAATATTTTTCGAATCGCATAAATTTTCTCGAGCTTTTGCACGCACAGTGATATTTCATCGTAGCAGTAAATATCGTACGGTTTGCTGCATTCTACGAGATATATTTGTGAGAATGCGTTATGCAATGTTGGCGCCACTACAGAATCGAGCCAAAAAAACATTTCTATTTTCTATACGTAACGGCATTCCTGTGTACTTTTCACAGACGACGTAGTCGTTGTCGCCAATGTTTTCTCGACGATGCGATCGTCTCTCGGGACAAACTCCTCGAACATGTAAAAGCGTCTACCGAATGTACAATTCTACGAATATATACGATAAGTTTTTTTTTGTTGTTCTCGTTTACGCAACGAAGACTACGACGGGAGAGACGAAAGATTTTTCGGGAAAACTGCCAAAAGTTTGAAGAGCTTATTAAGGCGGCCCGATTAGCAATCGGCCAGACCGAAACGTCGAGAGTAACGGGCCACGTACACGATCGTTTATCCGATAGAGTCACCATCGTTTGCTCGCACTCGTTTACCAGCTGGCTCTCTTCTCATTATGCTTTACGTCACAAACGGCTTGACGTCAATGAATATAAACGTCACGTTGCCATATACGTTTCACGTGCACGCGTGAACTCACGTTGCTCTCGACGATTCGATATAAATAAAAAGTATACAAAAATAAAATTAATCCGTACCCCGTATGTTTGTTATCCTCGAGATAAAAAGCGTTACAATTATTAATTATCGTATGCACAAAGTGCTTACTCGAATCTCCCACGAACCGTTGGAAACGAACTTCTCGTACAAAATAAATAATATTTTATTTTTAAGAGACCGTACGACGCTCGTTTGTAATCGTTGTGTCGAACGAATTGTACATATAAACTCGTAGCTCTCTATTCTCCGATCAATCGTTTTCATAAAATACTTTACGTTTGAAACAAACGTGACGTTTACGAGTTTAAGAAGCGGTTTTACATATTAACGATTAGAAATAATCAAGGTCTATTGATCGAGGAAATAATGTAAAATTTAGAATTAACGAAGATTTTGTTTATATACGTTATATTACTATAAGCGTGATTGCAGAAAGTTGCACGTGCGATTGAGTCTTGATACACGACGAGTTCGTCGCTCTTAGTTCTTGCTACGTATTCGTTTTTGCGATACTTTGCGTGACCATTCGTCAAACATAGAATTTTGTTTATAATCGAGAAAGTGTGTAATACCTTGTGGCACGAAAACCAGTCACGTCGAGTTTATAGTTTGCGCGTGTTAAATTGAAAAGAGAGGAGGACTAGTTGTAAGGTACAAGACTCTCGAAACGAATTTTGGGTGGATCGTTGCCAGTAAATCCGCACGATCCTCGATGTCGAGACGATCAGCAGCTCTTCACTTTTACTTATAGAATCGAGAGTGGTACAAACTGGAATAGGCCTTTGCTTACCTTGCCAAATACAGTCTCTCGTGTCGATTTATAAATTCGCACAAACGTCTCTTCTCGTTAATCGATCGAAAAGAAAAATTGTAATCGACGATTGTTCGCCCCTCGACGAACTTACCTCTGTGTATTGAAACGTAGTTTCGTACGAGATCTTTTTTTTAAACGACCGTTTCCGGCACAACATTGACCCCAATTTTTCATGACAAACCGGTGCTCGGACAGGAGAGGAGAATCTACGCTCGACGTTTACCAAGGCCGTGCTGGTCGAGAGTTGTATCGAATCTCGTCGTACTTATGTTCTCGCAACCTACGAATCGTTTATCTACGCACACAAACGAGAAAGCTCGCTGGAAAAAAATTGCCTAGCGATTTGTGTAATAGCGAATAATCGCCTGGTACCACGATTCAAACAGGGCCATGTGGTCGAATAAAACGTTCAGGGTCGATAGAATGAATCGCGATAGAACTTTGTATTTACCGATAATTATTTATTGATAAGAATTTTTCCTATCAAAGACGAATATCGTTTATGATCGTTTCGTAGAATGAAAATCGACTATTGGTCTCGTTGTTATCGTTCTGGATACATTTAACGATAAGAACGGTATATTTTGTTACTCAGGCAGGAACAAATCCGATCGTGCCAGCTGTTAAAAAAGAAAATACGAGTTTATATCAGGCACGTTCGTTTATCTTATTTCGTGACGATGATAATGCCCGCTCGTTCCGGATCGCATCCTCGGATCCGTCGACGTTTTGCATATGCAACGCACATGTTGCTTTACGATGCACTTTTATGACCCAAGGTCAACGATATTTTTACAATAAAAAGAAATCTCGTTGCTTACTTAGCTCCAAGGTATTGTTCGCACCGTCAGAAAAATATTTCAAACTTCATGATTGGTCGTAGACAAATTTTACTAACCGTACAATTATTTCAAAAAAAAAAAACGTTTTCATCGTTTATAAGAAATAGTCGAAATAACGTTGTCCATCGGATTCGTTTTCAATCGGGATTTAAATTATGGAAAAGAAAATCGATTGAAACTTCCGCTTTCGTTCTTCGCATTTATTTTGACTACAAAAGTTTTTCCTACGAGGAAAGAAAAATCCGAGCTTACTCTGCGACAGATCGTCGAGCGATTATTAATAGGTTTCCGTCAAGACGCGTACGATACACGAAGATCTACTTCACAAATACATAAAGAACATACGCCAAGCGGGCATAAATTATCATAAAGTTGGTGAATAGAACATGAACTTTTCACTCTTTGCCAGCGAAATAAATCTTTCCTCGTACCTTCCACGCGACATATCGTCCACGAAAATAATTCGGTGCCAAAATTTCGACAACAAAAACGTCGGGTCGTCCGTCGTTTCGTACCATTTTCTCCATCCCTTTCGCGTATTAATAAAGTTGACGATTGTTCGAAAAGTTTTCAAATTAAATCTCGTGCTCGAGGATAGCATTGCGAAAATATTTGTACGACTCGCTAATAACGCTCGAATCAAGTGATTGAACAATTTTTTTTATATTTTTTCACAACGCATACGATCCAACTTTTATGCACTCGTGGTCACGAACCGTTGAGAATAAATTTATGCGAGCTTTGTAACGATCGAGTGGCCTCTCTCGCCTAACGAAATAAATTCCAACTCGCTCGCGAACGAACCAAGCGCACCGGTAGATTTTTTTTACCCGCTTGTATATCGATACGTACGCGTTTTATTCACCGGTGTACCATCGAGATAATCCGTCCTCTTCGACACGACGAGAGAATTCTCCGCGAGTCAGTTGGCGCACGGCCTTTCGGCATAAAACATCTCGAGGTAGTTCGAACGATTCGCTAATAACCCTCGAAAAACGCTGACGATAAATAAGAAATCTTGATGAATGGAAAGTAAAATGTCAACGACAGATTTTTGTTCATCGCTGGAAGATAAATTTTCGAGTCTCGTCGATCGGTATTTTTTCCATCGAGAATTCTCTCCTGCGATTTAATCAACGATGTGTTCCAAGTGAAAAATAAAAACGTCTTCGACATTCTTGCGAAAATAAAAGTAACCGGATACTGTTTGGATACGATTTTATTGGCAGAATAATTCGTAAGAGATTTTTTTTGTTTTTTAAAAATTATTTTTCTTTTTAGTTGTATTTTTGTTTATCGCGACGTTTCGTTGAAAATAAAAGACTATTTATTATTCGCTTCGACGTAATTAAATATTCCGAGAAAACATATTTTTTATTTTTGTTTTTATGAATTTTTTAAAATTTTATCAAAGTCGTTTCGATACGAATCGATCGATCGTTTGAAAAAATTATTCGCCCGTGCTGTTTCGTAGAATTTTAAATATACTCGTGCAAGGGAAAACAGTATTTTATAATTGTACCGTGGATTATTAAAATCTGCGACATCGTTGCGTTAACGAAACTTCGCCTTTCGCTCGCTATCGATAACATTCTGTTCCTATATAATACGCTACGAGAAAATTACCATAGAGAACGAAAGCGCATTAGCATGTAAAACTTGCTCGAAAAATAAGAGCAAGAACGAACGAACGAACGAACAACCGTCGGAATTCGGGTAATCGAAACATCGGAATAAATTTGACCGAAAACTTTATACCGCTGTATGAAATTACCGTCGAAAAGAGGAGAATCCGCGACGAGAATAAAACGCGCATCAATCGGTAGCATCGTCGTCCTATTCGAAACGTTTGTTAAAAAGTAAAACGAGCTTTTTTCCTCCGTGAATTTCGCTTTAAATCGCGAACGAAAAATCTGTACAACTTCCGGTTGAATTAATCGAGCGGATATCAAGGATTTGCGAGAAATCGATAAAACTGTTTCGTCGTGGCTCAAACCGATTTTGCAAACATAAATAATTCTCGATTGTTGAATTTATGAAATTCATGCAATTTATAAAAGAAAACGCGCATTCGTTCGCCTCGCGAACGTGGAAGCGTCGAATGATCGAGCTCGGTTCAAAGATCATTAGCGTATACGTCGCGCGTGTTCGGTAATCGATCGGTACGTCATTTGCGAGCTCGAATTTTCCCGAATATTCATATTTAATGGAATATATACGAGCGGATAAATTTTCGAGACGCGTCGATTAAAACATGATATCATATCGACAGGTCAATAATATCGAGGCGTAAATCGGAAAGTACGATGGAGAACGAGATCGATTGGCTGTCGAATGTAACAAAAGGTGTATTTCAAAATCAATACATACTCGGCGATATAATCGCACGGTGAGTATATTTGAAAAAATTACAACGCATCTTCTTCCCTCTTAATTTCGTATCGGGGATAAACAAAAATTCGAACGTTAATTAATCGAAGAATATTCGTATCTTCAATGTTTGATTTTTCATTTATTTTTGACAAAAATTCGAGTAAATATTTTTTTTTGTGGTTGTTTACTTTGAGGAAAGATTGTCGGGGATGTTTTAAAATGATCTTTCCCTCCCTTCTTCGTTTCGCTCAAGTTTCCGGCTATTTTCAACGATGCCCGTGTACAATGTACGTATCTCGGTTGCAGCCGCGGATGCAACGTTCGGTCTAAATATTCGTATGTCAAATTTCGAGACAGTTGGTTGCACTCGCTGTTGCGAGAGCACGCTCTCGTGTTCTCGCCGAATGGGACAAAATAGAATTAGTTTCACGACTGCAGCGAGGCAAAATGTGTATTGCACCTCTTGCACTCGTTACACCGGAAATGCATTCGCGAGGCGCGCCAGCTGCACACACACACACTGCTTCGTGTAATATTATATACGTATGTACATTATCTTTTTATCGTCTCGTACCCAGGGGTTCGACTTCGACGATACACAGTTGTCTGCACAAGGGCAGAAAGAAGTATGCCTGCAGGATAATGCCGAAGGTAATAATAATAATTATCAACGATATTAAAACGACTCGAATTTCAAACTTCGAGAATAATTTATTTCGTTGATTCAATCGAGACGATCGTTGATGAAAAATTGTGAAGTAAGATTGTACATTTTTGTTTGTATTTTTTTCTTTGTTTTTATTCAAGGATTAAAATTGTATTGGGGTTAAATTTCATTGCAGGCGAGATTGAACAAAGTCGATACCAATGCGAGATTGCAATCGCTTCTGAGACTTCGTCACAATAATATCGTAAGAAAAATGTCGATGTTTCATCTGCTATAAAGTATTTTAGAGCGTTTATAAACTTTAATAAAAATGAGTTTATCGTTACTATAAACTTTGACTACGATCGACCACTTGGCCTTGTTTCAAGCCGGTATGCGAGATTAGTATTGCTTATAGTGAATAACGCACCTGAATCAATGTGCCCAAGGCATTGAAAGATCGTCACCGCTCGTTCGTCATAATTTTGCCGGCTTCGAAAGGAGGTCGATAAAATTGTTTCTTTTTTTTACTTTTTAAATTAAAATAATATCATTTTTTCCGTAATTTTTTCTTACAAACTATAAATGTACTGTTTTGAAAGAAAAAATATATAATCGTATTTTCCAAGGTCTCCGTGATGGAAATTTACGACGACAATTTACGAATATTCGTAATCGAGAATCTCGCTTCCGGTGGTGAATTACTCGAGAGATTAGCGTCGCGCGGTGGTTACTCGGAGAGGGATGCAGCAATGGCCGTGAGAGACGCGGCGACAGCTTTGGAGGTCGTATTTTAAGAGAATATCTAATTACAAATATTTCATTATTTTCCTTAATCTTAAATCTTATATTTTGTTTTTCTTTTCAATATTTGTAGTATATGCACTCGATGGATTTTTGTCACGGTAGCTTGAGACCGGAAAAGCTTCTTTACGCGACCGAAGACGAAGACTCGAGGCTGCTCCTAGCGGGAAGCGAAGCAACTACGATCTCATCGAGTCCTTACAAAATTCTCTATTGTGGTTTGTACTTTAGCATTTAAATTCATGCAGCGAAGAATATCGACTACTTTCGTCAATAAAACTAATTTATTTCATCGATATTCTCCTTTCGAAGTGAATTAATTTTGTATATTTTTGTTCGCAGCACCGGAAGTAATGGCGACGAGTAAACCTGGTCCACCGTCCGATATATGGAGTTTGGGCATTGTTCTTTACATAATGTATGGTTTCGATTATTAAACTTTATTTATGGCTCGATAACCGAAAAACTTGGCGTTAGTAAAAATATGAAACAATTTGCGATGTAGTCGAGTATTCAAATTATAAAATGCTACAGGCTTTGTGGTTTCGAGCCATTTCGAAAAACCGCGGAGATATTTCCATCGCCGTATTGGGACGATAAAACTGAGGAAGCAAAGTGCCTTATAACTCAGGTACGAGCAACAAAGTTGTATTTTCAAGTTTCTTCTTTTGTTAATCAAAAATTTCGATAGTTTGGGGTTGGAATATAATTAATTGACGACCTATCGTATTTTTAGTTAATGCGAAAGCTGCCGGAGGACAGACCTACCGCGACGGATTTATTGTTTAATTCTTGGGTACGAGGTGAGAAAAGTGCGGAACATTCCATGATCGAAGCTGCTCAGCATTTGCGGGAATTCAATGCCCGACGAAAATTTAAGGTATTTCCGAGAATTATCGGAGATTTAAAATGCAAATTTGATGCGTCGTTCGACATTTATAAAAAAATTGATTTTCAGGCTGCGACGCATGCGGTCAGAGCTACCCATCGGGCGATTGCTATGACTCATTGTCACGGAGAAGTAATCGGATGAAAGAATTTGCCACGAGAAGATCGAAGAAAGACTCGAATATTTCTACCAGCGACAATATTCTCTTATTATATATCGTTTATCGACTTTTTATATCCTAGATTTCGAACGCATTTATCCTTTATTATTCTATAATAATTGTAATCGATCGGCCAAAGAAAATAAATCAATGAGAGATCGACGTTTTTTAATGTAAAATAAGTTTGAAGAATATACTCATTCAAATAATTACGTATAGCCGCGCATGCGCAGCCATGTTGGAGATTCATACATCTATCTCATCGTTTCTAATTTATTTCTTCTATTTATCATCGCTCAGCGTTCCCCCGTGCGAGCTATTGAATATTAATTTCTTCATTTAAAAGAATTATTATTTTATGATTATTAAATGAATCTTTTCTGTCCATTGGAGAAAACAACGGTGATTTGAACTGAACTAGATAATTTTAGGTTATCTAACTATTCAGATAACCACGGAGATCTTAATCGATAAAACAGTGCTCTTCTAGCACCATTCGTCGAACCAATTCTTTTAAGTATGTTTTCCCTCTTGGTTCTCTCTGCAGTCATTGCTTCAGTGATAAACGTCAGAGTTAATAAGAAAGTGTCAATAAAAATAAAGCTCGTCAAATTGATTTAATAACTTTCTTAATGGAATCAAATCATTCGTTTTTCCCGCGTTTCCGTAAATAACCTTCCTTAACAATACCTCGATGTAAAGTTAATATACCAATTTGTAGCAGTCGCTATATTCCTATTCATCGGAGGATTCGACGTTAAAATGTCTCCGGAACCGACTCAAGAACCTATCGAACAAAATTTAAATGTGCCAAATTTAGCAGCAACTGCGAGAGCAAACAATGATTCCGATAGCGAAGACGAAGATGCGGGAATGGCAGGTTACATGCCACTGTCTCAAATCCCCACCGACACGGATCCTATGTTAGACGATGGCGACGACGAGGTTTACTTTCGAAACAAAAAATTGAAATAAATTTCGTATCTTTACATCGTGGACGTATAAATTCAATTTATACATTAAATTTCAGGATGACGAATGGATTTCGGCATCGATGGATAGAAACCCGGGCATAAGCGCACCGTCCTCCGACGACCGTCCGGTATAAGAGAAAATAACTTTCGACCATGTTTTATTATCATAATTTTTGTTTACATTTATTGGCGTAATTATTCGATTTTTCAATGTTCTACTTTTAGGAAAATCTTTCCGAAACCGTTCAAGTTTGGACCTCACTGTGTAACAGATCGAACATAGACTTGGATCCTGATAAAATAGATCAAGTAAAATCCATGATGGCTACGTTTACGTTACCAACTACCGCGATACCGGAATGGGCTAATACAATTTCCGAGGAACAATGGAAAGAAGAGCTGATAGATCGTATCAAAGAGATGCAGAATAGGGAGGCATAAAAACGTATTTAGCGCAGCGGTTATAAGTAACATTATTTTTTATTCTCCGTCGATGAAGATTTCAATGCGATTTCGTTTCTATATAACTCGCGCCATTTTCGCCGATGATCGCCTCCTATTACATGTATATCTACGTCATGAGATACGTAATTTTTGTTTTGTACGCTCTAGTGTATTAAAGGTTTAATGATAATCGATAATATTTAATCGAACCACGACCATTGGGCAATATATTTTCACACGTTCGTGAACAAGCTGGCACCGTCACAGATTTCTGTTGCCAATGGACATATTAAAAAATGATTCTATTACGATTAAAAACTATCCATCTTCGATAGATCGTTAAATACCACATTAGAGTTTATCAACTTATGGATAAAGCACCCGCGATTGCACCGCAAACACTGGCAAACGTATATTGAAAATTTATTGTCTTAAAGCTGACGACGAATAATTCTCGCTACAAATGAAATTCTTCCTTTATGGCAGCAGCTTTGGTAGGATTCAATTTCGCTCTCAGCGTCGCTATGTCATCGTCTATTTTCACTAATTTCCGATATTTCTAAATAGGAAAGAAATAAAAGGCCAAGATTTAAGGGCGATGAAGAGAATAAAATAATAATGCATGTGTCGTCTATAGAGAATGATGGTATTACCTCCGAAATTGTTCCCGGTGTAACGCACCATATATAAATCATATACACCGGTATGCACATCATCGACGAGAGTCCTGCTGCCCAGCCGAGTACGTGACTCCACCAAGGATACTCGTAGGTAAGATATTTAACGGGTGAAAATTTAACGATGTTGAAGATAAATACACCCTGCAAACAAAAAAACAGTTATTAAGTAGAAAAAATTGTAGAATTATAAAATCAGCGATAATTTTAAGATACGATATTCAGAGATTTGTTTATTAACTAACTATGCAAATTGCTGGTGTTGTGAAGGTCCAACAGATTTTCCACCAGAAGCACGGATAGTAGCCGATCATGTCACGTATACCATCGTAAAATCTGTTAACACCAAAGGCCCAGGAAACCGCGATGCACTCGAAAAACATCAGGAAGAGCAGAACGAAACCACTGACTGCGTACGAATCCAATAATTGAAAAACGTACATTCCACCCTGAAGAACAAGAATACATCATTGTTTTTAACGCGTGTCGACACATTCGAAGGAAGAAACGTGATTACGAACTCGCCTCAGTTACGCAAGATAAACCGATGAGATACGACAAGAAACAGACTATAGCTATGAATATTTCTTTGCGCTTTCGCAAAAGTTTCGGCCACTCGTCTACAGCCGCCGTTATGAAACCCTCGACAGTGCAAAACTGGAAAAAAAAGAAGAAAAGTCTTTCATCGTTCCTGAAAATTCCTTTTGCGATTATTATTTGTAAGCTCCGTTCACCTGACTGTCCAAACCGATGAGAATAAGCATGAGGAAAAATAGGCAGGACCATACCGATGCTCCGGGCAGTTGGAGAACCGCAGAGGGATAAACAAGAAAAGCCAGACCGGGGCCTGTGGAAAAAGGTAACGTATAAGTATAAATCGATAAGAACAAAGCGTCGCAGTATCGCCAAATTTTCTTTTTGCTTTCTTACCCGATGCTGCGACATCAGCGACTGGTTTTTGTTGTTCGTGAGCCATGAAACCGACAACGGAGAAGATAACGACGCCGCTTAGCATACTTGTGCCCGAATTCACCATACACACAACCAAGGCATCTCTTTGTGCACGTGAATGGAAGAAGAAAACCATTTCCCAGAGTTATGTCAGTACACCTAAAAACTATTTTACGGTATACAGGAAACTATGCGTTATAACTCACTTGTAAACGTTATTATTGAACTTGTTATAGCTTCCGAGAGCTACAAGGGCACCGAGTCCAAGAGCGTAAGAGAAGAAAATTTGGGTCACAGCGTCTATCCACACCTAAGAAAAGAAAACTTATGTACTATATAGCAAAAATTTACGCCAATCTCTGTGCAAATATTAATCAATTGGTTTGAGATTTATTGTTGTTTCAGAATTGGAAATGGAAGGTTTACCTCGGGTTCGCCAAGCTTTGAAAGATTTGGCGTTGCGTAATACTTGAGGCCCTCTATTGCTCCAGGCAAAGTTAATCCACGAACGAGAAGAACAGCAAGCAAAGCATAGGGAAACAACGAGGTGAAATAAACGACCTGAAATTTGGAAAATGTTACGATAATATACATATCCTATCTTTGATTAAGAATGGCAGAAAATATTATATTATGATTCTATACTTTGCCAGTCCACTTAACACCTTTCCAGATGCAGAAGTAACACATTATCCAAACTACGGCCAGCGTTCCAGCGAGTTCCCATCTTATTCCTCCGATTTCGTCGACACCACTGGATATTTGAAGGGTTCGTCTCCTTTGGTTATAAATTAATGCATTAATTTATATCGACGTGGGCATTATCCATATATATAAAAAAAATCATAATAAATTTGTGATAGCTTCAATATTGATATTAATTAGTATGGACGATAATTAACGATTATTCCATATTTGAGTGAGCTCTTATAATGAATTTGATAATTAACTTTAATTGATTAAGTCTTTTTCTCACTCCCAAAATTCTTTCACCGGATCTTTGAGAAGAACGTGGCTCATATTTCCAATCGAAGTTGCACATATCGTATCATTGTCCTCGGGCCAACAAACGGCAGCCAAACGCTCGGCTGGTGTAATGCAGTAGTTAGTGTTCCAAGAATTGTCGCAATTTCTCCATGGCAAGTCTTTGAAATCATAAATATAATCACGTTAGTCTTCCATTTATGTTCTTTTATTTAACATCTCAACATATCTTGAAACACAAATATTTCTCAATTATTTTATATTTACTGCACGATCGCGTTTCTCGAGATTCGAGAATGAGATTATTATGCTGATCGTGATCGAGAGGTTTCTGTAAACTAGTGACTCATTTTTTTTCTAGTGAGCACTGAGTACAATTTTTCTCAAACGAAATGAACATTCTGCAAAGCTTCTGGATTTTATTGATACACGATAGACACGAATTGCTACGGAAGACAATGATGAATGAAGATTTAAGTTGCTATTATTTACCAGCGCGAAGGGAAACTAGGAAGTAGAATAGCGCCCAAGCTAGAATGATAATGTAATAAACGTTTGTCCAGCAGGACAATACGCACGTAGCATATCCAATGCCTGCAAATAAAACACGAAGAAAATGGTAAGTTAATATATTTCTTCAATAAATCAATGGATATAATAAATCAGTGTAAAATTGATATTTATCGATGAAACCTTTGAATATCGGAGCTATTTGAAAGACCCCAAGCCCACCGATGGTCATCATTTGACCCAGAGATAGTTCCATAAGAAACATCGGTATACCAGCTAACGCCAAGGCTATAAAATAAGGCACCATGAAGGCACCACCACCGTTCTTATAGCACAGATATGGAAAACGCCATAAATTGCCCAGGCCTATCGCCAAACCGACCACCGACAGGATAAATTCCACCTTGAATCATAGCAGGATGATAAAAAAATGTAAGAATATTCTATTATCACTTTAATCTTATAATTTCATAATTGTATCAATAATTAATGAAATATTCTTTACCTTACTGCTCCAACTACCACGTTCGGGTACATCTTCGCAGTCTTTATTGATCTCTTCGACCTGTAGACACTGTACAGCCTCCAATCGGAAGTCATGCTGTTGTTGCTGTTCGTTACCACCGTTCGTAACTCTGCTGATGACCGGTGGTTCGGAAAACAATGCCTTAAGCTCTTGAACAGGATTAACCGGTCTGTGGGGCAAAGGACTCGTCGACCTGTCCACCCTGACTCGTCTGGCTGCCTCGCACGAAGGCATTATAATATTTTTCAATCTCGTTCGTCACCTTGACTTTCTGTCTCTCGTCGGTTTCTTCCGTATCACCGATTCACCTCATGTTTTATTAAACGTGACCTTTTGTTCCACGATGCGGTAGAATCGTCGACGTTGAAGAAAGGAAAATCTGTTAAATCCCACAGGGTGATAGGTATACAATTATATTTAATTATAAAACGCGTTTGTGTGTCATCGTCGTCACGACGAGCGGATGCGCGGTGCGAATGACAAAATTATCCGATTGATTTATAGCTGTACACACGATAATATAAAGTGACACGCAAACCGGAACTGCCCGAGATACGAAGAGTCTCCCTCCACCCCGTGCCAAACGAAAAAAGTTCTTCATGGGGACCATTTAGGGTGATGGATGAATCAAATGAATAGGAATTTTTGTCGTTTGTAAGTTTTAGGGAGAATAGATTTAAAGATTGATCCGGAGGTGAGACGTTTAATATTGTTACTTTTAAATTTACTATTACTTTCAGAATCTTCTTTGGCACGTTCGATTACGTTAGTTCAAAGATATTCGCGTCGGAATAAAAGGAGTGAGCAGATGATGTCAAAAAGGGCTGTAAATATTAAACGGTCGCGATAGCGGCGTATAGGAGAAACGTATGTATATGCCTGAAGGGTCTTGATGATGATGGATGACGACCAACGAGCCACTTCCGGGAATCACTGTTTGACGAACGTTTGTTCCCATCGCTCGCAACCTTGTCCTATTTCGTAACGCGTCTATCGTAACGATCGGCAAATGAAGAAATCGTTACACGTTCCATCACGCACGTGGATAAATCGACGTAAGATCGAATTTTTCTGTATTCAAACTTGTAGTAATCGCGTTAACTTTGACTCGTATTCTTTGCGAATTTACCATCAATGTTTAGCTTGAAGTCAATCGAAACCTTCGGCGATTCGAACGTCCGCGAATTAAGTATTCTTTATTCGTTGCGTGACTTCAGCGGCTGACTATAAAAAATTTGAAAACCGAAACGTGCCTTGGTTCTAAGTGAATATTAACGACATTATATTGCACAAGAAAATAAGATTCGATGTGTAATTATATCGGCTGGGAAGTTGCACAAGTTGAAATTAATTACTGCAGATTGCAAATAACAATGAAAGAGAGAAACAATATCCAGCGGTCGGGAACTCACACTTTTCGACTGGCAAGGATACCGGAAGTGCAACAAACTTACGGTACGAATTTGAAGAATTACAGTATTTACAATTTTACCGAGTCATTAATTATAAATAAGCTCGTTGACGTATAAAAAAAAAGTGGATGAAGAATTCGAAATTGATCCATAATGTCACAATGAAGATTCTTTTTGTTTGAAGAAATTATTGTATAAATTTATAAGCTCACATATCAACCTACGTTTTCAAGTATTCGCTCGATCTTTAACACTAGATATCACTAAACTTTTGACCAATTTAACTTTGCAGATCTTAAAAAAATATCACTGAAGCTCGTTACACTATTGGACCTTTGTCCAGCGAGTTTGCGAAACGTTGGAAGAGAAGATTTCCTTTTTTTTCGTAATATCAAGAAGAAAACACAAAAATCCGAGGAGAAATATAAAACGAGGATGAGTTTACTTCTCGATCAAGGTCCGTCGATAAAGGTTTCGTACAAAACGTAGACTGCGTGGCTGAGATTCGTAACCGGTGTGTCCCTTGCGTCCCTGCGCGAAGCATCACGATCTCTCGACGGTCCCCCAAGCAGAGCCGTCAACACACACCTACAGGATTCATTCGATAAATTGGTGCCATAGTGTCACTCTATATTTAGGCTCTTGTACTTCCACTATGATGTACACTCGTGAATACGAACGAACGGGAGAAGAGGGCTAATAATTGATTGTTCGCCACACACCGACATAGGGACAAGCCGCACTTCTCTCTATACCTTTCGATTTGCTGATATAGTTGCAAACAATATTTTCTTCAATGAAGCAAACAAAAAACTTTCGTAATTGTACGATTTTCAATACTTTTTTTTAAATTTTTCAAAGAACAAAGATTCTACGAAATTTATCTTATAATTATTGGACGATAAGATACCGATCCAGTTGATAATATGGTTTTATTTTAATTTAGACAAACTATCAGAATTTATACATCGCTGATGAGCACGCAGGAGTGGAAGAACGAATTCAATTGAGGTTTAAGTGTCCGCGAAGCAGCCGGTAAAGATAAGAGGAAGAACGAGTTGTGAATAGGCGAGGAAGAAATATGTAAATGTTAAATAACATTAACGTGTCCAAGCTTCCTGTAATTTATGTCTTCATTGGATGTACAGAAATCCAATGGGATCGTAATCGGTAATTTCAATTCGTTTTTAACTAATCAATCGAGAACAAACGAAGCGATAATTTATTTTTCTTCCTTCTTTCGTCGTGGCTTCATTTTTTGTATTTTGTATGCTTGCAGAATTATATGAATCTTCCTGTGAGTAAATTTCCACGGGTAATACCGGTGTTTCAGGCTTTGGGACGAAGAATAAACTGTCCCATTGAAAGACGAATACCTGCACACAAAAATTGAAGGAAAAAATGACATTACGTCACATTACACATGTTCGCGTGATTCGCATCGTAACGAGGTAGACAATCAGGTTACTGCCATGAAGAAAGAAAAACTTTATTCGCTATAAGATAGTACAGGATCGATTATTTTTTATTCTTCCGGAAGATAATTAAACATTCAATTACCATCATTGTCTTATCAATCACGCACGACTTTGAAATTCATAATGGAAGGTCAATTTATATTGGACGATATTTTTTAACACGTTCCGTGCCGCGTGGGGCGTATACGACCCCCGCTGAACTTTCCGTTCAGGCCGCTTGAAATTCTCATTGAAAAACGAAGAATTCTTTGAAAAATTATTGGAGAGTCAACTATAGGCATCTTAACATCATGTTTACTGGGTTTATTAGAGCGTGGGGCGTCTACGCCCCACGCGGCGTAGCGATCATTTTTTTCGACCGGCCTTTGTTTAACAACAGACATTTTGTCGCGACCGTCTTTTGTTCAAACAGCAGGACCACGCTACTGCAATCCTTTACGCAAATCAATTAAATGGGGCTAAACAATTGTATTTGAACTTTGTTTGAATACAGCTGTCGTAAATGCGTGGATAATATATAATAGTCTCGCAGACAATAAAATATCAAGCGTTGAATTTAGAAAATAATTAGCTATGCATATAATGTCCGACGAAGATCATAATTTATTGCCCATAGTACCAAAAAGAGTTCGCTATGAAATAACCAAAATGGAGGGCAAATTCGATTCCGTAAGAAAACGATGTAAAATTTGTTATGAAAAAAATGTTAAAAAGTTTAACTCGTAATGGGCCAGAAATTATACTATAAAAGTTACAACATTCTGTGATGGTTGTCCAGATAAGCCCCATTTATGTTTGCCATGTTTCAATACCGTTCACCGCAATATGTCTTTGTAATTATAAATAGATTTGTAAACAATAATATTAATCATATTTGAAGTAAAACGCTTTATTTTTTATTTATTCGGACTTTATTAAAATGGCTACATAGGAGCTTGTAACTCATCTGATAGAGTAAACGCTCGACCATGTGTTTGTTAAAATAATTCTTAAGGAATTAAATTTATTGCTCTGTTGTCTAATGCATATGAATATTTATACCCTTTTCTTGCTAATTTTGGCTTTGTACTAATTAAAAATTGTAAAGCGTTCGTCGAAAATAAGTTTATGTAATCGTAAAAACATGGATCGAATACGCCCCAGGCGGCCTGAACGGGAATTCTTCAAAAATCGGTCCGGCACGGAACGTGTTTAAGCGACATTCTAGTCGCACGAGGCCTATACCTTCGGCGGAACGTGACAAAGTGTCGTTCTACTACCACCGTGTGCTTTTTAAACTTATAAGAATCTTATCCACGAGCTGTTCGACAGTTACCTCGCGACTGCCATCGCGAACACCATAAGCAGTCTACATTAACACACTTTTTAATTTTATTATAATCGACAATTTGGCTTTGAAGTTGTTTACGATTAGTTTCTTAAATCTAAACCATTATGACCTGGCAATTTAATCGATTCGTCGACGACTCATCCCTTTGGAATTTTCTCCATTTTCGTGGTGAATTATTGTTTGAAAATTCACGTGTCTCTATTATTTTGCAATTAAATTAAATAAAATAATTAAAATGGAAGTGAATAAAAGAAATATATATATATGTAGCATTCGATCTTGTCTTTTTCAATATAACTTATCAATTTACATAAGATATAAGATTTTCAACGATGAATTAATTCTTCAAAATAAATTGTGTTATTTCGCAGGATATCTGACAGCGATAGTGATAACACTCGCTGGATTTTACTATTGGAAACAAGTTTCAACTTGGTGGTTGCATAAAATACGTTTAGCCAAATTCGCATTTACTCTGCCAGGACCTCGTACCATACCGATAATTGGAAATGCTCTGGAATTTGCATGCAATACCGAGGGTAAATATACGTCGATAATTGACCCAATGAAAATCGGTGAAACAATAATTAACCGATGAAAATTGTTTATTACTCATCGACACTCGTTATTTTTTTTGTTTAGATAGTTTGGAAAAAATCGTCGATATGTGTACACGTTACGAGTCACCCTTTCGCGTGTGGCTTGGTCCAAAACTCTTCGTCGTCACCACAAAGCCAGAAGACTACGAGGTAAGGTCGATACAATATTAAAACAAACTAGTAATCATTATTATTTTATTTATTGCTCGATTCTAAATTCAGCATTGACTCGATTATTCAGAAAAAATTAATGCGAATCTAGTTTGTTACAAGAGTTGATGGAGATACGCAGTTTAATCGCTCAATCACTTGTAGATCATTCTCGGATGTGGCAAGGCCGCGTACAAAGACTCGATTTATCGTATGATGGAGCCATTCGTTGGGCAAGGACTGGTCAGCGGTTCCGGTCCTAGGCACAAAGCACATCGAAAGATAATAATGCCAATGTTGAACAATAAAGCATTGTCAATTTATTTCGAATACTTCGATCGTCATTCTCGCATTTGTACCGATCTTCTGGAGAAAGAAGTTGACGCTGGTGAATTCGACATCTCGTCGTACATGACACACTGCACGATCGACATTGTGCTGGGTTCGTATAAACTTAATTAAAATTTGTTGTAACTCACAAGATTGCGTATACTTTGAATATTTTCAAATCGTGGTCGTCGTTTTACAGACACTATCATGGGTTCACCAGGAACTACGCAGAAGGACGATTATAAAGAAATGGTTTACTGGACCGAGCGGTATTATTAAATGATTTATTAATGGATTAATTAATTGCCGAGTTTGAGCTTTATAAAATTTAGCATTCTTATTATCGTTATTCCAAAGGATGTACGAGATATTGCACACGAGAATGGTGAAAGTGTGGCTACACTGTGATCAACTATTTTATCTTACGCAGCTGGGTAAAGACCATGATAAAGCAGTCAATGTCATTCACAATTTCGTAGAGCGTGTGAGTCGAATATTTGCCAATTATTTCATGATTACCTGCTGACTGTTTTATCCAAATTGCATTATTTATAATAGTAAAGATATTGGAATATACTTGAATTTGTTCGATCGCAGATAATCGCGGAAAAGAAGAAAGAGCATTATGCTTTGCAAAAAAGCGAAAAGGAGCCCGAAAGACCTCGAGTCATGATACTCGAGCAACTTATATCTCACGCCGCTGAAACCAATGCTATGAATGACGACGAGATCCGCGATCAAATTTATACCCTCTTCACTGCTGTAATTATACAACAGAAAAATGATTCGCATGCTTTTTTCTATTCGACAAATGTTCAAGTCGTCAAGCAAAATCACTATGAACTTTGTTATTTCAGGCGCAAGATACAACGGCAGTTATCGGTTCATTCGCATGTTTAATGCTGGCCATGCATCCTTCCGTTCAAGTACGGATGAATGTATTATGAAATAATTGTATCTCTTGATAAAAAATATTTTATTTGACGATCTTTTGTTTTCATTTGTTCTAGGACAAGGTACGAGAAGAAGCAAAAGCTGTACTCGACATGGAAAGTATCGGAGAGGAGCATTTATCAAAATTAAAGTATTTGGAGATGGTTATTCGTGAAACTATCAGATTATTTCCTATAGCGCCTCTGATGGTTCGACAGTTGAAGGGAGATGTTAAACTCGGTATGTATATTTTACGTATTATAATCCATTGCGTACGACGAATTTCGTGAATGTAAATATTAAAATGAATTTTTTATCGTTCTACAGAGTCCTGTACGTTACCCGAGGATTGTTCCGTG
This sequence comes from Netelia inedita, assembly GCA_964017225.1. NCBI lineage: Eukaryota > Metazoa > Arthropoda > Insecta > Hymenoptera > Ichneumonidae > Netelia > Netelia inedita. The sequence goes on from OZ024921.1 coordinate 7,643,544, forward strand.
GTGATGGTCCCGTTTGTGACTCAGAGAGATCCTAAATATTGGAACGAACCTCAGAAATTTCTTCCGGAAAGATTTCTTCCTGAAAACTCAGCGGCGCGACATAATTATGCCAATACTTCATTCAGCGGTGGTTCTAGGAGCTGTATAGGTATTAATCGCGCAAATTTCGATAAATGTTTATCATCGATGCTTATCCTGCTTAAACATAATATATATGTACATATTTTTCTTCTTACAGGACAAAGATTCGCAATTATGTGTCTGAAAACCATTATAGTAAATATAGTAAGACGTTACGTATTGTTGTCAACCGATAAGCTGATAAGTCTTCGGCTCAAAACGGATATCTCTGTACGTTCCCGAGCCGGTTACAAATTGTCAATAAAGAAACTTGATTGACCGATGGTAAAAGAATAATTCATTAGCGCTTTATAATGATTTTATACATGTGTATACATATAACAATAATAAGTGGGATAATAAATTGGATTTGTATAATTGTCTTCGTTACGAAATTGATACTTCTTTAAAGTCCATTAACCGCAGGTTGTATATTATTCACAGTAATTTAAAAACAAGCAGTTTAAATGTAACGTAAATAATTAAAAAGCGCTCACAATCAGATGAAATGCTCACATTATATAATGTTGAAAAAACGGCGGAACCGATAGGTGCTGCCCCGCGTGGCAATCGGCGGAACTAATCCCCGAATCGGTGCGGGGGGGCGCCATCTGTGAGGATAGAGAGGGACTGATGCGCGGAGTATGTATGGCACACCAATACATCGCCGCGCGCTCTACAGCCCCCAAGTGCAACTACATTTCCCGTGCCAAAAGTTATCACGGACCCTGTTGTTCCATGTACATCTATGTTCTCTGGTGCAACCCTCTTCCTCCGCGCTTAAACGCCATGTGCTACGACCTGCGCGGGTTATGTGCATAACCTATTTTTGAATATTCCTACTGCCATGCGATTGTCGTATTAAACATTACAATGTCTCGTGCTACGAAAAACAATCGTAAAAGAAAACCGGTTGTTACGAAGTCTGAAAATGACAATGAAAAAATTGTCGAAGAATGTGAAAATAATTCAGCGGAGGTACTTATTATTAAACGACATAAACGCTTTGTTCGTATAAACAAATTTGGAGTGGATCGAGTGGTTAAAAATCACGTTTAATTTGTTTCTATAGGAGGATTCTCATGTCGATAATTTGTTAAATGCTGAATTTAATGAATCGGGCGATAGCTCTGACGAAGACATTGAGGAGGGCGATCCCGCAGAATCAGATACTGAACATGATCCGATCGTTTTTGATTCGGACGATGATAGCGATCAATTAGATTTTGAAACTGACTCGGACGACGAAGGATCCAACGAAGACAATGAGGAGGAAGATTCGGACGACGATGATGATGATGACGATGATACGGAAGAGTCTGAGGATGATTCTGAAAACGTAGAAGAATCTGATTCTGAAAAAGATTCCGACTTAGAAGCCCCTTCGTCGCCTCTTAAAGAACAAAAACCGTCTGCTCGGATAGCAGCAAAACATCAAAGTAAACCCAAATCTTCTGGGGTTAAACAAAAAATTGGAAAATCCGAGACACGCATCGCAGAAAAGAATGAAACATCCAATGGAAATGCCAGAGTATCGTCAAACGGTAAAAAAACTAAAAGTATTCGGTCTAAAAAGGATCGCCAAGTAAAAAATTCCACAAAAAATAGCAATGTTTTAAACGACAACGAAACATTGGTAAAAACGGTGCAAAACATTAATGAGAAACAGGATGAGTACGAAAATGATAGTTCGGACGAAGAGGATATACGCAATACAGTAGGGAATATACCAATGAAGTGGTACGACGAATATCCCCACATCGGTTACGACTGGGACGGCAAACGTATCATTAAACCTCAGAAGGGAGATCAGTTGGACAATTTTCTTAAGAGAATGGAAGATCCTGATTTCTGGAGAACCATCAAAGATCCTCAAACTGGTCAAGATATTATACTCGCCGAATCCGATATACAACTAATTACAAGAATACAAAAGCAGAAGATTCCAGATGCTCAGTTCGACGAATATGCGGTAGGTAGAAAACAAGAAGTAAATTTTTATTCATTATTATAATAAAAAAAATGCCAATAGACAAACTAATGTGCTTTTTTTAGCCATGGGTCGAATGGTTCACATCGGAAGCGATGAAAACACCGCTGCGTAAATTTCCTGAACACAAACGTTCCTTCTTGCCATCGAAACCAGAGGCAAAGAAAGTATCAAAACTCGTTCATGCGCTTAAGATGGGCTGGATAAAATCCACGGCGGAAATGGAAAAAGAGAGGACAGCGAAGAATAAGGAGCCGCAGTTTTATATGCTTTGGCAAACGGACGATCAGCCGGAGGAAATGCGACGTATACACAAACACATACCAGCGCCCAAGAGACATTTGCCGGGTCATGCAGAGAGTTACAATCCACCGCCGGAATATCTGTTTGATAAGAAAGAAGTTAAACAGTGGAATAAGTTGAAAACTACCCCATGGAAGAGGAAACTTCATTTCATACCCGAGAAGTATGGTTCGTTACGCGAAGTGCCAGCGTACTCTCGATACGTTAAGGAAAGATTCCAACGATGCTTGGATCTGTATCTATGTCCAAGAGCCCTGAAAATGAGGCTAACTATTGATCCGGAAGTTTTGGTGCCACAATTACCGAGTCCGAAGGATCTTCAGCCGTTCCCAACGACGATGTCCATGATCTTCAAGGGACACGTGGATATGATAAGAAGCATCAGCATAGAAACACGGGGTCAATACATGGCATCGGGTGGTGATGATATGACGCTGAAAAGTGAGTTTTTCGTAATCAAATATCTTTGTTTCCAGTATCTCAGCGTAGAAATTGAAATAATTCTGCAAAAATAATTCGAAAAGAAAATATATTGACTTATCTCTCGTATTGTTATCTCAATTACAGTATGGGAAATAGCAACCGGCAGATGCGTCAAAACTGTACCTTGCGGTGGAATTATCAGAAGCGTAGCTTGGTGTCCGAACGAAGCAATCTCGCTCATAGCCGTAGCTGCGGACAAAAAAGTTTTGCTTATAAATCCTGGTGTCGGTGATCATCTGATAACGACGAAAACCGACCAACTGTTGGAGATTATACCGCAGAGTGAAGTTATAGGTAACGTATTAGTCGCATTCGCTCCTCAGGAAATAGCGCCGAGCTATGAACAACCATTTATTTTCTCGTTACAGTGAGCGAACGCGTTAAAACCGCGATTCAATGGGAACAGGCTGACACTGAGTGGTGGGAGAAGGGTGTCAGACTTGTCCTAAATCATTTCAAAATGGTGAAGCAAGTTACCTGGCACGCAAAAGGTGATTATTTCGCGACTGTCATGCCGGATGGCCAGAATCGTTCGGTTCTGATAAATCAATTATCGAAAAGACGCTCGCAACTGCCGTTCAATCGGTCCAAGGGGTTGATACAGTGCGTCCTGTTCCATCCGATCAGACCTTTCCTATTCGTTGCGGTAAGGATAAAGACAAAGATCCTATTAAACTATTCTAGCTTCGTAATCGTGATTATCAATCAGATTTCATTAATCCCTACAGACGCAGAAAAATGTTCGTGTCTACGATCTCGTCAAGCAAGAGATGGTGAAAAAATTACTATCGAATTCGCAATGGATATCCACAATGGCGATACATCCGGGTATGTTATGACGTGAAATCATCCAATGGAGGAAAGTAAACGAACTGTCTGACTATTCTTTTTTCAAGGTGGTGATAATCTTCTCGTTGGAACGTATGATCGAAAAATGCTCTGGTTCGATCTCGATCTTAGCACAAAACCGTATCAAACTCTACGATTGCATGGTACAGGAGTTCGTGGTGTAGCCTTCCATAAGCGTTATCCTCTCTTTGCTTCCGGTGCCGACGATCGAGGTCTCATAGTTTCTCATGGAATGGTTTACAAGTAAGAGACTCGTTTCACGTACAATTTTACGTGTGTTCCAATTCTGCGATGATTCGCATAGGCACTAATTATACTTTTATTTTTAGCGATCTTCTGCAAAATCCGTTGATAGTACCGCTGAAACGATTGTGCAACCACGAAGCTTTTAATGACTTTGGAATTCTTGATGTCATTTTCCATCCCATTCAACCATGGGTATTTTCCGCCGGTGCAGACTCGACGATACGAATGTACACTTGAATCATAACATCCTCCAATTTACACCAGGTCTCGTTAATAAAAACAAATATACAATTTGTATAAATACTTTATTCTCCTATGCGTATATGTGTATGTATATCATGTTTTATAAAATACTTGGCGTCGCTCGCTTCAAACACGCAGAACTATTTTTTTGTTTGTTTCTAAATATTGAATCATTCATACGGACAATGTATTCCATTTGGATAGTTGCGGTATAAAAGAAATATCATTTCGCGACCAACTGAATCGTGCCAGAGTTTACCTCTGTGTATAATAATATATAGTTTCTTTTACGAACTTAACGTATAGGAACTTCTACGCTGTAATAAATGCGGTAATGTAATAAATAAATTCAAATTGAGATTAAATGGTGCATGGGTTCAACTACGATATATAGCAATTGATAATCACACTGCATTTCAAGAATAAGTCGGAGACAAAGTTAATTGTTGTTTTTTTGTTTATCTTATATATCAAACTGGTCGTACGTTCAACGTTTCCTCAGTTTAAGTATTTTACATCGTCAATGTACGGCATTAACCGCGCTATTCATTTGATGAAACCATGATATTTAATCAATACTCAGAGTTGTAGAAAACGAATAATTTTATGAAAGGGGCGAATGTCCGAGACACTGCCATTCGGGCTCGCCACATTCGCACGTACGACCAGCGTGTCGAACTTGAAAAACAGTTACGATTCCACGATTGTCGTCGAATCTACAGGTGATATGTAAATCGTGTATTAAGAAAGTGTAAAATTGATTGCCCCATCGCTGCCGCAGATAAACGGAACGTGGATCTTCGCGGAGTACGCTCTCGATGGCGCGTTTTTGCTCCTCGGCTTTGTCATTCAGTATTTCGTTCAATTGCGTTAGCGCGCGTTCGTTGAATATTACGGAAAGCGACATTGTTCGCGGTCGGGATATCCATTCGGCAACTCGAACCTCGAACGTTCCATTATCGCTGCGAAAATTAGTGATACCTCTGGTGTTTTCGGCATTGACATTGGTAATACCAACTTCTAGCGGATTAACGCTCGGAGCTGAAGCAATACTGTGAATATTCGCGACAGTTTGCGAGGGTGTAAGGGGCTGAGATTCGAAACCCTCCTCGCCATCAGGAGCTTCTCGGACACCCATTCGAACTGGCGAATTGTCGGGTCGTGAATTCAACGCGCGTCGATTAATGAGATCCAGATCTGTACCACAAACAGTACTTGGACCATCCGCACCGTCGAGCAACCTCGAATTTCGCGATATTTGTCCGTCCGTAGAATCTCCCTCGTCCTGAACATCAGCAGTATGGACAGTGTCTGGATTCGACTGCCAAGTCTCCGAATCTCTTACAGGATGAAGATTTGTACGAGAATCAAGAGCCAAAGAGCCGAGGCTCTGCTCGAGATTCAACGTTGTCGTCGTAGTTTCATCGCGAACGGTCTCGGTGATTGGATTATTAAGTAGACTGTAAGTATTACTCGGAACTACATCGGCATCGGCACTGCCGACTTCCGAAGTAACGTAATAATTGCGAGAGCCATAGTCGTCGAAGTTTGTACTACCCTCGAATTCTTCTGCCTGAAGTCTTAGGGCTATTTCTTCGTCTCTTGAGATATTCGGCACTCGTGCCGCTTCTTCTCCGTTACCATGAGTATGACAATTTTCCCTCGTAACCTCGGGATGCGTTTCACCATTGTAATCAAGATCAACGTAGATGAATGGATTCAATCTTTGATTCGTGCTCAGATCTACAAGTATCTCTTTCCTAGATCTTTCCTCGATACCATCAAGAACTTCACTACTGTTCGAACCACTTTCGTTTGGCCTACTAACAATTTGTTCAATGTACAAAGGATTATCGTATTGCGGTATGTAGGGTTTGATATCCAATACAGGTGTCTCATCCACCATGTCAACTCCCTCGAAGTAGATTGTGTTATTTTCGATTCTCATGATTTTCACGAGACTCAAGCCTATAGGACACGGTCGATGGGGCGAACGTGTCGAAAAGACTCCAATTCTCATTCCATTCAATCTCGGCGGAGCTACTTTGGCTCGTACATGAGTAGAATCATTTCGATGAAAGTGGAAGAGAATCCTGAAAATAGAATAACTCGATAATTTATCCTTCTTCATCTCCATGCGTTCGTTATATCAATGAATAGTAAAATATTTAAATAGTGCATTATCATAAATTAAGAGCATAATGGGCTTTTTTAGTCTTATTTAAAAAAATTATTGGTTCATTGCAAATAATGAACCATACTTTTTACTTAATTTTGCTAATAACTAATAAATTTCTGTATACAAAAGCAACGAATTTGATAAATAAATTGAATTAGTCAACTATCGTCTGTAAACAGAAAATTGTTTACCGCGATAGAATTTAGTGTCGATATAAATTATTTCATACCACATATGTGAAAAGTTCTGTAGCCCGGTCAATGCGTGTTCGGGATTCGTGAACGTAGAATTGAAAAGAGTGACTTTTCCAGGAGCGTTCTTGCATATTCCAGGCTGCCTTGGTGTTCCACGCTTATTAGGAAAACATGTGTTTATCACACCTATCGGTTTGATTTTCAAAGAATCATCCACTTCCGTACTCGTACCAGGCTCAACGCCGGTCACTAATCTAGAACTTTGCGCAGTCTCTGGCTTCCCGTCGATGTATAATCTGATCGCATGTCTTATACCATCTACGTCTTTGTCCAAAATGTAACGAAGATTCTTCACCTGCTGTCTAAAATGATAAAACAATAATTTATGAGTATTCGTCGTTGATCATGTACCGAATGAACTTATTAGTGGATGTATCAATGGTTTTTGCCTCAGATTATTGATCTCTTTCCTCGCTGTATTAAGCTGACCCAGAAGATACTTAGGATCCAATTCCGAGCTCCGGGAACTCGCATCCATGTCCTGTTCAGTGACAAGACTGTGAATTAAACAATCATAATTTTGTTTAACAACAAATATCGATCGTCTCAATGCACTATGCTCCGCTTCGAATCGATATAATAAACATTTGAAAAGACTACTATGATATCGAAGAATTGTTATGTTTTGACATTAACATCGTCACGTAAATGACTGGATATTAGATTTGTTTTCGTTGCTGCACTTTTGACACCAAGTGCAGCTAATGTAGTACCGGTGTGACTAGCGGAGTAAAATTGCAATAGGAATGGTCCAAATGAATTGTAAGCAAGAAAAGCACGGCATGCACTCTCGGAAAACTGTTTAAAGGCACAGTCGAGTGAGGGGAGCATGGATGCAGCGAAGAGATGTCATCTTGACAGTAAAAGTGACAGAAAAAGGGTCCGTCAAAAGGGAAGATTTAAGGATGACAGTTTTCACCACTCGTGTCGCTCTAGTCGAACGAAAACAAGTAACAGACAGTGATGTTTCGAATCGATGCAGTAGAGTGACCTAATTATGCTTACATCGCTAGCTACACTACTCGATGGAATATTTAATCGAAAGCTCTTTGAGTGATATCCAGTGCAAGCTTAATTGTACATTTGTTTAGTGTCGTTGAAACCAGTGATTAGGAGGGAGGTTAGCGACACTCGACAAAAGTTGAAACCTTGAGAGTTGGTGCTGCGACATCTGAACAACCAAAGGGTGAACTATTTTGTACTCAGGTGAAGTTAGTCGCAAATTATCGTAATCATATATGTGGCGAAGGGAACATATACATATATATTATCTGGCGGTCCGTACACCCCGTACGCGACACTCGGGTGTTTCCGTGACGCAGAAAACATACTCCCTCCTAATCCCACCCCCTTGAAGGAACGTTTAGCTACAAATTTGAAATAAATGTTGAATATGATGTTGGCATTGATTATAGTAATGTTTCTTTTTCATCGTAGGTTCTGTGAGCTATATAATTTCTTACAGTATGCAATCGTGACGTTTTAATGTATCGTGTTTCATTATACGCTCATTTTAGTTTAGGATATTTATAAACATAATACGGAACCTTTAGAGTGGAATGCCTTGATGTCGCTCCAAACTAAAGGCTTGTACATCGGGAACGCAAGGAACGCTGCGCGTCACTCGAGAAGCATATCATAAACTCTCCTTTCTAAAATTCGACCAATCCCGAACGCGATGAGCTATGCTTTCGCAATTTCTCTGCCTTTCTCCGCCATTCGGTGTGCAGAATCTTTAGGGTGGTGGTAAAAATAAAAAATAATACGTCAAGACGTGCTGCGGGTGCTGCGTATGGTGTTGAGAAGCTGAAAAGCCAGAGGCAAACACGTAAATCCGAGTAAAGGCCATAAAGACGATAATGGCTCTAACACGAGCGACCTTTGTTATTCAAAAAGGCTCCACATTGTTTCGTACAAATTGTGTAAAAATAAACGACATTAACAAAGTGTCGGTCCGCACAGCAACCACTACGAGATCCGGAGCAATATTGCCGGAACCAAAAACTACACCATTTGGTTTCGTCGGTGTTATATGCGGTATCGCACTTGGGCTTTTCATCGGCGCTACAATAAGTAAAAACGTAGCCAATTTTCTGGAGGAGAATGATCTTTTTGTACCTTCGGATGACGATGACGACGATGATTAACAACAATTTTCATCGAAATACTGTCGTCTGCAAGGCATCTCTAGTGAAGGTAACAGAACAACGGTCGCTACCTAACCCGTCGAGTCAATCTAAAATCTACAATTATTTTTCTTACACCCATCTGAAACTCTTATATGCAGAGAGAGAGAGAGAGAAAGAGAGTTGCATTTTCTTGTTTTATAAATCTTTTATCCAAAAAACAATATTCTCACAGAACTTTGTATTATAGAGTTCGTTGCTAACTTAAAAGGATCCCTTAATTTTAAGAATCAGTGCCGGAGAAAGTACGTATCGCGTTTTCGTAACGCTCGTCACCCGTAGCACCGAATCTTAAGATCGTTATTAGAATCGCTGTCCGCAAACTGAAATTCTTTCGAATTCGACCAATCAGAGAAGTTTGTCCTTGTGTTACGTGCTTAAGAAACAAAATTTGTTCACAGATTTGGGGTGCAGGATCTACATAGAGGTTTCACATCGCCATAGCGTACTTACATTATCCTGAGGATCTGTGTATTTTTCAGGAATCCGTTGTCGCACAAAACATCTAGATAAAATTCCAAACGTCTCGAAGCACACATAGACAACAAGCCACATCAGTTTTTTGGATCCAGCCAATGCTTCTACTCGGCAAAGTGATAGATCGATATAACTGAACCAATTTTTGGCACAATAATATCCAGACGGTTGCCATGTAGTACAGGCGTAAGGATTAAATTCTGCTCCGGTTAACTTTACGGAGCCTGATCTTTTCCTTTTTCCATAAACGGTAATTATTTTTGAGAATTATGCGATCAGAAATCGTACGAATCTCTTCCATCCTCGTACGCTACATAATACACAATTCACTTTGCTTTAATTATGTTTTTTTCATATTTTACTTTTCTTTATGCATAGTATAAACATATATATGTATACATATTTATTATATCAATACAAATATATTTACAAATGTTTTTTCGTTTCGTATTATTGAATAATTGATTATTTGGCGAGTTAGTATTATTGTACAATGATATACCTGATGTATTAATATTATACTATGCTATGGGAAAAATCGACGCGAATCAGTACGTAGTCGATGATCGCTCATGATCGAGTTAATAAATTATGTTGTTTACGACTGTGCGTTTGAGTGTAGGTGATAAAAGTCGACGGAACTAGAAGCGTTCTTTGTCGTCGGTAAAAATGCAGTAAAGTTATCATAATTTCTGCAAACATGGGACGAATGATACGCAGTGAAGAGGTTTGGTGCACGAGGAGCATGATAAAATGTATAAAGTTCACAAATATTATTAATTATTAATGCAACTATGTCACTATGCGCTAGATAAATCCATAAGCAAATTTTCGGTATTTTTTATGGAGATATTCGATGTCTCGAGTGGTTCAGAGTGATATAGCGACATTAATTAATTAAATAATTATTCAATTAATAATTGAGTTATTAATTAATATTTGTCGGATACATTTCGGAAAGATTATAATGAAATGATAAAAAATCGAGCACCAATGTTCGATTAATGAGAATAGTGGCTGAGCAAACGATAAAATTGTATCCGATAGATGAGGATGTATTTTTCTGTTTTTTTTTTCACTCCGGGGGTTTCTTGTGGACACCCCAACCGTGAAAGCACTTTGTGAAACGACGTGATTCCTTGCTTTTTGCCGTGAGGAACAATTTCCGTGGCTTTTCCGGCTGTTTCACTCGTAAATGCTGTATGTAGACCTGAGCTGATTTATAGGCAAGCTTGATCTCCACCTCGGAGCAACGAGCACCGAGCCACAAAAATACTTGTTCGCCGTTATCAAGAATCATGATGTCGTCATCAGCGAGATCGTCCTGCGAGTAACAAATATCAGGAATTTATTGCGACTGAGTTTGACAATATTTCAACTTATGACTATTGCAGCATCCGACTCTCGGATATCACTCGATGGACCAAATAGATAATGGCCGGAATATGTTAAAAAGGTAGGAAGACTAATAAAAAGTTAATGAGAGACAGTAAGAGCTAACCTGGCAAAAATCTGTACACTTCTCACTGATGACAAAGTAGCCTTTTTCATTGGAGCATCTGAATAGTCTCGTATAGTTCATAAACTCGGCGTCAGTCTCGTACGGTTTCTTGCCTCCCAATCCGACCCAAAAGAAGTTATCAGGCTCTTCTCCTTCGTTCAAAACTTGAAGACTTATCCACGGCTATAATACGACAATATCAGAATATAAAAAGAAAGAGTACGGTAAAAAAATTAAAAACTACAGTAAGATCGTGATAATAGGCTCACGGTGTTGAACATTTCTTCGGCTATTTCCTGCACTAGGCGAGCGTCCTCGCTATCCGATTTTGAGCCAATCCAAACATAAACAATACCCGTTTGATCATCGTTGTTGAATGGTACGTTTAGGATGTAACTGTACATTGAAATACAAATTTTAGCTATACATCCTCGCTAAATATTAGTTCTAACATTAAATCAGTTTTTTAATCGAAAATTGTACAAAGTAATTACTTACCAAAAAGCCGAATTCAGTAAACTCGCGTCAGGCTGTATCTGTACGAGACGTGTACACAACGCGCTGCCGTTGCGTCTGAGATGAAAAAATTCCACTCTATTCGTACCCGGTGGTTTTGGCGTTTTTCTTTTCCCTTGGTGTATGATAAATTTTCTTTTGAAGTGAGCCATAAATTTCAAATTTTCTTGCTGTTGATGAGTTCTCACAACCTCCAGCTTCTCGCCGAATATTGACTTGAACTTTTTCTGCATTCTAACGTCCGAACAAAAGCATGGAAGACGTCACGAAGTTAATACGATGCTACTCTTTAAATTTGTGTTATAATCATAATCATCTACATACCCGAATGTAAATGTGAGCCACCCCATGTTTCCTGCATCGCGACCTTGCCAGAAGTACATTATGCACTGAAAATCGTCTTCGAATTGCTCCTCGCCGCCGCCGACTTCGTCGTTTTCCGCGACATCCAAAGGCTGCACGTATTTTTAGAAGGAAAAATGTGAAAACGCATCGAATCGTCGTATCAGAAAACTTCAGAAGAGAAAGTGAAGTTAAGACATAGTACAAATTCGTAAATGTTGATTCATTACCATCCAATAGCGGCACAGAAATACGTAACAATTGCCACTATAAAAGTGTCCGAGTTCATCCTCGGGTAAACGAACAAATTTGCGTTTTTCGAGTACAAAAGCTTCCATTGCCTCGAGATCATCGCTCCATTCGGTCATGAGTTGTTGTGCCTCGGACGGCGACATCTGAGGTCTTCGTGGCATGAATAGAGCAGCTAGGTCGGCCTATGTTGTTTATTTTCAGAGCGAATTAATTAGTGTCGTTAACTTGTCGTTATTTGTATTTTACCTTTGTATCTTGTTGCTTGGCCCATTTGGTCAAATCAGCTCCGGTCTTAGCCACCGATTCCGCAGTTCTCGTGAAGTCGACAGCTATAACTTCGTCCCAACCGGTGAATTTCGACTTGAATATCTGATAAATAAGAAATATGCAAATACAATGAGAAATTTCGTCGAGAATTTGCAATTTTTAATTGTGCGAGCTTTTGACAAAATAGAGAGTGAAGTGTCAGGATGCTCGAAAAGTTACCAGTGGTATGGTCCGATATAAGTTGTAACTATTCATATCGACCAACTAATATCGTATTGAGTTATTCTAATGAAAATAATTGAGAAAATAATCAAATTTCACAAATATATATGAGACGTGACATACCTGTGATTCTGTACCTTCCTGAAGTCTCGTAACCATAGCATACGCGGGCCTCTCAATCATATTGAATAATTCTTGGGAGAGTTTCACCGCTGCTGCACGCACTAGTCGTGTTGATTTCTTGCCGAACCTAGAGAAACATTTTATATAGTTTTTTATTCACGCGAGAGCACTGACATTGCAAAGAACATTAAGGTGGCTCGTTAGAATCGTACCAAACGTAAACGTCCAAGTAACAATCGAGTATGTAGACATTACGATTGTTGAGAAGAGTGTTGGTCAACTTTCCATGGGGTACTTCGACTTGCGGCAATTCCAGATATCCCATACCGAGTCTAACTTGATAAAGACGCGGCACTATCGGTGTAAAATTGGGATCAACGTGTTCCTATTGTACAAAGTAAAGAAATCTTGATTACGGTTAAAGACGTTTTAAGGTAAGTTATCCTATAATCTCAGCATAAGATAGTACTGGATAAAAGCACAGAAAGAACGGAGAGTCTTTTATATCCTTCGATAGAGATTGAAAAAGTATTCTTTCAAATTATTCGACGTTTTCATAAATATCTACATCCTCTTGACGAGATCCACGAATATTTTCGTTATTGCGAGATGACGATAAAAAAAATTAAATAAAGATGGTTCAAAGTTCTTCGAAAAATAATGATCACTTACTACTATTGGACGAGAAGGTTGGCCCGAACATCCCAGACATTTCCAGAAATCCTCCGTCTCCGTTCCCATCATTTCGGTCACAATCTCCGATTTGTTTTTCCTCTCGTTTTTATTGATTTTTTCGGCCATTAATCGTGATTTTGATTTTAGAGTGTTCTTTGCTTTAGTGCCGTACCACATAAATATCTTGCTTCCTGTGTCAAGAACAAATACATAACCTGGATCGAGGCTCTCAATGCAAACTGGCACTGCCTCGAGATGCACTGAAGCACCGGCAGCATGCACACGATATAATCTTGATATTGCAGGCTGTAAGGGACATAAAAAATCATCAAATAATTATCAAAATGTTTTGGGAAGGATCTTTCCAGCATCTGAACTATTAAACGGGCTTATTTATCCCAAAAGCAATGGAAAAATATATAAATTGGAACAGTTCCAACGCTACATAATTAATTCTGAGCCGAAGAGAAAAAAATCGCGATAAAGGCGTCATTAAAATCTCACCGTATCCTCCACTGTGTAAAAACCTGACGATGTTCTGCCTCCTTCAATGTACGTTATGTCGGAATCGAATAGCATGAGAAATTCGTCGGACTCGTCACCCTGCTCCTCTCTTATCGTTCGACATTGAGCACCGAGGAAATTGCGCAGATTTACAGCATGAATTGCGGCACAAGCTCTTTTGTCCAGCTATCGGAAAAATCTCCTTATATTAGTAATACATTCATTGAACATAAATTACTTAAATTATTCAGAGAACTCAAAGTCTCAGGAATATTTGAATCACTTGAATCAAGTGCTAAATAACTGTAAAACAATTAGAATATCGTAAATTATGCGAAACATTCTAATCATTCAGGACTAACATTTTTTCCAAATATATAAAAAAATAAATATTTTTATCCCTTTAGCGAGTGAATGTTAGTTATGACCGGAAAAAATCACGAATTTATGTGTGGAAAACCCATGCAAACATCCACTACGCACATTAAAGTAGTTAAAATTATAAATGTTAAATATTTTACTTACCGTAGCTTTTTCACCAATCCAAAAATAAATCGCCCAGATTAACGAGCCACTCTCGTCAACGCCTGTCTTCAAAACGATGTAACAGTCACCCTCGTAAAACTTTCCATGGGCCACCTCCTCGATTTGATTCGGGAGAAAATTTTCAATCTCCCAGATTGAAAGACCAGGTACTCGTCCAGCATCCTGATCAAATATCTCAGAATAATCAAGTGGCGGTTTTTCCAAAGTCTCATCCCATCTTTTCGGTCTAACGTATTTGTCAATTCAAAGTAAAAAAAATTATAATGAAAACTTTGAAGAGTCCAATCTCGATTAGATTAAATGCCGGAAAAAACGCTTCTCACTTTAGCGATTCGGCTTTCGTGTCTTCAAGACTTTTCTCCTTGTTTTTTTCCGTAGCAATATCCTTCATCCCCTGAAGAAGAAAAAATACCAGTCGGGTAAATTCGAATAAATTCTAGAAATGTTAATGAAACCCTTGGTACCTTCAAAATTTTTGCCTGATCTTGATCAGCCTCTTCCTGATCCCGTCTACGCCGGAGTCTCATCTTTCGCGCTATCGGATCTTTGCTGCTATCTGTAATTTATTCACAACGTCGTGTAATAATACGATTATTGTTGAATTATCGGGAAATCGAAAATAAACGATGAACAGGAATGAGGACGAGGAATGTTTGGAGGGAATTTTCCTTCATTCCTCGTACTTGCGGTTTGCGCCAACGCCGGCACTTTGGCTCCGGCAAGTCGTAATTGATGCTGGAGTGAAAAATCAATATTGTAAAATTCTATGCCGGATCCACGCTGTACCTCGGTCGGTTTTGGTGGCATGACCAAATTTGGATTGTCGCGCAGATCTAATCGTTCCAGGTCAGTCAGCAGATGAATCGCATCCGGCAATGTTATCAGTCGATTGCAAGTCAAAATCAATTGCTTCAATGAGCCGCATCTGCGCATCAACGAAATCTGACTATTAACGTTCATCAAACTAATTGTTTACACGTTTCTCCGTTGACTACATATTCAATACGAAAAATCAAGAATGAGGCAGAAACTATTCACCCAAGTGCCAATTACGATATGGAATTTTGTAACATCTTAATTTTTTTTTGTACAATTGTGAAATTTACTAAACATGGATAAATCTTGTAATTATTTCATTTTTTGTTCTATGAGCAGTACGCTAATAAAAATAGAGATAGTTTTTAGCACCCTTTGTTATCTTTCCTGTAATTGTATATATTTTTGGATCTGTATAATTAATATATTTTTTATCAACAACATACCTGCACAATCCTTCGGGTATCATCTCCAAATGATTGTTCGCTGCCGAAAATACCTGCAGGGAGGAGAGTTTCCCTATGCCCGATGGTATACCCTCGAAATCCAGCATATTATCGTTAAGATAGAGTCTTCGAAGTGTCATTATTTTGCATATAGAAACTGGTAAAGCGGTTAACTTGTTTCTACACAGATTCAGCGTTTCCAATTTTTGCCACATTTCTGCAATAATCGATTATTCGTCGTTGATGTATTTCTTATTTTCCTAATTAATAAATACATGCCCGATAACTAACCAATGGCAGTCGATAGCTCAGTAATGTGATTGTCGCTGAGATTTAGACGACGCAAATTTGGAAGCGAATAGAGAGCATCGGGTACACGAGGCAGGGCATTTTGCGACAAATCAAGTTCTTGAAGATTCGTCAGACTCTCAAGCCGCGATGGAATGTTTTGCAGCGTACGTTGTGTATTACGCATTTGTAGAGTCGTCAGATTCATCAGTGATGGCAATTGCCTGTGTCACAAAATAACAAAATGAATTTGCCAAATTTCTTTCGCACGGCAATTTAATTTCATTCATCGATATCTCAATCTCAAGTTAATCTCAATTTGTATCATTTTTTGTCTAAATTTTTAATCTCGTACAAAAATCGTCATCACATTAAATTTTCTAAATGTGACCGAATACAGCAACGATACTCGATAACTTTGTTATTTACCTGAGTTGAAAATGTCCAAGGGGATTGTGATTAAGATTCAGCGACTGTAAATTGGCCAATCTTCTCGTCTGTGGAGGCAGAGTCTCCAATTGATTGTGACTCAGGTCGAGAAACAGCAGATCCGTCAGATGAATAAAAAGTGTATTTGGAATAGTTTCTATGCTGTAAAAATTTGTAAATTGTCGTTAAAAGAATTTTAGAGAATTTTTGTGACTAAAACTCGCGAGACGTACTGATTGTGACTTAAATTGAGATTCAGCAAAGAGCGGGCACGCTCTAGACCATCCGGCACGTCTTTAAGATTGTTGTGACTCAGATCCAGAGTAGTAAGTTCCTCAAGATGAAACAACTGAGCGGGTATACCGCTCGATTTTATATTGTTGTGCCGTATGTTCAGAGTTCTGAGACATCCAAGCTCCGTTAATTCGCCGAATAAACGCTCCAGATTATTTTTCACCAAGGATAGATGTTCCTGATAAAAAAAAACTCAAGATGCCTCTATCGAATCTATTTTCTATAAGGAGAATAATTCTCGTTAAGTTTAAAATACTATGCTTTCTTTATCGCCACTGCTACGATTGGTCGTACATGATATTTACAAAATGATCTTTGTTAATCGTAATTTTATATCTCGTGACTCGATTAAATTGAATAGAATCTTAGAGCATTACTTGCGAAGGACATGAAAGAAAAAATTTGAATTATTGGTGATTTAATTTATGAATTTAAGAATTTTAAATGAATCGTGGAACAATTTGAAACAATGTACGACTTGAAATTTACTAGAAGATTCAGCGTCGATTATCTATACCGTTGGTCTTGATCGTATGTATTTTCATGCAAATGCTCACCAGCTTAAGTAATTTGCCCATTTCCTCTGGAATCTCCGCCAAGTTTGTCTTGTCCAACTTGAGCCATTGTATTCCAGTCATGAGACGGACGGAGATTGGAAATTTGCCTCCCTACAGCGTAATAAATAATTGACAACTCTAATAACTAATAATAGTTATGTTCAAACGTTTTAAATTCCAAGCAATTGAAAGGAGTTCAGGCTTCGTCGAGTATTCCGGCAACCATCGTCGTATTGTATCGGTAATTTTATTTGACTTGAAATTTATTATGATCGGAACAGAACTTTGCTATAATAATGATGTTCGATTGAATAAATAATCATTGAAAATACTGGTCGATCTTTAAGAAGAAAGTAGAAAAACGACGGTTCCAGTCTACCCGTTTCATGGATGACTGACTTCGCATTTTCTCAAAAAGTGAACTGTATGATGGAAAAGTGGGTCAAGAGAAAGAAGCCGTCTCCTGCGCTCATAGAAGCTTAAATGATATTGCGCATAGCCTAAAGTAGTTACGAGTATGTTAAAGAATGCAATATGGGAATCCAAAGTTTGATTATACTTTTGTGAAATATATATCATCGTGCCCTCAATTACAAACGACTATTCCATCTTATTTCCGAGTTAAACGCAAGGGAAAATAACATTAATATCGATTTACCAAGCTCTCTATTTTTTCACCCATTAAAAAAAAAATGAAGTACGAAAGTATACAAAAAAATATGATTAATATTTTTAATAAATTTATATTTTATTTTTATATATTATTATCGTAACTGTGTTTCTTTGACTCAATCCTCACAAGTAGAAGATTTTCAACCACTATCGTAGCTCTGGATAAAGACTATTTTGTAAATTTTGCGTACGCATTTTCGTGAATAAAAATCCTCTACCCTTGATCACTTATTCAATTGAGTTCAATTGAGAGTAAAATTGTTAACTTACGCCGAAATCATTACAACTGAAATCGACTCCACGTACGAACGGCAACACTCCTGTATTGGCCATTCTACACCTATATGATTGGCCAAACTTTGGGCCAATTTGTCAAGAACACTCTTTCCGATGTACTACTTTTTCTCACGAGGCTAACAACGGTAAATAAATATTTTTACTCTTTTTAATCTCTATTTCAACGACTTGGCTAACGATAACATCGACTCCTCTGCCGAAAGGTTATGTTCATTCTTTTAAGCCACGAACTATGTATGTAATACAGGTGGATACGTGCATATCGAAAAATAATCAGCGTAAAACTTACAGCATTTACCCACAGAGGTCTTCCGTTCAGCCGGGCAACTTGAGTAACTTTAAGTTTGTAGGAGCGCACGCGCAGTGAATGCGCTCAGCCGCGACTTTTGTCTTCTTTCTCTTCATTCAACGCATATTCTTTAAATCCTAATAAATTTATTGCTTGTATTTACTGCATTTTCGTAACTAATACAACGGAATTCAATAATCCGAATGTGTTCCTGCAAACTAAAATCAACCATATACCTCGAATCGAGTCATTACTAAAGGAGTTTAAATTATATCACACAGATTGTATATGCCGTCAGGTAAGGATTTATTAACATTTTACCACATGATCCTTATAATATATAGCATACATCGACAATCGCGCAGTGAAATAAATATAAAATCAATCGTAGGAAAGAGGGAAAATGCTATACGTTGGTGCACAAAATTCACTTAATTTTCTCTTCAAATTACTGAAAATGGTATCAGTGTGCGTACCTATGTATAATTTGGTAAATGATATCGACCAAGTGTAACTAGCACATACGAGTATGCGATAGTTACATATGTACATCGTCTATTCCCAACCAGTCCCCGCATCAAATAGCCAACAGAAACCATACAAAAATGATAATAGGGTAACCATTGTAACGAAGATTTTTCTATTGAGAATTAGTCCATTTTTTTGCCATCACTCGACTCTTCGTCACCGATTTTCTCTCGTAAATCGGTTTGATGATTTTTACTTTTTTTATCATCGTTCCGTTCTCTACTAGTTTGGCTAGTAGATGAAACTGTGCGAACACTCGCTGTTTTTTTGAGCTTTTGCGGTATTACCAATACGGTTGTAATTAAATTTCCGAGGAATAGAACGAGAAACATGGCACTGAGAACGGGAACGTGCCACGTAACCTCGGGATGATACACGAGACTGGCTAGCACGTACGCGTGATACAACTGGAAGAAATAGCCTACGAATAGGAAAGGTAGAAGAAACGACAAACCACGCCACATCCATGAATGAAAACCCTCTATAGTTATATCCATGTTGTGTCTCTCCCCAAGTGCCTTCAAACGATAGAGAACACCTCGCTGATATCTGAACTGTAGAAACTGCACAAAACCTGCGAAAATATAGCGGATGCTTTTTTAATCCGATCGCTAAATCGTATTTGCAGAAAAGAATTTCATGGTAGAATAGTATTCTATGTTAAACTATCGTTCTTCGGTAAGGACTTACTTATGTAAACGTTGAACCACATAAATTGGCCACGGAAAGCGTACCACGGACCGGTATTTGGCCAAACGAGCAAAACGCCCGAGACTGCCGTCGAGAGAAAATGATGAAATCGCCACCAGCCTTTTATTCGTGAGCCATTTACCTTCAAAATACTTTCTCTTATCGTCAATGTACAATAATACCAAACCAATAGAAACATAAAGCTCAGTTCGAGAGTTCTGAAAATAAATGAGTTCGTATTATTAACGAATGTACAGTCTCGTATGGATTATTCGGTGATATTCCCTCGTTTTCTTTCTTACCTAACGTTCGTGAACAGATTTAGAACCGAGAGAACGAAACCAATCATGGACAAGACCAGCTTGAACTTTTCATACTCGTCCTTGTATTTGAATCTACGAAAAAAGTGAGTAAGCGGTGTAACATTATTTGGTCTTTTAGTTTGTATTATTAAGAACCGAATCTATCGTGCATTATCATCGACGTTGCTTTTTCAAGATTAAAGCTTCAAGCTACCGTTACGATTACTAGAAATTTCACCAGATAACGTCGATAAGATCGGTTCTTTGATAAATTTCATGACAGAACTAGCGTCCATAAATAACTCAAATCCGAGAATCGCTCTAGTTCCAAAATGAAAACTTTGTCGTAAAATTTGTTTGAAAATGATTGAAAAAATTCCGTGTCTCGATTTGTTTATTTAAGTCACCTTGGGTCACCTTGGATTAACATACTTGTCGCTCTTGTTCAATATGGAAACATTCACGCTTCCCAATATAATAGAAAGGTAAGTTCCATTGGGCTTTGGCAACGATTGTTCTATCTCGTGCAATTGTTGTTCCCGTCTCGTCATTTCCTCCATCATAGACTGTTTTAGCCGCGCCACATGAGGTCTACAAAAGGAACAACACAATTACTCGATTAATCAAGCGTTCGTACCGTGAGAGAATCATTTTGGAGATAACTTACGCCTTTAAGCTTCTTGTTATCGCGGCTATACGATATCGCTGATGAGTGATTCCTTTGATACATTTTGCTTGCAGGTCCTCTATTTGTTCCAATTTCTGTATGTATTCCCGATTTGCTATCTGTTGGATCAACATTTGATACCAAAGACGTAATACGGAACATTAGTATACGTTAATCAAATCGCAAAGCTGGAGAAATTTATTAACGAAAAAAGGCAATCTTATTAAAAAGCTTACAAATATCATCTTTATGATGTAAACGATCTGTAGGACAGCGTCTGTACGCACGTAGCGTATAGACGCTGCGGTAAAACAAATAATAAAAACAAGAGATTCTAATATATCGTTTATAAATCGCGAATACGACCATGCGTTTGGTCAACCAGTGTGCCATTTACATAAAATAAGAATCACGAGTCTAGTCTCAGCTTATTGGAACTTTTGTTTATTAAATGGATGAAAGCACGAAAATCTATAAAAATATCACAACTTCGCAAGAAGAACTTACGCTTTTTTCCCAAGTTAAAAAAAAAAAAAGAGCAAGAAATTATTAATAAGTTTTTTTTGAGGTTATGGCGATCTTTCAAATGTTCTTTGAAGGGTATAAACGTGCAGATTTTTACCTCAAGTTCCTTGTAATCTTTGCCTAAATCTTGCCAGTCTTTCAAACACGCTTTGGCATCATTATCCTCCTCCATCTTCGTTTATTTTTTCACGTTTCCGGCGTACTTATAATTTTCAGCTCGATGCTCAGGATAAGAATGTAGTCTTGTTTGTCGTTGATCGTTGTCGGCGACCTGTTGGTCGAACGTTGAGTAAGCGGCGGCAGACCATCTAATCACGCTATTTGACGACGAAGCACCTGTGAGAATTCGATGATCTCTTATCGTTCGCCTTTGCTCGGATTAACAAATCAATCTATACGGCCTAAATACGCATACGAGCTTTACTTCTCTCACACCCCACCACATTCTGCGAAAGTTTTTTTTTCCTTTGTCATATACTAACCAGGAAACGGGAAGAAACGTGTAGCAATCGGTCAAGGGTCAGTTAAATTTTTCCAATAATATTTCTTATTGATGATGATTGATTTTTTACCATTTGCCAATCGGCTTCGCGCACTCCTCGCGAACGAACGATGGTACGATTAGTATGTGACGACAACACACGTGAGTGGTCGTCAAAAAGCGCTCTTATATGATCAAATAGGACGACGTATCCACGAACGGAAAACTTATGATTGTTGCAATCGGTGGGAGATTTTGAAATCTATGTGACACTATGTAATAAATGAAGGTGTATACATATTATGAGTACACCATACGATGCGTATCTCTGTGTGAAAATCACTATATAAAGTATGAAGTATTTTCACACCGGATGGATGCGTTCGTT
The DNA here is from genome assembly GCA_964017225.1 of Netelia inedita. NCBI lineage: Eukaryota > Metazoa > Arthropoda > Insecta > Hymenoptera > Ichneumonidae > Netelia > Netelia inedita. The sequence goes on from OZ024921.1 coordinate 7,665,491, forward strand.
CAACTTTTTTGTGATTATCATAACCTAGATAATCGAACGTAAATCCCTCTGCATTTTTCTACCTTACACAATCGTTTATTTTTCTACAATTATGATTGCATATGCAATACGAAAAAATGTCCAGCAGAACGATAGTAGAGAGAGCAAAATAAACGTAGGGAAAAGTGACTTACGGAACGCAGCCTGCAGCTCTAGTACGTCAATGGTGCGCAGCTAACCGGAAAGCGGCTCGGATTGGTCGAATTTGGATTCTAGCATTACGATTGGCTACGACACTAACGATCGCTCGCTGAATTCGATGTGCAGGACACTTTAGAATTTAAGCTTTACTCGACACAAACACTACAGTCAACAAGTAACATCTGTAAAAATTCCTTACACAGAACTGAATAATTTCATTATGTTATATGATAAATATCTAAGAACTTTCCAAATTTAGATTGCCTTGGTGGCAAAACTTGAAAAAACTCCTGCAAATTTCAACAATAGTCGATAGGCGAACGCGAAACTAGGGAAATTAACAACTTCACATGTTATATCTTTATTTGTATAATGATGATTGGTCTATTTACATACGAGAATAGAAGCGAGTTATTACAATAGAGTAATGAAAAAAAACCAAATTTTTCTCGACCTTTGTTTTGTATTTTTTTTTTTTTTTAACAAAACTCTATTTGACTCTCGATCAGCCCACTTTGTTCGAGAGATTATCGAGTAAAAGAGATCTACTAATCTTCTGCTCAATAATGAAGAGGCTATTCATAAATGTCTTCTCTGTCGGCAACGTAACGCACAATGTCGCTAGGCTTCATCAGTCTCTCAGCGTCCATGTCGGGTATTTCAAACCCAAACTCGTCTTCCATGGCCATTATCACCTCTACGTGATCGAGCGAATCCAAACCAAGATCATTCATGAAGTGTGAATCCATGGTAAGCTGATGAGAAAAGAGTTTTCGAATTATTACTATGCTTTCGATACGTGTGTACTTATATAAAAGGATTTCTAGTATATCCAGTCATATTCGATGCATTATTTACTAGAAACATTGTGTTCCAATAATAATATCGCTAGAAATATCCTAATTAGGGAGTTCTTGAGTTAGTTTCGATTTTATCGAATGATCGATTATTAATCGAATCATTCGATTTCGATTAATCGATCGATTGTCCGACTTTATCGAATTTTCATATTTTTTCATTATAATAAACAATAATGCAAAATTCACCATTTGAAAAAAGATTCCGAAAAGGTCATTAGAAGGATAGTGAGAGAAATAATCCATATCCTTCATAAATGATTCGCGGCAATGTGTTTTTATCCATCTTTTGAGAAACTTCTTAAAAAGCATATCTTTCGGGCCAGAAAAATGCTCGAGTGTGCATAAATAGTGCACTATATGTTGAATACTTGTTAGTAGAGTTGGGTATACCTTACCAGCGTATGAATGTAAAGTAAATGTAGAAATAAAGATCTGAAGTAAGCCATGCAATAGATGTATAGAGCCCAAACTACGTCAATATATCTGATCCAAGATGTAACAGAGTATTAGGCAGTAGGTACAAGCAAAACGATTCTTTTTAAATTGTCCCAAGACGAAAATTAATGGAGATATTAAATCATAAAGCTTGAAACTTTACACGATCTCATTAATCCTCCCGTGGTTAAGTGATAAAAAAAAAGAATTCTTTGCACAACGTTGAATCATCGTTCGTTTATTAATAACTATTTTATCGAGATCGACAAAAAAAAAGATTCCTGAACAGAGCTCAATCATGGAATCCTGGAATTTATCGATAAGACATTCGATTGCATTGTTAGCTCATAGCCAACGCTTTAAACTTTGCGAATTAATACCACAGGCAATTTTCGTTGCAGGACAATTAGAAAAAAACGTTTTGGTTGTACCGACGTCAGCTATTCTGTATGCAAAAGTGCAAGACGATTATATAAATCGAAAAATCTTGTATGCATTTGTATGTATTCGAGTTTTTTTGTCAATTTATTGATAAAATTATTGTAAATCGAAGCTCGATAAGCTTGTATAGAATTTTGCTGTACATGTTTAGTAGTTTATAAATTTTCTACGTCAAGTTAGGTCTATATACATGTTCCCACGTAAAGCTGGAAACTACTAATATTTCTGCACAAAGTTGGTTCCGCGTCTGTTAAATTTTCAACGAAATCAACATTCTCGATACGACTTTATACGCTAGAAACTTTCAAAGTTGTCTGTTTTCCATGGTCCACTCAGGTGGAAGCCACGACTCGAGTGGATTTAGATCGTACCTTGCCGGGATCGATTTTGTCATAAAGGTTGAGCACCAAATTTACACGCTCGGTTATCAGTTTGAGAGAGAGAGGAGGTCCGCTGCTAAATCTGCGCGATTGCTCGACTCGTGGCTTCGACGCTGCCTGTACAGACGAAACAAAGAACCAGAAATTAGACTCTACAAGGAACAATACGGGAAAATAACCTTCTCGGCTGAGACTTTGTCGTACGCGGCAACGACTTTCATAACTCGTTTCTCCACATCGTCCTTCGTGAGTTTTTTGGCTTCGGACGAAAATTGACGCCGCGACAATCGTCCGTAGTCAATCCTTGCCTGCTTAATTAAAAATTATAAGATACGTAGGTATAAATTACTGAAATATATACACGATTTAGATTCAGTAGGGACATAAAATGTTTCGTTGGAACAAAATTTGTGGCTTGACAAGAGTGATCACCCACCCTCCCTCCCACCAAACGTATACGCGGCTCACACAGAGATTGATAATTACATAACGGTTACGATAAAAGTATCGCGACGTAAAGCGTTCGGATATGAAGGGATTATAAGTAAAATTCATCGTTAGTTCGCACTTCCCACGACCACGCTGATATCGTATCATTCATCAATCGAGGCCGTACTTATAATCAAAGTTTGTTAAAAAGTTATTTACCTCGCTTAGAAGACTCGGCGACTGCAACGTTGTCAAGTGAATGAGCCTCGAGCACGAGGAGAGAACCGAGACCGTGGGCCTCTTGAACACCAAGCGATTCGCTGTATTTTTAATAAAACCGGCATTTCGCGTTAATAATCTTACACCCGTGAGAGACGCCATTTTTGTTCTTCACCGTATAGACTCCGTTAAAACACAGTGAAGTGCACGGATCTGTTATTTATTACGAGATGAACGGAGACGAGCGCGCACGCGCTATCGATAATCGAGCACCGAACACGACAATTTCGACGTCGGACTAAAAGCGCCGCCAAGTTAACCTGCGACCACACGCCGCGGCCCGGCACATTTGTGACTGTATTTGTACTGAGTTTGCGAGTAAAGACATTTGAGTCGTGTTCGTCTACAAAAACACAGATGGCGATGCTGCCATAATTTTCGAGGAATTACAAAAAAAATCATTTTACACAATTTTTTTACTTACCAGATGATTGCATAAATAATAATCATCATTTTTTCCTTAAACAATGATAAAAATAAAAAGGGAACATTCTTTTTTTAGCCACCGACGTTGATTTACAAAGATTAGATTCGTACAAGACTGTCGCGAGCGCCTCTAGTGAATATTGCCGGTACCACTGCGATGTACGTATCTCATCAGTCTGTCTGTATCGGTAAGAAAGATCTCGCACTCTCGATAAACATCGACGCAGTCGGCTAATCAACTTCCATTCCTGCAACATCTGCGGTCCAGGTCGGTGGTCATGCGTGAATAAAATTGTGGTGTTCGCCGGTTACCTTGCCGACTTTTTGGTTGAAACATGTCCCGTACGTGGACTTCCTTTTTTGAATGCTGCTGCTCGCAGCGATTTACGCTGAAGTAACCGCGGACCTTGAAGGGGGGTGGGGGGACTAACAAAAAGAGCAACGGGAAGAGCCGGGGAGACAGGAAAGAAAAGTGCACTAGTTACATGCTTCGAAAAAATATGGACAATTAAAATCAGTACAGTCGACAATTTCATAACTAAGCCGTCGGTACCAACGGCTAATCCCACCGCTACACTCCAAATCGTTGGGACCTTTGGGACTATTTCTTTGCAGTAGTGACTCCAAAGTTTGGTAAGCATTATCTATCAGATGATTCGTCATATAACGTATTCCGAGGTCTCGGCCTTACAGACCGGATTTCTAAAACGTCACAAAATTGCATATTCGAGCTATCGAGTTTAGCCTGTTTTAGAGTCTCGTGAGAAGAAAAAAAAAACTAGAAAATGCGAGTCGAACTTTCCGTACATTAATCAGACGTGGAAAAAAGTCGAATTTATTCGTTATTTTACTGGACAGTTTCGCGTCACGTTAAATAATTCATTCGATGCTGGATCAGGGTTCAAGGTAACTCGTTGGTGCCGCCATTGTCATCCACGGACGGCGCTGTGATCATGCACACATGTAAACACACGCGTCTGTATTTATATATACGTATATATGGCGAGACGGAACTCGCGAACTAGTCGCGCAAAGAAAATACAAGTTAGGTTGGATTCGGATTGCGCCAATTATCGAGTACATACGACCATTATACTTACTAGTCGTGACGAATTAATAAAAAAAAAGAAAACCTCGTGCATATTCCCAAATTCCTTCAAAACTCGTTCATGCTGTATCTCGTTCAAACGAAGGTTATCTTAGACCCATTAAAACGACAGTGATAAATAAATGAAGTCTCAAAACAACTTGCTCATATTTTGATAAACAGTTCTCATTAAATTTCGATTAAACTGCATTTTATCCATTTTCGAAGAAGACAGGGAATTTATTAATAGTTTATCGAGGAAAAAAAAGTCTTATCCGTTTCACTTACCGATAAATATATATAAATGAAGCTATTCGAAATATGGACAGAAATTTTCAACGACTCTTGTCGTCGTGCCTTCAACCTCGGCTTGTACTAAGTAATTTTTGTCATTTTTTCCATTAACATCAAGAATACATAAATGTAATCGTTTTTCGTTCCTTATGTATCACGGAAATTGGCTTTATAACCTCTTAATTCATGTTTTAGTAAAAACATTGTCCGGAATGTTTGATTTATATTGTTAGCGATCTAGACAATTCATTGAATTATGGACCCAACGAATTATCCAATTCGACTGGCCTAGTTAGGATTCAAGCAGTCCCATCGCGATGCCGTTCACGTGCGATCGTATCGACCTTACCTCTATGTTCACGGCTCCGCCGTCTATAAACAATTTTCTACTACACTACGTCACAAATCATCGTATTGCGATTCCATCCTTGAGATGCTCGCGATGCTCGCGTATTTCATGTATTTCGACAGAGTGACCAATCGACGCTCGCGTCTTTGCGCATGCGCACTATCCATATTCATTTCATCGAGTTCCCATGGTATTTACCTCGAGACGAACTACCGTTAACGTAATATCGCGCTTATCGTCTTTTGGTAACCTCGTTGTAATCTCACAGTGATAAGACTTCCGCAGAAATGATTCTTTTTCCTTGATGAGGCGCACGTTTTTACCTTGAATGAAACACTTCCCGCAACGATGATTAGCAATATTCGCAGTATGAGAAGTAGTGAGAACCGTATACCTTACACGGTCTCCGCTCTAAGTTGCCGATTAATATTCGAATCAAATCACTTTCCGATTTTCAGAAGGTTATAGTGCCAACGCCATTTCGGTGCTCGGAACTTGGACTCTGAATTGAAAATCAGCGACCTCGATAACCCCTAGGTAATTTGACAAGAAACATTTTTTTCTTTTGGCTTTTTCCTATATCGATCCTGCCATTTTGTATTTTCCATTTTTTCGGTTTACACAGAATCAGCCATTTGCAAAACATTTTTAATCGTTCGCTTGTCGATTCCGCCATTTTTTAAATTTCAAAATTTAATTTAACAATACAAATTGGGCACAATTAAAAATCTACATGGACTCATTTTTATTCGCATACTTTTTTATGTCGTTACGATAGTAGCGAAGCATTATCAAGAGTTAGACAAAATTGAGTTTATACTTATCGTCATTAAAACGTGTGTCGAAGTAGAAGATTTCAAAGGTCACGAAAACACATTAAGACTTTTGAACGGAGTTTGAAGACGAATAGCCGGAGAAAAATGTTAATTAGGCGCCTTACAGCGGATTTATCATTGTTATCGGTCAAATACACCGGACAAGCACATACGCGATAAATAGGGATGTTCCCACGTGGGGATTGGCCTGTAGTCGACTCTTAAAACGATCAAATTTCATAAATGCTTTCGATTGGCAAAAACTTCCACGAGTCTGGTGTCGTTAAACGCCAGAAAATTTTGACCGATATCCTTATTTTGGCCTCGTTCTTTGTAATTGGAAGAAATAAATGATAAAACAAGAAACGCTGGAAACATATTGGTCCGTGCAATGCGATATCATCATTGTTTTTTTTTTCCCGAATTCACGATATATCATGCAATTAAGTACTTTTATCCAAACGGATAATAGGTTGATAACGTAACGATGGAATAAGATAACGAGATAAATATACCTTCGGTCGTTAGGAGGTTTGACGTTGATTATTAGACGATTACATATCATCTTCCAGAATTCTTTCCTGGTATAATCAGTGTATAATGAATACATCAAATTAATGAATCGAGACGATATTTTTCAAACGATACGTTACAAGTGAAACAAGATATGCTTTTAAGAAGTAACGTCATGCCTGTAAATGACCCTCGAACTGTCTGAATCGCAATTTATTCTCTTATGTGACAGCTTGTACACATTTGTTTCACGTTTACATCGAAGTGCTCTACCGATAAAGCATCGTGCAAGAGTATATATAGGTATACGCGGTAGCGGAACTCCAGGTTCCATTTTTCTCCGTCAAAATATGCGGCGCTGGTTGTACGCACGTGCATAGGAATATATGCTGGGATATTAGGTTAACGCGCGTGCGCTCGCAGCAAATACTTAAACTCTCTTATAGGTTGTTTACGCGATCATACGAGTCGTTTACACCTTACTGTTTTGAACGTATTTAAACGGTTTTCGCGATACGCGGATTTTGAACCGCAGGGTGATTGATGTACAGGGCGTGCGTATGCAGTGTCGATAGCGGCTCACTTGCTCGTAGTTCTGGACATGCGAGTCGTTTGCCGGTCGTTTCACAAATCACGATCGCACGTCATTCGGTCGTGTTTAATTGCGATGTCGGGATGGGATCGTTGGCGGAGCGAGGGGTGAGGACGACATCGGGACTAACGCATTACACATGACTCAACATATTCGACACTCTCTCCCGCTATTATACTTTACCTTACTCATCCCCACGCATTTTGTGCTACGTGCTGTTTGGCGTCATTCTCGAGTACCTACGATTGACGCGGCGGGGCGACACGGGTAACGTGACGCGAGCTCACAGTTCTCGCAGCGTTCTGTTCGGTTCTTCCGATGAAACGAGAGCCAGCAGCCAGCAGTACTTGTTGCTTGGTCAGTGAGTCGAGATTGTGTCGATCTTAATCTCTCGAAAATAATCTCTTGAAAGTTTGGTCGCGTACCATTTATAATTAGCATTTTTTGCATGTTCGTACGACGAACGACTTTCGCGAGGAATATCGTCACTCTCAATATATCCGCATGGACCTACCGGTGAGTGCGATGAGTTATCGTTTCTTCCTCGTATAGTGTAGGAAAAAGGAAAGAAAATAAACGTTTGGACCAGTCATCGCATTTAAATCGAGTATCATGTTTGCACCGATATATCTATATAATATATATACCAAAACTCGATATAGAAACGCGTTGTTTGTTGAATAAACGATGATTTATCCGTATCGATAATTTTGAAAGATGCTTATACGTTTTACGGTAATTGTGTGCACCGAACGAAAAAGCGAATAGCGCGTGCGTGTGTGCGTATGGAGTGGGAGGCGGCAGAGGGAGTACAGCTGAATGCAGTGATAAGCCACAGGTGGATTTCGTTCAATCGGTTCGTTCCACTGACGCAACCTGTTTATCGTTATATACGCTTGATCGATAATTCGCAAGTCACAGCTGCGAGTCTATGAAATTATGTACAAACTTCGAACGCCGATGTTTCTGCACGTACATACCTACGCACGGGCGAATAGGAGCGTGGCTTGTTATTTTTTTTCTTCACTTTTGCATCACGGAAAATTGCTAAGATTATTCGTGTCTGAGAATTACTCCGAGTTGATAATTTGATCGAATCGATGAATCGGCACATTCTGCCTTATAGCTTCAAGTTTTTCGTCGCAATTCGTCGTGACCCACCGCATTTTTTTTTACTTTCGAAGATTATTTACGATACGTGTTCTGCCGTCCCACCCCGTAAAACCGAACAAGGAAGTCCCAATCGCCTATCGTATCGAGCAGACGCGAAGTGTTTTGAGGATATCTAGTACGTACAGTCGCAGACAGAATTTTAAATCACCGAAACGTATCGAGCATACCAAGAGCTTGCTAATATTGAACGACACTGATATAAATGAAGATATTGACAAACGGATGGAAATATCGTTCGTTTGCCAGAAACAAATTAATTTATTTTTATTTTATGATATTCATATTATAATTTGTCTTATTGTTTACGTATTATACAGTATTAGAATTACATTGAAAGGGGCAAAAGCGAATAATTCCGATATTCTACTTACCAATCGATGATCTTGACGTGGCCTTGACACGTGATTATATCCTCGTGGCGAAAATAAACAATTCCAGACTTTCTTACTCGCTCCATTTAATCGACGCTCATCGTTAAGGAACTTCCTCATTGAGCCCGTGATCTTTTCCAAAAATGACTTGCACTTTTTCTAATTGCCGCCAAGGCCATTAATGCTTTTTTATTGCAAACGCGTGCCTGACCGAATAATTCGGATCGCGGTATCGATCCTAGTGCGTGGGCCTGCCTATGTGTAGTAATTGGGCAGAAACTCAGCTCGTCTGCGTTGATTCGTTAAATTCGCGATCGCGAAAGGTAGAATCGAAATTTTGTGAGGTTCTGTATCGGCGTTCATCGAAACCGGATGTTAAAGCGATCGAATAAGGATCTTGGAATTTCGTCTGAGAATTTAGAATCCATTAATTTATTAAACTTCACCTTTTTTTCAAGCTTTACGCCTGTTTTGACTGTTGAATTGCTTTGCAATGTACAGTAAATGTTACAAATTATGACGCGATGATAGAGGTCATGATGGTATATTGACAGGGGTAACATAACCGCGTTAGCCGTTACTCCTCGCGGATAATCGACGCGCCGATGACGCCATCTCTATGATTCTGGTGCGAAGTATCGATAGAAATTTTCGATCATCGCGAACGATAATTGAGCAATTTTTATCTATATGATATGTCATAACAATTTAGGTCACTTATACCCGCTGAGCCAGATATAAGCTTACTTATTATCTCTTTACGTAAGCAACATGATTCAGGAAAAATTATGAAACTTTTTGGGATTATTTTGATAAAAAAAAATGGACTTCCATGAAGTCGCTCACTCTACAGAATGTAGATATTTAAAGAAGGGAATGTAGCCGGATGGATTTACAAGTTTTTAGTGCTCTAAAAATAGACCCATCTTAATAACGTTCGCGACAGTCTTCATATCGGTTGAAATGCCGTAAAATCGTCCGTATATGGAAAGAAACTCGTCTCACTCGATGTGGAAAGCCTCTTTAAATTTATATCTCGGAAAGTATCAGCCGGTACTGTTGGTCGTGACCTCATTACATCGTCATCATGGTTTCTACGAATAATTTGCGCATACGTAATACAATAATTGCGAATTCAGAATCAATTTTGAATAGACATTTAGTTCGATACTAGCGCCGGTGGACGAAGGCGCTACTATTCGAAACGAAAATAACCTTACTCGACGAAAATGTACTTTTCATCCGAATCATACAGTCGCGTCCAAAAGTTTGATTACATAAACAATGCGCAAATGTAAACATATAGACAAATGCCCCGTCTTGAATTTAAAAGTACCCAAGGTCGTTGCTCCGTCAGTTTCGTAAATAACCCTGAAGAAATTAAATAATACAGTTTTCAGGTTATGTAATTTCTCTCATACCTCGTATGATGTAAATAACTTGAATAATTGAAAACTGGTAAAAAAAGTATGAAAATTTTTCACGATTGGTTGTCCATTTTTGAACAATTAACATTTAATAGAACAACTATTCGTTTTATTCGTATATGTGAATAGAATAAATTATTTTCTTACTTAAATATTTTAACGTTAATTGAAGGACGAGCGAGTAATAACAGTAGTTTCGATTACGTTAATACGTATCATGAACATTTTAGACAGTAGACGCGTCTCAACCCCAGGCAGTTAAGATGGCGGGTTCTTCTTCGATCCTCGAGAGTCACGAGGCAACGGAGATACCACTGGAGGAGCCTCTCTTCAGTACGCTTGATATTGTACTATTAAGCGCTCTGCTACTCGCCGCTGTATGGTGGCTCATGCGACGAAACAAACAGGATGACTTTACACCTACCACCAAATCTTACTCGATACAGTTAGTTAATAAATTCGATATTAAATACAACACACCAATTAAATCAAATGAATACAAAAAAAAAACATAATTGATCAAATCTGCGAATTCTTGTTTATACACAGAACCGATGAATCAAAACTGTATTCCCTTTTTTCACGTTTGCAGACCTACGTCGTACACAGCAATAACACCGTCGGAAAACTCTTTTGTTAAAAAGTTAAAGACTTCGGGTCGTAGTTTGGTCGTATTTTATGGTAGTCAGACTGGAACCGGAGAAGAATTCGCTGGACGCCTCGCGAAAGAGGGTATTAGATATCAGATGAAGGGCATGGTAGCAGATCCGGAAGAATGCGACATGGTACGTGCTAAAAATTATCGTTCGACATCATATTTCCATCCATTTTCACCAGCTTACATTTTTACTCGACGACTGTTTCGATTTCAAATAATTTCCCGCAGGAGGAACTCGTTAATTTAAAGGACATACCAAAAAGCATGGCGGTATTCTGTCTGGCGACTTATGGCGAGGGCGATCCGACCGACAATGCTATGGAATTTGTCGATTGGCTGAAAAACGGCGATGCTGATCTCACAGGATTGAATTATGCGGTAAGAGTATCGACGATATAAATAACCAGAAAGAATGCGTTGTAAAAAGTCTTTTTTTTTTTTTTTTTTTTGGTATCAACGGATACGAAAGGTATTTTATTGATTACTAATCGGTCGATTGTGAAAACGCGAGCATTCCGCGATTTTTATTCTTTCTCGCATAGCCAGGAATTTTAACTTTTGTCCGTATCCGAGAGATCCTAGTCACCTTTCCGTTTGTAGCAATTTCTCAACGTTAAAATTAACAATCTCAATCGGATATCGTTCGTGGTTCGCTGCCGACAAATCGGTGCTTTCGTTTCACATAATATCGGTAAAAGTATTTACTATTACTACGACTGTAAATAGAAAGCGACGGTAGTGACGTAACACGGAAACAACAGTATTATCGGGATAGTTCGTAATAGTAAATATTGAATTTCAAATCTAACGCGATATTTACTATTGCCAATAGCAACGAAAATCTTCATTTTTCATATGTATCCTTCCAAATGATTCGCGAAGACAATATACAATATTTTTAAATCACATATTGTCAAGAGATAAGTGCATCTTTACTTTATGACTCGGCCAATAAATATTTTGCACAAAAAAACGTATCGAACTAGTTGTTGTAACTGAAACTTTCAATACCTGTTTCGTTTGGCAACAAACTTTAAGGCGAAGGTCGATCTATTACTTCAGGCGAGAAATTCAATGAGTAGACAAAGATCCTGGTTTCCATGATTGAAAAATAACATTCGAACGCATTGTTGAATAAATCTTATCTACTAAATGTGCATATGAACATATTTCGGATGCGGTTCAATAACTAAAAAAAATGATTAACCTTCCTTTGCCATACGCTTTAAGACAAAACTCATTGTCATTGTACATAGAATATTTACTGACAATCTTATCACCAATATTTGATAGTGGAGTAATTATTACGATTATTCAACGTAGAAAGGTTTGGTTTGGCAACGGTGCGAAAACGGTTAAAAGATAGAACGAGATTTTAAGCTAATATGCTTTTAAATAACATTGTTGGTCATATGACGGTCATTTATTCGTTTTTGGTCATATACCGGCCATCTTGCGTAATTCGAAAATGACGGTCATGTGACGTTTCCGCCATTCTTGGCGCGCGACGGGGTGGGGGCTGCGCGGAAACGATGTCCTCGTGGCTCGTTGAGTTCGACTGTACGTGTAGTTGGTGGCTCTGTTCGCCCTCGATTGCCTCGTGTTGATCTTATCCGGCGTCGGTGGCTCCGAACATACTATACACTTTTAATACTCGAATAAATGTCAGCAATTGCCACAGCTGCACGTACGAGATACCATACCGTCTTTTATTCCATCGTGTGAAACTGGGGGATTACGTAACCGACGCAATTCCTGTCTCTGCGCATGGCAGCACGTGTCATCGAATACAGCACACCTCTCTCTCTCTCTATATATATATATATATATATATATATATATATATATATACGTACACACATAACACCCATTTATACGTACACGGTGTCGTTTTTTTACCAAACTTCGAACTTCCGTTCGTCAAACTTAATCGATATTTGACGCACCGAGGATGAGAAAAAATAAACGATTAAACAGTGTTCATGAAAGTAATAAATCATATAATAATGAATACATGCCACTGATAAATTATTAACCTTCTTTTAATTTTTTTTTATCGATTATCAATTCCTGCCTTATTATCGATGGTAATACGAAACAATGAATCTTTCACTGCAAAGTTTAAAAACCGTTACCATCGGGTACGCGAGAATAGCGCGGCAATTTGATCGTCAGATTAGATCGAGATTTACGAAAATTATTGCGGTACGAAAAATTAATTTGCATTATTTATTTTATGAAAGACAAAAGTATAAAAACTTTATTATAGTACGAACGATGTTAAAACGATTCGAAAAGTAAAACTGTTAACGTGAAAATTATGGTGATTCCTTTTGATTTTCCAGGTATTTGGACTTGGTAATAAAACTTACGAGCACTACAACGAAGTTGCTATATACGTCGATCACAGACTCGAGCAGCTCGGAGCTACGAGAGTCTTCGAACTTGGACTTGGTGATGATGATGCAAAGTGAGTACCACGAACTATTTTTATCTTGTCCGTTATTCTTGCTGTTTCATTCTCAAACATCTATCGACGCTGAATTGAATTTTTTTGTTATTCTACGCGCAGCATCGAGGATGATTTTATAACCTGGAAGGATAAATTTTGGCCGACAACCTGTGAATTCTTTGGTATCGAAGCCACCGGTGAAGACGTCAGTATACGTCAGTACAAACTTACCGAACATCTTGATCTACCGGTGGAACGAATTTACACCGGTGAAATAGCACGACTTCACTCGCTCAATAAGCAGCGCCCGTGAGTTACACATATATATCTACAAAACGATTGAATATTTTCAGTAATGTGGGTTTTTATTAAAAATTCTATATCATTCCTGATTTATCTCATAAGAATTAGTGGCAACGATTTAAATCTTTTTAATTCCGGGATTTATTTGTTTTTTTTTTTTTGCAAAGAAAACGAATCGTTCGAGTTTGTATCGAGCGTTTGGATGAAAGATTGGTCGGTATCGTTTCCACCTGACGGCAGAATTTTTAATTTCCAACTTTCATAATTCTAGTCCATACGATGCCAAGAATCCGTACCTCGCACCGGTTACTGTGAATCGCGAGCTTCACGGACCATGCTCCGATCGTTCTTGCATGCACATAGAATTCAACATCGACGGTTCAAAGATGCGTTATGAGGCGGGCGATCATCTGGCCGTGTATCCGGTAAACAGCGAGGAATTGGTCAACAAAATAGGCAAAATATCGGGAGTTAATCTCGATTCGATCATCACATTAACCAACACCGATGGTTCGTTCTCTCCGATCATGTGCAAACTCTGAAAATAACTTCGAGTTCAAATTTTTTGTTCCATCGACTAATTCAAGTTTTTCGTTCGTCTTTCAGAGGAATCTACGAAAAAACATCCTTTCCCATGTCCTTGCTCGTACAGAACGGCTCTTACACACTATCTTGATATAACGAGCAATCCTCGAACTCACGTTCTTAAAGAGCTGGTGGAATACGCGAGTGATCAGGCTGACAAGGACAAGCTCAAATTAATGGCATCGACAACGACCGAGGGTAAGGCTCTTTATCAACAGTGGGTAGTTCAGGAGAATCGTAACATCGTGCACATTCTCGAGGATATCCCGAGCTTAAAACCGGCGCTCGATCATCTCTGCGAGCTTCTACCGCGTTTGCAATGTCGTTACTACTCCATATCATCATCTTCCAAGGTAAGAATGCATGTTTACTAAAAATATTACTTTATAAGTAATGCGCAACGTTTTTTTTTGTCACGAACTAGAAAATTATAATATTTTATATTTTTTATCGAAGCTTTATCCAACGTCGGTGCATATAACGGCGGTTTACTGAACGTTTACTAAAAATATTACTTTATAAGTAATGCGCAACGTTTTTTTTTGTCACGAACTAGAAAATTATAATATTTTATATTTTTTATCGAAGCTTTTTCCAACGTCGGTGCATATAACGGCAGTTTACTAAATGTTTACTAAAAATATTACTTTATAAGTAATGCGCAACGTTTTTTTTTGTCACGGACTAGAAAATTCTAATATTTTATATTTTTTTATCAAAGCTTTATCCAACGTCGGTGCATATAACGGCGGTTTACTAAATGTTTACTAAAAATATTACTTTATAAGTAATGCGCAACGTTTTTTTTTGTCACGAACTAGAAAATTATAATATTTTATATTTTTTTATCGAAGCTTTATCCAACGTCGGTGCATATAACGGCGGTAGTCGTTGAATACAAAACACCGACCGGACGAACGAACAAAGGTGTTACGACGACTTGGCTCAAACAAAAACATCCGACTACTCCACCGAGTTACGTACCCATATTCGTTAGAAAATCACAATTCCGATTGCCAACGAGACCGACGACTCCGATCATAATGGTCGGACCGGGAACGGGTCTGGCGCCTTTCCGCGGTTTCATACAGGAACGCGATGTAGCTCGTAACGAAGGCAAAGAAATTGGCGACACTATACTCTACTTCGGTTGTCGAAGGCGCGAAGAGGACTATCTGTACAAGGACGAACTCGAGCAATACGAGAAAAATGGTACGTTAAAATTGCACGTTGCGTTTAGCAGGGAACAGGACGACAAGGTTTATGTGACGCACTTACTCGAGAAAAATAAGGACGAGATTTGGGACGTAATTGGACCGAAGAACGGACACGTTTATATTTGTGGGTAAGTCACAGCGTCCAATCTATTTTCGTATCCGTTTCAATGGCGAGATCGACTAATATCTTTTTTTGTTTGTTTTTTTTATTATTTTCAGTGATGCACGAAACATGGCGCGTGACGTTCACAATATACTGCTGAAGGTCGTTATGGAAAACGGAAAAATGACGGAGATGGAGGCGGTTACCTATATTAAGAAAATGGATTCGCAGAAACGTTATTCCACCGACGTGTGGAGTTGAAGGTTCTGTCCTATCTCTACTATTTTCTCTCGTTTCTTCTTCAATTTTTGTCTCTACGATTGTCTCGTATATACGCTATTTTCGAGACACGCGTTCAGTGGATGTTCGCCAATTGAAATGCGAGTATGGAAAATGAGCGAATGTTTTTTTTATAACATTTTGAGAATTTGTTAGAGTCGCGATGGATACAAAACAACACAAACGAGAGAATAACGCCGTAGTAAAAAAACAGAAAAAACAACGGGCGTGATGAAAACGATGACTATTAGCGAGATAACCAGTGGCGATGCTGGCGTCGCGAGTTCCATTATTGCCCGCAAATTTTAACTTCGGTAGCGTCGATTTTGCACTGCAGGATTTGTTAAAATGGTCGCAAATTTTTAGTAAACATATACAAATTATATACATATTGTTTTGTATACACATTCGTCAAATATTGTCTCGTATATATATTCTTACAATATAATTTGTATATGTTTATTTGAAATCAACGACGATCCGCTGTATGGGTGACACATGACTCGCGATCTGCCAGTCATATCGTCTTTCCAATAGCTATATTTTCGTGAGTATCCCGACTACATCGATAACTTTTTTTGAGTCGCGTTTTCCGGTGCTTGGTGGACAAGCGAGCGTATTACGTGTTATTTTCATTCTGCTAGTTAATCGCGTTCCAGCAGATTTTCTAACGTGCCTTTATGTTCTGATAAAAACTTACGGTGTTTGTAACAAGAGTGATAAAGATATTTGTAAAACTATTACAAATAGCTTGTCGATAGCACATTGAGAAAAGTTTCGGCTGTAATGGTGAACCTATGACCAGTGGTTTCCGTTATATAAATTATGTACATAGCATTGATCGTATGAAGAAGAAAAAAAGAAATCATTGGAAACTTTTGGTCATACGTATCGTTACGTTTCAAAATTCGTTGGGATTTACGGAATAAAAGTACTCGGTCCCAAAAGTAACATTTTTTAAAACGCGTTTTCTAATTATGTAATTAAGAAAATAGACATAGAAGTTGTCAGTGGGCCACAAGTTCAACTTTTAGAGCCTATGTTAATTACTAAAACGCAACGGGCGATTGCTTGGATTTTTGGACGGCATCCGCTCGACCAAGGCAACAGGAAAATAATATAAACTGGGAAAACCGGCCGTTAGTATAATACATATAGGCACATAAGTAGATCAAATCGCATTGTGTAATGGGCCGACGCCCAAAATTGTGATTGTAATGTTTAGCGAGGTATGTTTAATTGAATGAAAAATTATTAGCCCAAGAGATGTACTCGATGAGAATACATCGGTAATTTATATTTTTTAAAAACGGGCTGTAGTCAGTCGCATATAATTTCCGGCACAATTCGTGACTACGCATATTATTAGGTATACAGCGGATGAACATATGAATGAAAATAGTTTATATAAGTACAAATACATATATATATACATATATATGAATATTTTATTAAAGCAGTCGCGATTAATATCTCAAGACCAACGCGGCGTCTTGATGATTGGACTTTGCGAGATGCAACATACAATATACAGAGGTAGATATAAAAATAATATAGCTTATTATATATACATACGATAATATGCAATGATATGTAAATAATAAGTGGATGATGCAACGAATATATATATATATATATATATATATATATATAAGCGAGCGAGATGTTATGTTACAGTTACGAGAGCTAGTTCATCAGCTTGGCAATTATAATAAATATATACATTACAAATTTTTACAGTTAAATCATGATAGAACAATGCCCAGTTCATCATCGATTCAATTTCTTTAAGGGTAAATCTTCCCGATGATTTCGAAGAAAAGTCGAAATTGTGTACGGAGACGCACGGTATTGTATACTTTATGTGTTTCATTTTTCTGCCGCAATTTTCATAAACGTGGCGCTGCGGTCTCTGATTCCAATTGGCAGCGTGCTTGTTTTGATATAATTATCGCAAAGTTTACAACATTCCGGTCTGTACGATGAACAAAGTGACACAGAACAATTTTAAAGAACTTTATCCAAAAATTGAAAAAGCATTGAGAAATGCGTCATTCATTGCTATAGATGCTGAATTTAGCGGCTTACAGTGCTCCGATCAACAAGATCTGTCAAGCGAGAGGTTAGTTTTTATTGTTATATACAATATAATATTATTGTTCCAATATTTGCCGCTGCCGAAAAACGGCGGTAAGCAAACCTACAGCTACATAAAAAAGCAGCGCCAGCGATTGAACGAACGATTGTAATTCTTCGAAAGTAAAAATCTTCGAAAACAATAAAATTTATCATTCTGTTATCCGGGATTCAATACAGTTATGAAAGCGGAATTTCTATTATTGTCGATAAAATCGGAAATATCTTTATTTAAAACGTGGAACTCTTTTACATGAAAAAAATTGCGATTATTAATTTCTAAAGTTACTTTCTCGCAATTGTATTAATTTGATCTTTTTAAAAAAAGAGTAGTACATTCATTAAAACGTTTTTAAAAAATTATAGTTTGTTTGATTCGCCGAAGGAGCGCTACAGAAAATTAAGGAAGAACATCGAACCTTTTATAGCCATACAATTTGGCCTGACGACCTTTGTGCGAGAGATACATTCGAACAAATACATCGCTGAAACCTTTGATTTCCATGTAATGCCTAGAGCTCTGCCAACAAAAAATAGAACGTTTTTGTCACAAGCTGCGAGCATCGAATTTTTATCTTCATACAATTTTGATTTCAATCAGGTACGACGATTCTTAGCGTACTTTGACAATGGTCCAATGATGTCTCATAAATCTTTGCATTATTATATTTTTAATTTTTTCTCATATCGCAATCAGTTCACCTATAACGCAGTTTCCTATATGAACGAAGAAGAAGCGACCGAACTGACTCGAAGCCTCAAAAATGGTATACCTCTGTCGAGATCCGCAAACCTTATCTCTATGGCGGACGAGGAAGAGGTGGAAGACTGCTTTATAAAGATTCAAACGTGGCTAGCTAACGCTACGAATGCGGAGAAGCATTTGCAAATTCGAGCATCTAGCTTTCGAGTACGTTATCTTATGGAGAAAGAATTGCGTCACACCTTCAAGGGCCTATGGACAGAATCATCCAGCGCGACGCAGGTGAGACAATTCGATTTATTGCTTTTCGATCAAATTTCTGGGATTCAATTTAACAGAAAAATCTGGAAAAACATGAAAATACGCATTTTATTTTAGTTCTCCGTTATCAAAGTATCAGCGGACGTACGAGAATGTTTGGAGAAAGAAAATACTCTGGACAATGAATTTTTCGATCATCATATGGGTTTTACAAAAGTTTTTAATCTAATGACGACTTTGAAAAAACCTATCGTAGGCCACAATCTCCTTCTCGACCTGATGTTCATGTATAAACAATTTTTCAGACCTCTTCCCGGTGAGTGGCGATATTTTCTTAAATTTATTTATCGCGCCTCCCGTACGAAAAATATCTTTAATTTCCAATGTATTGTAGTAACTAAAAATGTTTGTTTCTCACCAAGAAAAACTAGAAAAACTCTCTATATATGCATAGGCTTATATCTGAATCGGCGGTGCTCTTTTATATTACTTCTTTGTTTCAGAAAAATACGAAGTCTTCAAGATGAACATCAATCGACTCTTTCCCTTCGTATATGATACGAAATACCTGAGTTTTGAAATGAAGACAGTCTTTAACGAAAGCAAGTATATCGTGCATACGTACATATTCGCAAGATGGATCAAGCATGCGAGATTGAAATGAATTTTGGGGCAAAGTATCGCGAAAATATCGAGAAAAGAAATATGCATTCTTATATGCGCATGAAAATATTTATTGGACAATTATATGTGAAATATTCGATAATGAATTTTTGCAAATGCGATGTAATTGCTTCTTTCAGAAACCTGGACATCGAACATTCTTTCCGAGTTATATTCTTACTTCAAGGACGGCTCGGGCAAATTTTTGGCCTTAAATTCGCCCGTCATCGCTTTACCGGGCTCTCCAACTGACGATAACATTCGTCAGTGCCTCTAGTTATTGTCTTCGTCCCTGTAATACATCGTCCATTTTACTTATACGTTTTTTTATATCCAACGCATGAAATTTCACTGATTCACAGGTGAAGAAAAATTTCACGACGCTGGATGGGATTCTTATTGTACAGGCTACTGTTTTATAAAAATGGCGCACGTTTATGCTGTTAGGAATCTAAGCAAGTGAGTGTACTGTGCTTCCATTGATTATTTCGAATTCACTTATTTATATTGTTAAGTATCGTATTATTTATGTTCCAGAAATGCCGATATGAGAGTTATGACGAATGCCGAGATCATGTCGGGCGTTAGAGAACGAGTTAATCGTTTAAATCTCATCAGAGCAGATTTGTCGCATTTGGTGAGTAGAATTGGATATTTTCATAATAACTTTCCAATATCATGAAATACGAGACATCCAGCGATTTCTACTTCCGCTGCGGAGTTTGAAGAACAACTATCTTTTAGTTAATAAACATTACGAATAATTATTTGCAACAGCGATTGGATGGTCCGGATCCAGTTTCGACGAGGCCTCGTTGGCTGTGCGTAAAACCCCTCAATAAGGACTTCACCCCTCGTCAAGTAAGTCGTGTATTCCCTTTTGACCCTGGTAATAGTGTAGTTATTGCGGTGTTACTAAGGGACACCGAGGACAAAAATAACACGGTTTAATAATAAAAACGGTCTTGGAATAATTAATCTTTTGATGTTATACTACCTTGTTAATAATTGGATCCGTGTTTCAAAAGCATATTTTGATTATTGTAACACTCATGACTAAAAGTACATGTTTAAAACACAAGAGAAAAGTTTGAATATATACTTATACTATTTACTAAGATCTAATGAACACGTGGTAAATATTACGTTACAAATATATCATCTTTATATATTTATTAAGGAACTGCTGCAGTCCAAATCACAACTAATGATAACTAATGGTTAAGTTAAGTGGTTTCATTAACAATTACTCTCTTGGATAATATTTACTACCGAGAATCAGGCTGGGTTACGTCCCGAGCTTAATATTGTTAGGGTTGCGATTGCAACGAATTATTAATTTTCTTAAACAATTGGGCAAAATCATAATCGCGAGTAATTTGATAATTTGGTATACGTTTTGTTACTTTGCTTCAGATCGCTCAAGCCTTCTCGCGCTTTGGACTCGTCGACGTAAAGACATCCTCGGGAAACAATGTTTTAGTCGCCGTGCCGAATCACAAAGCGTGAGTATTCTGGCATATTTTTATTACACTCAAAATCCTTACGTCCATTGCGATTATGGCAACTCGAGTTCAGTGGTTGATACGACGTCGTATATTCAATATGGACAACGTGAAATGGCGAAGGGAGAGTGTGTGTTCGGGGCTCTATTGCCAAAAATAAACCTATTACCTCGGGGTGACTGACCACGTGGTGAAAACCCATCTGTTATTGCCGTTGGTGGCCTTACTTGGAACGATATATTTACAATTTTACTGCTGTATAACCGAACCCGAACTATTTCAATCTGCACAAAACAAGATTCGAATTAACATTTTACAATCTGTATACGTTTCCCTATAATTTAACGACTAATCCGCAATTTTTGTTCGCAGAGCGAAGAATTTACTGAAGTTTTGTGAGGAAAATTCCGAGTTTCGAGTCGCTCAGTATAATCCGTTGAGGCATTCGTCCAGAACGATCAAGGCCGTCGTGTGGTACGTTTATCTATGTATCATACCACATTTACGTTTACTTCGCTCTCGCAAATGATGTTTTGTCCCAATGAAAGAAACTACGATTTATATTTCGAAAAACTTCGTTATCAAGCTCTAAAGACGTATCTTCTGATTTTGGGCATTTTTCAAATGGATTATTCGTTTCTCAGGATTGGGAGCATAGTACTTTCCAGTGCCGGTGTCTTTGCCTGGATGCTTCATCGTAATGGTCTTCCGAGCAAGTAAACAAGACGCGCCATTAAAATTATTACGACCCATTTTCTTCATTTTCGTTTCGTTTATTCATATTGCATTGTATAGTTTCGTCCATAGTCCATCGAGGCTACAGAGTCGAAAATAACGGTAATAAAGTTCCTTGTATATAATCTCAGAGTCTATGAACACCTTCTCCTTATTCTTAATCATAATTCTGAGAACAAAGAAGAAAATTACTTATATTTCATTACTGCTATTGTTACATTATATGATTCTTTATTATCGCCAGTTCCTCTATATGTACAATATATTCTTTTTTCTGCAAGTATCATGCATTTTTCGTTCGGCAATGTCGTCACAATCCGTAACGACAGCAATGCGGTTGACGATGACGATGAGGTTGTCGTCGTCGTGCCAGCGTCCAAATGATACGACCATGACGGTCTAAGTATGATGAAAAGTATGACGGCACGCGGGCAGAGGCAGTCAGACAGACAGATAGACGGACAAACCCGACAAACCCGCGAACGTCCGGGATTCTTTGAGAATTTTTTACGTCTCTCCTCTGCTTTGCTTGATAGAGGTTGCGCGGTCTGTGCGTAGATGGCGCGACAGCACGCACACCACCCGACCAAAAAGATTCCTAGACATCATTTGGCCGGGTCTTCTGGTATGCCAAATAGGTTGATTTTCGAGGCTAATCGGCATTTTTTTTCGTTTTCATTTAACAGACGCTCATTTATTATTTCGAACTGCTTTTTCTCTCGGTCTTATCGATCTACTTTTATCCTTGCTCTTGCATTGATATTAGCAACGACAGAGATTATTGCGATGATAGGAGACGTTGTTTTGGCCACTTGCAAATTTCTAGCTTGAAGATTCACGAACGGGAGGGAAGCTGACACACACGCATACACGGCCACGAGCCCCGCTGATGCTGTCGGTGGTGGACCCGGTATTTCAAAAGTTTTCTCTGGCCGCTATCCAAGGCCAAAATCCTCGAAATAACACGGGAGCAATTTGTGTGGGCGGAAGCCGAGTGTATCGTCAGAAGGGAGCGCGACGAGAGGAGATCGAGCTTCGTTTAAGTCCTGTACTTACTAATAACCGCGACCACAAACAATCCTATTGCGATCATAAATTCATCTCAACACCTATTAGAACCTGTTTGCTTCCAAAATCGATCGTTTCTGAGTCATCAATATGCAACATACCATTGATGGAAAACGGATATCGAGTAGCGAGAGAAAAGGAGCTGAGCGGTACGATAATTTCCATAAAGAAGCGCTCTCTTCGCTCGGGGAGAAGAAGAAGGAACTTATTCGTACCGCGGGATAACTTAACCTCAAAATACACAAGTATTTAAAAGATAAGAACAATGTTTAATGTCAGTTACCCGTATATTATAAATGACTGCGATACGAAAGATTAATAGGTATGTAGAGAGTGAAGATAAATCTGTATTGAAAATTCGCACGTAATATTAGACTTGGCAGTGTAAACCATAAATATAATATACAACAACTACAAATCCAAGAAGTACTGCGGAACTAAAATTAAAATACTAGAGAGACGAATCCATTACGACCGTAAAACGCCGAATACGAGTTTTTATTACCTGCAATCTGAATATAATACTAAATTAGAATTAAAATGAAATTCTTGAATTCGTAATTCTTACTCATTCATAAAGCTCCTTCTATGAACAAATAACTATTTCAGCTCGGGGTTAGTGATCGTGTAACGATTACACGGAACAATGTGCAAGTTTCAATCAAGATTGTTATTTTCCTTCCAATTAATTCAAAATCATATGCACGTACTTTGAAAAATATTTAAAATTTGATGCGATTCATCAAAATCCATCATAACAAGTATCATTCCTGAGAAAAAGTGTAAGTGCGAATATATAGAATTTCTCAGAAAGTAGAAGCAAAGCCATATAAGGAATACGCCTATAATACTAAATCTGAAAATGTTAATATAAAACTGATCGACGACAAAAAAGTAAAAACGACTATTAATATTAAAACATAAAGAGAGAGAGAGAGACAGAGATTGAGGGAGAGAGACGAACGACAGTAGAGAGCTTCTTCGAGGACAAAAATAGTATGGGCTGCAGCTAAACTAGCGACTTTTAGCCTTAGGCCCGGCTAAACCAAACTGCCAGCTATACCGGCAGCTAGGGATTTGAAAATACCTCGGCTTTTGGTCCGCAAAAGCCGTTTCGAAATTGTCAGCAAGATTGTCGGAAGAGAAGCCGTGAGAGCGCCGCAATGTGGCGCAGTCTCTTTCTCGCTCCCTTCTTCCCTCATACCCCTCTGCCCCGCTCCCGTCCTTTATCGAATTCGCTAGCATACTCTTGCACCTGTCGTGTGTCCGGCAATCGGGTCATCGAAATAGACCTCCCGACGCCCGTTTCACCAGGTCCACTCCGTGAGAGTTGCATACAGCTTGGACGTTTGAATCCTCCGATTCATCTAGGCGCACCGAATTATGCTCTCCCGTCGGTAAAGCCTCGATGGCGGCATGTTGAATAGGCGAAATCGATTCGTACTTATCAATCGCGTTCTGTTATCTACTTTTAATTTCAAACCTTCCACGTCTTACGACAATGGGTGTTTCCAATGTTATGCGGGTTGTTTAAAAAAATTGTCACTCTTTACAATTATTCATCTACAACATTGTTATCTGACTTTTAATCTTTTTACCAACAGGACGAATTGCTCCTGTTCAATGTTGACGAAAAGGTTCGCAAGATCGCCACCAGGCGTCGCATTGTGACACGTGGTCGCGATCCATTACTCCCTTTAGTACCTGAAAAAGTCGCATTCCGTAATTCCCATGCGTCGTGTATAACCCCATAGTTTATGGCTGACAATCTACGGACTCCCTTTTCTTCTTCTTCTATTTCTTGGCTATGACCTAGTACGGTCTTTAGCCATAACCTGGTAGCTGGACTCCCTTTTATCTGTCATTTAGTCAAAATAGAAGGTGTGCATCCATGTGTATCGCATGGTGGATTGTGGAAGTAAAGTAAGAGGGGGGAAGAGATAGAGATTCGTGGCATGCAGTTGGGACGGTAAGGCTCTGGGGCCATTCGCCGATGATATACAGTGGCGCAGCTCCCGCAACTATTTTGGTTTTATAAGCTCCAAGTGCCAAAATAGCATAGCCTAGCCCCTGGCCTAGAGCGCGCTCGCGTAGGCTTGACCGGCCGTAACAGTCACGCACTTGAAGTTTTGCGCAGCCGAACGGGTACGTCCGTTCCGTTTCTCTCCCTCCAACTTCTGACCCTTGTGTTCGCGTTACTCTCTCGATCATACAACCGTGCCGACTGTCTCTTCGCTGTATTTCGTTTATTTTTTATTTTTATTCTTTTATATCCATTTCCTCATCGAATAATTCGCGACCCCGAAAAATGTCCAATTATATGTATACACGTATTTATACTATGTCTCTGGCTCGCGCGTTGCATATATATGTATATATATGGACATGGGCGAACTACGCGGGTAGAAGTGCTACCTATCTCGCTACATAATAGCGAAGCTAACACACGGGGCGAGCTAATGCGCGTTCTCTCTCTTTCTCTCTCTCTTTCTCGTCTATACTAGAAAATGCTACAATACCTCTATTTCTGTTCCCTTCGGATCGGCTATAAGTACATCCTTGGCACGATGACGACGACTCATCCAACTCTGGCTCAAGCTTATTAAAAACCCCTCGATTATGTAATGTGCAGACAAGCCGGAGCAACCCCACTTCCATTCTGAGGAAAACAGAACGGATTGCGTCGTACGTGTATGAATATGTCCAAAGTATTTTTCTTTAATCGCCACCTATCGAGTAAAAGGTAAAGAGGCGAGCGCCGACGGCAGGGACAGGCGAGACTTTGCGTTCTTGACGTACATACAATATTTATAATACTTGTTTGACTCGATTCTAGAATGGATGATAGCTGCCGGTAAATCGTAAAACGTTTAGGATTGCTATTTTCGAATTTTTTATTTATTCACCTGTTACAATGACGATAGTACTCGGGAGAAAGAGAAATGTATTGTTGCTATTTCCTCACTTTGGGTAAACATAATTTGAAATTTTCAAATAAGCCTGTGTATTCAATTTGCAGTTAAAAATTATTCACATACGTTTGATCAAATTATTCTAATATTTATTTGAATTAAATAAAAAAAATTGGTATTTAGACTAAAAAGGTTAGGTTTGTCTGGATGAAGAAAAATTCATTCTATCATTGTGATAAAAAAGTAAGCTAAGACAATATATATAATAATAAGTACAGGCTGATGAACCAGCATACCTACACGATCCACAAAGCGTACCAAAAAAAAGCGAGTTGTCACGGCCAAGAGTGGACACGCAGAGGCTGCGCGACAGTAGTAAAATACTTATATATGCCAATTGCCGCTGTCCTCATGCTCCACTACGCTAACTTTCGCGACATGCGCGCCAACTTGGACCTTGCCGCATCCTTGCGACTATTTTCGCTATACGCTTTTTGACATGATGGATGAGAAGTTTTCTGCGTTTTCCCAACCACACGTTTCTCTCTTCTCTCTTTGCCCGATACGCTAGTCGTTGACTCGCAGAGTTCTCTTTCTTCTCGCCATTCGCCAAAATTATACAAAAGGAAGAGGGACCATTAATCGTCGCTGTGGCGAAGCAAATACGTTTTTTTTGAATCTCTGATTTATTGGAGAATGAAAACGATGAGCAAGATTCAAGCATTGGAGAATGGATTAAGCGGGATGGTGGCGCTGCTGTTGTTGGGGTTACGAAGCGGTGTCACAGGCGGAGCCTGCCGGCGTGGCCGCAAGGTAGACAACTACAAAGTGCGATTCGCAAATACTTCGATGCGACTCGACAGATTTGGAGGAAGTGTAGTTCGTCCGCTTCTTGCCAGAATTCTACGTTGGTTAACCTTCGTTTCCTCTAGTTCGGTCGCGCCGTAACGAAGAATTTACCAATCACGTTTTCGAGACGCTCTCGGTATATAGAACACTCGTTTTTAGGCAGGTTATATGGCGTTCAATTTCGTTCAATATTGCCACGCGAGGAATTATAGGTTATGATCCTTCGCACTTGTTCGTTACTTTCTCAAAGTGGTGTAATTATAAACGCCATAGTCATTTTGAGGTTAGCCAACGATAATCGAGAACTTTTATAGCGTAATAATATGATCGTGTATGTCGGATTTGACGAGGAAGTAAACGATATCTTTCCTCAATCAATTTATCCAAATATGTCATATTAATTGGTATATGTGCGGTCCGTCATTCGTACGTACTTGGAACGGCAAGGCTATCGAGCCCTAGTCGCCTCTTCGCGCTGTTGCGCAAACGTACACACTAGACGCAACCGAGATCGCGATCGATGCAACGAGAGAGGTGATAGATTGCTTTCTATTTGTATTAGGACACGCGCGAGCGGAAGAGCCTCGTGTCTCACGTTTGGCACAATAGGGACGCGATCGGTCTGTCATCGCCGTCGTCGTCATATTGGTCATATCGTCTGGGTCGTGATAGCCTTTTTTTTTTTAAATAAACACACGCTGACTGTTCGAAATTCTTATCTCTATATTTTATTCGAAGATTTGGCCAGGTTAAATTCAATGTCTAGGTACAAATTATAATCGGTCTTAGACTCGTCCGATGTAAACAAAATCTCTTATTTTTACATGAATGATGGGCATGAAGGAATTTGAATTTCTGCTCGCTAGTCCGTAAGGTACTCAAGTGGAGATAAACGTTATTAGAAATAAGTCGAAAATAGGCGATGCAGTAGGGTCGAGTTTAAAAAGAACTCGACTCGATTTCAGATGCCGGAATCAAAATGGCCGACCAAGTAACAACAAACTTTCGTCAATGTCTGAATTCGATACAAATTATTACCTGAGAATGTTTAAAAGCGTATCGGTATAGTCATTTGATTATTGACAATAATTAGTATTTATTTATATCGGAAACTTGTGAATAAAATTCAACTATTGGATAAATTTGACGAGGAAGGGACAGGTTATACTCGTTCCGCGAATTTCCAACTACAGTGAGACGCTTGTGATGCCTCAGGGAGCGCAACAAGTGGAGAACAGCGGAGGAGTTTGTGCTTCTGCTCTAGGCGTGAGGTTGTTCGTGGAAAATATATAGAAAGTATGCTCTAGGTTTCGTGGCCCGGTGCTCTCTCTCTTTCTGATCGAGTCAGAGAGAGAGAGAGAGATAGCGTCACGAAACGATTTTCTTTTTTCTCTCTCTTTCTCGTGATTTTTTCTCTTAATTTTCCGAAGGTTGCTGTGAAAAAAGGTACCAGCCGCGACAGCCGGGCAAGACTGGCGCGTGGCCAGGCGAGCCGGAGCAACCGAGAGCGCGGAGTATAGGAGAGAAAAAGCCCGAGTCTCCTTGTTCCTGTTTCGTCCACCAGGTAGCGACGTCGTTGGGTATTTAAACGAATTTACACCATGTCCGGTGCCCCGTTTCGCTCACAATCCCAGGAGCCGCCGGCATTGTCGACGTGTTACCAAATCATAACATCGACAAATTAAGTTTTACATTTCGCAAAACTTTTTCTTTGTTGCATGCACGTTTAAAACCGACCCGGAGAGCGAGCTCCGCCCGCTCGGCTCAGTGTTCCAGATCGGGCGACCGGCGTTTTACATTAATATTTAAAGAACAAATTTTAAACCCGACAATGGCCAGAGAGTAGTAGGCGCGCTGAAATAAGGGGTCCTTGGTTAATCGCATATCTATAAATATATAAATCACAAGTGTTCCGTGTCCACGAATCGTGAATTTTTTTTTACCGTCGTTTGACGAATCGACGGTTCTTTTTCATCCAACGCACTTGCCATATTATCGATCAATTGGTAAGTCATATACGAAATTTATAACATCGAAAAAATAGTCGAGTGCTCATGTACTACATATACCTATATATACCTATATATACATATACCCATATGTGCGTTTGTGTGTCATATACCATACAGTGATAACGTGTGATTTAGGCCAAACCGTACTTGGTACTTGGAAAAAAAAACACAATTTGCATTTCTACAATTTGGAGTTCCACAGTCTTTCTCGTGCTGAAATTTTCACCCTACATGCATTACCGCGCGCTTTTATCCACGTCATAAGTTCGGACTATTTCTTTTATTTTTTTTTATTAAATGTTTGAGAAATTCGATACATTTTTTTCCACTTCACAGTGTATTTATAAATTTTATCGCGCGAATTTTTTTTTTCTAACACGATTTATAAAGATTGTTTTTACGAGGGACGAAATTGCATAAAGTATTTACGAAAAAAAAATACTTTTTTTCATTAGAGTTTATTTAACGGTGTGACGAGCCAAAAGCGTAGTTTGTGTCGGAATTGCTAAAATGTCTGGTGGAAATTTGATAATTTTCTTATCGATACAATCTTTTCGATTGACCCCATTTTTCCTTACGACGCAATAATAACGATCATCGGTATTCATTTATTATTTATATAATATTTAATACGTACTAATTATAATTATACTAATTTTTTCATTACTAATTTTTTTTTTCAACTTGAAAAATATCTTATATATAGTTAGAATCGGATCTACATAATAGAAAAAATATCGGGGACGAGGGAAAGTTGGCAGCTTTTTTGTGATGATGCACGTTATCGGTTGTGTGCTAAGCGTGCGTTGGTGTGGCGGCATCGAAAAAGTAAAAAAAAATCGACACGAGCACAACGACAACTCCGACGACGCGACCACCACCCTGCCAAAATAATTAGGAAGTCGTCGCGTCGAGATGTGTGCTAAAAGTGTCCGCTCGGGCACGCGCGATTTGGCCGGCTTGTAGTTCTCCCGGGACCTCCGGGATTTTACGCGAGATGCTTTTGCTGCTGGCCTCTGTGGGATATCTCTGTGTAGCTTATAACGCGGGCTCACCAACACACGATGCGGGTATAGAGTCGGGAGGACGAGCGTAGAGAGGCACACAGAGTGGCAAGTTTCGAGAGCAGAGAGAGGCAAGAAAATCCCGGTTCCCGGCGACCTACGGACCACCTTTGCGATCAGTTCGCGCTTCGTGACCGCGCGACGCGCTCGTCGGACTCTACTCTGACAAAGTTATTCTTTTTCTCTTTCTTTAATTCTTTCACCATTAACCATAATAACATCGCGTCGTCGCAACGAGACAACGAACGAAAAATATCGTCACCAGTGATTTTTCTCCCTCTGGTATAATAGATTTTCCTCGGAGACACACGCTTTGTGCTCTCTAGTTATACTTTTGTTCCGCTCATTAATACAGTAACAGTGATACGCAACTTTGTACATCGTACGTGTCAACGTGACATGCGGCGAATTTTTATTTGTACTACTGTCTCCTATATCGTCGTATGCTAGCGTATTGTTTTCTTTTTCTCGGTATTATGATTTTATTTAATGATTAGATAGCAATGTTTACAATAACAATAATCTTTCGTAACGCTATTGAGGAAATAACAAGTGTCGTCGCGACATCTAGTTGAAGAACTTAAAAGTCTTTCGTTTTACGTCGTCGATTGTCGTATTTTCAACCTCTAACGTTTTCGCTTTCTATGGTAGTCGTTCTTTTAACATCATCGGAGGGTCCAAAACAAAGCAGTGACATCTAGCTGATAACGGGCGAAACTCTAACTATTTTGTTCGATGCGATGATTGTTCCGTTCAAACTGAAGTTGCCTGTGGGAATATTCGTTAAAGATTAGCGGGAAATGACACGTGTCACCGTGACATTTGGTGGATAGATTTTTACGAGTCGTACTTGGAAATTTCTTTTATATTTGTTCGATCTAACGATATTGCGACAATGATTCGATTTTAACGAGAATTTCCTGCGAAAATATCCCTTGGAACATAACCATCGAATTCATAAATGTCACCATGACATCTGGTGGTTGAATGATTAACTATCGTCACTCGTCTATCTTCATAATTTGGAATTATGTTCCGCAAATATCGTTTGATTTTACCGTCAATATTTTTTACATTCTAACAACAATTTACTATTAAACATTATCTTTGAAATCGCGAAAGTTATGGTTTCTTTATGATGTGAAGTATCGACAGACTACTTGAAAGCTATCATTTTTCTATTATACGTCGCCAATCGAATTGTTTATTTTATTTTGCGCTCCCATTTTTGCCCTTGTCTTCATTCCCAATAATAGTAATATAGCGGTTTTGATGGTCGATCAAGTAGACGCGAAGTTGCGACATTGCGCGGCATTAGCCAAAATTTTTGCTCCGACCGTGTATTCATCATCAATCTTCTCGTTTCTTGTCTCTCACGTGTTACATAACCCTCTATTTCGATGTTACATATACATTGTCCATAACCTCGTCGCACATACATTTCGGCTAGATCGGCTGTGAATTACGAGCCCTCTCGCTCGTTCGATGACGAACGTCTTGACTCGTATCGCGTTATTCGGACTGTCGCAAAAGCTTCATTTGGCGAAAAATTTGCGAAACGATGCGGAGCAACCCGAACGTGTATATGTGTGTGACGTGTCGCGCGACGGGTCTGGCACGGAGTTATATAATAACACAGGGTAAAATACACGACAAAGTCCTTTGAACGATCTTAAAATACGCGCCAAGGAAATGACTCGGTGGAAGGAGCTCAAAATAGCAGCAGTGTGTGCGTCACTGTGCGCCTGTCTTTTTCTATCTCTCTCTCTCTCTTTCTGTGCACGAACTCAACTCCAGCCAATCGGGTATCTCCACATGCTCCGTTTACTCTTACTACGACTCACGAGCACACGACTCGCGCGCAATTTTTTTTTTCTTTCTTTTTTTTTGCTCTTTCCCTTCAGTCGTCTTCGCAGGGCAGATAAAATAAACAAAAATTGGCCTATGTGACAATTCTAGTCCGTGTGACGATAGTACTTCATCGACAACGTGGCTCAATTGTTTATTTTAATTTCTTTTGCTCGATCAACAATAATAGGCTCACGCATATCCTGTGTACATACATGAATAATATAGTGGATCTCTTTTCCACATTTCAAGCTCATTTTGTACGTATCGATGTGATTATTGTGCACGCCTAACGTTTTTATAGACATATCAACAAGTTGACCACTCGATCGACAGTCTTAGGGCTGTAAGAACATTGACACGCAAGAAGAAAAATATGTTTCGATTGTCAAAGTATATATTCCATTTCGCGGGAAAGTCGAGTGCATCGTTGATCGCGATAGTGAGT